>CAJNRD030001121.1:11734850-11766817 GCA_905319865.3 Cotesia congregata | reverse complement strand
GGTTTTTAATGTTTATTCAATATTTAGCCTTACGGGCTAGACGCACTCAATGCACAATATTTCACTTAGTAACTATTCACTTATAACTATATTTTGTGATTAGCAATGTTATTATGTGAGTTCGTGAACAGAGTTACGACTCACAAAGATCCGTCGTTATGGATCGAAAGATTTGAATTTAGAGAAAGATACCATTACGGACAACGGGGCCCTCGATACAGCTCGAAGAGCACACTGGCGCGGTTCGTAGAAGGTATAATTTAAAGAATCAAAATGAAAATAATGAATTTATAAGTTTTGTGTAAGCGACCTAGTGCTTTACACTGCCTCGTACGTAACGCGGTACAAGGACCCACACGGGTTCTACGAAGATACCTTCCTTCGTATTCTTTGATAAAAGACTGAACATTTGATCCGTGGTATTTGGTGTTTTTATACACCCGGATCGTGATTTTCGGAAGGGAGTTAAATTTTGTTATTGGTCTAAATTTGCAATTTGACAGAACGTGGACAGTGTGCTCATTTCTTCATCGAGGTGTTGTCCGAGTGATTGCCGAAATTAACAAAGTGCAAGCGTTGTACTTTTCATCGAAGGGGAGAGACCCTGTTTGTTATATGAGGCAACGCCGGATATAACACTAGCGAAATTTATAAATTTTTGTTTTTGGTTAATTAACAACAACTGACTTTAATTGTTATTAATTGAATTTCGAGGATGTTATGTTATTATTATTATCATTATTATTTAATTAATGAATTTCAATTAAATTAAGCGAAGATTTAATTTTTTTTTGTTATTTAGTTAATTAATTGCGAGTGAGTTAATTGCGGGGAGATTTATTTCGTTGCTGTCATTAACTGATTAAATTAACTGAGTGAGCGACGTTTATTTTTTTTTGAGAGTGTTGATTGAAATTAACCGAAGTATTGTTATTTGGAAAAGTTTAAAGTTGTTTTTTTGCGAAACTGCGTATCGACGGTGTATCGACGAGATCGTCGACGATTATTATTTTTTGCGTTTAATTATTTTATTTTGTTAATCTTGACAATTATTTGAATTTATTGTTAATAAATTAATAACTTATTTTTTTTAATTGCGAGTTAATGCGAATAGCCCGAACACTTTCCTCGTTCCTCTATAATTAAGTCGTACCCGTAAGGCTCGCCACCCGACAAAAGGAGCCCCGAACCGGAGTAGCCGGACATCGACGTGATTGGAGCAAAGCTCCTGGCGCCCATCAACAGGTAAAGCAGGTAGGCCAGATTATTTATTTCGGGCTTTGTCTTTGCATAACGCACGAGTACGAAAATACCCGTTATAGCATAAAGAAACCTGATTTTTTGGGCCTCAATCGATATTACTTCGGTTTGACCTACTTTTCTTAATTTTTCAAGGTCATACAAGGTCAGAATAGGTTGATCAAAAATTCAGAGAGACGGAGGATAACTTAGAAGGTACCCTGTAATTTCATAAGATCGAAAAAACATATAAGGGCATGAATAAACCGGATTTTTTAGGCCTTAATATATTATCCTTCGGTTTGACATACTTTGGTTTATATTTCAAGGTCATGCAAGGTCAAAACTGGTTCAATAAATATTAAGAGAGACAAAGGATGTCGTAGGAGGTATTCCGTGAATTTCGAGGACTATAAAAAAATTTGAGGGCATAAAGAATCCTGATTTTTTGGGCCTCAATCGATAATACTTGTGTATGACCTGCTTTTATTAAGTTTTCAAGGTCATACAAGGTCAGAGTAGGTTTATCAAAAATTCAGAGGGACGAAGGAGGATTTAGGAGGTACCCTGAAATTTCATAAGACCATAAAAACACTTAAAGGCATGAAAAAACATGATTTTTCTGGGCTAAATCAATTTTACTTCAGTTTGACCTACTTTTTATATTTTTCAAAGTCACACAAGGTCAAATAACGTTCAATGAATATGAAGAAGAATGGAAAATGATATAGGAGGTATCCTGTATTTCTTTAAGGCGCCATAAAAAAATTTTAATGCATCAAGAAACCTGATTTTTTCGGCCTCAATCAATTGTACTTGGTTTTGACCTACTTTAATTAATTTTTCAAGGTCATACAAGGTCAAAATAGGTTTAATAAAAATTCAGAGCATCACTAGATGACTTGGGAGGATCCCTATGATTTATGAAAACTATAAAAAAATTAAAGGGCATAGAGCAACCATATTTTCTTGGCCTCAATTCATAAAAGGTAGGTTTGATCTACTTTGATTAATTTTTCAACGCCATACAAGATAAAAATAGGTTAAATTCAAACTGGGCGGGAGAGTCAATGACTAAGGGGGTACCCTTTAATTTTTAAAGACCATAAAAAAATTTGAGCGCATAAAGAAACCTGATTTTCCGGTCCTTAATCTATTATCCTTTAGTTTGACATACTTTTCTTTATATTTAAAGGTTATTCAAGGTAAAAATAGTGTCAATAACTATTAAGAGGGAACTAGGATGTCTCAGGAGGTACCCCGTAATTGTCAAGGACTATAAAAGAATTTGAGGGCATGAAAAAACCTGATTTTTTGGACTCAATCGATAATACTTGGGTTTGACGTACTTTCGTCAATTTTTCAAGGTCATACAAGGTCGGAGTAGGTTTTTAAAAAATTTCGAGGGACGGACGATGACTCAGGAGGTACCCAGTAATTTGATAAGACCCTAAAAAAATTTGACATACTTTTCTTTATATTAGAAGTTCATGCAAGTTCAGAATAGGTTTAATAAATATCGATAGGCACGTAGGATGTCTTAGGAGGTACCTTGTAACTGTCAAGGACTATAAAAAAATTTGAGGGCATGAAAAAACCGGATATTTCAGGCCTAAATCAATTTTACTTGAGTTTGACCTACTTTTTTATATTTATCGAAGTCACACAAGGTCAAAATACGTTCAATGGATATTAAGAGGGATAAAAAATGACACAGGAGATGCTCTGTAATTTTTAAGGAACCTAAAAAATTTTAGGGCATACAGAAACCTGATTATTTGGGCCTAAATCTTTTATCCTTCAGTTTGACATACTTTTTGTTATATTTAAAGGTAGTACAAGATAAAAATAGGTTCAATAAAAATTGAGAGGGACAGTAAATGACTTAGGGGATACCATATGATTTTTAAGGACCATAAAGAAATTTGAGGGCATAAAAAAACCTGATTGTTCGGGCCTAAATCAATTGTACTTGGGTTTGACCTATTTTCATTAATATTTTAATGTCATACAAACTCAGAATAGGTTCAACAAAAATTCAGAGGGACGGAGGATAACTTAGGAGGTACCCTGTAATTTCATAAGACCATTAAAACATTTAAGGGCATGAATAAACTTAATTTTTTAAGCCTAAATCAATTTTACTTGAGTTTGACCTACTTTTATATATTTTACAAAGTCACACAAGGTCAAAATACGTTCAATAAATATTAAGATGGATAAAAATTGACACAGGAGGTGCCCTGTATTTTTTAAGGCTCCATAAAAAAATTTTAAGGCATCAAGAAACCTGATTCTTTGGGCCTCAATCAATCGTACTTGTTTTTGACCTACTTTAATTGATTTTTCAAGGTCATACAAGGTAAAAATAGGTTTAATAATTTTCAAAAGTGACGAAAAATATTCTGAGGAGGTACCCTGTAATTGTCAAGGACTATAAAAAAATTTGAGGGCATAGCGAAACCTGATTTTTTGGGCCTCAATCGATAATACTTGGATTTGACCTACGTTTTTTAATTTTTCAAGGTAGTATAAGATCAGAATAGGCTTATCAAAAATTCAGAGTGACAAAGGATGACTCAGGAGGTACCCTGTAATTCCATAAAACCATAAAAACCTTTGAGGGTATGAAACAACCCGATTTTAAGGCCTAAATAGATTTTACTTGAGTTCGACCTACTTTTTTATATTTTTCAAACTCACACAAGGACTAAATACGTTCAATAAATATCAGAAGGAGTGGAAAATAACAGAGAAAGTGCCTTGTATTTTTTTAAGCACCATAAAAAAATTTTAGGGCATCAAGAAACCTGATTTTTTTGGTCTCATTAGATAATACTTGGGTTTGACCGACTTTTATTAATTTTTCAAGGTCATACTAGGTTAGAATTGGTTCACTAAAAATTTAGAGGGTCAGTGGATGACTTAGGAGGAACGCTGTGATTTTGAAGGACTATAATGAAATTGAAGGGCTTAGAGAAACCAAATTTTCTTGGCCTCAATCCATAAAACTTAGGTTTGACCTACTCTAAGTAATTTTTCAAGGTCATCCAAGGTGAAAATAGGTTTAATAAATATCGAGAGGGACGTCAAATGGTCTTAGGAGGTACCCTGTATTTTTATAGAACCAAAAAAAATTTAAGGGCATAATAAAACATGATTTTTTGTACCCAAATCAATTTTACTCGTGATTTAACTACTTTTATTCATTTTTCAAGGTCAATCAAAGTAGGAACAGATTCGATAAAATTTTAGAGCGACGGAGGATGACATAGGAGGTACTCTGTTATTATTGAGGACAATAAAAGAATTTAAGTTCGTAAAGTAACCTGATGTCTTGGGCCTCACTCGATAATACTTGGGTTTGACCTACTTTAATTAATTTTTTAATGTCATACAAGGTCAGAGTAGGTATATCAAAAATTTTGAGGGACGGAGGATGACTCAGGAGGTACCCTGTAATTTTATAAGACCCTAAAAAAATTTGAGGGCATAAAGAAACCTGATCTTTTGGGCCTGAATCTTTTATCCGGTTTGACATACTTTTCTTCATATTTCAAAGTCATGCGAGGTCAAAATAGGTTTAATAAATGTCGAGAGAGACGTTAAATGGTCTTAGCAGGTACCCCGTAATTGACAAGGACTATAAAAAAATTTGAGGGCATAAAGAAGCCTGATTTTTCGGGCCTAAATCTATTATCCTTCGATTTGACATACTTTTCTTTATATTTTAACGTCACACAAGGTCAAAATACGTTCAATAAATATCAAAACGGAGGGAAAATGAAACAAGAGGTGCCCTGTATTATTTTAGGTGGCATAAGAAAATTTTAAGCCCTCAAAAAACCTGATTTTTTGGGCCTGAATCAATTGTACTTTGTTTTGACCTACTTTAATTAATTCGTCACATGAATTTTATTCCCGTGTGCATCCCTTCCTGCGCCTAGTGTTGGCAACTCGCACGGGTGAAGTCCTGTATTATCGATTGCGAGCTAAAGGTTTATTAAATTTGGGAAAATGGCTAAAGTGGCCCTCGTGGTCGAACACGAGGCCTCGAAGGTCTTACGGTGACGAAAAATGAGGAGACACGTGGCAACCCGCAAAGTGTAAGAGTGTGGATCTGGCACCTTTGGTGGAGTTCCCTTTTTTTGGTGAGTACTCACAAGTTGAGCCATTTTATTTACCACGCACCGTGCTGTCTCCCGGCGAACAGAATCGTATTTGAAGCCGGTATTAATTATTCGAGCCAGCCAGTATTATTAATTTATTTTGTTTTGTCGTGATAACCCGACTGGGGATTTTGGGTATATCTCACTTCAATAATATTTAGATACAATTTCTAATTTATAACCAGCGTCGTCGTAATTTAAAAATATACTCAGGATTTTTATTAATCATTAATAATTGTACGCGACAAATTTATTATTATTGTTATTTTATATATTTCACCCGGCAAAGGAATTCGGCTCTGAACTTAGCTTAATTATTTTGTGTTTTAAATAAATAGCATATTTTTTATATATATTGCGACTGATTATTAAGAATTTGTTTTTATAAATTACTTTCTCCTTTCTTTCCTGATATTCGTACGCCCGTTATCTATCCCCTTGAATACCTATGGATCGGCCCTGGAATTAAAGGGTTTGTTGTTTCCCAAGCGAAAGAACAACTGGCGTCCAAGAAAATCGTGAACTAACCCAGCCTGAGGAAGAGTTGCTGGTTGCTTGGGAGGCGAAAAGTTCCCTCCCAAGTCGATTTTTTTGTTTGTTTAGTTTTGTTTTGTTTTGTATTGGGCGACCTGGACAATATTACGTCTCCACTGACCGCTCCACTGTCAGCTGGAGTGTAATTTTTGTTACAAATTTTTTAAGGTCATACAAGGTCGAAATAGGTTCAATAAGAATTGAGACGGTCAGTAGATGACTTGGGAGGAACCCTGCAATTTTTAAGGACTATAAAAAAATTAAAGGGCATAGACAAACCATATTTACTTGGCTTTAATCCATAAAACTTACGTTTGACCTACTTTATTTAAATTTTTAAAGTCATACAAGGTCAGAATAGGTTCATCGAAAATTCAAAGAGGCGGAAGATGACTCAGAAGGTACCCTGTAATTTCATAAAACCATAAAACATGTAAGGGCATGAAATAACCTGATTTTTTAGGCCTAATTCGATTTTACTTGAGTTTGACCTACTTTTTCATATTTTTCAAAGTCAAACAAGGTCAAAATACGTTCAATGAATATTAAGAGGGATGAAAAATGACACAGGAGATACCTTGTAATTTTCAAGGGGCCGTAAAAAAATTTTAAGGCATCAAGAAAACTGAAATTTTTGCCATCAATCAATTGTACTTGGTTTTGACGTACTTTAATTAATTTTTCAAGGTCATACAAGGTCAAAATAGGTTCAATAAAAATTTAGAGGTTCAGTGGATGACTTAGGAGGAACGCTGTAATTTTTAAGGACTATAAAAAATTAGAATAGCATAGAGAAACCAAATTTTCTTGGCCTTAATCCATAAAACTTAGGTTTGAACTACTTTAAGTAATTTTTTCAAGGTCATACATAGTCAGAGTAGGTTTATCAAAAATTTATAGGGACGCAGGATGACTCAGAAAGTACCCTGTAATTTTTTTAAACCCTAAAAAAATTTGAGGGCATAAAGAAACCTGATTTTATGGGCCTAAATCTATTATCCTTCGGGTTAACATACTTTTCTTTATAGTTCAATGTCATGCGAGGTCAAAATAGTTTCAATAAATATCGAGAGGGACGTTAAATGGTCTTCGGAGGGACCTCATAATTGTGAAGGACTATAAAAAAATTTGAGGGCATAAAGAAGCCTAATTTTTAGGGCCGCAATTGATAATACTTGGATTTGACCGACTTTTATTGATTTTTCAAGGTTAAACAAGGTAAAAATTGGATTAATTAATATCGAGAGTCACGTAAAATGGTCTAAGGAGGTACCCCGTAATTGTCACAGACTATACAAGAATTTGAGGGCATAGCGAAACCTGATTATTTGGGCCTCAATCGATAATACTTGGGTTTGACCAACTTTTATTAATTTTTCTAGGTCATACAAGGTCAGAATTAGTTCATCAAAAATTCAGAATGACGGAGGATGATTTAGGAGGTACCCTGTTATTTCGAAGGACGATAAAAACATTTAAGGGCATGAATAAACCTTATTTATGAGGGCTAATTCAATTTTATTTGAGCTTGACCTACTTTATTACATTTTTCAAAGTCACACAATGTCAAAATACCTTTAAGAAATATCAAGAGGGATAGAAAATGACATAAGTAGTGCCCCGTATTTTTTTAGGAGCCATAAAAAGATTTTGAGGCATCAAGAAACCTGATTTTTTGGGCCTCAATCAATTGTACTTGGTTTTGACCTATCTTTATTAATTTCTTCAAGGTCATACAAGGTCAAAATAGGATCAATAAAAATTTAGAGGCTCAGTCGATGACTTGGGAGGAATCCTGTGATTTTTTAAGACTATAATAAAATTGAACGGCATAGAGAAACCTTATTTTCTTGGCCTTAATCCATAAAATTTAGGTTTGATGTACTTTAATTAATTTTTTAACGTCATACAAGATAAAAATAGGTTTGATAAAAATTGAGAGGGCTAGTAAATGGCTTAGGGGGTACCATTTGATTTTGAAGGACCATAAAAAAATTTGAGGGCATAAAGAAACCTGATTTTTTGGGCCTCAATTGATAATACTTGGGTTTGATCTACTTTTATTAATTATTCAAGGTCATACACGGTCAAAATAAGTTTATCAAAAACTTATATCAACAAAAGATGACTCAGGAGGTACCCTGTAATTACATAAGACCATAAAAACATTTAAGGGCATAAAAAAAACGTGATTTTTTCGGCCTAAATCAATTTTACTTGAGTTTGACCTACTTTTATATATTTTACAAAGTTACACAAGGTCAAAATACGTTCAATAAAAATTGAGATGGATGGAAAATAACACAGGAGGTGCCCTATATTTTTTAAGGCGCCATAAAAAAATTTTAAGGCATCAAGAAACCTGATTTTTTGGGCCTCAATCGATAATACTTGGGTTTGAACTACTTTTTTTAATTTTTCGAGGTAGTACAAAGTCAGAATAGGCTCATCGAAAATTCAGAGTGACAAAGAATGACTCAGAAGGTACCCTGTAATTTCATAAAACTATAAAAACCTTCGAGGGCATGAAGAAACCCGATTTTTCAGGCCTAAATCGATTTTACTTGAGTTCGACCTACTTTTTTATTTTTTTCAAAGTCACACAAGGTCAAAATACGTTCAATAAATATCAAGAGGAATGGCAAATACCACAGGAGGTGCCCTGTATTTTTTTAAGCACCATAAAAAAATTTAAGGGCATCAAGAAACCTGATTTTTTTGGCCTCAATCGATAATACTTGGGGTTGACCGACTTTTATTAATTTTTCACGGTCATACTAGGTCAGAATTGGTTCAATAAAAATTTAGACGGTCAGTGGATAACTAAGGAGAAACGCTGTGATATTGAAGGACTATAAAGAAATTGAAGGCCTTAGAGAAACCAAATTTTCTTGGCCTTATTCCATAAAACTTAGGTTTGACCTACTTTAAGTAATTTTTCAAGGGCATACAAGGTGAAAATAGGTTTTAATAAATATCGAGAGGGACGTAAAATAGTCTTAGGAGGTACCCTGTATTTTTATAAAACCGAAAAAAAATTCAAGGGCATAATAAAACATGATTTTTTTAACCCAAATCAATTTTACTCGTGATTTACCTATTTTTATTGATTTTTCAAGGTCATACAAAGTAGGAACAGATTCGATAAAATTTTAGAGAGACGGAGGATGACTTAGGAGGTTCTCTATTATTATTAAGGACAATAATAAAATTTAAGTTCGTAAATTAACCTGATTTTTTGGCCCTAAATCTATTATCCTTCGGTTTGACATACTTTTCTTTATATTTCAAGGTCATGCGAGGTATAAATAGGTTCAATAAATATCAAGAGGGACGTTAAATGATCTTAGGATGTACCCCGTAATTTTCAAGGACTTTAAAATAATTTAAGGGCTTAAAGAAGCCTGATTTTTCGGGCCTTAATCGATAATACTTAGGTTTGACCTACTTTTATTAATTGTTCAAGGTCATACAAGATCATAATAGGTGCATAAAATATTCAGAGGGACGATTGATGAGTCAGGAGGTACACTGTAATTTCATAGGACCATAAAAACATTTAAGGGCATGAATAAACCTGATTTATCAGGACTAAATCAATTTTATTTGAGCTTGACCTACTTATTATAGTTTTCAAAGTCACACAAGGTCAAAATACGTTCAATAAATATAAAGAGGGATGGAAAATGAAACAGAAGGTGCCCTGTATTTTTTTAGGCGCCTTAAAAGAAATTTAAGGCATCAAAAAACCTGATTTTTGGGGCCTCAATCAATTGTATTGCGTCTTGACCTACTTTAATTAATTTTTCAAGGTCATCAAGGACGGAATAGGTTAAATAAGAATTAAGACGGTCAGAAGATGACTTGGGAGGAACCCTGCAATTTTTAAGGACTATAATAAAATTAAAGGGCATAGAGAAACCATATTTTCTTGGCCTCAATCGAGAATACTTGGGTTTTACCTACTTTTATTAATTTTTCAAGGTCATACTAGTTCAGAGTAGGTTTTTAAAAAATTTCGAGAGACGGACGATGACTCAAGAGTCACCCAGAAATTTTATAAGACCCTAAAAAAATTTGACATACTTTTCTTTAGATTACAAGGTCATGCAAGTTCTGAATAGGTTTAATAAATATCGAGAGGGACGTAGGATGTCTTAGGAGGTACCTTGTAACTGTCAAGGAATATAATAAAATTTGAGTGCATAAAAAAACCGGATTTTTCAGGCCTAAATCAATTTTACTTGAGTTTGACCTACTTTTTTATATTTTTCAAAGTCACACAAGGTCAAAATACGTTCAATAAATATAAAAAGGCATTAGAAATAACACAGGAGGTACCCTGTATTTTTTTAAGAGCCATAAAATAATTTTAGGGAATCAAGAAACCTGATTTTTTTGGCCTCAATCGATCATACTTGGGTTTGACGGACTTTTATTAATTTTTCAAGGTCATACTAGGTCAGAATTGGTTCATCAAAAATTCAGAGGGACGGAGGATAACTCAGGAGGTACTCTGTAATTTTATAAGACCATAATAACATTTAAGAGCTTAAAGAAACCTGATTTTTTGGGCCTATATCCATTATCTTTCAGTTTGACATACTTTTCTTTATATTCGAAAGTCATGCACGGTCAAAATAGGTTCATTAAAAATTGAGAGGGACAAAAAATGACTCAGGAAGTACCCTGTAATTTTATAAGACCAAATAAAAATTTAACGGCATAAAAAAAACTGATTTTTTTGGCCTAAATGAATTTTACTTGAGTTTTACCTACTTTTTTATATTTTCAAGGTCCGAATAGGTTCAATAAATATCGAGAGGGACAGAGGATGACACAGGAATTGTACTGTAATTGTTGAGGGCCATTAACAAATGTTAAGGCATCAAGAAACCTGATTTTTTGGGCCTCAATCAATTGTACTTGGTTTTTACCTAACTTTAGTATTTTTTCACGGTCATAAAAGGTCAAAATAGGTTCAATAAAAATTTAGAGGCTTAGTGTATGACTTGGAAGGAACCCTGTGGTTTTTAAGGACTATAAAAAAATTAAAGGGCATAGAGATACCATATTTTCTTGGCCTTAATCCATAAAACTTAGGTTTGTTCTACTTTAGTTAATTTGTTCACGTCATACAAGATATAAATAGGTTCAATAATTATTGAGAGGGCCAGTGAATGACTTAGGGTGTTTCCTTTGATTTATAAGGACCATAAAAAAATTTAAGGGCATAAAGAAACCTGATTTGTCGGGCCTAAATCAATTGTACTTGGGTTTGACCGACTCTTATTAAATTTTCAATGTCATACAAGGTCAGAATAGGCTTATCAATAATTGAGAGGGACGGAGAATGAATCAGGAGGTACCCTGTAATTTTATAAGACCATAAAAAGATTTAAGGGCATGAATAAACCAGATTTTTTAGGCTTAAATCAACTTTACGTGAGTTTGACCTACTTTTTTATATTTTTCAAAGTTACACAAGGTCAAAATACGTTTAATCATTATTAAGAGGGATGAAAAATGACATAGTAGATTCCCTGTAATTCTTAAGGGGCCATAAAAAAATTTGAAGGCATCAAGAAACCTGATTTTTTGAGCCTCAATCAATGGTACTTGGATTTGAACTACTTTAATTAATTTTTCAAGGTCATACTAGGTCAAAATATGTTTAATAGAAATTTAGAGGGTCAGTAGATGACTTCGGAGGAACGCTGTGATTTTTAAAGACTATAAAAAAATTGAAGGGCATAGAGAAACCATATTTTCTTGGTCTTAATCCATAAAACTTAGATTTTACCGACTTTCATTAATTTTTTAATGCTATACAAGGTGAAAATAGGCTCAATAAATTCAACAAGGAAAAGAGAATAACACAGGAGGTACCCTGTAATTTTATTAGACGCTAAATAAATTTCAGGGCTTAAAGAAACCTGATTTTTTGGGCCTATATCCATTATCCTTCAGTTTGACATACTTTTCTTGATATTTGAAGGTCATGCACGGTCAAAATAGGTTCATTAAAAATTCAGAGGGACAAAAAATGACTAAGAAGGTACCCTGTGATTTTAACAGACCAAAAAAAATTCAAGGGCATGAAAAAAACTGATTTTTCGGGCCTAAATAAATTTTATTTGAGTTTGACCTACTTTTTTATATTTTCAAGGTCCTAATAGGTTGAATAAATATCGAAAGGGACAGAGGATGACACAGAAATTGTACTGTAATTGTTGAGCGCCATTAACAAATTTTAAGGCATCAAGAAACCAGATTTTTTGGTCATCTACAATCACTTGTAGTTATTTTTGACCAACTTTTATTAAAATTTCAAGGTCATGTAAGGGCAAAATAGGTTCAATAAGAATCGAGAGGGACAGCAGATGACTGAGAATGTACCCTTTGATTTTTCAGGCCCATAATGAATTTTAGGGGAATAAAGAAACTGGATTTTCTTTGGGCCTAAATCAATTTTACTTGAGTTTGACCAATGTTTTTATATTTTTCAAAGTCACACTAGGTCATAATACGTTCAATTAAAATTAAGGGGATGAAATATGACACAGATGGTGCCCTGTATTTTTTAAGGTCCAATAAAAAAATTTAAGGGCAAAAAGAAATCTGATTTTTTGGGCCTCAATCGATAATACTTGGGTTTGACCTACTTTTCCTAATTTTTCAAGGTCATGAAAGGTCAGAATAGGTTCATCGAAAATTCAGAGTGACGGAGGATGACTCAGGTAGTAACATGTAATTTGATAACCCATAAAAACATTGAAGGGCATGAATAAACCTGATTTTTTAGGCCTAAATCAATTTTACTTTCGTTTGACCTACTTTTTTAAATTTTTCAAAGTCACACAAGGTTAAAATACGTTTAATGAATATTAAGAGGGATAGTAAATGACACAGGATGTGCCTTGTATTTTTTGAGGCTCCATAAAAAAATTTTAAGGCATCAAAAATCCTGATTTTTCCGGCCTCAATCAATTGTTCTTGGTTTGGACCTAGTTTAATTAATTTTCAAAGGTCATACAAGGTCAAAATAGGTTCAATAAAAATTGAGGGGGTCAGTAGATGACGTAGGAAAAACGTTGTAATTTCTAAGGACTATAAAAATATTAAAGAGCTTAGAGAAACCAAATTTTCTTGGCCTTAATCTATAAAACTTAGGTTTGACGTACTTTAAGTAATTTTTCAAGGTCATACAAGGTAAAAATATGTTTAATAAATATCGAGAGGGACGTAAAATGGTCTTAAAAGGTACTCCGTAATGGTCAAGGACTATAAAAAAATTTACGGGCATACAGAAACCTGATTTTTTGGGCCTCAATCTATAATAATTTGGTTTGACCTAATTTATTAAATTTTCAAGGTCATACAAGGTCAGAGTAGGTTCATCAAAAATTTAGAAGGACGGTGGATAACTCATGAGGTACCCTGTAATTTTATAAGACCCTAAAAAAATTTAAGGGCACAAAGAAACCTGATTATTTGGGCCTAAATCTATTATCTTTCGGTTTGACAAACTTTTCTTAATATTTAAAGGTCAGGCAAGTTCAAAACAGGTTCAATAAATATCAAGAGGGGCGCAGGATGTCTTTGGAGGTACCCCGTAATTGTCAAGGACTATAAAAAAATTTATCGGCATAAAAAAACCGGAATTTCTGGGCCGCAATCGATAATACTTCGGTTTGACCTACTTTGATCAATTTATCAAGGTCATTCAACATCAGAATATGTTTATCAAAAATTCGGAGGGACGGAGGATGACTCAGGAGGTACCCTGTATTTTAATAGAACCGGAAAAAAATTTAAGGGCATCATAAAACCTGATATTTTGTACCTAAATAAATTTTACTGGTGATTTACCAACTTTTATTGATTTTTCAAGGTCATGCAAGTTTAAAATAGGTTAAATAAATATCACGAGGGACGTCGGATATCTTTAGAGGTACCCCGTAATTGTCAAGGACTATAAAAAAATTTATGGGCATAACAAAACCCGATTTTCTGGGCCGCAATCGATAATACTTGGGTTTGACAGACTTTTAATAATTTTTCAAGGTCATACAAGGTCAGAGTAGGTACATCAAAAATTTAGAAGAACGGCGGATGACTTAGTAGGTACAATGTTATTTCATAAGACCCTAAAAAAATTTGAGGGCATAAAGAAACCAGATTTTTTGGGCCTAAATCTATAATCCTTCGGTTTGACATACTTTCCTTTATATTTCAAGGTCATGCAAGGTCAAAATAGGTTCAATAAATATTGAGAGGGACGTCAAATGGTCTTGGAAGGTACCCCGTGTTTGTCAAGGACTATAAAAAAATTTAAGTGCATTAAGAAGCCTGATTTTTTGGGCCTCAATCGATGATACTTGGCTTTGACCTACTCTTATTAATTTTTCAAGGTCATACAAGGTCAGAATAGGTTCATCAAAAATTCAGAGGGACAAATGATAAGTCAGGAGGTACCTTGTAATTTCATAAGACCATGGACAGATTTTAGGTTAATAAAAAACCTGATTTTTCAGGCCTAAATCAATTTTACTTGAGTTTGACATACTTTTTTATATCTTTCAAAGTAACACAAGGTCAAAATACGTTCAATAAATAAAAAGAGGGAGGAAAAATGATACAGGAGCTGCCCTGTATTTCTTTAGGTGCCATAAAAAAATTTTAAGGCATCAAAAAACCGGATTTTCTGGGCCTCAATCAATTGTACTTCGTTTTGACCTACTTTAATTAATTTTTCAAGATCATACAAGTTTAAAATAGGTCCAATAAAAATTAAGAGTATCACTAGATGACTTGGGAGGAACCCTGCGATTATTGAGGACTATAAAATAATTAAAGGGCATAGAGAAACCATATTTCCTTATCTTCAATCCGTAAAACTTAGGTTTGACCTACTTTAATTAAGTTTTTAACGTCATACAAGATAAAAAAAGGTTCAATAAAAATTGAGAGGGACAGTGAATGACTTAGGGGGTCCCTACTAATTTTTGAAGACCATGAAAAAATTTACGGGCATACAGAAACCTGATTTTTCGGGCCTAAATTAACTGTACTTGTGTTTGACCTACCTTCATTAATTTTTCAAGGTCAAACAACAGCCGAATAGGTTCATCAAAAATTCAGACGGACGGAGGATGACTCAGAGGTAACCTGTAATATCATAAGACCATAAAAACATTTAAAAGCATGAATAAACCTGATTTATTAGGCCTAAATAAATTCTTCTTGAGTTTGACTTACTTTTTTATATTTTTCAAAGTCACACAAGGTCAGAATACGTTCAATAAATATTATGATGGAGGGAAAATGACACAGGAGTCGCCCTGTATTATTTAAGGCGCCATAAAAAAATTTGAAGGCATAAAGAAACCTGATTTTTTGGGACTCAATCAATTGTACTTGGTTTTTACCTACTTTAATTTATTTTTCAAGGTCATACAAGGTCAAAAAAGGTTCAATAAAAATTCAGAGGGTCAATAGTTGACTTGGGAGGAACCTTGTGATTTTTAAGGACTATGAAAAAATTGAAGGGCATAGAGAAACCATATTTTCTTTGCCTTAATCGATAAAACTTAGGTTTGACCAATTTTAATTAATTTTTTAACGTCATACAATATAAAAATATGTTAAATCACAATTAAGAGTGACAGTGAATGACTTAGGAGGTACCCTGTAATTTATAAGGGTCCATAAATAGTATATTACATACCTAGGCCAGTAAAATAAGAAAAGTCTCAGACCACATGTAATTGTTGGCCGAGGCGAATCCAAGGTTGACAAACATGTGGTGTGAGGCTTTACTTTTTACTAGCCAAGGTGTGTATACTATTTTTCTGCTCGACGTAGCCGGAATGTGGCGACTATGTTTAGTGCAGCGGCCACAAAGTTGCCACTTTCCGGCCGGAGGGCAGAAAAAAATTTTAAGGCATCAAGAAACCCTATTTTTCCGGGGTAAATCAATTTCACTTGAGTTTGACCTACTTTATTATATTTCTTAATGTCCGAATACGTTAAAAAAATATCGAGAGGCACAGAGGATGACACAGGAATTGTAATGTAATTATTGAGGGCCATTAAAAAATTTTAAGGAATCACGAAACCAGATTTTTTGGGCATCAATCAATTGTAGTTATTTTTGACCTACTTTTATTAAATTATCAAAGTTATACAAGGTCAAAAAAGGTTCAATAAGAATTGAGAGGGACAGCGGATAACTGAGAAGGTACCCTTTGATTTTTAAGGCCTATAAAAAATTTTAGGTCATAAAGAAACTGGATTTTTTGGGCCTAAATCAATTGTACTTGGTTTTGAACTATTTTTTTAATTTTTCAAGGTCCTACAACGTCAAAATAGGTTTAATGAAAATAGATAGAGACGGTAGATGACTTAGGAGAAACCCTGTAATTTTTAAGAACCATAAATGAATTTTAGGGCATAGAGAAACGTGATTTATAAGGCCTTAATCGATAATACTTGGGTTTTACCTACTTTTATCGATATTTCTAGGTCTTAAAAGGTCAGAATAGGTTCATCAAAAATTAAGATGGACAGAGGAAAACTCGGGAGGTACCTTGTAATTTTATAAGACCAGAAAGAAATTTGAGGGCATAATAAAACTTGATTTTTTGTGCCTAAATAAATTATACTCGTGATTTACCTACGTTTATTGATTTTTCAAGGTCATAGAAGGTCAGAGTGTCTTCATCAAAAATTTAGAGTGACGAAGGATGACTTAGGAGATACCCTGTAAGTTTATAAGACCCTAAAAAAATTAAAGGGCATAAACTAACCTGATTTTTTGGGCCTAAATCAATTTTACTTGAGATTGACTTACTTTTTTATATTTTTCAAAGGCACACAACGTCAAAATACGTTCAATGAATATTAAAAGGAATTGAAAATGACACAAGATGTCCACTGTATTTTTTGAGGCGCCATAAAAAAATTTTAAGTCATCAAGAAACCTGATTTTTCGGCCCTCAATCGATAATACTTGGTTTTGAGCTACTTTAATTAATTTTTCAACGTCATACAAGGTCAAAATAGGTTCAATAAATATTGAAAGGATCAGTGGATGACTTACGAGGAACCCTGTGATTTTTAAGGACTATAAAAAAATTGAAGGGCATACAGAAACCATATTTTGTTGCCATTAATCCATAAAACCTAGGTTTGATCTACTTTAAATAATTTTTTAACGTCATACAACATAAAAATAGGTTGAATATAAACTTAGAGGGACAGTGAATGACTTAGGGGGGTACCCTTTAATTTTCAAGGACCATTCACATATTAAAGGGCGTAAAGAAGCCTGATTTTTCGGGGCTAAATCAAATGTACGAGGGTTTGACCAACTTTCATTAATTTTTCAAGGTCGTACAAGGTCAGAATAGGTTCATCAAAAATCCAGAGGGACGGAGGATGACTCAGGAGGTACCCTGTAATTCCATAAAACCATAAAAACATTTAAGGT
This sequence comes from Cotesia congregata, assembly GCA_905319865.3. Classification (NCBI taxonomy): domain Eukaryota; kingdom Metazoa; phylum Arthropoda; class Insecta; order Hymenoptera; family Braconidae; genus Cotesia; species Cotesia congregata. The sequence goes on along the minus strand of CAJNRD030001121.1, from coordinate 11,749,381 downwards.
CGTGAATAAACCTGATTTTTTAGGCCTAAATAAATTTTACTTAAGTTTGACGTACTTTTTTATATTTTTCAAAGTGACACAAGGTCAAAAAACGTTCAATAAATAATTAGAGGAATTGAAAATGACACAGGAGATGCCCTGTAATTTTTAAGGGGCCATAAAAAGGGGCATCAAGAAACCTGATTTTTTGGCCTCAATCAATAGTACTTGGTTTTGACCTACTTTAATTAATTTTTTAAGGTCATACAAGGTCAAAATAGGTTCAATAAAAATTTAGAGGGTCAGTGGATGACTTAGGAGGAACTCTGTTATTTTTCAAGACTATAAAAAAATTGAAGGGCATTCAGAAACGTGATTTTTTGGGCCTTAAGGGAGGGGTCTGGGTTTCAGCGTAAAAAAAAACACTTTTTTTGTGATTTTTTATCTCAAATATCGATTGAGCAATTTTATTCAAACCTTCTATACATTATTGAGCATAGTTTTGACTATGTTCTATAAATTTTTCATGCAAAAATATTAAACCATTAGCCCGTGACAGAGCTTCCGCCAGGACGTCTTGAAAAAAAAACAATTTGCGGTGTTCACTGTAACTCGGCTGGAAATTATCTGAAAATGAAAAACTATAAAAATTTAGTTAAATTATAAACAAATCTTCCCCCCAATGTTCTCTAATTATTTTTTTTTTAATTTAAAAATTTTTGGCGGTCATCTAAAGTGTGAACCTTTATTTTCGACTAAAATTTCCGCCATTTTGTGGGTGGGAAACACCCTTAATGTTAAAAAAAAAATTTTTACTAAACGTAGGGGGGAGGTATTTTACATGAAAAAAATGTGTACGAAATTTGAAATGAATCGGTCGAGTAGTTTTCAAATGGCAGTGAACACGGACTTCGAAAAAGTAGTTTTGAGAAAAACGCATTTAAAATTTGTGAAGCAAAAAAGTAAAGAAAAAAAATTATTTTTTAAACTTACACAGAATCATCAATTCCAGCTCCATACAGCACACAATAAGATTGTTTTGATAGAAAACTACTTGCTATGTCCATGAGCCCGCAAAATTTATTGCAGCCTGCTAAACCTAAACCTAATGTACGCATTACAAAGGCAAAACGAGTGTTGATTTCATAGCGATGACCAGTTATCTTTAAAAATGGCAATAGTTCACCAGATGCGAGGTAATTTCTTGATTATGTATCTAAAGATAGAGCATTTTCGAATGCAGCCTTAATTCTTATCATAATAAACACTATTGACTATTGGTGAGAATGATATGAAACCTTGAAAAGGCACAACTCTAGGTCAAGACCTTTCTAATGATACCAAACTCAACCATATAAACCCATTTTATCATATAAATGCACTGGCCACGAAATTTTTTTTATTCTCTTAATAATATAGATTATTCTTATTATGATAATTATTATTGCTATTTTAAGGGAGGGGTCTGGGTTTCCGCGTAAAAAAAAACACTTTTTTTGTGATTTTTTATCTCAAATATCGATTGAGCAATTTTATTCAAACCTTCTATACATTATTGAGCATAGTTTTGACTATGTTCTATAAATTTTTCATGCAAAAATATTAAACCATTAGCCCGTGACAGAGCTTCCCCCAGGACGTCTTGAAAAAAAAACAATTTGCGGTGTTCACTGTAACTCGGCTGGAAATTATCTGAAAATGAAAAACCATAAAAATTTAGTTAAATTATAAACAAATCTTCCCCCCAACGTTCTCTAATTATTTTTTTTTTAATTTAAAAATTTTTGGCGGTCATCTAAAGTGTGAACCGTTATTTTCGACTAAAATTTTTGCCATTTTGTGGGTGGGAAACACCCTTAATGTTAAAAAAAAATTTTTTACTAAACGTAGGGGGGAGGTATTTTACATGAAAAAAATGTGTACGAAATTTGAAATGAATCGGTCGAGTAGTTTTCAAATGGCAGTGAACACGGACTTCGAAAAAGTAGTTTTGAGAAAAACGCGTTTAAAATTTGTGAAGCAAAAAAGTGAAGAAAAAAAATTATTTTTTAAACTTACACAGAATCATCAATTCCAGCTCCATACAGCACACAATAAGATTGTTTTGATAGAAAACTACTTGCTATGTCCATTAGCCTGCAAAATTTATTGCAGCCTGCTAAACCTAAACCTAATGTACGCATTACAAAGGCAAAACGAGTGTTGATTTCATAGCGATGACCAGTTTTCTCACTCGACGGTATAAAGCGTGGATCACAATTTGTACATTTGACTTGGATTTGGAAGCCAAGTCCTTCTTTTTTACAGCTCTTGAACTCGATTGAACCATCACACTGAGCACATTTTACTAAACTTGCGATGGTTGAAAACACAAGCAAAAAATCTATGATTCTAAAATGTTTTTCAACATCTTCCGGTACACTAGCACTCGTATTTAGTTTTATTTTCTTCGCCGAAGCACTTCTGGTGGTAGCCTCAACTTTTATTTTTTTTTTCGGGTTTGGTCTTTTTTTTGATCAACACAAATAGGTCCTTCCACTTTGACGGTCTTCTCGTAAAATTTTACTTACTCTCGGCATTATTGCTCAGGAAATTTTTTGAAAAAATAAAATTACAAGTGCACGGTCGAACGTCTGATCACTAACTGAAGCTCGTTTCTTTTTTCAAAATAATGTAGTGTATAGTATACATACAAATATAAAATATATCTATATGGTTTTAGTTACCTGGCTTTACTAAATGAAATATTTCGGAAATTGGATATGGGATCAGGACAATAGCAATAAATAACCTGTATACCTGCTCGACAGCTGCACTGCAATCCCAACCGCCCGTAGCTGTTAGAGTTAGAGCGTTAAAGGCCCCGGCACTAATTAAACAATAACTTCAAGAATATTGCTTAGATCGGATTAAAATTTGAGGACATATTCTTCAAATGTTAAACAATAAGATAAAACATAAAAAAAAATCGATTTTTCGAAATTGAAAACCCTTACCCCGCACTTAATCGATTTTACTCGAGTTTGACCTACTTTTTTATAATTTTCAAAGTCATACAAGGTCAAAATACGTTCAATAAATATTAAGAGGAATGAGAAATAACACAAGAGGTGCCGTTTATTTTTTTAGGCTTCATAAAAAAATTTTAAGGCATCAAAAAACCTGATTTTTTGGGCCTCAATCAATTGTTCTTGGTTTTGAGCTAGTTTAATTAATTTTTCGAGGGCACACTAGGTCAAAATAGGTTCAATAAAAATTTATAGGGTCAGTAGATGACTTGGGAAGAACCCTGAGACTTTTAAGGACTATAAAAAAATTAAAGGGCATAGAGAAAACATATTTCCTTGGCCTTAATCCATAAAACTTAGGTTTGACCTACATAAATTAATTTTTTACGTCATACAAGATAAAAATAGCTTCAATAAAAATTAAGATAGACAGTAAAAGACTTAGGGGGTACCTATTAAATTTTTCGAACCATGTAAAAATTTAAGGGCTAAAGAAATTTGATTTTTCGGGCCTCAATCAATTGTACTTGGGTTTGACCTACTTCCATTAATTTTTCAAGGTCATAAAAGGTCATAATAGGTTCATTTAAACTTCAGAGGGATGGAGGATGACTCAGGAGGTAACCTGTAATTTCATAAGACCATAAAAACATTTAAATGCATGAATAAACCTGATTTTTTTGGCCTTAATCAATTTTACATGAGATTGACCTACTTTTTTATATTGTTTAAAGTCAAACAAGTTAAAAATAGGTTCAATAAATATCGAAAGGGGCGTAAAATGGTCTTAGGAGGTACCCCGTGATTGTCAAGGACTATAAAAAAATTTAAGGGCATAATGAAACCTGATTTTTTAGGCCTCAAGCATTGGTTCATCAAAAATTTAGAGGGACGGAGGATGACTCAGGAGGTACCCTGTAATTTCATAAGACCCTAAAAAAATTTGAGGGCATAAAGACACCTGATTATTAGGGCCTAAATCTATTATCTTTCGGTTTGACATACTTTTCTTTATCAAGATCATGCAAGTTCAAAATAGGTTTAATAAATATCGAGAGGGACGTAGGATGTCTTTGGAGGTACCCCGTGATTGTCAAGGACTATAAAAAAATTTATGGGCATAAAGAAACCCGATTTTCTGGGCCTCAATCGAAAAAACTTTGGTTTGACATATGTTAATTAATTCACCAAGGTCATACAAGGTCAGAATAGGTTTATAAAATATTAAGAGGGACGGAGGATGACTCAGGAGGTACCCTGTAATTTTATGACAACAAAAAAAAATTTAAGGGCTTAATAAAACATGATTTTTTGTGCCCAAATAAATTTTATTCGTGATTTACCAACTTTTATTAATTTTTCAAGGTCATACAAAGTAGGAAGATATTAAAGAAAAATTTAGAGCGACGGAGGATGACATAGGACGAACTCTGTTATTATTGAGGACAATATTAGAATTTTAAGTCGTAAAGTGACCTGATTTTTTGGGCCTCAATTGATACTTCGGTTTTACCTACTTTTCTTAATTTTTCAAGGTCATACAAGGTTAAAATAGGTTCATCTAAGATTCAGAGGGACGGTGGATGACTTAGAAGGTACCCTGTGATTTTATAAGACCAAAAAACATTTAAAGGCATGAATAAACCAGATTTTTACGCCTAAATATATTATCCTTCGGTTTGAAATACTTTTCTTTATATTTCAAAGTCATGCAAGGTCAAAATTGGTACAATAAATATTGAGAGAGACGTAAGATGTCTTAGGAGGTATCCCGTAATTGTCGAGGACTATAAAAAAATTTGAGAGCATAAAGAAACCTGATTTTTTGGGTCTTAATCGATAATACTTGGGTTTAACCTACTTTTATTAATTTTCCGAGGTCATACAATTATAGAATAGGTTTATCGAAAATTCAGAGCGACGGGGGATGACTCAGAAGGTACCCTGTAATTTCATAAGACCAAAAAATATTTAAAGGCTCAAAGAAACCTGATTTTTTGGGCCTAAATACATTATCGTTCAGTTTGACATACTTTTCTTTATATTTGAAGGTCTTGCAAGGTCAAAATAGGATCAATAAAAATTAAGAGGAAGGGAAGATTACTCAGAATGTACTCTGTATTTTTCAAGGACCATAAACAAATTTTAAGGCATAAAAAAACATGATTGTTTGGGCCTTAATCAATTGTACTTGGGTTTGACTTACTTTTATTGATTTTTCCAGGTCACACAAGGTCAAAATAGGTTTATTTGAAATTTAGAAGAACGAAGGATGACTCAGGAGGTACCCTGCAATTTTATAAGAGCAAAAAAAAATTTAAGGGCATGAAAGAAATAATGATTTTTCTGGGCCTAAATCAATTAAACTTGAGATTGAACTTTTTTTTTATATATCTCAAGGTCCCAATAGGTTCAATAGATTTCAAGAGGGACAGAGGATGACACAGGAGTTATAATGTTATTATTGAGGTCCATTAACAAATTTTAATTCATCAAGAAACAAGATTTTTTGGGCATCAATCAATTGTACTTAGTTTTGACCTACTTTTATTAAATTTTCACGGCTATTCAAGGTCAAAATAGGTTTAATAAGGATTGAGGGGGACAGCGAATGACTGAGAAGGTACACTTTCATAATTAAGGCCCATAAAAAAATTTTAGGGCATAAAGAAACTGAATTTATTGAGTCTAAATCATTTGTTATTTGTTTTTAACCACTTTAATAAATTTTTCAAGGTCATACAACGTCAAAATAGATTTAATAAAAATTGAGAGGGACAGTAGATGACAGGAGAAACCCGGTAATTTTTAAGAACCTAAAAATAATTTGAGGGCATAACGAAATCTGATTTTTAAGGCCTTCATTGATAAAACTTCGGTTTGATCGACTTTTATAGATTTGTCAAGGTCTGACAAGGTCAGAATAGGTTCATTAACAATTGAGATGGACGGAGAATAACTCAGCAGGTACCCAGAAATCAAATAAGACCAGAAAAAAGTTTAAGGGCATAAAGAAACGTGATTTATTGGGCCTAAATCTATTATCCGTCGGTTTGACATTTTTATCTTGATATTTTAAGGTTATGCAAGATCGAAATAGGTTTAAGAAATATCGAAAGGGACGTTAAATGCTCTAAGGAGGTACCCTGTAATGGTGAAGGACTATAAAATACTTGATAAAAAAACTTGAGGGCATACAGAAACCTGATTTTTTGGGCCTCAATCGATAATACTTGGGTTTGACCTACTTTTCTTAATTTTTCTAGGTCATACAAGGTCAGAATATGTTCATCGAAAATTCAGAGGGACGAAGGATAACTCAGGAGGCAACCTAAATTTTCATAAGACTATAAAAAGATTTAAGGGCATGAATAAACCAGATTTTTAGGCCTAAATCAATTTTACTTGAGTTTGACGTAATTATTTATATTTTTAAAAGTAAGATAAGGTCAAAATACGTTCAATGATTATTAAGAGGGATAAAAAATGACACAGGAGATGCCCTGTAATTTTTAAGGGGCCATAAAAAAATTTCAAGGCATCAAGAAACATGATTTTTTGGCCCTCAATCAATTGTACTTGTTTTTCAAATACTTTAATTCATTATTCGAGGTCTTACAAGGTCAAAATAGGTTTGATTAAAATTTAGAGGGTCAGTGAACGACTTAGGACGAACGAACCAAATTTCAACTTGTATAGCCTTTCAAGGCTATACAAGGTGAAAATTGGCTCGATAAATTCAAAGAGGGAAAGTAAATAACTCAGGAGGTACTCTGTAATTTTATTAGACCATAAAAAAATTTCAGGGCTTAAAGAAACCTGATTTTTTTGGCCTATATCCATTATCCTTAAGTTTGACATACTTTTCTTTATATTTGAAGGTCATCCACCATCAAAATAGGTTCATTAGAAATTCAGAGGGACAAAAAATGACTCAGGAGGTACCCTGTGATTTTAAGAGACCAAAATAAAATTTGAGGGCATGAAAAGAACTGATTTTTTGGGCCTAAATCAATTTAACTTTAGTTTGAGCTACTTTTTTATATTTCTCAAGGTCCGAATAGGTTCAATAAATAGCGAGAGGGACAAAGGATGATACAGGAATTGTACTGTAATTGTTGAGGGCCATTAACAAATTTTAAGGCATCAAGAAACCAGATTTTTTGGCATCAATCAATTGTAATTATTTTTGACCTACTTTGATTTAATTTTCAAGGTCATACAAGGTCAAAATAGGTTCAATAACAATGAAAAGGGACAGCAGATGACTAAGAAGGTTTCCTTTAGTTTTTAAAGCACATGAAAAATTTTAGGGCATAAAGAAACTGGATTTTTTGGGCCTAAATCAATTGTACTTGGTTTTGAACGAGGTTTATTAATTTTTCAAGTTCATACAAATTCAAAATAGGTTTAATAAAATTTCAGGGGGTCAGTATATGACTTTGAACGAACCCTGTGATTTTTGACGACTATAAAAAAACTGAAGGGCATAGCGAAACCATATTTTCTTGGCCTTAATCCATAAAACTTAGGTTTGACCTACTTTAATTAATTTTTTAACGTTAGACAAGATAAAAATCTGTTAAATAAAAATTGAGAGGACAGTAAATGACTAAGAGGGTACCCTTTAATTTGTAAGGACCATAAAAGAATTTAAGGGCATAAATAAACCTGATTTATAAGGCCTTAATCGATAATACTTGGGTTTCACCTACTTTTATCGATTTGTCAAGGTCTTACAAGGTCAGAATAGGTTCATCATAAATTAAGATGGACGGAGATAAGCCTGGAAGGTACCCAGTAATTTAATAAGACCAAAAAAAAATTTGAGGGCAAATTAAAACCCGATTTTTTGTGCCCAAATCAATTTTACTCGTGATTTACCTACTTTTATTGATTTTTCAAGGTCATACAAGTTCAGAGTGGGTTCATTAAAAATTTAGATGAACAAAGGATGACTTAGGGGATACCCTGTAATTTTGAAAAGACCTAAAAAAATTTGAGGTCATAAAGTAACCTGATTTTTAGGGCCTAAATCAATTTTACTTGAGTTTGACGTACGTTTCTATATTTTTCAAAGTCACACTATGTCAAAATACGTTTAATGAATATTAAGGGGATGAAATATGACACAGGAGGTAGCCAGTATTTTTTTAAGGCGCCATAATAAAATTTAAGAGCATGAAGAAACCTGAATTTTTGTGCCTCAATCAATTGTACTTGGTTTTGAGCTAATTTAATCAATTTTTCAAGGTTATATAATGTCAAAATAGGTTCAATAAGAATTAAGAAGGTCAGTGGATGACTTAGGAGGAACCCTCTGATTTTTAAGGACCATAAAAAAATTTAAGGGCATAAAGAAACCAGATTTGTTGGGCCTTAATCAATTGTACTTGGGTTTGACCAAATTTTCTTAATTTTTCAGGGCCATACAAGGTAAAAATAGGCTCAACGAAAAAAATTAGAGAGAAAGAATAACTCAGGAGGTACCCTGTCATTTTATTAGACAATAAAAAAATTTCAGGGCTTAACGAAACCTGATTTTTGTATCCTAAATCCATTATCCTTTAGTTTGACATACTTTTCTTTATATTTGAAGGTCATGCAAGGTCAAAATAGGTTTAATAAAAATTAAGAGAAAGGGAGGATGACTCAGGAGGTATCCTGTATTATTTAAAGTCCATAAAAAATTTTTAAAGCATAGAAAAACATGATTTTTAGGGCTTAAATCCATTGTACTTGGGTTTGATCTACTTGTATTAATTTTTCCAGGTCACACAAGGTCAGCATAGGTTCATCGACAATTAAGAGGGACGAAAGATGACTCTGGAGGTACCCTGTAATTTCATAAGACCATAAAAAAATTAAAGGGCATAAAGAAACATGATTTTTTAGCCCTTAATCAATTGTACTTTAGTTTGACCTACTATTTTATATTTTACATAGTCACACAACGTTAAAATACGTTCAATAAATATTAAGATGTATGGAAGATGACACAGAAGGTGCCCTGTATTTTTTAAGGTGCCATTAAAAGAATTTAAGGCATTAAGAAACCTGATTTTTTCGGCCTCAATCAATTGTACTTGGTTTTGACCTACTTCCATTAATTTTTTAAGGTCGTACGAGGTCAAAATAGGTTCAATAAAAATTCATAGGGTCAGTAGATGACTTAGGAGGAACCCTGAGATTTTTAAGGACTATGAAAAAATTAAAAGGCATAAAGAAACCATATTTTCATGGCCTAAATCCGTAAAACTTAGGTTTGACGTACTTTAATTAATTTTTTAACGTCAAACACGATAATAATAGGTTAAATAGAAACTGAGAGAAACGGTTAATGACTAAGGGGGTACTATTTATTTTTTAAGGAATATAAAAAAATTTGAGGGCGTAAAGAAACCTGATTTTTTAGGCCTAAATCAATTTTACTTGAGTTTGACCTACTTTTTTATATTATTCAAAGTCACACAAGGTCAAAATACGTTCAATAAATATTAAGAGGAATTGAAAATGACACAGGAGATGCCCTGTAATTTTTAAGGGGCCATAAAAAGATTTTAAGGTATCAAGAAACCTGATTTTTCGGCCCTCAATCAATTGTACTTGGTTTAGACCTACTTTAATTAATTTTTTTAGGTCATACAAGGTCAAAATAAGTTTAATAAATATTAAGAGGGATGGAAAATGAGACAGGCAGTGCCCTGTATTTTTTTAGGCGCCATAAAAAAATTTTAAGGGATCAAGGCACCTGATTTTTTGGGCCCCATTCAATTGTACTTGGTTTTGACCTACTTCCATTAATTTTTCAAGGTCATACAAGGTCAGAATTGTTTTATCGGAAATTCAGATGGACGAAGGATAATTTAGGAGGTACCTTGTAATTTCATAAGACTATAAAAACATTCAAGGGCATGAATAAACCTGATTTTTTAGGCCGAAATCAATTTTATTTGAGCTTGACCTACTTTATTATATTTTTTAAAGTCACACATGGTCAAAATACTTTTATTATATATTAAGAGGGATAAATAATGACACAGGAAATGCCCTGTATTTTTTTATGGAGCCATAAAAAAATTTTAAGGCATCAAGAAACCTGATTTGTTGGGCCTCAATCAATTGTACTTGGTTTTGACCTACTTCCATTTATTTTTGAAGGTTATACAAGGTCAAAATAGGTTCAATAAAAATTCAGAGGGTCAGTAGATGACTTGAAAGGAACTCTGTGATTTATAAGGACTATTAAAAAAATTGAAAGGCATCTAGAAACCATATTTTCTCAGCCTTAATCCATAAAACTTAGGTTTTACCTACTTGAATTAATTTTGAAACGTCAAACAAAATGAAAATAGGTTAAATAGAAACTGAGAGAAATAGTGAATGACTTAGGAGGTACCATTTAATTTTTAAGGACCATAAAAAAATTTGAGGCCCTAAAGAAACCTGATTTTTTAGGCCTAAATCCATTTTCCTTGAGTTTGACCTACTTTTTTATATTTTTTAAAGTCACAAAAGGTCAAAATACGTTCAATAAATATTAAGAGGGATTGAAAATAACACAGGAGATACCTTGTAATTTTTAAGTGGCCATAAAAAGATTTTAAGGCATCAAGAAACCTGATTTGTTGGGCCTCAATCAATTGTACTTGGTTTTGACCTACTTCCATTTATTTTTGAAGGTTATACAAGGTCAAAATAGGTTCAATAAAAATTCAGAGGGTCAGTAGATGACTTGAAAGGAACTCTGTGATTTATAAGGACTATTAAAAAAATTGAAAGGCATCTAGAAACCATATTTTCTTAGCCTTAATCCATAAAACTTAGGTTTGACCTACTTTAATTAATTTTTAAACGTCAAACAATATGAAAATAGGTTAAATAGAAACTGAGAGAAATAGTGAATGACTTAGGAGGTACCATTTAATTTTTAAGGACCATAAAAAAATTTGAGGCCCTAAAGAAACCTGATTTTTTAGGCCTAAATCCATTTTCCTTGAGTTTGACCTACTTTTTTATATTTTTTAAAGTCACAAAAGGTCAAAATACGTTCAATAAATATTAAGAGGGATTGAAAATAACACAGGAGATACCTTGTAATTTTTAAGTGGCCATAAAAAGATTTTAAGGCATCAAGAAACCTGATTTGTTGGGCCTCAATCAATTGTACTTGGTTTTGACCTACTTCCATTTATTTTTGAAGGTTATACAAGGTCAAAATAGGTTCAATAAAAATTCAGAGGGTCAGTAGATGACTTGAAAGGAACTCTGTGATTTATAAGGACTATTAAAAAAATTGAAAGGCATCTAGAAACCATATTTTCTCAGCCTTAATCCATAAAACTTAGGTTTTACCTACTTGAATTAATTTTGAAACGTCAAACAAAATGAAAATAGGTTAAATAGAAACTGAGAGAAATAGTGAATGACTTAGGAGGTACCATTTAATTTTTAAGGACCATAAAAAAATTTGAGGCCCTAAAGAAACCTGATTTTTTAGGCCTAAATCCATTTTCCTTGAGTTTGACCTACTTTTTTATATTTTTTAAAGTCACAAAAGGTCAAAATACGTTCAATAAATATTAAGAGGGATTGAAAATAACACAGGAGATACCTTGTAATTTTTAAGTGGCCATAAAAAGATTTTAAGGCATCAAGAAACCTGATTTTTTGGGCCTCAATCAATCGTACTTGGTTTTGGACTACTTTAATTAATTTTTTAAGGTCATTTAAGGTCAAAATAGGTTCAATAATAATTTAAAGGGTCAATGGATGACGTAGAAGGAACGCTGTAATTTTCAAAAACTATAAAAAAAATTAAAGGGCATAGAGAAACCATATTTACTTGGCCTTAATCCATAAAACTTAGATTTTACCTACTTTAATTAATTTTTTAAGGTCATACGAGGTCAAAACTAGTTCAATAAATATCCACATGGACATGAAATGGTCTCAGGAGGTACCCTGTGATTGTCAAAGACTATAAAAAAATTTAAGGGCATAGAGAAATCTGATTTTTTGGGCATAAATCGATTTTACTTGAGTTTGACCTACTTTTTTTTATTTACCGAAGTCACACAAGGTTAAAATACGTTCAACGAATATTGAGAGGGATGGAAAATGACACAGGAGGTGCCCTATATTTTTTTAGGGGTCATAAAAAAATTTTAAGGAATCATGAAAACTGATTTTTTGGGCCTCAATCAATTGTACTTGCTTATGAGCTACTTTCATTAATTTTTCACTGTCGTATTATGTCAAAATAGGTTCAATAACAATTAAGAGGGTCAGAGGATGACTCAGGAGGAACCCTTTAATTTTTTAGGACTATAAAAAAATTGAAGGGCATAAATAAACCATATTATCATGGCCTTAATCCATAAAACGTAGGTTTGACCTACTTTAATTAATTTTTTAACGTCATACAACATAAAAATAGGTTAAATAAAAATTTAAAGGGACAGTGAATTACTTAGGGGGTAGCCTGAAATTTATAAGGGGCCATAAAAAAATTTTAAGGCATCAAGAAACCAGATTTTTTGGGCATTAATCAATTGTAGATATTTTTGACCTACTTTTATCGAATTTTCAAGGTCACACAAAGTTAAAATAGGTTAAATGAGAATTGAGAGGGACAGCAGATGACTGAGAAGGTACCCTTTAATTTTTAAGGCCCATAAAAAATTATAGGGCATAAAGAAACTGGATTTTTTGGGCCTAAATCAATTGTACTTGTTTTTTAACTATTGTTATTAATTTCTCAAGGTCATACAACGTCAAAAAAGGTTTAATAAATTTCGATTGGGACAGTAGATGACTTAGGAAAAACCCTGTAATTTTTAAGAACCATATAAAATGTTAGGGCATAGATAAACGTGATTTATACGGCCTTAATCGATAATACTTCGGTCTCACCTACTTTTATCGATTGGTCAAGGTCTTACAGGGTCAGAATAGGTTCATCAAAAATCAAGATGGACAGAGGATAACTCAGGAGGTACCTAGTAATTTTATAAGACCAGAAAAAAATTTGAGGGCAAAATAAAACCTGATTTTTTGTGCCCAAACCAATTTTACTCCTGATTTACCTACTTTTATTGATTTTTCAAAGTCATACAAGGTCAGAGTGTGTTCATCAGAAATTTAGATTGACGAAGGATGACTTTGAAGGTACCCTGTGATTTTATAAGACCCTAAAAAAATTTGAGGGCATAAATTAACCTGATTTTTTGGGCCTAAATCAATTTTACCTGAGTTTGACGTACGTTTCTATATTTTTCGAAGTCACACAAGGTCAAAATACGTTTAATGAATATCAAGGGCATGAAATATGACACAGGAGGTGCCCTGTAATTTTTAAGGGGGTCTTCTACTCTAGAAATTTCAAAAAATCGAAAAATTTTTTTTTTCATAATTCGATAGTTTATATATTCAAAAATATCTCTCTAAAAGGATTTTTCAAAGTTCAAATTATTTTCGAAGTTATAGCCGTTTTAGTGTCGTGGCAACTAGACCGGTTGGGCGGACGACTGGAACAATAGACGACTGGAGGCCCGGGCTACCTGAGTATGAATAACTCTCTCTCTTTTCTTCTTTCTATTATACTTTCAGTATACTAAATCAATCGTTTGAAGGTCATTGTAACGTATTATACAAAAGTTTTTATTCTATTTACTTTTAGTTTGAGTTAGTTCGATGTTAACTTCGAAACAGTGAAGACGTAAAATCAAGTGAAATATTGTCTTTAAACTCTTAAATTTCGTGTGAATTTTTTATTTGTGTTTTAAGTATGGATAGAAAAAGTCCCAGACAAGGAACTTATCGTCCAAGCAGATCGAAAAAACGGAGATTTAGCGGCAATCAACATAACCTCGAAGAGGATACATCTTTTACTAGTGCATCAGCAGCAAAATTGAAGAGTTCAAGTGATGATGAAATTCTTGTGGATTCTAATTTTGGTTATTGTATATTAGAATTTTGTTCTGTATTTCATCTCTTGCTTTAATGATAATATGTGCTACTTGTAAGCAAAAAATGTCATTTTCTCGGTCAGCTGCACGGGGACTAGGATTTAAAATTGGAGTACAATGTGGCTGCGAAAAAATCCGTTATATTCAGTCATGCCCGTTTGTAAATAAGGCATTTGAAATAAATCGACGAATAGTAACTGCTATGAGGCTCGTCGGAGTTGGGAGAGAAGGTATCAACATATTTTGTAGTGTTATAGATATTGGTCAGGGTGAGTAGCATAAAATAAAAAATTTGCTATTTTCTAACAATTTGTAATATTCTCACAAATTTGATGTATATACATTAGAAATTAACTTTCTTTGTTGCTGTAAGATGGACAGCGGTGATTTCGGTCGAACTCACTTCCCCCCTCCCCGGCAAAGTGGTAGTAGCCCTGGACGGGGTGGTCGTGGTGAGTAGCATAAAATAAAAAATTTGCTATATTCTATCAATTTGTAATATTCTCACAAATTTGATGTATATACATTAGAAATTAACTATATATATATATATATATATATATATATATATATA
>CAJNRD030001121.1:11690232-11721834 GCA_905319865.3 Cotesia congregata | reverse complement strand
TTTAATAAATAATAGTTTAAAAAAACTAAAAACACGCTTTTTATAGAAAATCAAACTAAAAAATAGAAAATAAATTTTAGTAAATTTAAATTAAGAATAGTGTTAGAAATTTCAATAAATATTAATTAATAATAGTGTGAATAAAAAAAAAATTATTTTATTTTAAAAAAAGCGTGGGGTGCTTTTTAAGATATTATCAAAATGATAATCACTCTACTCACATCTGTCAATAAAATATTTGTAACTATTGACACCATGCACCCCACGCTTTTTTTAAAATAAAATACATTTTTTTTATTAACACTATTATTAATTTATATTTATTGAAATTTTTAACACTATTCTTAATTTAAATTTATTAAAATTTATTTTCTATTTTTTAGTTTGGTTTTCTATACAAAGCATATTTTTTAGTTTTTTTAAACTATTATTTTTTAAATTCAAACGGAAAGACCACTTGAAATTTTTTTTTACCTTCCGAAAATTGTATATTCTTTTTAACTGTTTATCAAAAAATTACTGATTTTCATTATCAATAATAAGAAAAAATTTTTTTTGAAGACTGAGATATTTTCTCATGGCGAGAGTAATAAAGCTTTAATAGGTTGTTAAAAATCGAACTGTTCGGCTCCCTACGGCGTAGATCAGCTCTTTTCGGTAAGCGCTCCACCCACATATTTGTTTAGATTGTATGTTATTTAAATGTGAGATTTTTTTTTTCATGGCGAGAGTAAAGAAGGTGAGCCGAATAACGTGGGTACTGAAGAGTTAATTATTACTAGCACTTATGGTCTAGAGATAAGGTTTTACTCTTTGAAGTTGGAGTTCTGACTGGACTTACAATTACGTTCAAATATTAACTGTAGTTAATTAAATAAGTTATATTTATTGATTAATTCGTTTATACATTGGAATTCCAATTATATAGCCGCTCAATGACAATAGTCTATGCCATATGTCTATAGTTTGTCGATTGTCTCTCAGGCAGAAATAACTCTTGTCGCAAAAAGAATTAAAAACGACTGATAATATTGTTGAACGGTAAAATATTAATTCACCATAAGAGAAAGAATTCAAAAGTATTGAAATTATGCAGAAGAATTGAGAAAAATTCAAATTTCGTTACGTAAGAAACATGTGTTTAAGCAAGATTCTTAAGCAAGAGCTTGTGTAAAAGCTATAATTACTAGCATCTCCATCTACGTATAGATCTTCTGCATGATCGTGTCTTAAGGAACCGACTTGAAGAATTATTTATAACTTGTCAAATGAATTGTGAAAATGGGACAGAGTGACAGAATTATGTGCTTTACTGCGATAAGACAGAGTCAAATTCTTGTAGGAGACTTGCAAAAGATCGGCAATTTTTACCTGGTAAAATATTGTTATAAGATATATTTTTAATGATTTTTAATTCGTTTTATGACTCAGGAAATCTCGTTAGATAAAAAAATGATTGGTAAAGATAAAAAATTGAATTAGTGGTTTTGAAAATTGATGTGATTGAGAACAAAATTCAATTAATAAATTAAAAATAGAAGTAATTAACTAGAAAAATATGTAAAGATAATAAAATCCCGAATTACTCGTGCATAATTTAAGACTAATATATGTTAAGTATTGAGGAAAAAAACGTAAAACAACTATAAGTAATTTTTATGCATACATTTATGTAAAACTTTATTTACTCCCCAGGAAAAAATGATCAGACCTGATCAGACATAAACAGGCATGAGTCTTCAGGCCTGATCAGACATGAAAAATGACCATGCCTGATCAGGCATGAATTGACCTGATCAGACATGGTCAGGTCCGAAAGCCCATTGTTACTTTTAATTAATTATTTTGCTTAATTTTATGGATATAGTATTTGATAGAGTCATACGCAATTCTCTATAATGAATTAAAATAAAAAAAATGATTACATATAATTGTACGGCTGCAACACCAGCAGTCACCCATCCAACTACTAACCACACTCAATGCTGTTTAACTTTGATGATATCCGTGCGCCTTGAAGTTCCCGCCTGCTGTGCTGCTATCTTATGTGGCAACAATTCAATGAAGTACATAACGTATTGAATAAGTTTATCATAAATATAATATATAAATTGATTTTATAGTATATATTTTGATAGTCCTAAATTATTTATTTAACCGAATCTCATTATAACATTACATTTATTCAAATAATAAAATAAGTAATGATTTTAATATTAGGCAGAAACAGAGCAAACTGAAATATCCAATAGGAAATATAACAAATTTTTTATTTCAAAATTATTTAAACGTAATGATAAAAATAATTTTGCACTTTTTGTGATGACCAATAAAATTTTTTTTGTCAAAGAAAAAATTTTTATCACATCTCTGACTATGCAAGTCTGATAAGATCTACCCGGAAAAAAATGATCAGACCTGACCATGCCTGTTCATGTATGATCAAGCCTGAAATTAGACCTGCTTATGTCTGTTCATGTATGATCAGGCCTGAAATTAGACATGTCCATGCCTGTTCATGTCTGCCCTGAATAAAAAAAAGTATTGAGACAAAGAAAAAAGTATAGAAAAGTATTGGATTGACTAGAAAACCAATACTTTTCAATACTTTTTTCTTTGTCTCAATACTTATTTTTTATCAGGGTGAAGTGTTGAATACGCTCAGGCCTGATCATACCTGTCCATGTCTGTTCATCCCTGTTCATGTCTGAAGCGTTGAATACGCACAGGCCTGATCATACCTGTTCATGCCTGTCCATGTCTGTTCATGTCTGAAGCGTTAAATACTCTCAGGCCCGATCATACCTGTCCATATCTATTCATGTTAAGGACCAAATATGCTAAGAAAAAATTTTTGAATATTTTCAGTGTATGTACATTAATTTCGATTAATAAATTTGTAAATTATCAATAAACGGTATATTTTATTAATAATAACCTTTTATTTGCTCATTTTATAGAGGTACAAATAGCGGACCTCCGTTCCGCTTACATATTAGACTTAATACTACATCTTAACCTAATTACATAATTGTAAAAACCCTTAACTCTATAACTTATACACTAATCTACATTCTCTCCATATCTTACAGAGGCAATATTTACATTATCATACTCATACTCATACTGGCGGGGAAAAAAGAAATCTATGAAAAGCAAAGAAAAAACCCGCCATCACACATCACTCATATCTCCATACCTCTATTGCACATTCATTCCGAAGGACCTCCACTTCCGTTGCAATTTCATTACTTACGACTAACATTACACCCTCTCCCTGTAACCCCATAGCATCTCGATACTTTCCAGCCAAGTTTGTCCTTGTCCTTCGTTTCCCAATATCTCCGCTCTCATCTCCCGCCACCCTTTGTCCACCCCTAGCCCAGAACACATTTCCCAGACATGCTCCCATATCTGTTCTTCTATATGACAGACACTACAGAGTCTACCTTTCCTATTCTCCCAGTACCTGCTCCCCTTCAGCGCATCTCCGAGTCTAAACCTCGCCACCCTATTCCATCTTTCCTCGCTCCATCCTTTTTTGAGGTAACCAGGTATCCCTAATCCCTTAATAAATTTGTAGTCCCTATTACTTCTAGCCTCCCATATCCTGTCCCACCTTTCCTTTTCTTGCCTCCTTTTTTCAATCCTTACTAGGTCTTCCCCTTTCATGAGACTTTCCTCCCATCTTCTTTCCACTTCTAGAAGATTCCAACCTCTTTCTTCATAAAATTCCTCTCTCTCTCTAATTCCCAGCCCACCAGACCTCTCCCTGCTCTAATTCTTTTTCTCATCTCCATCCTACATCTCCAAGCTATTTGACCACCCCCTCCTTCTTCAACTCTTTTTTCATAGCCCCACGCCCTCATCCCAGCTTTATCCTCTAACCTATCCCTTTGCAGCTCCTCCCTCACCAAGTAACCAGCCACTCTCCTCGACACACCAAGTACCCATCTCAAGTATCTTTCCTGCACTCTCTCAATCTCTTCCCAACATTTCCAACCCCATATCTCTACCCCGTAACTCATTACAGACCAAACGAACTTGTCGAACAGCCACAACCTCTTATCCCAATCCTTACCAAACTTCCTTTTTCCTAAGCCCCATACTTGCCCCAAGATTCTTGCCCCTTTTGCCATTCTCTCTCTAACATGCTCTCCTTGGTCTCCATTCGCCCTTATCACGTATCCCAGGTACGTGTATCTATCCACCTCCTCCAACTCTTTTTCCTTCAATCTCCAAGCTATTCTCTTCTTCCTTCCTCCACCTTTTCTACATCTCATTATCTTCGACTTTCCCACATTTACTACCAACTTTTTACTGTCTACATATCTTTCAAGTGTCCCTATCATTCCTCTCATATCATCTTCCTCCTTTACTAGCAGAGCCACATCATCCGCATACGCCAAAGAGTACACCTTTTTCCCTCCTAAGAGGTCCACCCCTCCCCATCTACCTTTCTCCAATTCTTCCTCTAGGTCTGCAAGAAATAACACGAATAATAAAGGACTCAGAGGGCAGCCTTGTTTTACCCCCTTTTCCGTCCAGAATTTTTTCCCATACTCCCTTCCTATTCTGACCTTGGCACATGTTTCTCTCAGCACCTGTTCACATCTCCTTACTGGTCCTAACCTGACCCCCTTCTTAATCATTCCTTTCACCAATTCATCCCTATCCACAGTATCAAAAGCCGCCTTAAAATCTACGAACAAAATCACCAGTTTCCCTTTTTTCTTAGCAATTTCTCTACTTATGAGGTAATTCAGCACATAAATGTTGTCTATCGTCCCCCTTCCTTCCCTAAAACCTGCTTGTGTTTCCGACAAGAGTCCTTTTCCTTCCACCTCCTTCTTAAGCCTCCTCTCCAGAATTCCAACATATACCTTGTAAGCAGTCTGTGTGATAGTGATAGTGATCCCTCTATAATCTTCAACCTTCTTTCCAACTCCTTTTTTAGCAATTAGGACCACTACCCCGTTTTTCCATTCTTCCGGCCACCCTTCTCCAACTCATACCCTCTGGCAAATTTTCCATAGTTCTACTAACACATCTGTCCCCCCCGTATTTCCACGCCTCATTTGGTATCTCATCCTCCCCCATCGCCTTGTAGTCTTTCAATTTTTTGACCATGTCTTTCACTTATTACGCTAGAGGAAGTGAAAGACAAAGTGATAATTATATATAAATATTTTTTCTCGGGTATGTAAGCCTCTTATAACTTTTGAACGGTTAAACCGATTTTATCGCGGTTGGTGCCATTCGAAAGGGCTTCACTAAACTAAGATTTCCTGAAAATTTGAACAGATTCGGGCCGATAGATTTTGAGAAATTTAGAGAAATCTCCAAAAAAATAGGAAAAAATAGGAAAAAAATTTTTTTCAGAAGTGGTTTTTTTGGAATAACTTTTAAACGGCTCTACCGATCGATTTAAAAAACTAATCAGCTCTCAACCTTCAAAAACCTCGTCAATTGCCGCCAATCCGGTCAAAATCGGTTGATTCGTTTAAGAGATATCGTGAACGAAAAAAAACCGAAAAAAGTGTTTTTTCGGAATTACTCCGAAATTTCTAGTTTAACCAATTGAAACTTAAGAATTCTTTATGAGGCTTAAAAAACAGGTATATCAAGCTAGCAGTGGCAGAGCCCATCTTAGACGATCATTATTATTAATTTCTCGGAATCTAAACAAGCAACAATATTCTAAATAGAGCAACTAATTAGCAACAAAAAAGCAACAAATTTAGCACCACAAGTAAATTTTGTTGCTTGAATAATAAGTCAATGCCTGATGGATGAGTCCATGCTAGCTTGATAGGCCTTTAAAAAACTGCGTAGAATGCCGCCAACCGCGTAAAAATCGGTTCATTCATTCAAAAGTTATTGCGGTTTGAAAATTCAAAAAATAGTGTTCTATGAAACTTCATTCAGACTTTTGAGTTCAAAGAGCGCAAAAGCACAGAAAAGGCATCTTTTTGAGCTCGGAGAGCTCAAAATAACACACAGATTGTATTTTTGAGCTCGAAGAGCTCAAAAAAACGGCCATGTACTAACGGAATTAGCGGGAAGTTGCAGAGATGGCCTTTAGGGTCAACCGTTATCCTAATTTTTTTTCTTAATAGTCTTATGAACGTGGACTTGGCGCAATTTTTTTACAGTGAAACTGTTTTTGTTCGGATATAACGCAGTTTGTGGACACGATAACTCCAATAATTCTCTCAAGTCAAAAGTCTCTGAAAAACGGAAAGTTAAAATTATCTATTATTTATAATTTTGAATATTGTATCAATAACTAAAGCCGTAATTTTCATAATATTGTTATTAAAATCATAGATTATATGAAATCTACTTCCATCCTGAAGGATGCCGCATGGCTTTTTTTTATAAGCCATAATAATTCAATTTTTTGTTAAATTTTTTAGTTCAATTAAATTTTTTCCTAATTAATTTTACTCAAGATAAATACCATTGACTCGAAAAGACCTACAAAAATAAAGTCTTTAAACTTATTACAATTTAAAAAAAAAATAATTTTTTCATTACAATTTTTTTTTGAGGGGTCCATTATGCCCCACATATCCCATATTGGCCCATATTGGCCTCAAAATATCAAAATAACATCATAGAGGTCATAACTTGACGGAAAACGAAAAAAAAAATTTTTACCTAATTTTTGAGAGGGGCCGTTGTGCCCCAGGGGGCCGTCGCGCCTCACTCTCCCCTAATTTAAATTAGCAATGAATAAAAATTGTAAAAAAAAATTATCAATTTATTATTTAATCTTAAACCATTTTAACAATATGTGTATCGATTGTATTAGGCTGAAAATAAATGTACTCTATTTTAACAATGAAATAATTTTTCTGGAATGAATTTGAAACTCTGATTATAGCGAAATGGTACTGAAGTCTGGAGACTTGCGCTTTATCAATATATTCGTGCACCTAGCTTCAATACTCGTAAGCCAGCTGGTATATACCTATAGTAATGAAACGTTAAAATAGTAGGGATAGGTGGAATCTAGAGAGGGTGAATGCAGATACGAGTGGGGTGTTTACAGTCGCAGCAGTAGCAGACTGAGCTGCATACTGAGACTTGTTCGAATGATATCAAGAAATTATAATTCTGTATCGAACCTCATTTTGCTTTCATGGAGTAAAGCGAAATGAATGAGCCATTAGTAGAAGAAACGGTTGAACTCCTGCAAAATCAAAATTATACTAATGAAGATAATTTAGCCAAGAATGTTATACAAAAAGAAATACCAAATCGTAACCGATGTTTATCAAATCGCCGTCTTCTCAGTCAAGCAACTATTGCAGAAACCAGTGTTATTAGCAACAACATACTCCAGCAACCATTAAAGGTGTGCCTTTGAATAAATGATCCGGCAAAATAAGATGCTTTAAATGCTTTCATTTGCTAAATTATTGACTGTATAGTGATCCAACTTTAGTATTATTAGAAAAGGGTTTGCTTTCATCAGCAAGAGTACACTATCGAAGCTGTAAGCCTATTCTCATGCATTTAGTAGAATTTTATTGCAAATAAATTTAGTTTCTAATGGGTTTGGGAATTAATAGCTATTTATTGCTAAAAAAAAAGGAAATAGCCGATTGAATGTCCTAGAATTTAGACTCAATGCACAATCAACAGTAAGAATACTCAGTTTGCGCAACTATGTGTGCATGTGTGTAAGTGTTACAGGAATTTCCGGTCATCAATTTCATACATACAGTTCGACCAAATTGGCCTCCCTCACGAAAACGAGAAGAGGCACGAGTACTAGAAAATTTAAAAAAACTTGTAGAAAGATCAAAGCTTTTCAAAGATAATCAAACTTCTGGATCGGAAGGTTCGACTGTAATCCAATCAACTCAAATAAATAATGAGCAATATAAAAAATTGGAAAATAGGCCACAACTTCTGACTAAAGTAAGTTTTCTTTGTGGTTTTGAAAGGATTTACAACATGAAAATGCATTTGGTAAATTTAAATGTCTTTTGCGGTTTCATATTCTAAACAAATACACAGTAAGTTTAGTGTAAATTTATATTTTGTTAACAATAAACTCTTTTTAGCAGTCAAAATGGTGAATCATAAATCAAAATACCAATTCCATAGTGAAATGACGATAATTTTGGGTAATTTGGTCTCTATGTTTAGAGGAAATCTTAAGAAAAATCTGTCATGATTTATTTTTAACAAGCGATGTTTCTCTGGTGTAAAGGATGTTTCTATTCCTTATTCTAAATTTTTTATTTAAAGCTATTCCACCAAACTATATGCTTACGATTTTTAAAATCTAAAATCACCTTCATCTTATGGTGAATTTTCCTTCGAACTAAACTTCTCGTAAAAATTAAGGGAACAAAAAAATTTTCGAAATTTTTTGGCGATTTTCAACAGGCTGTATTTCAGTGAAAAATGGTCGTACAGGAAATAAAAAAACAAAGCTTTTGAAGCTTGAAGACTCTAGTTTTCAGATTTTTTAGTTAAAAATTTTTCGGAGCACTGGTAACCATGCAATCCTTGGATAAAGCACGAAGAAAAAATTTTTCAAATTTTTTACATTTTTAACTTCCCGCTAAAAAAATTGAAAATTTTCAAAAATTAGTTATTGTTTTTACCCCGAAGTTATTGTTTTTACCCCGTTTTTCGAAAATCGAGTTTTCATCATTTTTAAAGGACCGTTGTTCAGCTGTCCGTTCTCCTCCATCTGGGCTGTTTGCGTACTCCCTGTAGCATTTCCAGACAGCAGAGCCATGGGGTCTACCCTGCTGTCGTAACGGTCGCTTGATCACGACAAGTTCAGGCCTGTTTGCACGCCTTCCCTCGCCGGCACTGAGGTATCCATCCTCTGTACTGTAAACGATGTTTGCATATCTTCTGACATTTCCATATCGTTGTTTGGTGTTGTTCATTTAGCACTACCCGGAGAGCACGTGTAGGGTGTAAAAACAGAACCTACGGACGCGAACAACGCTACCCTCGACTTGCTAGGTCAGTTAGTGTGACCAACCCATTAAAGGGGAGTTTTGTCCACTGGAGCGTATTTTACTCCTACCCGCTGTACCTCATCAACTAAGAGATTATCCAAGTGTCATCCAAGGACAGCGAGCGTTCTCCCATCCACTCGGGGAGACGCGCCCGGTAGCAGTATCTGCCCCGATGTGTGTGTGTGTGTGTGTGTGTGTGTGTGTGTGTGTGTGTGTGTGTGTGTGTGTGTGTGTGTGTGTGTGTGTGTGTGTGAATAATAGTAATTATTCATTATTGTATATATAACAGGAGATTATTATTGTAAAGGGTTTGGTCAAATAGAATATTTTAGAAAACGAATTTTTTTAATAATGTTGTAATTTTCCAAGCAACCTCTCTCGACTCTGCTGATTTCCTCCATGCTCGGGTCCGATTGTGGAAACCGAGAACTAAATTTCAGTGGCGCCCTTTACAAATAATAGGGGCGGCCAAGTACAAATGACATTCCGTTTTAGGGTTCAGTAGTTTCGAAAATTTTAGCACCAAGCGGTGTAAAGAAATAGTTTTAAGATACATAATTTAGATATTTTTTGGCGTAACTTATTGTTTTTCATACTTACATAAATTATTCACATACAGAATAAAATTTTTTTTGCGATACACAAAAAAAAAAAAAACAGTATATATAAGTGTACATAAGCGTACGTACCGACTTTTTCAAAATCTATATTAAAATAAGGGTATTATTCAAAAAGAAATTCATAACTGTGAAGAAATACATAACCTTCCAACACATACACATAATTTCAAATTTTTTTGAGCTTTATTATGTGTTAAAATGTTCTTCTTAATATTAGGAAGCTTTAGAAAAAAATGCAGTCAAATTGAACTGAGGGCATTTTTTCTATCTCTGACTTGGCTGCGGCCTTTCTATTTAGGACTTATTAGATAGGTTGAAGTTGACCCGATGAATAAAGTTTCTGTAAATTTAATTTTCTAATGCTCTTTTAAGTGTCGTAAACCCACTGTTAAAACGAATAATGACTTTAAAAGAAATTAGAATGCCACTTACAACTATCGAAATTAACATTTTGGTAGTCAGTTCTTTGAATTATGATTTATAATTAATTATGAGCATCAGCAATGTAAGCATTCATTTATATTATTTCATTAAACTAAAACCAGTTGCGAGTTGAAATTAAATAGTAAATAATCTTATAACTTACTGACAAAGACGAAAGTCGTGAGAATAAAAACGATGAATACAACCAGCACAGTTTTTTATGTTGGAGATTCGAAAGAAAGAGTGGGGAGTTCGTATAAGACATGTAGTCAAAGGCCTCCTCCAGTGATCAGTTCTTATCCAAAAACCTTTCTATAACGTTTCTTTATCCACAGTACTTCATTTTTTTAACTGATTATATTTATTGCGTTAACTCATGAGTTTAAGGAATAATTTTTAATGTTATCAACGTAAAAATAATTTCATCAACAATTTATTAATCAATACATACTAAAAATTGACTGATTTTACAATGAAATTTCAACAAAGTATAATTTACCTTTTATTCCTCATTGCTACCCAAGGTAAGATTTTATTTTTTTTTAATTTTTCAAATAAATGTTTTTTTTTTTTAATTTTCTCATTTTAAAATTTAAATCTTACTCAAATATTTTATTCGACTATCTTTTTTTCTAATTTTTAAAACATGACAAGTTTTCGGATATTTCGAACAATTGATATCAGTATATTGATGCATAAGGATATTTACTCGTAAATGTTGAAGGAAAAGATAATAGTAAAAAGTGGATACTGTTTTTATTTAATTAATAAAATGATAGTCGCTTTTTAAGTATTGATAAGTCTTAGAAGATAAGTTGCGACTTCTAAGGAAATGAGAATATTACTATGAAAAATAGTTATAATAATAATAATAATAATAATTCTTTTTTTATGAAAATTTAAAATATTAAAAAAATAGTAAAAATCACAACAAAAAAAAATTTATGATAAGCTTTCTAATCTTCTTGTTTTAAAATATAATTCTTACTTATCTAACAATGACAAGACTTAGCTGAGTGAATACGTCTCTGAATTAAACTTTCTCTTACATCTCACAAGTGAAAATATGAAAGTAGTCCAAACACCAATCATACTTTCTCTCTCTTTATCCAAATTTTTGTATTCTTATATTTATTTTTGACATTGCTTTGTAATTTTTACTAGTTAGTTCATTAAAGATCACGTAATTAATAAACTTATTTTTAGATGTGTTAACAGATAAATAAATTTCACGAGATAAGTTTTGATAAAGAATTATAAATTTTTAAGAATAAAGTAGAAAGCCATATTTTATGCATAAAACTAGAAAATAATTAATTATAGATGAGGCATTTCACTCCAAATTAAACACTTTCTTAAACAGCCTTTCTAATTTATCTTTTGTGTTGATATCTATTAACCCAGTAAATAAAAAGTAAATGATTCTCATAAAATATTTGTTTTCTTATGAATTGTTTACCGCCAAAATTAGTATGTGATTTTCCGCATCGCTTCTTAATATAAATTGATTTTTGAACTCACTTCTTTACGTAAAGGTATGATTTCAGTGATACCGTATGACTGCTACGAAAGATTTTATTTAAATTGAAAAAAAGGTAGAATTTCGGTGAAGAGTTGACAGTAAAAGCCATTACCGACTGTTCTTTTCAGTTTTCATTTCTAATCGTTCAAAACGATACGAACATGCAAATAGTTGAATTTCTTATGAAGTTTAAAAAAATAATTTTTAATATTTTTTCCAGTGATTTTAATTTGATATATTCTTTTTACATATTTTCGAGCTAGTCGAACAAAGTATCTACACGGAAAATAAAGTCCTACCAAAATTACAGGAGAAACTGTTTAATTTAAAGGGAAAAAATGTCAATTTTACATTAGGAAACATTTAATGTAATATTGAAAAAAATACTAATTTATTTATACTTGAAAAAATGCATAATAAAAATGTGAAAAATTTTAATTAACACGTTACAGAAAAATAAACAACGCATAATTGTAGCATAATTGATATGTATGTTTTACTTCATCAGCAATACACTGTTAAAATTTTGCAGAGTGATTTGGGAATGAATGCGAAGTAGATAATTTTCAATTAATTTATTTTCTCTAAAAGTAAAATTCACTCTTAGACGGATTTGATTTATATTATTTATAAAATTCACTCTCCAAAGTAAATTTTTTTAACTTTTTTATTAAGTAAAAACGAGGACATAGTTGTTACGCATTTATATATAAATAAAAATGCGTACTCTCTGAGATTTTTAAAATGAAAATCAATAAAATATTTTTTAATTTCTGTCGAAGTATGAATTTCTAAAAATTTTTGAAACTGATCAAGAAAATTTTTTTTCTGAAAATTAGATTTTTCCTGAATTAAAATATTTTTTTAATTTTGACTGTTTTTGAAGATTTGATTTTTTTCTAAATTTCAATTTTCTTATCATTCGATTTGACTTGAAAATTTTTGCATTTTCGTACCTGTTTTCCTAGAACTTATGTAATTTTAACAGAAAATTTTTTGCGTAATATATTTTTTGAGTAACAATTTTGCTGTTGAAATAAAACATGAGGAGTATATTTTGAAGGGACCAATCTTTTTTTATAAAAATTGCTCAACATCTCATTACAAACGATTCAGTCAGTTTTACAGCATTTCACTTCAATTTTTACAATATACTATACTGATGAAATTTTCAAAATTTATCGGTACAAGAGCCTAAAAGTTGTTTTAAATAAAAGTTCTATAAAACTATATAGAAAATTCCTGTTGTAAGGTTGCTGAAAATTTATCGAGTTAAGTCAGTTCATATTTTCCGAAAATTTTAATTGAACATAGCCTTTATAAATGGTCTTATCCGCATTCTGATCGGTCAATCTGTTAAAAAATTAGAAGTGGTTTTCACACATCCTCACATACCCGAGGGCGCATTGGTTATCTAATTACGATATCTCAGTGATAAGTAGTTGGACAGTAAATGCGATAAATCTGAAATTGAAGCAACAGAATCTGGTTAAATGAATCTCAGTCAATTATTGAGCTTGAAAAGTTTTTCCGAGGTTTATTCAGATTACGCCCAGAGATGAGCCTAGAATATAATTCATCATTACAACCTTTAAAAACTGAGTATTTCAAACTTTAGATTAATTTTTTTTTACTTTTTGTTTGCTTAACGTAGTTCCAGCGTGGTATAGTATAGTCAGAGCATTTACTATATGGACAAAAATTTAAAAGCCTCGGCACACAGACGTTCACACATACAATTACATATTGTTAGTCTAGTGATGTGGCAACGTTGCTCTTGAAAACCGTGAAAGATTTGAATTTCCCGCTTTTTATGCTACACTATTTCAGGGAGCGTTGCGTACACAGTAAAAAATATTGTGTAAAATCAACACAGTTTGTGTGTTAAAAACGGTTGACACAAAATATGTGTTGAAATTTCAACACAAATTTTGTGTAACCCCTTTTTAACACAAAGATTATGTTGAAATATCGCCACAAGAGGGCGCAAAGAATCATACACTTCTAAAATGTCAATCTTAACACAAAATAAATGTTAAATAAACTTATTTATTTTCATCAACTGTTTGATGCCTATAACATAACCTATAAAATAATTTTTGTTTATTTCCTCAACTGCAGTAAATAATATTTATTTAAAATGGTTTGTTTTTATCATTTACATTTTATTTTCGTGAGAATGTTTGCTGCGTAAAGTGAAGAAGTGATGTTATATTAATGGAGAATTTGACACAAACTTTGTGTTCATTCCCAAGTAACATACAAAATATGTTAATAAAGAGTATATAACACATTTTTTATGTTACAAAATAAAATGACACAAGCTTTGTGTTATATTAACACACTACAATTTTTAACACAAACCGTTTTCGACACAAATACACAATATTTTTTATTGTGTACGGCGTTGCCGAATCGCTATAAATTGTTCAATGAGCAGGTTAGAAATGGATCGAAAATTATTTCTTTTAATTATTATATCTCGAAAACAAAACGGTGAGGTACTATTTTTATTTTTTTAACTTATTCCTAAAACATTTTTCAACACTCTCCTAATTTTTTTTTCCAATTATGAAATTTTAGGAATTTATAAATAAAGCTATTCTGAACCCGTAAAAAAAATTTCAGCCGAATCTGTCGAAAAGTGATTACATGCTGTAACTACCTTAATCATTCATTCAGTTACAATTTTTACGAAACAACTGAAAATTTCTTTGCTCATCTGATTTTTTGATTTACTGAAATTACAGATATGGTTATGACTTTATTTCAGAACTGATAATGACAGTTGTGAAAAACAATATTTTTTTAATTACAAGTTTGCGAAGTAGGTTAAAAGCCCTATTTTTTCAGTTCAGAAAATTATACAAATTAGATTCCCTGTTTATATTTATATTTATCATACCAATACGTGTCAATATCACCTTCATAGTTCAAGATTTCTACTTTCCTTGGCCAGTCTGCAAAAGCATCGCCATATAGCTCGTTCGCAGAGCTAACGAGCACAACAGTATAACAATAATTTTTAGTACACAGCTGAAAAATCAATTTTTTTAACTTAATGTTACTTTTTCATTATACACTTAAAAAATGAAAGTTTTTTGAATTACTAGTATAAAATTGTTTTTATATGTCTGAAATAAAATTTTCCAGTAATAATCACTTTTGATTAATTGTTTTAAGGATTAGCACAAAAAGAACAGCAGGAAGACCCATGTCAAACTAAGGCTCGAGTGGTTGGGGATACTGAATATTGTGATCGTTACTGGGAATGCATTAATGGACGTCCAGAACTATTCGATTGTCCAAACGGGTTAGTATTTGCAGGAAAGCATCGTGGTGTCACAGAGGGTTGTGATTATCCATGGAGAGCAAATTATTGTGATGGAAAAAGACAAGCGAATCCACCAATAGGTGCTGATCATTGCGATTGGCTTTATGGAATATTTGGACATGAAACATCTTGTACAAGATATTGGACTTGTTGGAATGGAACAGCTACTGAACAGCTCTGTATAGGTGGATTATTATACAATGAAAGATCTCGATCATGTGATTGGCCTGAAAATGTCGATGGCTGTCAAAAGCACCGTAAGTTTCTTTTAAATAAATAATGTATATATTTAAAACTGTTCATAACGAATTAAAAGAGACCGTTGAATTTCAGTCGTTCTAATCGATATTTATAACTAAATACTATGTTTACCATGCAGCTATTTAACCAAAATTATATTTGTATAATCTTCTATTCAGTAATGTTAATTTTTATGTAATTTACTCAACGTCGTTAAAACAGATATAACTGAGATAGGTCACTTTTGCGATGTAAAATTCTTGCCACGAGGGTGTTTGTTTCTCTATTTTCTAATTATCACATGACATTCATTTTTTTCAATGAAAAATAGTTTTTGCTTTTTTTTATTTAACATCAGATTTTTGTAATTTACCAGTTAAAAATAGTTAAAATACTCAATCAAAAATCTCTTTTGGTGTCGACATGACCAGCAGCCGTTATGTTTTGAAATTATTCCTCAATGAGTAATATATTTATTAGTTGATACATAAATATCGAAAGTATTATTGAAGGTGTATTTGGTATAATTGAATTAGTCTGTCAGTATAAATTTTAATGACTCAGATTTGAAAAGTTTAAAGAATTTATTAGCTGGAGAAGTTTTGAAAGAAATTATCCCGGAGGTCTATGGAGAAATTGATTTTATTGAAAATAAAAATATTAAAATACATGAAAGTTCACTTCCAAGAGCCCCCTGCTGCTCCTGAAGCTAGAATAATTAGAAGCCAATTGTAACTCTGAAAAACAGCAAAACATCAAAATTCCAGGGATTGATTCGACGGTAATGGAAAGGGCACACAAATAGGATAAAGGGGGAATCAGAGCGAGGAGGATGAATGTAAATAGTTAAATGTAATATCATCGATCCAATGGCAGTCGACTTTACCAAATGTGTACAGAATACCCGAGAAAATTTATCTAATGCTAATATTGATACGAATATTAATAATATTCCTGACGATAACAATACAACTAATAATACGACTACTAATATTGATACTAATTATAAGAGTTTAGAGTTATCTAATACTGAAAATTTTAAGGATCCGTTTGAAGTGACAATTGAAGTGATTTCCTCTATTAAACATTTATTTCTAGATGATGGCATTGATTATCGTCAAATATTGTCTACTATTAATGATGCAAAATCTTTGCAAGATAACAATTTGAATTCTTCAGCAATCATCGACCACGTGAATTTACATGCAACAAATGACAGTGTTGATGAAAATATTTCTGTGGTGATACCTTCAACTAGTAAATCTAATATTACTGACGACCACTTAGAGTTATACAGTGAAGATAGTGTTGCCGAAGAAATTGTAATTTTTGAGGGTTTCGTGGCTGAAAATGGATCAGTAGAGGAAATTGGCGTAAATAAAGAAAATGTCGATATTTTAAATTTAATTCTAGTCAATGACGGCAATATTATCAATAATACTAGTGATGACAAGAATGATTGTTACAATAATATGAGTGATGATAATAATAATTTTATTTTTAAGAATCTTGATGCGTCCGAAAATACCATAAAATCGCTTGGATTGTCTGAAGAATTTAAGAAAAATCTTATAAACCCTCCACCTATTCCGAAAAATATGCGCTCAAAAGTATCTAATCCAATTGGAGCAATAACAAAAGCTGAATGGAGAGAGGAAGAGCACAAAAAGGCACAAGAAAAAGAAGATAAACGAATGGCTATTTTAAAACGAAAAGAAGAAAGGATACAAATTAAAAAACAAAAAGAAGATGAACGAGAAACTAAAAAAAGAGAACGAGAAATGAAAAAAAAAAAGATTTCTAGAAGAGAAACAAGCAAAAGACGATGAAAATAATAATTTGGAGAAGACTAATGCTATTCATAAAGTTGAAATTTGTCCAAGAGGTAGAGGAAGGCCTCGAAAAATATTTAAATTACCGGAAAATTAATAAGTAACTTGGAACTTTAATTTAATTAAATAATTTGTTATTTAAAAGTAGTTCTTAAAAATTTGTGATACACTAGTGTTAAATTTGTGATACATAAGTGTTCAATTTAGTATATTTTTCTACTGTTATTAATTAATAAATGTTTAATACATGTAATACAATATTATAAATATTAATTGTTGATCATTAAAGTTATAAAATAAATTTGTTAAACAATTAAAATGATAATTATTTAAAATTAAGAACAGAGGGCTGGAAATAGGAAATATAGGGGCTGAGTTCGGAATGTAAGCGGCTGGCTACTGGTTAAAAATGACATTTGTTTGAAATAGCTGATTTTTTAATAAAAAGATAATTTCATTCAAACTTCCCTAATTAATATTGAAACTCAAGACATTAAACTAGATGTATATGCATTCGTTTACTTTTTAAACTAAAAAAATACTTAAATATACTACTTTAAAAGGTAAATTTTGCTTAAGGGGCTGGGTATTGGGTATGTTTGTATTTGAATTATATGAATGTATTTTTCTTAAAAACGTAAATGAAGGATGTTTTGTATGTTATTTTTTTGCTCGACGGGCAGAAAGCGTCAAATTTCGGCCCGCTGCGCTAAACGAAATTGCCACTTTCTGCCTTCGTCGAGCAAAAAAATAGCATACACTCCTCGGGAAGTAAATAAGAAAGCCTCAGATCACATGTTTGTTGACCTCGGCTTCGCCTCGGCGAATCTGAGACATTTCTTACTCTACTTCCCTAGGTGTGTAATATACTATTTTTTCTTGATTATTTATCCAAACTTTATTAATAAATATTCTCACATTCTTGGAAACCATACTGATTATTATGAAATATTTTCTAGATGTTATTTTCTCTCGTTGTCTTCATTTTTATAAAAATCTGAACGTCCAGTTTTGTGAAATAAAATAAAGTCTGTGATTCTCCATAAGGATCAATGGTAAAAGCAAAAATATGTAGACATTAATATCTTTTTTTTCAGGACTTGCATATATTCATTATATATATATGTCGGAGATGAGAATAGCTGGGTTTTTCCAAAGGATATCTGGGAAAATCCTAAGCACTTTTAGTTTATAGCTAGAAAATAAAACTTAGTATTTTAATTTTATGATTTAATCCGCTAAGGAAATTTTAGTAAAACTTTCTTTAAGTCTTTTATGACGGTAGGCTCGGGTTCGAAAGATCACATCTGCGGGTCTAACGTAGCCACGGTCAAGTGACAGCAATACCTAAGTGTACATCATCGAAATGTACAATTGCAGGACGTAGCTTGTATATTTTTTTAGAATAATTACCTGGAGGAATTATGGATTGAAAAATAAGTTTTGAGCATAGTCAGTTCTCTCCGAACATTGAGCGATAACGGTTTGCTGTCTTTCTGATCGTGGATTCGTTCTCTTATCCAAGTCTGTCGTCGTTTTATTATTTCTAACGTTTAATATTAACGATATCTTATTTTGTTAATATTGCTCATATTATTAGTTCAGTGTGTTAATTAAAATTATAATTGTTAATAATTAAATAATAATATTAAATTATACTTCGAGTGTAGTGACTATATAATATTGTGTGTGTGTGTGTGTGTGTGTGTGTGTGTGTGTGTGTGTTACGCATAAACAAACATTGTTACAAGAAACTATAATTAAGTATTAATAAAGTTGTACGATATTTGTATCATCTGGATATTGTAAATAATAAATAATAAAATGTCTCAAGATAATAATGATAGCGAGCGCCCTTCTCAAATAAACGCTATTCCGACATCAGAAGTGGGATCGACGCCGGGTATATCAATGCAACAGCATATGGCTATTTTACATGAGCTGATCCAATCAATTGCCCAAAGACCTAATACAGTCTCCAGGAAGTTTACACTACCACGTTTTAACCCAGAAACCTCTGGCTCTGATCCGGCTGCATGGAGTTCAGCTGTCAGTATTATGATGGAAGAAAATCCATTGCAAGGCAGTGCACTATTTTCCGCGCTTAGTAGCGCCTTAGAGGGTTCCGCTGCATAGTGGTTGACTCAAATTATGGTTGGAGGAATTATTATTACTTGGTCTCGATTCAAGGAACTTTTCATTTCCCGTTTTGGTGGAAGAGAAACCGCAGCTTCTGCCCTTATGAAGATTTTTAACGAACAACCGTTAAAAGACGAGACAACTGAAGCTTTTGAGATTCGTTTACGCTCTCTTCTCAAGGCAAGGTGGGAAAATTTAAGCATGGCGGAGATAATCAACGGCGCTGTTCTCTATCGACTAACGTCACAAGATCACCGGGTCGAACGTACAGCACTTACGAGCGAGGTAAAAACGGAAGACGAATTTCTCAGTGAAATGAGGGCCTACTCGTACGCAAAGAAGCGACCGTTACAATCATCCGAGAGCTCGTCAAGCTCAGATACTAAACGCTCCAAGCCAACGGAGACATGGATTAAATGTCTCTTCTGTGGTATTCCTGGCCACAAAATATCCGAATGTCGCAAGAAGTTATTTCTGGAAAAGGAGAAAAATTCCCATAGTCCAGAAGAAAGTCGATCATCCATCGCGACAAAAATAATCTGCTTTAAGTGCCATAAAGAGGGTCATATCGCACCAAACTGTCCGTCAAGGAAAAACAACAGCAACAGTGGCAACAACAATGGAAATCAGCACTCAAGCACCGAGGGCCGAGTGGACTTTTGCACCGTGGATATTCCAGCGGGTACAATGACCCAAATGGGTGAGTCGTTTCCATTTTGCTTTGATTAAGGAGCTGAGTGCTCACTAATCAAAGAATCGGTTAACCAGAAATTTTCGGGAAAACATATTAACGATATAGTTTTAATGAGAAATATAGGAAATAATTGTGTCAAGTGTACATTACAAATTTTATCTACTGTTTGTATAAATAACTTTACATTAGAGATAGTATTTCATGTGATTCCCGATAATTATTTAAAACATAATATAATGATTGGTCGTGAAATTTTGGGTCAGAGTTTTCAAGTAAATATTAAACAAAATCATTTTACTATTTGCAAGGCTAAAGTAGTCAATACTTACGAAACAGTTCCAAATGAGATTAATTTCAACAAACTAGACACTGACGTCACGGGTAGTGATAAAACTAGATTAATTTCCGTTTTAGAAAATTTTAAAGATTCTTTTATCACGAGTTTTCCCCGTACCGAAGTTACTACAAGTCAGTTAGAAATACGTCTCATAGACCCTAATATTACCGTTCAAAGAAGACCGTATCGACTTAGCGTCAAAGAGCGGAAAATTGTCCGTGAGAGAATCGATGAATTAATTAAAGCAAAAATTATTAAACCCAGTAATTCACCGTTTTCTAGCCTTATATTACTCGTTAAAAAGAAAGATGGTTCAGGTAGACTTTGTGTAGATTACAGAGAGTTAAATAAAAATACCGTTGCAGGTAGATTTCCTTTACACCACTTGTCCAGTGCGACAGTGGAGTCTAAAGAAATTTAGATGTGTTTCCTTTATACCACTTGTTCAGTGCGACAGTGGAGTCTAAAGCAATTTAGATGTGTTTCCTTTACACCACGTGTCCAGTGAGACAGTGGAGTCTAAAGCAATTTAGATGTGTTTCTTTTACACCACGTGTCCAGTGAGACAGTGGAGTCTAAAGCAATTTAGATGTGTTTCCATTACACCACGTGTCCAGTGAGACAGTGGAGTCTAAAGCAATTTAGATGTGTTTTCTTTACACCACGTGTCCAGTGTGACAGTGGAGTCTAAAGCAATTTAGATGTGTTTATCCTGTCATTTGCAAAGAATAAAATTTACAGAGAATCTACAGCTTGTGAAACACAACTGGCATTAGCGATTATACAATTTGAAGTTCTTTAACATATTTTATAAACTCTTCTATTCTCCGTTGTTCGGTTGGATCCCTGAATTGGGAGATTATTCAAAGTAGATCATTCATTATTTAAAGTTGTTAATTCAGATCTAACGTTAAGCAAAAACTAAATTTTAGATGCACCCGAGGACGTGTGATCGTTAGGATGGCCGTGTCGGAGATGAGAATAGCTGGGTTTTTCCAAGGGATATCTGGGAAAATCCTAAGCATTTTTAGTTTATAGCTAGAAAATAAAACTTAGTATTTTAATTTTATGATTTAATCCGCTAAGGAAATTTTAGTAAAACTTTCTTTAAGTTTTTTATGACGGTAGGCTCGGGTTCGAAAGATCACATCTGTGGGTCTAACGTAGCCACGGTCAAGGGACAGCAATACCTAAGTGTACATCATCGAAATGTACAATTGCAGCACGTAGCTTGTATATTTTTTCAGAATAATTACCTGGAGGAATTATGGATTGAAAAAAAAGTTTTGAGCATAGTCAGTTCTCTCCGAACATTGAGCGATAACGATTTGCTGTCTTTCTGATCGTGGATTCGTTCTCTTATCCAAGTCTGTCGTCGTTTTATTATTTCTAACGTTTAATATTAACGATATCTTATTTTGTTAATATTGCTCATATTATTAGTTCAGTGTGTTAATTAAAATTATAATTGTTAATAATTGAATAATAATATTAAATTATACTTCGAGTGTAGTGACTATATAATATTGTGTGTGTGTGTGTTACGCATAAACAAACATTGTTACAAGAAACTATAATTAAGTATTAATAAAGTTGTACGATATTTGTATCATCTGGATATTGTAAATAATAAATAATATAATGTCTCAAGATAATAATGATAGCGAACGCCCTTCTCAAATAAACGCTCTTCCGACATATATATATATATATATATATTTACAATAACTAAATAGATTTTTTGTCTGTGAATTCATTTAAAATAGATATAAAAACATACAGAGAAAAATAAACAGTATGTGAAGAAGATGTTTCAATGTTAAAGAATGATTAGGATGTATATACTTATTAACAGTATAATACTGTATATAGAAGATCCTGGAGGAAAAAATGTCAAGTGAATGGCTGTAGTACAATGACACCGTGACCTTGCTAGCCTGAGGGTCAATGCACGTGATTGGTTGGCTACGACCTAAACGCTTACATCGGAAGCCCTTTTTCGTTCTAAATTCCTACAAATAGGTTATTTGTATTCCTTCTTTTACGTGATTCGGTTAAAAATCATTTATCTACAAATGATTATTTCTTCTTACTATTGTTGTAGAGATTAAAACTATTTGTTCGAATTGATTTTGTATTTGCTTAAATAATTTTTTTAATTGATATTCCGAAGTTTATTGTACTTATTATGGGTGGAAGAAAACATTTGCACAGGTCTTTCGATTCTAAAACGCATTTTGTTGGATTTTCTGATTTACGAATTGAAATTTTCATTTTCAAATTCTATTCTTTGTTTCTACTGGCCAATAAATTTAAATTGAATATCTTCAAATGCCAATTCACCTGTTATTAGTTCATTTGATTTTCCTTTGAAAATTCGAGTGTCTCTAATCTTTAATATTTACTATCTGAATATACTCTTTAATGATATAGAATTCTGCAGTTATGAACACATAGATTAACCGGTTTCAATAAATCACATATGCTATCAGGGTTGTCTTCAATGTCTCTTATAATATTAGCGTCGTTTTGGTTATAGCATAGTACGAATATGTATCCATCTGGTGACCCCTTATAATTTCTCAGTCTTTAATATCTTGGTAAATATATCTCGGCAATCTCGGCAATATATTTTGGCCTATTGTTGAGCATAAACACACCCAAAAACCATTAAAGGGGTTTGTGTTGGCCTATATCTTCGAGCATAAAATCGGCACAAAAATTCAAAATTGCACCGAGACATTTATATTTGAGATGTTATTTCTGAGATATAAAGAGGGGTAGCCTATCCATCTATTGTGCAATTCTTAAGTGATTAAGATAACATTAATTTGTTCTTATATTAGAATTTTGTTACCATCAAGTAGTAGTTGACTAGAAATATAATTTTTGAGCTGTGTGTGTGCGCTTTACTCTAAACCAATAAAGAATCAGGGTCCATTTTTTCCATAATTCAATAAATTTTGATCATTTAAATCCTAAAATAACTTTAATTCAATCATGAGTTTTACATTTTAGGATTATTTAACAATCTAACCAATCTTTTAAATTCTTCCGAAAAAGTTTTGACAATTATTTAGTATCGTGATTTCACAAATTTCTGACCGTAACACATCGATTAATTTACATATAAAGAAGTTTTTTTTTTTTTAAATATTCTATTTGTCTACACTTTAAGAAATATCAATTGATGCATTCATAAAAATAAAATATTATTAGAGTAAATTAAATTTTTAACTTGGAAATTTTAAGAGAAAGATAAAATTTTTGACAACGTTAATTTTTCGATCATTGAAAAAAAAAGTTTTTTAACGCAATTTTTATAACATAAAAATAACTTACGTTCTGAATTTAAATCTACATATTCTCTTTAAATTAATCAGATTTCTGTGTCTTGCTTGCTCATATTTCTTAATGCTGTTTGAAGAATTTCCATTGATAATAACAATATTTAGTATTAACAATTAAAAAAAAAATTTTTTTTAACGCAAAAGTATTTCCCCCAGATGGAATTTATAAAATATTATTGAATCTTGGTTGGTATAACGGGATTATTCATGTATTCTTGCACATGACCATGCAAGGTGCCACATTTTTTCACCTTATATTTGCATTTCACAAACGAGCAGCGGATCATCGATGCCTAATATTTCTTATCGATTATTGACATATGATTTGTCCAAAAGATACCTACATGTGGCGCACTACCATGGCATTCTGATTTACGCGGACATTGATATGACAACCCGTCCATTTTATTAATAATTTTTATTTTATGATCAAATTAATCGATTTGTTAAAAGAAAAAAATGTTCTAGATGTTACCAAAAAAATCTTCAAAATATGGACTCAATTGTCGGTATCTCATATACCCATACTAAAAAAAAAAAATTTACAAACAAAAAATTTTTAAACCAAGTAATATTTACTTAAGCCAAGACAAATTTCTCAGTTCAAAAATCTTTACACTTATTAAATTAAAACAATGAAGTTCTTCAAAATGATTTTCTTGGTTTGAGAATTTTTCTCTCGAATCTAGTTAATTTGTTAAGTTCAATGCGATACGTGAGGATAAATTAAAACAGTTCATAAAAACTGAAAATGTTTATACTCATGATAGAAGTACTTACTTGATAATAGTATTTTTTTCTATCTTTTGAAAATCGAAATTGTCTAATTTTCGAAAGTCGCCATCTGAAGTTTGCGTGTAGAACATTTTTTAAAAGCTCTTCATAAGTGGTTCAAAATTAACATTTGTAAGAACAAAAAATTTTTATTAATTTATTTTGAATACAAATAATATACCTCTCGCGAGGCACAATAGGGTAGGGAGTGAGCAAAATTAGGTACCCCAAAAATTTAGAGAAAAAATTTTTATCTTCCAAGAAACTCTTATAATATTTTAAATACTTAGATTTTTACTATCGTTTTAATAAACTAAAATCCTCAAAAAAAAATATATTTTACCGAAAAATAAAAGCAATATTTTTGACAACATGTTATTTACATGATTTGATTTAAATTTGAACTTCTTCTTGTACGTAAAAAAATTTCATGCGATCTGAAACACTAATAATTTTCCACCAAAAGAATCTGTAGTTCAAAATAATTATCAAATTTCTGTATATATTCTGGAAAATAGTCAATTTTAATTGATGAACGTAATCTTCAGTAAAGTTATTGTTTCCGTACTCAAATTTATCGAGAATCGAGCCATATATTATAGTTTTTTTTACATTCGTTAAAAAGGTACATCCCAAGCGTCACAAAAAAAAATGTTGATTGTTTGGGAGATTATATTTAACAAGAAGTCAGAAATTTATAATTGTCAACTTAAATTTAACAAAACATTAACAAAAAAAATTTGTGCCGCTTGGGATACGGCTAAAAATTTAGAAAAACATCGATAGGATTTCGTCGATTGTAAGGGTTTTATTTGAAATAAATACTACTGCTGACGTGGTAATTAATCAGTATAGAAAAATCTCAATGGGTTCCTTTAAAAAAAAAAAAAAAAAAAAAAAAAGGATAGAAAAACATAAAAATAAATTAATTTAAAATGCAAAAAAATAAATTGCGTTAAAATAAGATAATGAAATCACAATAAATCAAAAAAAGTATCTTTCACTTGCTGCTGAAATCCTTTTTCTTTTTTATCACCTGTTTGTTTTTACCATCATTTGAATCCTTTGAAGGCAAGAAAAAATTCCACGAAATATTTCATTCACGGAAATAACGCTAGATGTCAGTCTTTTATAGGTATTTTATTAACCTTTCTAATCTTTTCAAAAACAGCAGATGTCGCTGTTCATAAGGATAATGACATGTGACTATACAAAATTTATTATTTTCTCAGCAGGAGTAAAACTATTTTTTGATTTTCCAAAAAAAAAAAAACTGACATCTTTTCTTTTTTTAATTGCAGAATTGGGGTAAAATTTTTTACCAGAAACATTAACTTAGTTCTTCTTTCGTTTTTCACGTCTTTTTCTCATTTCTTTGTATTAGAAAGGAAAAATTAAAAATCCCGTTGGTTTTTTAAACTACATCGTCTACTAAAATATAAAAAATAAATGTATATTGGATACAGTTCGAAAAAAAATTAAATTTTATTAAAGTGGGTGTAAGATTGAGCAAGTTACATTAATTAAAATCATTCGGATGATAAGCAAACATTCTTTAAATCTAGTGTATCTTTACTGTTCCAAGTGGTAGCATCGTTTACATCCCTACTTCTTGGAATGCTTCACACTAGTATCGCCTGATGTCCGGCGTATATCCGTGGACCGTTGTCCCACCTCTACTCAGTATCTGCGCATTATAAAAAGAATCTCACTTGGCCGAAAGGCCCTCGAGAGCTGTGCGCAGATAAATATGCGGGAGGGGCCGGAATTCCTCACTCGGCTGCATTCCAAGACTTTTTCTCCCGGTTGGAACGGACCTCCTTCCTATTATACGATATCTTTCACATTCTGCTTCTCTTCCTCTTTCTCACTTATAATCTCAAATCGTTCTTGCTCTCTTTCTTTCTTTCCGTTTTTTTCTCTTTGGCTTTATACTTTATCTTTTCCTCGCGTGATATCTTAAATCTTTTAAGCCAAGTCAGTCTGTTTCAAAAGAAATAATCGTATCTATCTTTTTGTTTTATTTTTAAAAAACTTACCTTTCAAAAAGATTCGGGTGTCAGGACGATGTAATGTCAATTAATAGATATCAATATTTAATATTTATATTCACACAAACGATGGTCTAACAAACTATAGTTGAAATTAAAAGTTTTTTCCATAGATTTATATTTTGGAGTTTTCTTGTACATATAGAAAATTATTAAAGTTATTACTGATATCATTTTTTAAAATCCATATCAATTTATTCATGTATGGGAAGAAAATGAAAAGAATAAAATAAAGATTTTGAAAGAAAACCGTTTACTAGTTTTCAATGTAAATAATAAAAACTTTTAAAGTTGTAAATTTTGAATGTTAAAACTGCAAATTTGTAAATACAACCAAACTATTCTTTATTAATTGGAATTTATTTTCTTCTTTGGTTGTAATACAGTCAGAATTAAATGTTCTTCAAAATAAATGAGCAATTTTTAACTTAACTATAATAATAATTTTTCCAAAGATGAAAAAAAATCTGAAAATTTAGGATATATCTCACTTTAACCTTGACTAAATTTGGAAAAAGTAAATTATTAACAAAATCATATAAGGCACATTTCTTTAGCTCGTTCAATTTCCTACAACAATATGCATCATGTTTCTCGATACGTTGTTTGTAGGATAAGATATAAAATTCCAAAGTTCAAAAAATATTTTTCCCATGTTTAAATTAAAATTATTAATATTAACAGCCGGTCCCCTCTTCTTCTCGCGTCGTACTCACTGCGAGAAACGGTACTTCAGAAACAGTGGCAGCAATAACCCCAACAGAGACCGCATCAGCAGAATTATTAACAGACTTGGTCAAGAAGGACACCCCTTTTGCATGGAAAGAAGCTCAGAAAAACGTATCCAAAACATTGAAGAGAGAATTATGCGAAGGATTTACGTTACAATATCCCGATCTCAGAAAACCGTTCATCGTCACGACAGATGTGTTAGAATATGCAGTGGGGGCAATATTAAGTCAAGATAAGCTTGGAGAAGATAGAGTGATAAGTTACGCTTCAAGGGCAATGTCATCAGCTGAGCGGAATTACAATGTGATGAAGAAGAACTACTCGCAATAATGGATGCTATAAAACTATTTAGGCTGAGAACATAGTAAATGAGAAGCTAGAAGAGACAAACAACGTCCGAGAAGAATTGAACGGGTAAGTGAAACGGGCATTAAGAAGAAAGAAAATGATCGACATCGCAAAAGAAGATGTTACGGCCCCATGTAAAATTTTCGTGAACTATTCTATTCTATTAATTAGTCGAACTAATTCCAAAATTAATTATTAAATAATATTTCTATGGTATGACGGTACTCTTGAGAGTTTTTCTATCGTTATAACCATTGGAGGTGGGCCTAGAATCACGCGTTAGTTCTAAGCCAATCCCGGTACTCGGTTGCCTGGTCCCACAGCTGCAACATTTGACCTACATGTACAGAGCTTACAGACATGTATTGTTGAAGTAAAAGAGGGGCCCAATGCCGCAGGTGGCTTCAAACATAGCCGCCGATGAATACCATGCACCGAATATTACCCTATAAGGAAACGCTTTTGTCTAGCTACGTGATCAGCCACTATAGCAGAATGGCGGATTCGCGG
Source organism: Cotesia congregata (assembly GCA_905319865.3). Lineage (NCBI taxonomy): Eukaryota > Metazoa > Arthropoda > Insecta > Hymenoptera > Braconidae > Cotesia > Cotesia congregata. Next base: position 11,693,932 of record CAJNRD030001121.1, on the reverse strand, counting down.
ATATAAAAACCCCAGCCGCGGAAGCAGCCACGGCACTCATCGGGAAGTCGGAAACCAGTGTTACGGTCCGTGATATCTTTTTTTTACATTAAATATTCATTTAATTGAATTTACCGAGTGCCCAAATTCAATAGACAAGCCATCGGCTTTAATAAAATAAATATTAATAATTAGAGAGTAATAAATTAATTTAACTGTATTAAGACAGAAACGGTTAATTACTTTTACGTTCTATATCATATTGGTTAACAAGTTATCGGTTTAAATAATCAATTCACGTTCAAAAATAGTATTTCAAACAATTCTTCGGATCGAGAAAATAAATTAAACAAAAGATATTTCAACTCCCGAGTAATTAATCTGAGCAGCTGCATACGGTTATCAACTTACGGTCCAATATACGGTTATCAACATACGGTCCAACCATCGTGAAAAAGGGAATAACAATTACCCACGTAAGAATTTCCAAATCAAAAGAACATATACGCTGTGTGAATGTACCCCGCGATATCTCGCGTACCCTAAATAAATAATTACCGAGCCGAAATTAAAAGTATAAGAAATTTAGATAACCAAGAATATTCGGGCCACCCATGCTATAGAGAATCAGAATTCCATTATCGAGATAGAAAACTCTCACCGTAAGAAAATCATTCTGAAAGATAAGGGGAAGGTTAATCGCGACAACGCCTAGCAAATCCATCGCAAGCATTCTCACCTGAACAAACAATCGCTGAGTCACGGAACGCAGCCCGCAGGTAATCAGTATTAACCCGACCGCTATCAACTCTCAGAAAATAGAAAAGAGTTTTATGCATTAGCGTTGCTATTGCATAGCGATTCCCAAATTCCGTAGACCGTTATCTAGAAATTCCATCAAAATTGTATACGAAGGGTTATTAAAATTGTAAATGAGGAGGAGGGACTTGTGAGTGTATAAAAACCCAGCCACGGCAACCGGGAAACACCAGTACTTCCTATAACCGCGGGTGTAATCAGTAGTTCAACGTCCTTCAAAATTTTAATCAGTAAATAATTAAATTCTGAGATTCCAACCAGTCAATCACCGATAGTTATCTCTGTACTCAAAATTTACCACAATAAACAATCGTAAGCTGCTTCAATATTGCGGATTCATTAATAAATACCTTAATTAATTATTTTAACCATTTACTTAATTAGTCGCCCGTCATACTGTCGGTCAGAGACCTTAGTATTTTCGACGCTCAGGTACCTGGACCAGGACCCAACAACAACACGGTATTTTACTTATACAGGTATAGTTCCTTCTCAGTCTGCTCAATACAAATTCACTTACCTTCTCTTTCGCTCGTGCCCTGACCTATCCCAAGGAGAACACGAAAATTGAGTCGAAATTCCCCAAAATTACTCTAGTTTCGCGATTTCTTGTGTTGCGTCAAATCCCGCTTGCAGTTACCTATAGGCGCGGTTCCCGCCTCCCGAGACATATAATCTTCAGTGATTAGTCTCAAATTTAAGGAACTGATAAATTAATTGTGTTATCGTCACCCGGACGTAACAAAGAATTGGAGGAAATCAAGTTTCTACGTCTTCTGTAAGGACACGATCTAGATAGAGGGATGAACTATCTAGAAATAAAGGACCTGGGTAAAAATACCAGGGCATGAAACGATACATGAAATAGCTATAAAGGTGATGTAATCAGAAATTATTATTAAATCTTACTATTATAAATTTTAATACGGGATCATAGAAGCTAAGATATCAAAAAAATATGGTATTACACATATATTTTTTCCTTTCGTTTGACTGGAAGGTAATCACTTAACCAAAACTATGATAATAAAGCATGCTCATTAGAAATACTACTCTTCGTATCTGTTATCTTCCATTTCTCACTTAAAAATCCGGCCGGTAATTCTTTCACATAAAAATAACAATAACTTTTTGAGCTTATACTAAAATAAGACTACGCTAACTAACGCAATCGGTAATGTGATTCCTTCCAGAACAGGAAATCGATTTAAAGATGTACACACATACGTATACATATATATGTGTGAAAATTTTTCTCCCATAGGAGAGGTAAAAACAACGACTGAGTACAGAGGGGAATAAAAGGAGAGATTTTGCAATAAAATCGGGATTTAGTACTTAGAATAAATTTTTTTTTCTTTTGTAGCTATTAATAAGGGTCAGCAATGAAATCTGACTTTAAAATAGTAATATGTTGAAAATTACTAATTTAGCAGCGAGAATCCCTACTGACCCATATTTAAAAGATTGAAATTCTGTAAATGATAAATTTGTGGGAATTGGGGGGTTAGCAAATAAGACCTGACTTTAGAATAATTAGATAGCGTAGATAAATAATGTAATGGTGAGAATTTTTGCGATCTCAGATATTTTTATTATTCCGTTGTTTTTCGGGAACCCGAATGTTATACGGTATCGATACTACGTAGACATATGAAGGAAACGAAAATAAATTCCTTTTTTTTAATAATAAATGATGCGGGTAACAGTTAGACCAAAAAAAAAAGAAGGAGATTAGAGTCATAATAATAACAATAAAAGATTGGGAAATCCAAATGAGCATGCCTTAAGGCTCATGTCATACATAAATTATTTAGATCATAACAAAATTTATTCGTTTTAATTTGAATTTTCCCGCGAGTAGTATTATTCCCTCCTGCTGTTGATAGTTATTTCAATTCTGTTTATGGAAAATAATATATATGGCTGCCAAAATCGCAAAAAAAGTCACCGAACTGACAATCGAAAAAAATTAACTGTATCGAAACAGAATTGTTATGACACGCAATTTTTACGAGGTTTTTGATAAACTTCGTCAGGAATAAAACAAAAAAAAATTTTTTTTCCGTAAAAGTGATTTTTGACAAAGTTGTGGTGTTATCAAACCTATAGCTCCCGTGAATAACACGCTCTTATCCATTTAATTCATCAGAAAAACGAGTTTTTCTAAGAAATCTTATTTAATCGATAAGAAAATTTTTTAACGTGTTCTGTAGTTACTATTATTTATTTCAATATGCTTTTCAAATCGAAATCACGATTTTTAGGCGAGTTATGAGCATACCTGCATGCTTCGCGCTTAAGGCATGCAAAATAATACTAATATTATTAAAAATAAAAATTAAAAAGATGCGATTAGGTTGTGTGGTAGATACCACCCAGAACTGTGAGTAAAAAAAAAAAATAAAAGAAACTAAAACTAATTAATTACAAACTAAGCAAAAATAGTAATAGAAAGAAAACTAAGTCCGAATACTCGGTTAGGAAAGCTCAATTTTTCGAGATAACTCCGAAAATGATTACTGGACAGAAATTTTTAGGAATCCTAAAAGTTTCTATTCTTGAACGCGAACTATTTAATATCAATATCATTTAATTCACGTAAATTGATCTGGAGATATAAAGTAAGATAGGAAAAAGTTCATTTTCCGAAATAACTCCGGACAACTTCATCAGACAAAAATTTTAGCAATACCTAAAATACTCTATTTTTAAATGCGAGTTATTTGACACTAGAATCATTCGATTCGGGCAATTTGATCGGAAAATATGAATAAAATTCCACATGCGGCAAAATTATTTAAGAACGGATGCGCGTTGCAAGCTGCGCATTAGTATCTCTCCTTTCATAGTATATAATACGAAAAAAAAAATAAGTAAAATATATAAAAAAAAAAAAAAA
>CAJNRD030001121.1:11668755-11685081 GCA_905319865.3 Cotesia congregata | reverse complement strand
AGCATCGCGGAGCACATCGGGTGCTGCTCCTGGTAGTCATTCGTACACCGGTACGCTGAACTTTCCGCCTTTATTAAGACTGAAAACTCGACTTCGGGCCTTAAATAACTCGCTATGGAGATGGGAACAGGAAGAGGTTCCATCAGGTAATTCACCGCTCAATACCGCTGAAGAAGACGAATGTGAAGTTCACTTTCGTCAAACGCATTATCGACAGCCTGATGGACGCTATGTAGTGAGATTACCGCTTAAAGCCCCCGAGATTCAACTTGGCGACTCTATCAACGCAGCCATGGGGTCACTCCGCAGATTAATAACTCGCCTGTCGCGAGAAAAAGAATACTCTGATATGTATCGCGCGGTCATGGCAGAATACATACAACTAGGACACATGGTACGAGTTCCAGTCTAAGACTTGCCGGCAAACGCTTACTTCTTGCCTCACCATGGGGTATTGAAGCTTGATAGCGCCACTACGAAACTCCGCACATTGTTCAATGGTTCCAGTGCAACATCTACAGGAATTTCATTGAATGACATTCTCCACGCAGGACCCAAAACGCAAATTGACATTTTCAACGTGATGTTGAGAATCCGCTGCAACAGGATTCTATTCGCTATTGACATCACCAAGATGTTCAGACAGATTGAGGTCGACTCGCTTGATTGGCTGCTCCCGTGCATTCTCTGGATAGATGAAAATGACCTAGTAGATATTTACTGTCTCAAGACAGTCCCCTACGGAACCGCTAGTGCACCTTTTTGACGCTGTAGGTGTGCTCATTCAACTAGTGAAGGATGAAGAACACTGCTTTCCGCTAGCTGTTGCTCCAATGTTGGAAACACGCTACGTAGATGACATCTACAGTGGAGCAGACAACGAAGAAGACACTATAAAGGTTGCAGTGCAAACAAAAGCACTGTGCGCAGCAGGCTGCTTCCCGCTTCCCAAATGAGGTAGTAATAGTCCACAGTTGCTCGCCGAAGTTGCTCCAGAGAAGCAGCTGGATACACCGCTTAAAGAAATCAGTGATGCACCAGTAAAGGCCCTGGGCATGTACTGGAATTCAAATACTGACGCTCTCCAGTTCAAGTACACGCTACCGCCAGAGACACCTAAGACAAAAAGAGCTATTTTGTCTGAAATCGCTAAGCTGTATGACCTGCTAGGACTTCTCGCACCAATAGTCGTCAAAGCCAAGATCTGTGGCTAGATAGAGTGTCATGGGATGAACAGTTGTCACCATCACTCATTCACAAATTGACTGGATACCGCGAGGATCTTCGAAACATCGAATCCATCCCCATTCCACGTTGGAATAATATTGCACCTGGAGCAACAATAGAAGTGCACGGGTTCTCAGACGCTTCGCAACACGCTATGGCTGCCGCTATTTATTTGAGAGTCACTGACGCTGATGGGAACACAAAGGTCTCACTTTTATGTTCAAAAACGCAAGTAGTACCGCTGAAGACCATGACAATTCCACGCTTGGAATTATCTGCTGCATTGTTGCTTACACAACTGATACTTCATGTCAAGGAAGTTCAGTCACTTGAAAATGTCAGGATCAATCGCTGGACTGACTCCGCCGTGACTCTCGTCAATAAATTTATAGTGTTCATTTTAATAATTTCCGCGTTGGTAAACTAATCAGCTGATCCTGCTCATCCAATTACGACATGAGACTGGCTACAATAGATAGATTTCTAAAGAAATTTACCTAAAAATTACAAGAAGATGGGAGGTTAAGGATAGGCGATTCAGGATTTATAAAAGAAAAAAAAGGGAATAGTACAGATTTTTGGACTATAATGCTACCAAGAAAAACAACAGGGGATGGGAAATGAACAGGAGTTTCATACAGCGATCCATTTGGCACCGGGGATGGAGTTATCGTGGAGAAAGCAGATTAAGATGTGACTCGGCGGAAGAAGAGTGTATCGACCAATAAAGGAATTACGCGTTTTGGTAAATTATCAGAGATGAATCATGTACAGCCAACCATCTCATATTATACAAGGGTCCAGGACTAATTCTATCAGGTGAACCAGGAGAACCCGAAATTTATATGTTATACACGGAGGAGACCACCTCCGCGCTATCAAAGAAAATTTAAAGAAGTTTGCGGCTACAAATTAATACAAACAGAGCACCCTAAATTATTAATCAGAATAATAAAACCAGGAGAATGGGGAACGAAAACACGACCAATCGCAACGCAAGATTTAGATATTTTCACAATTGATTTAATTTGCGTTAGGAATATGGTCTAGGGCAATTCGTGGGTGGCGATACTCGTTGAAAGATAGATTCAGCTCCGACACAAGCCCAATCTTTACCGCGTACTACTCCGCTGATTACTGAGTATGAAAAATAGAGCTAAATGGTCGTCAAAATACAAATATTGAAAAATACAGCTCAAAGTAAGTTCAATACCGCGTCCAATTCTTACCAATATACCACCTGGCTGCAGCTGGGCCGGTTACTGATTCAGGAACAGACGAATTAATCAAGGTGACCGACAAACCAGGATCTTCCTCGAACGATGAAACGACGCTTTCCTCAACAAAATGGCTGAATACTCGAGACCTCAGGAGTACACGGCATGCCAAGCGAAATTATCTTGTATATGCGTCGATTTAATTAATTAATGTACGACATACTCTTTGTTAACTGATAATCGGAGTCGTATCGTATTATTGTAGATTAAAATTCCGTCATTATTTAATAAATGGTGTAAATTAATAAAATACCGAATATTACGTTGTAACATGGTGTAAAATAATTAATTGTATTTTAACAAAAATATCAATTACAGAAGTATACATTATGAAGGTCGAACAAAGACTGAATGCACGCGGCTTCCGCGTAAATTAACTAGCATTGAGAAGTGGGGATACGTTCTAGCGCCACTCTTAAACAATTTTCGTACTATTAAGATATAGTTAATAATTATCGCCTAATTTATAATCAGATTTTACATTTTATCTGCTGATGATATTTGCATCAGGTGGTAAATTGGTGTTAACCTAATGTGAGTCAACTGGCCACGTTGCAATAAATTCAAAATTTATATATGTAGAAAAACATATCCAACGTCAAATGAAAGCTTTGTACAGGAACATATTGCTACATAAATGCGAAGTGGAGAGACAAGTAATTTCCAATGCACTCATGTTCTTGGGACTTAACCAGAAGAGTTTGCCTACGCTATAATGAAGGGCCCAGGATATTACGCTAGTCTTGCCGGAGAAATAATATATTTAATAAAATGCGTAGCTGTGGAAGTGACATTAAAGAAAACTCAGGACTGTTATCAAGAATTACCGGTAAAATATAGAAATGAGAGTTGGTTTCTAACTCTGAAGTCTAAGATGCTGATCAACGATGGTGACTGTAATCAGCTGTTGGCAGTAGGATACGAAATAGATGGAGCATGGATTACAATGAAACCGGACTACAAAGATATTGTCAGACACAAACATTGAGCCCATTAACGACACCAACTTGGAGTTATGAAGATCTGAAACATCTGGCAACGAGTATATACACAGGAAAGGATCTTGAAAAATTGAGAAACAGAATAATGCTACTAGCAGAAATACCGGTAACAGTAAACACCGTAGTAAGAGGAGCCACCGGAAGGACAATTTGAGGAAATTCGGGAATATCCATGGCAAAGTTCATCGACGAAGCAGACATCGAAAATTTCGAGAAAAAACAGTGGGAGAAATTTTGGGGAGGATTGTTGGTATTCGGTACAGACAGTGCTGGAGTAATCGGAGTAATCATTGTATTAAAATTCTTAAAGATAATCAATGCAGCAGTTCATGGATGTACGCTCCACAGAGCCTACGGTTGGAGTCTATATCTGCTAGGAGCAATATATCCTCCGTAACTCACTTATTGTTGCATCTAGCCAAAGAGCCACTGAGAAACAGCAAGAAAGAAAAAATGAGGTGACAAAAAGGAAATCTGGAGGAAACCGAGGAAAAAAACTCGCAATTTTAAGAAAAGACATTTACCATAGTATTTAGTGACAATATGTTTATGTATATACATACACATAGATATGCATAGTGGTAACAAAGAAAAGCAAAAAAAAAACGGGGAAAGGGTGTGAGTTGCTTATGTTTATTGTTGAGGAGTAGAGATCACCAGCAACAGGAATAAATGCATGGCTATTTGCATTTTAGAAAGTGAACATACTCCATGTTAAGTGTCAAGCGAATAAATCATTAAAATTCAAGTGTGTAGAACTGGAGTGATATGGATGACTTCCGGTTGCAGAAGAATGACAGAAAGAAGAGATTCATAGCCACATAGGGAGCAATGATCGCTACGAAGATATCTGAAGAAATTTTAACCTGGCCAAGGATAGACGAGGAACTAGAATCATTTACCAACGAAACGCAGGTGGATCTACTGCATGTTTTTATAACCCCTATAAGGCATAAAATTTCATCGAATCTAGAGTGCAATCGAGCAAAAAGCACTTTTAGGTGCGACTGTATTTTGTGACCTAGTATGGCGTGTAATGAAGAGACGTAATCTAACGAAAAACGACACTAGTAAGGATTATGGAAGAGATAACCTATATTGTGAGGTGGAGGATACAATCCTGAAATCCAGTCAACCGATGGAGGTCATCATGGAAATCAGCGATGAAAACTCCCGAACAAGGGACAGGGTCGGCAACACGAAGGCCATTGAGATGACCAATCGACCCAAGAAGATCAACTCAAGGAGTAAGCAGTCGACAACGGTCGTCGACAGCTGGGATTACAGAGCGATGAGCTTTTAACTGGAGATCTGCAACCCTATTATTCCTTCAAACGTACTCCCGAAACCCCATTAATCCTTTAACGTACTCCCGAAACCCTATCCATCCCTTTTTGTTTCAGAATCATCTAGAATCATTCTAAGGAGGCTCATATTAACATTATCCAAGGATACAAGGATCAATCAAGTAGGAGGCATTACAAGAGATCTTCGCAAACCGTTATATTGTCGGGATATAATTATTGCAATCAACATGCCTGTTGGCATATATTCACTATTATTTATATATTTAATATTATCTACATATTCATTACTATCTATATATTCATTATTATTCTAAAATGTAGAGAAGTCTCTTAGGATTCCAATTATTTAGTTGAGCGAAGGATGGTACAGCAATGTATATGAGTAAACCGCGTTAAATAAATCGGAACTTCAAGGTAATAGATTTCTAATACCATTCAGGAGAATGGCTTTCTTTTTTTAGCCGGGGGAGCATGTGACGGGTGGGCCTACCCTCCCGTCAATATTAGGATAAATCATATATATTTCTATAAATCGATGGGCCATTTTGCCCATCTGAATTAGACACCGAATTTCCGTTGTCCTTCTAGACTGACTCTGGTTACCGAGAGTCGCTACTTGCACGTGGTGCTGATGAGACGCTTTCTCATGGGAACCGAGCGAACGGGTACTCTAATACGGGGAACTGCTTTCGGCGCTTTAATACCTTTTTCCGCTGACTAAGGAACTTGACAATAACCACCTAGTTCCCGAAGGCGGAATAATCTTAGTTCATTTGCGGAATAATATGAGTTCAGCGTAGTAATACAGGTGTCCGACGGCATCTGCGACCGAGGTGGCACAAACCTGCAACCTCCAGGATAAGCGACCACTTGTAGTCAGTCAGTCAGACGAATTAATCAAGGTGACCGACAAACCAGGATCTTCCTCGAACGATGAAACGACGCTTTCCTCAACAAAATGGCTGAATACTCGAGACCTCAGGAGTACACGGCATGCCAAGCGAAATTATCTTGTATATGCGTCGATTCAATTAATTAATGTACGACATACTCCTTGTTAACTGATAATCGGAGTCGTATCGTATTATTGTAGATTAAAATTCCGTCATTATTTAATAAACGGTGTAAATTAATAAAATACCGAATATTACGTTGAAACATGGTGTAAAATAATGAATTATATTTTAACAAAAATATCAATTACAGAAGTATACATTATGAAGGTCGAACAAAGACTGAATGCACGCGGCTTCCGCGTAAATTAATTAGCATTGAGAAGTTGGGATACGTTCTAGCGCCACTCTTAAACAATTTTCGTACTATTAAGATATAGTTAACAATTATCGCCTAATTTATAATCAGATTTTACATTTTATCTGCTGATGATATTTGCATCAGGTGGTAAATTGGTGTTAGCCTAATGTGAGTCAACTGGCCACGTTGCAATAAATTCAAAATTTATATATGTAGAAAAACATATCCAACGTCAAATGAAAGCTTTGTACAGGGACATATTGCTACGTAAATGCGAAGTAGAGAGACAAGTAATTTCCAATGCACTCATGTTCTCGGGACTTAACCAGAAGAGTTTGCCTACGCTATAATGAAGGGCCCAGGATATTACGCTAGTCTTGCCGGAGAAATAATATATTTAATAAAATGCGTAGCTGTGGAAGTGACATTAAAGAAGACTCAGGACTGTTATCAAGAATTACCGGTAAAATATAGAAATGAGAGTTGGTTTCTAACTCTGAAGTCTAAGAAGCTGATCAACGATGGTGACTGTAATCAGCTGTTGGCAGTAGGATACGAAATAGACGGAGCATAGATTACAATGAAACCCGACTTCAAAGATATTGTCAGACACAAACATTGAGCCCATTAACGACACCAACTTGGAGTTATGAAGATCTGAAACATCTGGCAACGAGTATATACACAGGAAAGGATCTTGAAAAATTAAGAAACAGAATAATGCTACTAGCAGAAACACCGGTAACAGTAAACACCGTAGTAAGAGGAGCCACCGGAAGGACAATTTGAGGAAATTTGGGAATATCCATGGCAAAGTTCATCGACGAGGCAGACATCGAAAATTTCGAGAAAAAACAGTTGGAGAAATTTTGGGGAGGATTCTTGGTATTCGGTACAGACAGTGCTGAAGTAATCGGAGTAATCATTGTATTTAAATTCTTAAAGAGAATCAATACAGCAGTTCATGGATGTACGCTACACAGAACCTACGATTGGAGTCTATATCTGCTAGGAGCAATATATCCTCCGTAACTCACTTATTGTTGCATCTAGCCAAGGAGCCACTGAGAAACAGCGAGGAAGAAAAAATGAGGTGACAAAAAGGAAATCTGGAGGAAACCGAGGAAGAAAACTCGCAATTTTAAGAAAAGACATTTACCATAGTATTTAGTGACAATATGTTTATGTATATACATACACATAGATATGCATAGTGGTAACAAAGAAAAGCAAAAAAAAAAAAACGGGGAAAGGGTGTGAGTTGCTTATGTTTATTGTTAAGGAGTAGATATCACCAGCAACAGGAATAAATGCATGGCTATTTGCATTGCAGAAAGTGAACATAGTCCATGTTAAGTGTCAAGCGAATAAATCATTAAAATTCAAGTGTGTAGAACTGGAGTGATATAAATGACTTCCGGTTACAGAAGAATGATAGAAAGAAGAGATTCATAGCCACATAGGGAGCAATGATCGCTACGAAGATATCTGAAGAAATTTTAATCTGGCCAAGGATAGACGAGGAACTAGAAACATTTACCAACGAAACGCAAGTGGATCTACTGCATGTTTTTATAACCCCTATAACGCATAAAATTTCATCGAATCTAGAGTGCAATCGAGCAAAAAGCACTTTTAGGTGCGACTGTATTTTGTGACCTAGTATGGCGTGTAATGAAGAGACGTAATCTAACGAAAAACGACACTAGTAAGGATTATGGAAGAGATAACCTATATTGTGAGGTGGAGGATGCAATCCCGGAATCCAGTCAACCGATGGAGGTCATCATGGAAATCAGCGATGAAAACTCCCGAACAAGGAACAGGGTCGGCAACACGGAGGCCATTGAGATGACCAATCGACTCAAGAAGATCAACTCGAGGAGTAAGCAGTCGACAACGGTCGTCGACAGCTGGGATTACAGAGCGATGAGCTTTTAACTGGAGATCTGCAACCCTATTATTCCTTTAAACGTACTCCCGAAACCCCATTAATCCTTTAACGTACTCCCGAAACCCTATCCATCCCTTTTTGTTTCAGAATCATCTAGGATCATTCTAAGGAGGCTCATATTAACATTATTCAAGGATAAAAAGATCAATCAAGGAGGAGGCATTACCAGAGATCTTCGCAAACCGTTATATTGTCGGGACATAATTATTGTAATCAACATGCCTGTTGGCATATGTTCATTATTATCTAAATATTCAATATTATCTACCTATTCATTATTATCTATATAATTCATTATTATTCTAGAATGTAGAGAAGTCTCTTAGGATTTCAATTATTTAGTCAGAGCGAAGGATGGTACAGCAATGTAAATGAGAGAAGAACGCGTTAAATAATCGGGACCTTCAAGGTAATAGATTTCTAATACCATTTAGGAGAATGGCTTTCTTTTTTTAGCCGGGGGAGCATGTGACGGGTGGGCCTACCCTCCCGTCAACATTATGATAAATCATATATATTCTCTAAATCGATGGGCCAACTTGCCCGCCTAAATTAGACACCGAATTTCCGTTGTCCTTCTAGCCTGACTCTGATTACCGAGAGTCGCTACTTGCACGTGGTGCTGATGAGACACTTTCTCATGGGAACCGAGCAAACAGGTACTCTAATACAGAGAACCGCTTTCGGCACATTAATACCTTTTTCTGCTGATTAAGGAACTTGACAATAACCACCTAGTTCCCGAAGGCGGAATAATCTGAGTTCAAATGCGGAACAATACAAGTTCCGCGCAGGGATACAGGTGTTGATGGCATCCGCGACCGAGGTGTTAAAAACCCTAGAAGTGTCGGGACGGGCTGCCACTTGTAGTCAGTCAGTCATTTAGTCTGTCCGAATCTATGTTGAGTCTGAGCTAATGAGCATCGAAAATAATAGTCCTCGAAGACTCTCACTGTCGTTGCTGTCCCATTCTCTCTCTCTGTAATAGAATCATTAGTATTGCATTTATCGAATAATATTGTGTCTGTTTAGAATCGCTTTAGTAGAGAATTAGATTGTAAAAGAGACTCTCAGGGCCATTTTGGGTAACTCCCATGCTTTGGGGACGCCCAATAAACAATTAGTACCGCAATTCACGTGTATTCTTCATTCACTGAGTGACCCTTTTTAACATTTAAGTATTTTTCAGTGAGATGCTGAGCTAGTCCGGAGGTCTGTTTATGTGACAGGTAAATGACCAGGTGTAGGCTCACACGTAACAATACGCAATATAATAATAGAATAATATTATTAAAATGAAAGATATTCAATAAGGTATAATGATTTCTTGATAAAAATCGATTTTGACATAATGTTTTATTAATTATACGTTAACAATTTTGCACAATAACTTTGAATTAAATTTATCATACTCTTTAAAATATTAATTCATAATAATAAAAAATTATTAAAAATTACATTTTGAGTGTACACTTTTTATTGTAATTTTTTAGCATTAAAAAATTTTTTTTTCTTCATACACATTTCAAGTTGATCAATGTCAATAATTTCTTCTTTTTCTTTGCCCAACAACTTCGTATATTGCAGATTTATAAATATTGCAGACTTACATAAACTTTGTCATTTTTAATCAACTGATCTGTAATTCATAAATGATTAGATTATTTGTATAAATAAAATTTATGATAATTTTTTTCCGCGTCCGTCAGCCTGATAGTTTGTATTTTATGCTTCTTTATATTTGGCAGATAATACAAAATATCAGTTTCCAGGACGCACCAATCGAGGAGGTGGATGTCGGAATATGAAAAAATGACATAAAAATGAATCATTTATTTTTAAAAATTCTATTAGTCACGGATAGAATTTTTGTGGTAGACTTACACAATATCGGCAACTTCTACCTGTAATAATTATCTGCTACAAGTTCCCTAGATAGAACACGACGCTAACAACTATCGAACTTAAGAGCAGTCTTGCACAAGCCTTGTAAAGAATTGTGCAGTACAATTTGTTGATTTTTTTTTTTTAGAGTGGTGATGAAGAAGTAGATGAGGGAAGCGATGGCAGAAGTGTTGAACCAGGAGGAAGAGGAGGAGGTGGTGAAAGAGGTGGGCGAGGAGGAGGAGGTGGCCGTGGAAGAGGAGGTGGTCGTGGAGGAGGGGGTGGCCGTGGAGGGGGAGGTGGCTGTGGAGGAAGAAGAGGTGGCCGTGGAGGAAGAGGAGGTGGCCGTGGAGGAGGTAGCCGTGGAGGAGGAAGAGGAGGCCGTGAAGGAGAAAGTGGTCGTGAAGGAGGTGGCCGTGAAGGAGAAGGTGGCGATGAAGGAGCAGGTAGCCATGAAGGAGAAGATGGACGCGGAAGAGAGGGTGGAGGAGGAGATGGCCGTGAAGGAGAAGGTAGCCATGAACAAGAAGGTGGCGGTGAAGAAGAAGATGGCCATGAAGCAGGAGGTGGCCGTAGAGGAGGAGGAGGAGGTGGCTATGGAGGAAAAGGTGGCCGTGGAGGAAGAGGTGGACGTGGAAGAGGAGGTAGAGGTGGAGGAGAAGGTGGCCGTGGAGGAAGAGGTGGACGGTGAAACAGAATTATTTTTTCGGTGACCTACACTTCTTTTTAATTTGAGTGATAGAAATTTACGATGTTGCATCGCATAAATTATAATGTTTGAGTTCTGGTCCGGCACTACAATGTTTTATACTAAAAATTACTATGTTACCATCGTAATTTTTCATAGGATTTTCTCTCCGTGCATGAGTACCGAAAACTATTCCACCTCAACTTTTTTATACCATCCTCTTTAGGTTGCCCTACTGATGATATAAATGCATGTTGCCATGTGGCAACCTCGACAAATTTTTTTATATTCTTTATTAAAATACAAATAAAAAAGGCGCTATGAATTTTCATGATAAAGTTAATATTTTAAGAGATATGGATTCTTAAAGGTTTGAAAAATCTCAAAATTTAGTACTTTTGACCCATTATATATATACTTTTTACAAAAATTAAGAGAGCAAGAAAAAATCCAAATTTTTGGGGGATTTTCACAGGCTGTAACTTGTAGTAAAATGGTCTTACAGCAAATAAACAAAGGCGAATTGTAGCTCTAAGTGTTTAGTTTTTGGATTTGAGAATTTTGAATTTCCCAAAATTTTACATTACTTATATTATTATATTTTACAGATCATATGCAATGTTAAAGAGGGAGCAACGGAGGGCAGAAGCAGAAGATGAGGAATGAAGCCTACAAAGTCGTGCATCGTTATTTTGAGAAATTTAAAAAATATAATGAAAATGATTATGATAATAATGATGGTAACCGTTTTCTTTCCCGTGCAGGCCCAAGTTATCATTTTCACAATTACTGCATTTTTTTTGTATATTTTTAATAAACATCCTTTATTTTATTTTAAGAATTATTTGTTGAATCCATCAATTTTGAGCTCAACGGGATGGCTCTTCTATGCTTTTGAGGCCTTTGAGCTCAAAAGTCTAATGTAAGTTTCATAGAACACTATTTTTTGAATTTTCAAACCACAATAATGTAACAGGGTAAATTACCCTTAATCGATAAGTCGCCAGAGATCGATAACTTTTCGACTAGCATTTGAGCGCATCGATCTTTGGGCCTAGAGAGAGAGCAGGAGGGGGTATTTTGGGGAGTCATTAAATAGGTGAGCCATGCGTTGTGTCGGGAGAAGTAGTGAAGTGCTGAAACGAGTAAGATCCAGAAGTCCAAGAAGGAAGCCCGGGAGTTCTTCAAGCCAATTTACAACAGGTATTGGACTTTGAGAATGATGAGCCTTGGGGCCAAATACCCGGCTCAAAAGTGTGATAGCAGTTTAATAAAACACTATTCTTTGAATTTTCAAACCGCAATAACTTTTGAATAAATGTACCGATTTTCACATGGTTGGCGGCATTTTACGCAGTTTTTTGAATTTTATAATATATTTTCAAACGCAAATTGATCAGACTGGAAATTTTGGTGTAATTCGAAAAAAACATTTTTTTTCAATTTTTTCCGTCAACGATCTCACGAACGAATCAACCGATTTTGACCGGCTTGGTGGCTGACATGGATTTTCGATGTTAAGGGCTGATTAGTTTTTAGAACTGATCAGTGAAGCAGTTTAAAAGGTAATAAAAAAAATTAGAAAAACGTTAGACCCTGAAGGCCATCCGTGCAACTTCCCGCTAATTCCATACCTAGATGCATAAAACTACACTAATGACGTTTTTGAGCTCTTCAAGCTCAGAAATACGATTTATGTGTTATTCTGAGCTCTTCGAGATCAAAAGTCTGAGAAGTATCATAGAACAATATTTTTGAAATTTTCAAACCGCACTAACTTTTAAATGAATCACTCGATTTTCACGCGGTTGGCAGTATTTGACGCAATTTTTTTAGTTTCATGAAAAATCTTCAAGTTTGAATTGATAAAACTAGGAAATTTGGAGTAATTCCAAAACAACACTTTTTTTGATTATCTATCGTTCATGATATTTCTTGAACGAATTGACCAATTTTGACCGGCTTGACGGCGATCGACGTAATTTTTTCATGCTAATAGCTGATTAGTATTTGAAATCGATCAGTGCAGCCGTTTCAAAGTTATTCCAAAAAATGTCGGAGTTATGTTAAAAAAACAATTTTTTTCAAAATATCACAAATTGGATTTTTGAGCTCGGAGAGCTCAAAAATATCATTAGTGCAATTTTAGGCCTCTAGGTATGCAATTAGCGGGAAGTTGCACGGATGGCCTTCAGGGTCTACCGTTTTTCTAATTTTTTTTTTTTTTAAAGAGGTGTACAAATTTATTTGTACAATTTTTTAGTTGAATATTCCATGAAAAGTCATAAATTTTATATTAACATTATTATATCGGGACTTAGACTGACTTGGGTGTACAATTTACATAAAAAATAAAACAATCTATTTAATTCAATTTTCCCCTGTAGGACGTTTAGAAAACCTAACGATAAAAAATTGAATTTCTAAAAGTTGATTAACTTATTAGGAAATTTG
Source organism: Cotesia congregata (assembly GCA_905319865.3). Classification (NCBI taxonomy): domain Eukaryota; kingdom Metazoa; phylum Arthropoda; class Insecta; order Hymenoptera; family Braconidae; genus Cotesia; species Cotesia congregata. The sequence goes on along the minus strand of CAJNRD030001121.1, from coordinate 11,672,035 downwards.
GAATCAATTCATACCTATATTGCCGAATCGATTTTTTAATTGTTAACTAACTATTTTTTTAAACAAATAGAAATATTAAAAAAAAAAGTTCACACGATTGGATATCTTTACGATTCATGAAATTTCGAATCGATTGATACCTACATTGTAGAAACAAATTTTTAATTGTTAACTAACTATTTTTTTAAACAAATAGAAAAATTGAAAAAAAAAAATCCACAAGATAGGATATCTTTACGATTCATGAAATTCTGAATCGTTTGATATCTACATTGTGGAAACAAATTTTCAATTATTAACTAAAAATTTTTTTAAACAATTAGATAAATTAAAAAAATAAGTTCTCTGCACGATAGGATATCTTTACGATTTATGAAATTCTGAATCGTTTGATGCCTACATTGTCGAATTGATTTTTCTGCCCTCCGGCCGGAAAATGGCAACTTTCTGGCCGCTGCGCTAAACAAAGTTGCCACATTCCGGCTACGTCGAGCAAAAAAATAGTATACACACCTTGGCCAGTAAAAAGTAAAGCCTCAGATCACATGTTTGTCAACCTCGGCTTCGCCTCGGCCAGCAATTACATGTGATCTGAGACTTTTCTTATTTTACTGGCCTAGGTATGTAATATACTATTTTAAAAGTTTAACTTATTTTATTATAAAAAAAAAAATTAGTTAACATTTTAAAAATCGATCTTTTGTCGATAGATTTTCTGGACAATTTATGAAATTTAGAATCGATTGATACCTATATTATGGGATCGATTTGTTGAAAGTTAATTAAGACTTAGAAAAAAACAGAGAAAATTACAAAAAAGAAATCTCCGAGTTTCTGAGCGGCCGCTTACTATTATTATTTGCCTCAAATTATTATTTTCCCCATTTTTCTCCGATAACGGTTTGAGGGGAATGGCGCTCGTGCAGTGTCTCGGATCAGACATCGAGTCCCCATAGAGCTCATATTTTTTTAAACTTGTTAACTAAATTTTTGCACTAAATCAATTTTTTTTTCATATCGATTCTCTGTTGCGGGGAAAATTTTGATATGGAAAAAAAAATTTTTTTCTAATTCTAACTATTTTTTAGTGTAGAAATTCATAAAAGTAAAAATTATTCAAATAAATTTTTTTGATCTTAGCCGATTTTCTTGCTTATAGACAACAACAAAATCTATAATTAAAAAAAAAATGTAAATCAATTGATTTTTCGCGGAGTTAAAGCTATTTGTTTATAAGCGCTTGAGCGGAACCACGTTTTTTTTTTATTAAAAAATTAATATTTCGTAAACTATTGGTCGTAGAGATATCGAGTTTGGCTCATTTTGTTTGTAATTTAATTCTCTACATTTCATTCACAGCATGTCTCGACTACTTTTGCGTAGTTTCTGAGATATTTGCATTTATATAAAAAATAAAACAATCTATTTAATTTAATTTTTCCCTCTACGACAGTTATGCATCGGGCATGCGCCGAACAATTACGAGCATATTGCTTACAGCTGTCATATAAAAGTTACTAAATGCAAAATGTGAACATGAAATTTATTTTTTAAGCTACATCCATTTGTGTCGGGATAATAATTGTAAGTAATTTTTTATATATTTTTAATTTTTGTAGAATTCGATCTACGTTGATTTTTTTTTATCAATCGCTTCATTATTTTTTAATAATATCATAAAAATAAATACGGCGTTGACAGTTCAAGGTCACCACAACTGCTTATCGTTGATATAAATAATTCTGTCAATGTTATGTATTTTTTTTTATTTCAAAATATAAAGCAATTTTTTAAATTATTTTTAGTATTAATTTTTTTAACATTTAATAATTATTTATATTTTTTATTTAATTTATAAAATTTTCACGTGCTAGTGACTTTTTTAGTACCCGGCCTGGCCACCAGGCAGCGCCACTTTATTTTTAAAAAAGTAGGGGGTACCCTCTTAGAATGGCCTTAATGGAAGATGTATGGTATGGTCTTAACCCTTTAATGTTCTGGAGTCGCGAGAAATCTAGGTGTGAGCCTGGAAGGGGTAAAACCAATCATATCGCTTTATACGGCTGTGTGAGTAGCGGCTTGACTGTATAACGTATCCGTGCGCTCCCTTCTACTATTTTTCGAGCCCCTTCTCTACAAAACAGACTATAGCTCTCTCACTTGAAGGAGAAGACGGACGATTGAAATTGGGAGTAGGGATTCAAGGTCAACTGTTAAAGGGTTAAAGTTGAAATTTTCGATAGCCATTAGTAACGCATGAACCTCCTTAGAGGGCCTAGCAGGATAAGCATATTGAATCGGCCCCAACGAAATTTTCTATCGGTACTTTAGAATCAATTTGGTACCAATATTAAAATTTCTAATTAATTAATACCATTGCTTTTCCGAATATTTACTAATGAAGGCGGGATCTGAATTACAGGATCTAACGGAATCTAAATTATCAGAAAAATAGTTCGAGTAATTAGTGGCTCCCCTGTATGTTGAATAGAAATAACAATTTAGCATCTTTAAATAGCAATATTCATTCAGAGCTAAATCTTGAACAAGATATTTCTACCGTCATATAAAATTATATATTCATGATTCATTTCCCTTCTTGCATCATCACCAGAACAATGATAAGAGTATTAACATTCACTAACCATTATTTTTGGTGAAACTTATATCACTTTTGTAAATCAAATGTATTTAATTTTAATCATTAGTTAGTATAATTTACATGAAAGATTGTCAATAACATTAATACAATTATTTTTTTTTTTAGATTGTAAGCTGCAATGCTCGATTTGTTGGGAGGATTTTATTTTGTCGGAGTTTGTTCGACAATTACCATGCAAACATCTATATCATGCACCGTGTATTGTTCCCTGGCTTGAATTGGTAGATATGGATAGTAATATTATAAAATGGTTTTATACTAAAATTCTTACAATAGTTATGAGATAATTTTCTTAACAGCATGGTACTTGTCCAATCTGTCGGCAAAACCTTGGTGATGAAAGTACAGTTGATGAAAATCAAGATGAAGTTGGACCAAGTTTAGCAGCTCTTTTTCGGTACAATTAAATTAAAAATTTTAAAGTATTCATTTATACGGAAAAAATTCCGTTATATTCACAGTTTCCCCTGGCTCCGCGTGCATGTAAAAGTTTCATATCTACGCGGCGGTCACAGAAAAAAAGGTTGATCACTCTGAAAGTCGAAACTATTGGCAAAATAACGTTTTTTTTTTTATTTTTTTATTTTTTTATTTTTTTTTTTTTTTTTTTTTTTTTTT
>CAJNRD030001121.1:11636259-11653201 GCA_905319865.3 Cotesia congregata | reverse complement strand
ATTACGCTTCACGTAATAATTATCCGTAACTTCTATTCTTTCCCGCTTCACAGCATTATTTATATTTGTTATATTTCTAAACTCAAGAATAGATAGCTCTGGAGCAAATTATTCACCGGGATCATTAGACTGGGAAGCTAGAGATTTATTACCGATGAGACAAAATGCATCCTCACAAATTAGAGGAGTCTCAGATGATATCCGAGTGGAAAATTTTCTTCCTCCAATAGGTACTAACCAACAATATCCTGGGTTCAACACACAGCAGTCTTGTTCTCATACAATGCCAGGAATTTCAAGCAATAGTTGGCAACCTGTATATGAACAAGGATATTACCGTGGGACTAACCCCAGTAATGCTCAACAAAATTATTCTCAAAATAATTTTGCTGGAGCAAGTTATCAAATTAACTCTGTACAATGTCTTCAAAATCGCTGGAAGGAGATTAAAGACATCATAAAAATGGCAAACATCTCTTTTCCTCAAGAAGGTGTTTCTGTAGATGATTTTATAAATTCGCTGGAGGCAAGAGCACGCCGCGAGGGTTGGACAGAACCGGAACTACTTAAGGTGATAAGCTACACGCTTAAAGGTCCAGCAGCTTTTTGGATGGACACAAACTATTCCAGGTGGCAAAGGTTTGCACAATTTAAAGAAGAATTCTGCAGAGTTTTGGGCAGTCCGGTAACAGATCACCAGATAATTATGGACATCAGCCAAATGAGAATGCAACCTGGAGATAATGCCACTGAGTTTGTGCTTGACGTTCAGCAAAAGTATCAAGCGATGCAAATTCCACCTCCAGTAGAGGAACAGGTGAGCTGTATAAGAAACCATTTGACAGATGAGTTGAGGTTGATGGTATTTTCTCGCCAAGTATACACGTATGAAGACCTTCTAAATACTCTTCATGAGGCTTCAAGATGTATCAAAGACGCTGGCATCTCGTCACAGGCTTGAGACGGTGATTTCTGAAAACAGTGTTGATCAACAACAATAAAGCGTAATGGCAGCTCGTATGTTTCCCACGCGCTTGCCAGAAACAATATATCGAATGGGGAAATAATTTAAATAAAACAATAAGTGGATCTAGAATGAATCGAGATTATCCCCGGAGAGAGTTAGAGCATCACTGCAATCCTCACTCTGTGGGCAGGATTCTTCTTCAATAAATTTTTGTTAGTCGTTTCTAACTAAATTAATAAACCACCTGGCGAAAATAGTAAAATCATAGATTTTAGATGATACTCTCGACTCGCATGATATTCTCCACTCAGTCAGAATATTGGAAGATCTGTTGTCCTTATCTTCAGAATTGGAATCAGATCTCAATGACATTGGTCACTTTAATCTTCTAGAACAGATCAGTGAAGGTCCAACTTCTGAAGCAGAACGAGAATCTGACAGTGAGTTGGAAGAAGAGATATTAACTCTTCTTGAGCCTATAGTCGAGGGATCTAAACATGAGTCACCAGCCAAATATTGCATCAAGCAACATTCCTACCACCGATACTCCGAGGAATATTAGACACTGGTAGTGAATTGGCATATATTAGTACTAAAATATATGAAGACAGCAGAAACTTGGCTACTGGTGATCTACAAGGTGAACAGACCAACAAGGGAGTGCTTCTTGCCAATCACTCTATTGGTAAAAATAAGAGTGGAGTCCCCTTTATCATTTAAATTGGATCTGGAGCTGATGAACAATAATTCAGTGTTATTCCCTGGTCCTGAGTTCGAACTTCGTGACGAAATTAAGGTGTATAAGATACTGGTCTAGGTGTTGTCTAGTTATAAAGAACCCGGAACAGACAAGAAGCAATTGATTGTTAACCCAATTGTCAGCTCCGTGGTACAGGAACTAGATTTATAACTACAGTAGGAGTACCTAGCTGCAGTTTGGTGAGGGGGAAACTAAGATGTTATCTCAAGCTCACAGAGCTGATGACCTAAAGTGTCCAAACTGCCAATCGGAGGTGGGTCGGAGACATTTCCTAAGACAGTTCGGACTCTAAGCAACACTGTGTCATCAAATGGGCCTATGTCTGCGCCAGAGCCCAGCATAAATCCACCCGGCCTGTACCAGCTTCACCTAGAGGTCTGAAAATTTTTCTTTTAAGTCTACATTGTCGACAGGAGGTCCAAGCGTTATATCCGGACGTGTACAAGAGGTGTCCGAGGGTGCTAGTCCTAGTAAAAAGAAATTAGTTCCAGCAAACACTCCTGTTGAAGCAAGGCCACCAGTATCTTCCAGACAGTTATCAGGTCACGAGTTCAACGCACGGCTATGTAAAAGAATCCATTACCTACGTCCATTGGACCATGAGGACTTGCAGTTGTTTCAAGAAACCACGTCCTCTGGTAATTCTCCTTTTTATGGTCCTGGAGAGTGCTGAAGATCAACACGCCCAAGTGCTGGTCTGGTGAGGGGGATTATAACAGGGTAAAAATATACCCTGCATCGATAATTCACCAGATATCGATAATGGTACGACGCAGCACTGGCGCGTCTCGATTTTCGGGCATTTTAGGTAGTGGGGAGAGTGACGATGAGCCGGGAGCCGAGCACGAGTGAAGCAGCGGCCGGCGGACAAGACAGAAGAGGTTGTACTACCGAACGTTCCGGACGCACTTTGGAAAACTCAGGTAATTATCCAGTCGCACGTTCATTTAATTGGAACGCAAGCGATGTTTAGTATTTATTAATTTGTTCAAATTGATAAATTACATCATACTAATCCTATTTGGTACGTCTAGGAATAATTGTTGCGGTTGTAAGGAGTACAATATCCCCGAGAGTACGAGCAACGACGAGGCAGCAGCAGACCCAAGCCGTAGCTGTGAGTTTGGTGGGAAGCAGTTCGTCGGATTGCAAGGTACTTTGTCAAGTCTCGTGGGCGAAATTCGACTGTGGTTAGCACCCGGTCTTATTGACTCTTCCGGACAAGGTTTTAATTGTTTAATTGGGATTTATAAATTAAATTAATTGTTGGGTTTTATTAAATTAATTTAATTACTGGTTAGTATAAAATTGCTAGAAAATCCTGTGGTCCGACACCCGGGAAATATTAGTTAACCTTGAGACGTAGTTGGTGTTAAGACAATTACGCGCCATTTTATAGTCAGCGTTATAAATTAATTTAATTAATTATTGAGAAATTCCGGTTGAGTAAAATTAATTAATTATTAATAATATTCGGTTAATTAAATTTAATTTATGGATCGTTATTGTAAAATTTTATAAGAACGTGGTGAAATAGTTTTGTTACTACGCAGTAAGTTTTAACTGCGCGTCTAAAGTTCACAAGGTCACGTTTACTGGCGTCATATTTATTCTATTGTGTTGAAAATAGTCACCGGACAATTTCGTCAATTCGGCTAAATAATTTATAATTAATTTCAATAAGTTACGGTTGGGTTATGAGTGATAGAGAGTGGAATCGTGAATGAATAGCTTCTGAGATATGGTACGATCTTCCCTCTATATCAGGAGTTATTATAAAATTGGTTATTGGTAATCCGGATATTGGTAAAGGAAAAGTAGAGGTCATGTGGTCCTCGTACCCGTGAATTATGGTACGGTTTCCCCTCTGTTTCGCGGGTATTAGTTAAGTAATTTTGTTATGGAAAATTTGGCAATAGAATTTGTAGAGTGCGTGTGAGTGTGATATTGTTAAATAAATAACTGGTAACCACGAATTATTGATTTTATTCATTTCCAGATAATTTCCTAAATCTCTCTACCCTGTAGATTGGGTATTTGCATGATTTTGGTATTCATTAACTTTTGATATTTTTACATTCTATATAATTTTTTAAAATTTTTGAAAAAAAAATTTTTCGATTTTGATCTTAAAAATTTAAATAATTTAATAAATAAATGTGGTCCTAAATTACATAAAAATCACGTGATGTAAAACGTGATGTGATTGGTGTGACGTCATTGTGCTGTTTGTAGCGCGAATATTTAAATGAGCAATAAGTCATGTATAATATTTTACGGTACTAAAAAAATTAAAATTAAGTTTTTTTCAATTTTAAGTTTTACACATTATATTTTTTATGCCAGATTTTACTGAAAATAATTAAAAGTGAAACAAATTTATGTGAAATGTTTTTCTAATTTTAAAGTGAATGTTTTTGGAGGTTATGAACATGTCAATGTTGTTATAATACTAAGACTTTTGGAAAGCATCAGTTCAACAATTTAGTTAGTGAATATCAACAAGTCAAGCAAAATGCCTCGACGAAAAGTGGATCCTGGTTTTAGTGAAGCACGGTCTGATAATTTACTACGAGTTGATGCATTCATGGTCGCAACTTATCTCGCCACAAATTCTGATTTTGTATCAGCAGAAATGAAAGGAGCAATAGCTAGCCTGTTTGTATATTTTAATACAGCTATTTATTTAGATATTAGTTAGAAATAAATTGATGATTTTTTATCAAAAAGTAGAAAAAGTATTTATTAGTTGTCACTACTATATTTATTTCACTATTTTAAATTAATATTTGTTTAATTATAGATCTGGGAGAAAGTCATATGGAGATGCAGCCATTGAATATGTACAAGTTAAGCTTCAGGGACCTGAATGTACTCTCAAATGTCTTATTTGTCCTGAACACAGAGTACATAATAAATCATATAGAGTGACTGTAGTTTTAAATATTGTTGATGAAGAAATTTTATCGATTCAGTGTCATGATTGTGCCGCATCATTAGATAAATAAAATGATTTTACAATATTCAAGTAAGAAAATCATGACAGTTCTTGTTTGTTTCATAATTTTCTACTATTAAACTTCATACATAATACACACGTACATAATAAGCTAAATTGAATATTTCGATAGTATTATGAACACTAATCACTTCTTTTTATACTGTTTTTTAGGTGGATGTAAGCACTCGATTGCATTTTTGATGTGGCTACACAGACGATCTGAAGAACCATCTCCAACTGATATTGAATGTTACTGGCGTAAATCAGTTTTATCTCAAGTTGGGTCAGCAATCAAATTTATTCGAGTAAAAGATTTTGCTTCTGATACAAATACTACTGCTGTACCTAAGTCTTTTAATACATTACAAGAATTTGTCAATAGAACAAAACAAAAAAATGTACAGAGCCAAATCTTGAAGTATTTCAACTCTGAGAATACTAAAAAAAGTCTTTCAATACACAATTTATTAGTAGACTTTATTAATTTAGGAGGAACATCATGTGATGATTTCTTACAGTTTAGTGCAAATCGAATGTCTCCTGACTTGTGTGATAATCTAGAAAAAGAAACTCAAAATCAAGCAGATTGTGACCTTTGGTTTTCATTACGGTATGGGCGAATAACAGCATCAAAAGCTTATGAAGCATCTCGCTGTAAAACACCTAATGGAACGTTAGTAGAGTTGCTTGTTGGAGGACAAAAACTACGTAATACAAAAGCTATGGAACGAGGTAAAGAGCTGGAAGCTATAGTTTTACAACAAGTTGAGCAGAAATTGAAGCGTAAATTCCAAAAGTGTGGTTTATTCTTATCCAAAGATTACCCATACTTAGGAGCTTCTCCAGATGCAATAGATGACAAATTCGTGGTAGAAATTAAATGCCCGGCGTCAGAAAAAAGCTTTCGCACTTATATTGACACTGCAAATTATAATAAAATTTCAATGAAATATATTACTCAAATGCAGATGCAAATGCTTTTCACAGGAAGAAAAAAAGCAATGTTTATCGTAGCAGACCCAACTTTTGAAGAAACACGACAATTCAAATCTCTTATTATTGATTATGACTCACAACTAGTTGAAAAATTACTAAAAGATCTAAGTAGATTCTGGAAAAATTGTATTTTCAAACGTTTATTTAATTCATTGCAATAAATTAAGTTATTTATTAACAAAAATACAAAAATTGAAATCTTAAAATAAATATTACATTTTTATTGAACAACAACTGTTATAACTCATGTTTTTTTTATCAATGGTCCCTGTAGATTAGTTAAAGCTGCGGCGATTGTCATTATATTATCCATCTGAGGAATAAGTTTAATATTTACACATGAATGAGGTTCACAAATTTCGAATTCTCGTATTCTTCTTATTAGTCTTTCAATGTGGATACGGAGACTGGCGATTCGTTTTGTTGCTATAACTTCGTCATGACTTGGTTGCTTTTCAGAACTTACTGTTGGTGGTCTAATTAATGTACATTTTTTTTCAACTACAAAATTTTCTATGTGTTTGAAGCCTCTATCAGCAAGTACAGCAGCGCCTGGTTTTAAACAATCCAAGTATCCAGATTGAGAAACTATTTCAGCATCCGATGTCCTACCACCAAATCCAGGTGAAATAAAATTAACTATGCCATCAGGTGTACAAGACACTAAATATTTAACCATATTACATTTTTTTGTATTCAGACCAGGTTAATGATTGTTTGACAGGATCTGTTGACTTTTCAATTTCAATTTCTAAACAATAAATGATTGATTCTACTGCTGCATAACGGCTTCGAAAACTTATTGGCAACTGACGTTTAATTCTTGCCGATGAAGGCCATATAATAAAGTCTTTTAGATATTCTGCTATGATTGGCAAAGTCTTAGTAAAGATGCGACTTATATTAGAAGTAGACATTCCAAAATCATCAGCTAAAATCGTAAAACTTTCATTCAATCTTATTTTTTTTAACGTAATAAATATATCAATGTCACTTAAATCAGCCATACGTAAAATATCAATAATATCCAAGCAATCACCCGAAATCCCAATGTATTTACGAGGTGACAACCGAATTCTTCCAAGTTAAGTCCATTTGTTGTTAAAAAATTATCTGATGAAGAAGGGAATGAACTAGCAGTTGTATTAGAAGATAAATTCGTAGTATTAGGTAAAGAATTTGATAATGGATCATTATTCGTTGGTTGAGAACAATAATTATGCGCATTTTCATTTTCTATCAACTGCTCAATCGGAGATGATGCACGATCTTTAGTCACAGGTTTACATTGAACTTTTACACTCCTGTATGAACTCTTTATCTTGACTTGGACACCAACATTCAGTTTTTGACTTCCAATAGCAGGGCGGACATCGCAGACATTGGATCTATTCTTATCGTAATCTTCTTGTATATTAAAATTAAATTGGTATGTGCACTCAGAATTTAAATTATCCGTTATACTTCCAGAGATTTGACCCAGCCGTAACTTGGCAATATTTAAATTCATTGTTTCAGTACCTAATTGATCTACATCCATTGAAGGAGCATCTTTCATGCTTGAGGATTTTGATTGCTCAATAAATTTATGAGGCACAACATTATTCCTTATCCGTTTGTTACCACCAACCATTGTCCATTCCAACCAATTTTCCAAATCCACTTTAAGCTAAAATGAATAAAATTCATCATCAATTCATGAAATAACTTGAAAATCACAATTTTAGGTTATAATTTTATGTAATTATTATAAGAAATTTTTAATAAATACTTACGTCAAAATGATCTTCACAACAATAAAGCCAAGTTGATGATGAATAATGAGTTTTATTCCTGCATGCATCTAACCAATTTTTCCGTTTAACAGAATTCGATGGAACATTAATAAAAATTTTTTCTGGTGTCGATTTACCAGTATTTCTACACGTTGGAACTATACACCAACAAAAATAGTTTTTTGACGACATTTCGAGTAATTGAATACTTTTATTTTATTATAAACAACACTACCAGATCTTTTTTTAATCAAGTACAATTCAGCACAACAACTGTTTACACCTGCCACGTGCTTACAAGAGCAATTGGCGCTTAAAATTTCAAATGAAATAAGCATAGTGACGTCACATACACGAGATGGAGCTACCTATTCATTTAAATATCAGCTTTTTTTTATTTATTTAATTATTTAAATTTTTAAGAACAAAATCGAAAAATTTTTTTTTCAAAAATTTTAAGAAATTATATAGAATGTAAAATTATCTAAAGTTAATGAATACCAAAATCGTGCAAATACCCAATTATCTCTCATGTCTCTTACGGTTTCCAGGACACCGTTGTAACAACCTGGTGGCGCCTTAAATTTAACATCTTATATAATAGTCTCATGGTATTTGGAGTTAACATCTCACTAATAATTTAGGCAGCTATTGAACGGCGGAAATAAAAACACCCCGTTACAAAGTATTTGACTAGATCTTTTTTCTAGCGGTTAAACAGAAGGCCTAAGCTTAGACTCAAACATCCAGATCATCATGCTACTATTTGCCGACGATATAGCTATCGTCACCCATTCAGCAACTAAACTTAGACTAGCCCTCAGAATTTTAGATGAATATTGTAAAATAAACGGCTTGACAGTAAACACGAGCAAAACCAAAATAATGGCCTGTAGAGCCTCTGGCAGACAAAGGAAGTGTGATCGCAACTTCATCTTCAAAGATGAATACATCGAAGTCGTGAAATCTTATACTTACCTCGGAGTACCCTTACCTCGAGCAACCTCCAAGGTGGATTAGCCGCAAAAGAGGCACTAAGAAAGAGCAACCAAGCGACGAGCGCAGTGTACTCCATTCTTTCCCAACTCAAAACCGAAACATGGTCCAGCAAATTCAAGCTGTTCAACAGTATAGTGAAAACAACTTTACTATACCTATCACACATCTGGGGGCTCCAAGAAGATACGTACGAAAAACTCGAATCAGCACACTGCTCTTACTTCAAAAAGATACTGCATCTCCCTAACTGCACCCCACACTATCTGCTGCGCCTAGAACTTAATCTGCCACACATCTCATTTGAAGTGCTGAAACAATCAATCAACTGGATTATAAAAATCCTAGAAATGGACGATTCCAGATTACCAAAAATCGCCCTACTCAGACTTTTAAAACTCTCCGAGAACTTCAATCTTCAAAACTTCAACTAGGCCATCCAATTGCGAGCTCTCCTCAGAAAGATCAACGAAGAGCACATGCTTCTTCACTTCTCTGCCCAATATTGGAGAATCAACAAACCGAGAATCCTCGAAAAATATCGGCTTTACTTGAAATCCAAAGACTTACACAGATATGCCAACTCGAGTACCCGCCAAGCTTCAATTCCAAGGTCACTCCATGATGAGACTCCAACCTACTTGTTGAAAAATAAATTTCACACACTGGTCGCCAAAGCCCAACTAAGAACTGCCAACATCCACTCCTGCCATATAACCTTGAAACAATACACCATCAAACTGAGACCTGCGGAATCGTGCCGCTTCTGCCACAACCGGGACCAAGAAACAATAGTTCACTTCCTTCTGGAGTGCCCATTCTTCAATATTCCACGTGCACAATATCTGCAAATCCAAGAAACCAATAGCAACAACCTAAACCTTCTGATCATCCTGGACGACCACTCCACACTGGGCAATACCAACCTGTACAATTACCTTACAGCCTGTGCAACCCTCATCTCCCAGAACAATGCAGACTAATCATTATATAGTGGTGTTATAGTTAGCCTTTATTAAATTGCTTTACTCTAGTCCAAAGTTAGATAGCTTGATTTCTTTTAAAATATTGTTGCAATTCATAATGATTAAATTTTTAAAAACTTTAATTTTATACTTTTTTATTTTATTTTTTACTCTATATTGTTCAAAAATGATAATATATACTTATTGTAATTAACACTTAATCCTCTATCGACCCATTGTCAGTGTAACAAAGATGTATTCTTATAAGAGCACTCAAAAATAAATAAATAAATAAAATAAATAAATGTTATGTATTTTTAACTTCCCGCTAAAAGAAAAATTGTTCCTTAAACAAATTATTGGAGTTTACACATAATTTTTTTATTTATATCTATCGAAATTAATTTGCGATTTAAAAATATTAACAAGTTGTTACCTATTTCCATGAAATAATTGCAAAATTAATGAAAATAAATGTATCATGTATGCTTCGAGTAATATAATAGTTAATTCCATTTACCATCATTTGATAATCTTGTAACAGGGTAAAATATACCCTGCATCGATAATTCACCAGATATCGATAATGGTGCGACGCAGCACTAGCGCGTCTCGATCTTCGGGCATTTTAGGTAGTGGGGAGAGGGACGATGTGCCGGGAGCCGAGTGCAAGCGAGTTGCGACCGGCGAGACGACACGATAGAAGAGGTTGTACTACCGAACGTTCCGGACGCAGTTGGAATAAGCAGGTAAATATCCAGTCGCACGTTCACTTAATTGGAACGCAAGCGATGTTTAATATTTATTAATTTTTTCTAATTAATAAATTACATTATACTAATCCAATTGGTACGTCTAGGAATAATTGTTGCGGTTGGAAGCAGTGCGAAGAAATCCCCGAGAGTACGAGTAACGACGAGGCGACAGCAGAACCAAGCCGTGGCTGTAAGTTGGCGGGAAGCAGTTCGTCGATTACAAGGTACATTGTCAAGTCTCGTGGGCAAAATTCGACTGTGGTTAGTACCTAGTCTTATCTACTCTTCTGGACAAGGTTTAATTGTTTTTTAATTGGGTTTTATGAATTAAATTAATTATTGAGTAAAATAAAATTGCTAGAAAATTCTGTGGTCCGACACCCGGAAAATATTAGTGGACCTTGAGGCGGGTTTTGTGCCAAGATAATTACGCGCCATTTTATAGTCAATTTTATTATATTAATTTAATTATTTATTAATAATTTTCGGTTAAATAAATTTAGTTTATTGATCGTAATTGGAAATTTTATAAGAAAGTAGTGAATTAGTTTTGTTGGTACGCAGTACGTTTTACTGCGCATCTAAATTACAAGGTCACGTTTACTGGCGTCATATATTCTATTGTATTGAAAATAGTCTCTGGATAATTTTATTAGTTCGGTTGGATAATTTATAATTGATTTCAATAAATTTTGGTTGGGTTATGAGTGATAGAGAGTGAGATCGTTGATGAATAACTTCTGAAACATGGTATGGTTTTTCCTCTACATCAGAAGTTTATAATAAAATTGGTCATTGGTAATTCGGAATACCGGTAAATAATTGGAGGTCACGTGGTCCTCGTACCCGTGAATTATGGTACGGTTTCCCCTCTGTCTTACGGGTATTAATTAAGGAATCGGTTATAGAAAATTGGCAATAGAATTTATAGTGTGCGTGTGAGAGTGATTTTATAAAATAAATAATTGGTAACCACGAATTATTAATTTTATTCATTTCCAGATAATTTCCTAATTCTCTCTACCCTGTAGATTATCTCTCATGTTTCTTACGGCTTCCAGGACACCGTTATAACTACCTGGTGGCGCCCTAAATTTAACATCTAATAATAATAATCGCATGGTATTGATAGTTAACATCTAATTAATAATTAAGGCTGCTATTGAACGGCGGGAATAAAAACCCCCGTTACAATCTATATATTCGATATAATCGTTCGTAAGGAGTAAACTCCAGTTGTGCGTCGGAGCTGACACACCCGATTTTCTTCTTAAAATGTCGAATCAGTAACTGGTGAATTTTTCTATTCATTTTACAATAAATCCATAAAATTCATTAGTAATAGATACTTAATTTATTCTATAAAACACGGATTTTTTTAAACTTTCAACTTATTAGACACTTAAAAATAGACATATATTGGGTCGGTAAAATAATTTTTGTGTTCTCAAATGAATCACTATAATCATCATGACACTTTCATATAATTATTTAACGTGTACGGTTAAATACTGAAGATACTGTTCTAAAAGACGAGGATGACAATATTGGGCGACATAAAGATCCATCCAAATTTCAGTTTTTGTTACAGCAGTGATTTTTTATACGAACTCCAACCGTGAAAGCACTTTGTAAAGCGACGAGATTCTTTTCCTTTAGCAGTTAGAAACAATTTTCGGGGTTTTTCTGGCTGCGTTACCCGCAAATGTTGAATGTAAACCTGAAAGAATAAAAAAAAAATTTTCTCAATTCAGTGACAAGTACTAAATTATAGATGTAGATTGAAATCAATAACGATTTTTAACTTCTCGCGATAAAAATATATGATTTAAACAAAATCAGGAATCTACTGGTTCACTGACTATTCCCGCAGAGATGTCACCGTGTCTGTAAGTATGTAAGTATGTATGTATGTGTGTGTGTGTGTGTGTGTGTGTGTGTGTGTGTGTGTGTGTGTGTGTGTGTGTGTGTGTGTGTGTGTGTGTGTGTGTGTGTGTGTGTGTGTGTGTGTGTGTGTGTGTGTGTGTGTGTGTGTGTGTGTGTGTGTGTGTGTGTGTGTGTGTGTGTGTGTGTGTCGTATACAGAGTAGTAAAGAGTAGTAGTAGTAGTAGTAGTAGTAGTAGTGTGTGTGTGTGTGTGTGTGTGTGTGTGTGTGTGTGTGTGTGTGTGTGTGTGTGTGTGTGTGTGTGTGTGTGTGTGTGTGTGTGTGTGTGTGTGTGTGTGTGTGTGTGTGTGTGTGTGTGTGTGTGTGTGTGTGTGTGTGTGTGTGTGTGTGTGTGTGTGTGTGTGTGTATTAGGGTGATTCAAAAAAATCGAATATTTTTGAAGTTATACTTCTTTTGGCGCGCTAGGGAAAAATGACGAGAGCAAATTTTTACGATGCGCGCGCACACCGTCACGAAAAACCAACATCCTGAAGTTAGCCAGTCAACAATAGTTTTTCAAAAAAAGTTACCCTGACGGATCCAAAGTACGGTAGAGTACGGTAATGTACGGCAAATTTACGGTAGGGTACGGTAGAGTACGGTACGTACAGTGATTTACCGTAATACAGTATGACACCGTAAATTACGGAGATTGTACGGCAAAGTACCGTGATTGTACAGTAATTTACCGTTATTGTACGGTAAGATACCGTGATTGTACGGTAAAATACCGTAATTGTTAGTAAAATACTCTAATTATCCGGTAAATAAAGTACTGTTTTTGTACGCTAAGGTACCATAATTGTACGGTAATTTACCGTAATTGTATGGTAACTTATCGCTAAAATAAGGTATATTTGACGGTAGGTTACCATTGGAATACGGTAGTGTGGAAAGTTCAGAAGTATATATTCTACCGTATTTTCACCGTACACTACCGTAGTTGTACAGTAATTTTACCGTTCTATACCGTATTTTCACCGTTCTTTACCGTACGTTACGGTGTTTTACGGTTTCTACCGTGCAAGTAGAATGCTACTGTAATCTACGGTGACCATACGGCATATCGACCGTATTTTTACCGTATAATACCGTAATTTTACGGTATTTCAGATCCGCCAGGGTATAAGAGTTAATCCATCGAGCTATTCCGAAGAAAAAAAAACCAAAAAAAAATTTGAATTTTTATGTTTTTTGAAAAAAACTTTTAAGCCTGCGAAAAAATCATAATGAAACCATGTATACATTTTTTTGTGCTTAAAAAACTGCGTCAAATAAATTCTTAAAAATGAAAACCGAACGACGCATTCAAAAGTTATAGTTGTTTAATAAATATATTTTGAGCTCGAGGAGCTCAAAATGTGAAAAACTGTGCTTCGAGCTTAAAAAGCTCAAATATTAACCAAAAAAGATTTTTCAAGGTGCTTCTAATGCAAACTTAGCGAGAAGTTCTAGGGTTGGTCTGCGCGGTCAACCGATTTCCAGATTTGTTTAATTATGCACTGATAAAAAAATTGACTTGACTCAAGAGTTAAACTCTTAAACCAAGAATTCCATTTTGAAGAAAATGATTTTCTTGAGTCAAGAGAATAAATTCTTGACCCAAGACAATTTTCTCAGACCAAGAATAATTTCTTAGCACAAGAATTTATTCTCTTGACTCAAGGAAATCATTTTCTTCAAAATGGAATTCGTGGTTCAAGAGTTTGGCTCTTGAGTCAAGTCAATTTTTGAAGTAAAACTTCTTTAGGCGCGACTAGGAAGTAACTTAGATTTTTTTTCTGACGGAAGTAACGCTTACTATAGTCTGTGTAGTTTCCGCTATTCAAAAATAATGATTTGGATTGGTCGTAAGTAAATGTCATATACTCCACGCTTCTTGACTTATTTTAAATATTCTTGACAATATTTTAAAAAAGATCAATTGTGTGTGTGTGTGTGTGTGAAAGTATGTGAACCGCCTATAATTTTTGAACGGCTTGACCGATTTCATCGCGGTTTGTGCCATTCGAAAGGGCTTGACCAAACTTAGATTTTAAAAACTATTTGGACCGATTCGAATCAATAGATTTTGAGAAATCTTCAAAAAATTGAAAAAAAAATTTTTTTTCAAATGTGGTTTTTTTGGAATAACGTTTAAACGGCTTGATGGTTCAATCTCAAAAACTTATCAGCTCTTAACCTCAAAAAACCATGTCGATCGCCACCAGTCCGGTCAAAATCGGTTGATTCGTTCGAGAGATATCATGAACGACAGAAAACCAAAAAAAGTGTTTTTTCGGGATTACTCCTAAATTTTTTATTCGATCAATCAAAACCTGAAAATAACTTACGAGGACAATAAAACTGCTTTGAATGCCGTCAACGGCGTGAAAATCGGTTAATCCATTCAAAAGTTATTGCGGTTTGAAAATTCCAAAAATAGTGTTCTATGAAACTTTTATGGCTGTGTTACAGGTCTACTCATAAAATCTCTACTCACAGCCATCAACGACATCTGCACTCAGTTACGTTTTTATGCAAAATCATCTTCATTCAGTCACAACTTTATTCATTTCAATCTTTACTCTGATTCCTTCAGGTAGAACTTTAATCAGTTACAACCTTACTCAAATTCAACAGTAGTCAATAACAACTTTGCTCAGTTTCAATTGTATTCATTTTCAAGCCTATTCACTGAATTTTTAACTCAGTTACATCTCTATTCACAAAGAATTTATTCACTTACATTTGTAATCATTTACAACTGTACTCATGTTCATCTCTACTCACATATTTATGATTAATTGATAATGTAAAAATTCGTGAGTAGAGATGAACCTGAGTACAGTTGTAACTGAGTTAAAAATTCAGTGAATAAAAAATAGTATTTTATCAAACCTCTATCAGACTTTTGAGCTCAAAGAGCTCAAAACTATAGAAAAGATCTTTTTGAGCCCGGAGAGCTCAAAACAACAAATAGATCGTATTTTTTAGCTCGAAGAGCTTAAAAACTTCGTAGGTAAAACTTTAAGCACCCAGGTATTAACGGAATTAGCGGGAAGTTGCAGGGATGGCCTTCAAGGTCAACCGTTTTCCTAATTTTTTTTTTTTTATAAAGAAGCGAAAAAAATCTTCCAAAGACACCGCTATCATTGAAAGATAAAGGTCGGTAGTGTGGGATTTTTACCCACTAAAAAAAACTCTTCTTTGCGTTTCCCGACGCCTGCCCCTGATTACTGATCCCGTTCTGCGGTTTATTCTTTTAAAAGGTGCTGCGCGTAGGCTACGATAGCTGACCAGTTATCTTCTTTTCTGAGCAGCCAGGCTATCAAGCTCTCGGGGGAGAGTGTGGTGCCTATCATTTCTCCGGTGCTGCTTCTGTCGTCCTTCCACCGATCACACTCGAAGAACGTATGCTCAGCGTTGTCAATTTTGTCTGGACAGTATTTGCACGTTAGTGTGCTGTGCAAACCCATCTTGAAAAGATAGACATTGAACTGCCCATATCCCGTCAATAGCTAGGTCAGGGGAAGAAGCCCGCTTCTCCGTGCTTCCGAGAAAGCCAGCCGTTTATGTTCGGTATCAGGCATGCCGTCCATCTGCCTGTTTCCCCGGTTGTCCATCGGTCCCGCCACTCATGTAGCGTTTTCATCTTCATCTTCACTCTTGCCTCCTTAGAGTTGTCACCATTTATTTTGGCGTCGTAGATTTTTGCTCTCTCGAATGCTAGTAAGTCGATTGGCGCGGCTCCTGCTATGACCAATACGGCTGCTTCTTAGACCGTGCGGTAGGCACAGATGTCTCTGAGCGCTCCTCGTCGTTGCACTGCCGCTATCTTGCGCCGGTAGGTCGTCTGTTTAAGAATATTTGCCCATATCTCCGCTCCATAGAGTAGTATCGAGTGGACTACTTCTAGAAGTACCTTTCTTTTTTCTGGTTCGTGGTCCCACTATGTTGGTCATAATTCTCGACAGGTTGGATATTCTCTTGTTAGCTTTCACGCAAGCGTTTTCAAGTTGTTCTCGGAAAGACAGCTTTTCGTCGATCACTACTCCTAAATAACACAGTGCCCTTGTAGATGTCAATGTTGTCCCACCCATGTCGATAACGAAAGGTTTTGGGAACCACTTTTGTCGAGTCAAGACGACGATCTCAGTTTTCTGCTTGGCGAGTTTCAGATGATGTTTCTCGAGCCAATTCTCAACTGCGTCAATGGTTTTTCGAACCAGTAGTTCTGCCTTCTCGGCACTGTCTACTACTATCGTAGCTGCGACGTCGTCCGCGAAGCCCGTGAGTTGCACTTGTTTTGGCAACGGGATTTCCAGGAGTTCGTCATAGTCCGCGTTTCGTAGGTTGGTCCCCATGATTGAACCTTGCGGCAACCCAGCCGTTATGTCATGATATTTTGGGCCTTCCGTCGTTTCTGCTATTAGCGTTCTTTTGTCAAGATGGTCATCAATTATTGTCAGATTTTCCGGCTTCACGTCAAATTTGTGCTCTAAGGCATCTAGGATGTCACCCCAACTCGCGCTGCTGAAGGCGTTTTTGATCTCTAGGGTGAGGACAAGACACGCCTTGCGGGCTTTGAGGCTACCAGACCATGCTTCTCTCGCTGTCCCTACGACTTTCTGGATCGCGCCGTCTGTCGATCGTCCTTTCCGGAAGCCATATGGTTTGTGGCAAAGCCTCCAGCTCGATCGATGTCGTTGCGTAGTCTTCCCTGTATGAGCTGTGTGTGTGTGTGTGTGTGCGCGCGTGTGTGTGTGTGTGTGTGTGTGTGTGTGGGTGTGTGTGTGTGTGTGTGTGTGTGTGTGTGTGTG
>CAJNRD030001121.1:11620708-11636197 GCA_905319865.3 Cotesia congregata | reverse complement strand
AAAACCTAACCCTTGTAATTCTAAATCAACTAATATTAAAATTTCATTATTATTTTATGTTTTAAGGGGTTATATTCAATTAAAATTTTTTTTTTGCATATTTTGAATATATATATATTGTCTGTAAATTTCAAAGTAATCCGGTAAATAGTTTCGGAGTAATGAGCGTATTTGTAAAGACGTCTCTGAGCGTTTGAAGGTAATTTAAATAATAGCCAAAACTTTAAATGCGTTTTTCTCGGAACGATGTTTTCAAAGTCAGTGAACAATATTTCTCCGAAACCGCTTGACCGATTGACTTGAAATTTTCACAGGACCTTCTTAGATACTTTTGTCAGGTAATGATCGAAGGAATAAAGTTTCTGATAAAATTTCGATTTTTTTAAGTCACTTTAAAGTGTCAATTTTCGTGCAAAAAAAGATTTTTTTTGTTGGGAAGCCGCCATTTTGTCTAAAATCACAATTTTGACTATTTCTTCGATCATTACCTGTATTTATCTATCCTAAAAGTAATCCTTTTGGTTTTTTTTATTTCTGATAATTTGGATCAGAGATATCTTGTTCACCGCCAGACACCTTTTTTTGGAAGACCTTCAGGAGATCTTCTACAGGAACGACGGAACCCAATATTTTTATTAATAAAATATGAATTCTTAGAATACGTTAAATTCGCTAAATGTTCATATATTTTATATATATGTTCAATAAAAAGCCTCTCCAAAAAAAATTAACAAAAAAACACATTTTTTCGAACTTACAAGTGGATATAACCCCTTAAAAGTTATAGGCCATCAAAGTAGAAACAAGTATTTATGGATTTTAAATAAATGCACATAAAGAGATTTTTTCAAAATTTTCACTTTTTATCATCATTTTCAAACAAAAATAATATTATTTATGCGCTGTAACGATGTGTCATCGTGAGTTTCCGACCGGACTCCTAAAGAGCCGGAGAGAGAGCACCAAGATGGCAGTGCCAGATATAAAAAGGAGCGCGCAACACGTGCTTTCGCCTTTTAGTTATATATATATTATTTGCCTTCACTTCGAGCAATTACGCTCTTATTATTACTGCAAGTAATCGAGCCCTGATGCTAATTATTGCTCAGAATTATAGATCATTCAGATTATTGCCAGATTAATGGTTTCGCTGATTTGCTCTAGTTTAAATAAGATAAGTGAACTGGTGTAAAGTGGTCTGCTTAGTGGAATAAATAAGTAAAGAATTGGTCTACTAAATAAATTTAATTCAACTTGTTAAACAAAGATTATTTTTGTGACGTGCCACTGCCTTCCTGACTCCGTATCGTATGAGAAGGAAGAACTAACCAGGATCTTATCGTCAGTCGCCATCAGGTCCAATTCAGGTCCACCAGGATTCAACATCTACTCGAATTTCAGCTATTATCTAAGTATTAGTGTTGGGTATTAGTTGATTGTAAGGCCAGTCCGTGTATTTATCAGATTAATTTTATTGTCTCATCTAGCCAGGCGGATCCACATTTTCTTTGAAACGAACCCTGAATATCTAAATTATATCTGATCTTTTTCTTTTAATTACATTTTAATACTTTCTAAGTAATTAATTGAAAATAAATAATTCAAACCGTTTTAGCGCAACTAAGCTTGGCGCACCGATATTGGCCCATGCTTAGGCCAAGACTGGGCAACCAAACCTTAGCCGGGCCAAGGATTACCCAGCGTTAGCCAAGACTGGAAAGTCTAGCCATGGCCGTTGAATGGCAACCCAGACTTGAGCCAGAATTAGGTAACTTTAGCCATGGCCACTTAATGGGAAATCCAAACTTCATTTATTGTAATTAAAGTAAGATTAAGTAATGGAATTTTAAACAGTAGATATTTATTGTTTAACGAATATTTGTTGGCAAATGCTAAAATTGAAAATTTACTATTTAACCAAAACAATTGCATATCGTCATAATTGATATGGTCTTAAAAAAAATTAAAATATTATAATTTACAGTTGCATTTTTAATATTGATAATTTACAAATTAAAATTTATAGTAAGATATTAAAAGTATAGAGAACGATTTTTAAAGTCTAAAATAATATATGAACTTAACTCTTGCATTTTTAACTTCCCGATAAGAAAATTGAAAATTTTCAAAAATCGGGAAGTTATTGGTTTTACCCCGTTCTTCGAAAATCGAATTTTCATCAGATCTCGACGTTTTGAGGTCCTAGGAAGCTTCCCTGACTATTCCCGCGAGGGTGTCACTATGTCTGTATGCATGTATATGTGTGTGTGTGTAAGTATGTAAACCTCTTATAACCTTTGAACGGTTGAACCGATTTCATCGCGGTTGGTGCCATTCGAAAGGGCTTCGCCAAACTTAGATTTCCTGAAAATTTGAACCGATTCGGACCAAGAGATTTTGAAAAATTTGGAGAAATCTAAAAAAAATAGGAAAACGAATTTTTTCAGTTTTTTTTTTTGGAATAACTTTTAAACGGCTCCACCGATCGATTCCAAAAACTAATCAGCTCTCAACCTTGAAAAACCACGTCGATCGCCGCCAATCCGGTCATTATCGGTTGATTCGTTCAGCAGATATCATGAACGAAAGAAGTGTTTTTTCGGAGTTACTCCAAAATTTCTAGTTTGACCAATTGAAACTTAGAAATTCTTTAGCTTAAACAGCTCAAAAAAACGGCCAGGTATTAACGGAATTAGCGAGAAATTGCAGAGATGGCCTTTAGGGTCAACCGTTTTCCTAATTGTTTTAACTAATAAACATTTGTAAAAATTTGTTAATTTTCATCAAAACACAATATTAAATAACATAAATAATAAACCGTCACACTTCGTCACCATGTAGATTTAACTAAAAAGAATGATGAGATGTACATTAGCTTATCGATGTAGGTGAAGGGGTTAGTTATCGGTCTGGCACGCAGCTCGAATCTTCCAATAATACAACAGGGCCTCTATGATCAGCGCTGCCGATAAGGTAGATTCCTTACGGACCTCATCGCTATCATTCGGAAGAGCAATACAATAGGTGTCCTAGCAGCTAGAAATCGTATTCCCTGAATCCTAGTCGTCCTGGCAAGGATACTGGAAATTGCTTTCGAAAATAATGTATTGTCATCGGATCTGGACATGTGTGCAAAATTTTAACTCGATAGCTCTATAGTTGAAGTAGACAAAAAATTGAATACAAGATTTTAAGACATGGAAGTGAAGTTAAATGAAAGCTTTTAATAAAAATGGAATTTGTTTCAATTGTACGTTTTCGCGTGAAATCCCTCATATATTTGTTGGATGCATAAAATATATAATATCTATGAAACTAAATTTTTAATAGTATATAGTAGAAATAGTATATGAATGAATTTTACGATAGATCACTCCACAGGAGGTTGTGGGGGTGGGTATCAACAAAGAAAATTTTTAATTTTCAAACTATAGCTCCTACAGATTCCAAATTTAGTAGGAATTTTTTATAATTGATGTAAAAATCATTTATGAACGAATTTTACGATATTTCACCAGACAGGGTATTGCGGGGGTGGGTATTAACAATGAAAATTTTCAAGTTTCGAATTATAACTCCGACAGACTCCAAATTTGGTAGGAATTTTCTATAAGTGATGTAAAAATCATTTATGAATGAATTTTACGATAGCTCACCCGACAGACATAGCAGAACTTCGCAAAATATGTCATCAGCTACGTCGCCGAGCAACGAGAGCCGCGAAACGCTCCCCAAGCCAGGACTTGTATTCAAAAGAGTACAAGCAGGCCAAAAAGACGCTCAACCGAGCCATCAAAGCAAGTAAAGCGAAGTTGTGGAAAGAGATCTGCAACGATCTCGACAATGACATCTGGAGTAAAGCCTACCAAATTGTCGTCAAACGACTTAGAAAGGCTTCACCAAAGGCGCCGAAGTCTCCTGCCTTGATGGACAGCATTGCATTGGAGCTTTTCCCCAAACACCCGCCGCGGGAAAAGAAACACTACAACAAGAACAGCGAAGTAACACCCTTCACAACTAAGGAATTACAAGACGCGGCCAAGTCACTCAAAACAGGAAAGGCACCTGGACCTGATGGCATCCCGGCATCGGTGATCAAGATTGTAGCCCTGGAATACCCAGACATACTCCTGAACAGCTACAACGCATGCTTAGCAACTGTCACGTTTCCCGCGGTCTGGAAACGGCAGAGATTGGTTCTCTTAGACAAAGGTAAGAGAACCCCCATAACACCTTCGTCGTTTAGACCAATCTGTATGCTGGACATTGCTGAAAAATTGCTCGAGAAGTTCATACAAGGGAGACTTCGCAACGACATAGACCGTGCTGGAAGTTTTGCCGCAAACCAACATGGCTTCCGGAAAGGACGTTCAACAGTCGGCGCGATCCAGAAAGTCGTAGCGACAGCGAGAGAAGCATGGACTGGTAGCCTCAAAGCCCGCAAGGTGTGTGGAGCCGGAGAATCTGGTACTAGTCGACAACTACCTTGACGAAAGAAAGCTAATAGCAGAAACCACGGAAGGCCCACAAGAATACGCCATAACGGCTGGCGTGCCGCAAGGCTCAATAATGGGGCCCGATTTATGGAACGCGGACTATGACGAGCTTCTTAAGATTCCGTTACCAAAGCAAGTAGAGCTAACGGGCTTTGCAGACGACATCGCGGCCACAATAATAGTAGTGTTACGGCCCCGTGTAACTCGTGAATAGACCTTTTTTTTTCATTTTTACCTTTATTTAAAAGGAAGATGTGTTTTGGATCTAATATGATTAAAATAATCAAAGTATTGTAAGTCAGTATACACTAATACATCTCTTACACTCGCTTACTCCCTACTCTCGCTTCATCCCTACTCTCACTCTCAAAAGAAGTATCTAATGCTGCGCTCGAAGTTCCCCTCTCCCTCCTCCGATTTTAACCGTTCTGCCTCTCTTGACGAAATATACCACACCTTTAGGCCCTTAGAATTATTATTAAAGTAACCTATTTACGAAACTTAATGCCCAGGTGCACAAAAGAATTTAAGACCGACAAATCAAATGCCATAACCCAAGGTATCCAATAATATCAAAATTAGATTAAATTAAAATTTCAATAATTTAACAAGGATAACCAAATGCACAGTCATACTTGAATGCATCACAAAATATTGAGATATCTCAGGTATATATATTTATTGTGAATATTTATCTGTGTATTTATACAGGTATCGATTGAAACATATTAAGTAAATATTTTTAATGTATATAATTATTAATTCCATTATTATCGATTTGGAGAAAATGATCCTATTTAAAGTCGGGAATATAGTTACCTCCTAGATATGAACCACATATCGGCAAAAAAGGCAACGGACGCAGCATAAGTATAACTATATTATTTTACAACAACTATTAGTAATTCTAATACAAGTGTAGTTAGGGTATCCGTAACATCACGTGCCACCCGACCTCTAACTGACCGTGGGGAGAGCACTATGGACTCTTCGGGGACCCCGCGCAGGCGGCCATAGATTAAACTGACAGTTGTCAGGCGTTTTTCGCGTTTTCGATGAACCACCTGTCCGAATGACTTGAAATTTAACCAAGATAGACTCCAAATTATGGTGATTAATAATCATCAAAAAAAAAGGGAAAATTCGCCCTAGAACCTACCTAAAATCCCTTTAGTAACATTTGCTCTACGCATGCGCGGTAGATCCAATACACCTTTATTAATTAATCCTGAGTAACCTAATTAACCCCGAATCCTAAAATTTTCATCAACACCCGTTTTGAAGTATTCCGCACACTATGGTTATAATTAATTAAGTTAATAGTTAAGGGAAACCCTTAAACCAACCCTGTTTCCCCTGTGCCCATAAAAAAAATAGTATATAGACTCAGATGACCTATTTAGGAATATATAAAAGCTCTACTCGCGGACAATAAGCAGAGCAGTAACAATTTTTAAATCGGGAGGGTTAGTTCGGCCGTACTGTAGTTAAGTAATCCCGGAGGGGTAGCTCGGACATGGGCGCGGTCAAAATTTTTAATCCGGGAGGGCTTGCTCGTAATTCAGTAAAAATTCAATTTTAATCCGATTTGTTCAACGTCATATTTAAATCTCATTTTCTTTTGTTCAGTTCGTTGTTCAATAAAATTATTTAATTTAGTAAAAATTTAATTTTAACACGGATTGTTAAACGTTATATTGAAATCTAGGTTTCTTTTAATAAAATTATTTATTTAGTAAAAATTTAATTTCAACACGGTTTGTTTAACGTTATATTTAAATCTCAGTTTCTTTTGTTCAGTTCGTTATTCAATGTAATTATTTTATCTAGTAAATTTTATAATTTTAACACGGGTTGATTAACGCCATATCTAAATCTCAGTTTCTTTTGTTCATTTCGTTGTTCAATAAAATTATTTTATTTAATAAAAATTTAATTTCAACGCGGTTTGTTCAACGTTATATTTAAATCTCAGTTTCTTTTGTTTAGTTCGTTGTTTAATAAAATTATTCCATCTAGTAAAAATTCTAATTTCGACACGGTCTATTCAAACGTATATTCAAAATTCGATTTTTATTCATTTCTTTTTCTTTTTCTTAATAAAATTTATTCGTTCAGAAAAGTCTTTAAATCCAATACGGTCGTCCAGACATTATCAATACTTATCTTGTGGATTTTAGTTATTTATTTGCCATTTGCTCATTAAAAATCATTTATAACCAGAAACTTCATTTACGGCGTATTAATTATAAAAATTCGAAATTTAATAGAAAAATATTAAATCTATATCCAACGAGGTCAGTAGATAGAAAGGTTTATCTACTAATAGTTATATTTTTATAAGAAAAAAACTGAGAATCTGTCGCTTCGCCCGTTATCTAACGATAGGGTCACCAAAGGTCCGTAATATTTCTGTACTCGGATTATATTAAAATATTTCGACATTCTAATCAACGACTAAATAAAATAAACGAAATAGAAGACGAATAATAAATAGATACATAACCATCTAACTTCGGGAAGGAAAAAAAATCACCTATAAGGGAGAAAAGGGACGAAAATAGAAAAATCGAAGTTATAAAAAAGAGCAACGGTCAATTAATCGGTTGTTCAGTAAAAATCCTTAACGATTGCACATTTTATTGCTTACTCCCTTACTCAGTAATAATATTCGATAGGAAAGAAAAAGGAAATTTCCACAAGTTACCTTACTCTAGTCTAAAGAAAAATTGCTTAAATAATATTTTAATCAGTTACAATCGTTTAGTCGATTTATTATTAGTGTAATCAAGCAAAATTATATCGTTTAAATATATATATCGAGTGAAATAAAAAGGTAATTGTTTGCCCATATTACTTATTTCGAAACCTAAAATTTCAATTTAATACGTAATAATTATTAAGCATAAATTATAATTCTATTGAAAGAAATCCAACCAATTAATCCAATACGAGGTAATCTTCAGCATCGTTGTATCGGCAATTAAAAAAATATATTTCAATCGTATTTCTTTTATCGTATACGCAACGTCTGCCGTCGCTCAGTTGTGCCTGACCTGACTCAAGTAGCAATCTAAGTCCAACTTATTCTCGTATTCTAAATATTTATACGAAGTTTACTCATTTATAATTTGCGTAATTTCATAAGGTCTTGACATACGATTACTCATAAGCGCAGTTCCTGTCTCCCGAGACATATAATCTTAAGTGATTAGTCTCAAATTTAAGGAACTGCTACAATTGTTACGCCATTAACATCCGGACGTAACAGCAGACAGCGTAGAAGAGGCCGAACAACTAGTTCGGGAAACTAATGATGCCGTCGAGACTTGGCTCGATAAAAACCACCTGAGAGCAAAACTCTATGACGCTAAAGATAGTGAGGAAAACATGAAGGATGCAAGAACGAGGATAAAGGCGGAAACGCAGCAAGAGTGGCAGGACCGATGGACATCGGGAGAGACGGGCAGATGGACGGTGCGCCTGATCCCAAACATCAACGTCTGGCTTTCTCGGAAGCACGGAGACACGGACTTCTTCCTGACCCAGCTATTGACAGGACATGGGCAGTTCAATGCCTATCTTTTCAAGATGGGTTTGCACAGTACACCAACGTGCAAATACTGCCCAGAAAAAATTGACAACGCCGAGCACACGTTTTTCGAGTGTGATCGGTGGAAGGACAACAGAATCAGCACTGAAGAAACAATAGGCAATAGCAATAGGCAATAGCTCTCCCCTGAGAGCTTGGTAACTTGCATGATTAAAAAAGAAGAAAACTGGTCAGCTGTTGCAGCCTACGCGCAGCGCCTTTTAAAAGAAAAAATCGCAGAAAGGGATTAAAAACCAGTAGAAACAAGAAGTAGGTGTAATAAGACACAACATGGACTGGATTGAATTAATGCTAACGCGGTCCCGTTCCAGTCTTCCCTGTAACATCTATAGGGAAAAGAGAGAGGAGGATGTTTAGTCGGTATTGTTGCAAAATAATATTGACTTCTGAGTCCGACATACCCAGGCAACAACACCTAGTCCTGGCACCAACACCAAGTCCTGGCATACGTAAATGTATTTTACCTCCTCTATAAAAAAAAAAAAAAAAAAAAAAAACATACATACATACATACACCTGCGGCAGAGGAGAAACTGCTAGCAGGCGCGTACGATGCGCTGGTAAATCAAAAAGTATGAGTAATTTACAGGAAACAAACAAGAGTGGAAACGGGCTTCATGCCCAACGAGCAGCGATTGAAGCAAGCGCTGAAATGAAGCGGTCGAAAGCGCTCGAACGCCTTGAAAAGCTGACCAGTGAGTTGAATGATTTCGTCCAATCAAAGGTCAACATTCACAAAGAGATAAAGTCCAAGACGACTAGTGTAGCTAATACAAACCATGCTCATTTGCTCATACAAACCGTGCGCGAATTAGAGCTAGACTTAGTACTGATAGCAGAACTATATAAACGTCTGAGTACCCAACCCTAGGAATAGGACAGTACTAACAAAGCTGTCATTCGGTCCTGTGACAAAGTACCATTCCAGAAGGCAGTCAACAACAAAGAAGCCGGATTTGTAGCAGCATGGGCAGACGGAATTCGTTTCTACAGCTGCTATGCCCCGCCGAGTCTTTCTCTGGAACAATTCATCGATTTTCTTCATCGTCTAACCGAAGATGCAAGGCAATACTTTCCCGTAGCAATAGCAGATGACTTCAATTCCTGGGCAGTAGTCTAAGGCACCAAGTTTACCAATGCACGGGGAAAGGCTCTACTTGAAGCGATGGCCACACTAGATATTGTCCTCCTTAACACTGGTGAGACATCAACATATTCAAAAGGAGAGGCAAGCTCTATAGTGGATCTTACGTTCGTCAGCAGCAGTCTTACCAGAGGAAGCTATTCTTGGGTAGTTATGAAGACCTACACTGCCAGCGACCACTACGCCGTCCTTTGGGAAGTATCAACTGGCCAAAACCCTCGAAGAGCAACCAGACAAACTAACGCAGTTGGATGGAAAGTGAAAGCTTTTGACCCAGCTACTTTGATAGTAGCCTTAGATAGCGACCCGACTACCACAGGGAGTGCTGAAAAGAAAGCAAAAGAGCTAATGAAGAGAGTGACCCAGGCCTGCGACGCTTGTATGCTGAAACGTGGCATGAATCATCGATCTTTGGTACACTGGTGGAGCGATAACATCAGCGCTCTTTGTAAAGAGTGTTTTATAAGAAGAAGAATATCTCAGCGTGGCTACCGTCGACCTAACTCTGCAGAACTGGTGGCAGAGTACAAAAAGGCCCGTCGAGAATTGAATAGAGCCATCAAGGATAGCAAAAGACGCTGTTGGAAGGAACTCGTCGAAGAGGTAGAGAAAGATCTGTGGGTCAGACCGTACAAGGTGGTCATGACCCACCTGAAATGTCAACCAATGCCGTCACCTACATGTCCACAGCTACTAGAGAAAATCGTCTGTACGTTGTTTCCTCAGCAACGTGAGTTAATCTATTCGTCACTGCAGCCTGACCCTGAAGACATCCCACCCGTCACAGAGGAAAAATTGATGGAGGCATGCAATCGTGTAGAGAATGATAAGGCGCCGGGATTGAATGGAATTCCAAACATTACTTTAAAAACATCTATTAAAGCAGCGCCGGCATTATTCATAGATACCTAGAATGCGTGTCTCAAGGAAGGAGCCTTTCCTGAAAGATGGAAGCGGCAAAGGCTTGTACTGCTCCCGAAAGGAAAGAAGCCACCTGATGAACCATCATTTACCGTCCACTCTGCATATTAAACACGGCGGGTAAGATATTAGAGCGCATAATTCACCAAAGAATAGAAGCAGTAACTGATCCACTCCTGGCAGACAACCAATTTGGTTTCCGAAAAGGACGGTCAACCCTGAATGCAATCAACCTGGTCGTCAATACAGCTAAGGATGCGATTGCTGGAAAGAGATGGAATCGTGGCACAAAAAAGTATTGTTTGGTGGCTGCATTAGACATCAAAAATGCTTTCAACTCTGTTAACTAGGACTGCGTAATGCGCGCCCTCGAAGAGAAACGAGTTCCAGGGTATTTACGTAGAATGGTAGCAAGCTACTTCACAAACAGAGTCCTCAAATATGACACAAAAAGTGGTCCTAAGGAGTATGATATTACTGGTGGTGTATCACAGGGCTCAGTTCTAGGTCCTCTGCTATGGAATATTATGTATGATGGACTCTTGAAAGTAGCATTGCCAGCAGAAGTGAAACTGGTAGCATATGCAGATGATGTTGCCGTGGTGATTGTCGCAAAGTATCTCGAAGAGATAAATCTGGCCTTCGACATTACATTTAGACGGATTAACTTATGGATGGATACGGTGAACTTGCAATTAGCTAAGCATAAAACCGAGGCAGTGCTCATCACTAGTAAAAAAACGGTAGAAACCATCAAGTTAAGAGTTGGAGAACAAGAAATCACATTACAACCATTTATCCGTTATCTGGGAGTGATGCTGGATGCCCGACTCAACTTCAAGCAGCAGGTGGAACACGTCAGTGCCAAAGCGTGAGTAGTGAGGGCTAGTCTCGCACGGCTGATGCCTAACATCGAAGGCCCAATGCAGAGCAGGAGGCTACTATTATCATCAGTAGTCACATCAGTACTCACTTACGGAATATCTATTTGGGCTGATGCATTTGAAACCCAAGAATCATGGGGAAAAGCTGGACCAGCGTATCGACTGAGTGCCCTACGAGTAGCTAGTGCCTTCCGCACTATATCAGAAGAAGCAGTGTGCGTCATTGCTGGAACTCTACCTCTTAGAGTTCTAGCAGAGGAAAGACGGGCCCTTTATCAACGAAAAAGGTCAACTGCACTGAACCCTGAAGAACTTAGAATTGAAGAACAGCAGAAGAGCATAGGTGGATGGCAACTACAATGAGATGCTGCAGAGAAGGGTAGGTGGGCGCACCGTTTTATACCTCGGATCGACATTTGGCTAAACCGGAATCATGGCGAGGTCAATTACTATCTTACGCAGATGTTGTCGGGACACGGGTGTTTTCTAAAGTATCTACACCACTTTAAGCACGATGACTCTTTGGAGTGCCCGTCCTGCTCAGGACTTGCTGAAGATGCGGAGCAGGTCTTCTTTGTATGTCCTTGTTTCGATCCACAGCGTGAAGAGTTGGAGAGGATCCTGAACCAGGAAATGCAACCAGATTCACAAGTGGAAGCAATGTTGTCATCAGAAGCTGCCTGGAACACTACCAACACATTTGCAACAGAAGTCCTCAAGGACTTGCGTTCCACCGAAAAAAGAACAGCAAATAGCAGAAGATAGAAGGAAGGAAGTTAACACCTTAGCCACCAGAAGGAAGAGCAGTAGCTAGATCCTCCCTTCACGAAGTAATGCCTGACGGCGGTTTCCATGAGGGATTAGAGGAAAAAAGGAAAAGGAGTTTAGAGTTTAGTGGGTAGGGGCGTTAGCGTCGAGTTTTAGTATGACGCTGCGTCGAGTCGCCACATATCCAGGCCAAACAGCTATGCCTGGAATCCGTAAAAAGGATTCCCCCCCCCTCCAAAGAAAAAAAAAGCATACATACATGCATACATACATACATTCAGACATACAGACACCATCGCAGGAATTATCAGGGAAGCTCCCTAGGACCTCGAAACGTCGAGATTCGATGAAAACTCGATTTTCGGAAAACGAAGTGAAAACAATAACTTCCCGATTTCGGAAAATCTTCGATCATTTTAGCGGGAAGTTAAAAAATTTCAGAGTAATTAGAAAAAATCTCTTTTTTCGATTATTTTCGTCAATGTATTTCACGAACGAATCAACCAATTTTGATCGGCCCCGCGACGATTGACGTTTTTAGAGTCAATCGATAAAGCCGATTAAAAATTATTTCAAATAAACCACATTTAACAAAATTTTTTCTTGCAGTTTTTCTGAGATTTCTTGGAATTTACTGGCCCGAATCCGTCCAAATTGTACTGCAAATCTAAGTTCGGTCAAGCCCTTTTGAATGGCGCTAACCACGTTCAAAAGTTATGAGAGGGTTACACACACATACACACACACAAACACACACGCGCGCGCGCGCGCATACAGTACGCGCGAACATAGTGATATCCTCGGGAAAATGATCGAGATCGCTTTCAAGGACTTCAAAACGTGAGGATCTTATGAAAACTCGATTCAATAATCTTTTATTATTATTAAATTTTCAATAAAATCGAGGTGAAACTAATAAATTCCCAATTTTAGAAAATTGTCAATTTTCTTAGCGGGAAATTATAAAAAAAAGAAACTAAAAAAAAAAAAAAACGTAACAGCTCAAATTTACCTGAGCAGATTTATAAGCTAGTTTTATTTCTACTTCTGAGCAATGGGCACCCAACCATAGAAAAACTTGTTCACCATTGTCCAGTATCATAATATCATCGTCAGCTAAATCATCCTTTAATCAAAAATAAATTCATATCAATATTCTTAAAATTACATTTACTTGTAAATTCAGTGACTATTCTATCCATATTTACTGACCTGACAAAAATCTGAACATTTTTCACTAATCATAAAATATCCTTTTTCATTAGAGCACCGGAATAGCCGGGTATAACACATGTAATCATCGTCAGTATCATAAGATTTTTTGCCTCCTAAAGCAACCCAAAAAAAGTTGTCTGGTTCATCACCTTCATTTAAGACTTGAAGACTTATCCAGGGCTGTACATAGAGAAAAAAAATAGTGCTCAACATTTTAAATTTCAAAGTGATGGAAGAAAAAAAATTTCTGAATGATAATCTACATTTTTGAACATTTCTCGAGCGATTTCTTCAATTAAATGAGCTTCTTCAGGATCCGATTTCGATCCAATCCATACGTAAACTATTCCAGTTTTATCATCATTAGTGAATGGAACATTAAGAATATAACTGAAAATAAATTATACAAATAATATTAGTTACTAATAAAATGAAACATACAAGATTTTTATCAAAAAAAAATAAGGAGATTACAATTATCGAAGTGTTTCATAATACATTATGTAAATTGAAAGTAGTTGCTCCCGAACAATTCGTATAAAATAATTTTCAACTTCCCGCTAAGAAAATCAGAAATTTTCAAAAGTTCGAAAGTTATTGGTTGTACCCCGTTTTTCGAAAATCGAGTTTCTAACGGATGTTGACGTTTTGAGGTCTTAGAAAGCTTCCCCGAATCTTTCCGCGATGATGTCCGTGTGTGAGTGAGTGTCCGTGTATGTGTATGAGTGTGTGTCTGTGTGTGTCCGTGTGTGTGTGTGTGTGTGTGTGTGTGTGCTTTTTTTTTTTTCCTTTAGGGGGGGGGAATCCTTTTTACGGATTCTAGGCATAGTTGTTGGCCTGGATATGTGGCGACTCGACGCAGCGTCATACTAAAACTCGACGCTAACGCCCCTACCCACTAAACCCTAAACCCCTTTCCTCTTTCCTCCAATCCCTCATGGAAACCGCCGTCAGGCATTACTTCGTGAGGGGAGGATCTAGCTACTGCTCTTCCTTCTGGTGGCTAAGGTGTTAACTACCTTCCTTCTATCTTCTGCTATTTGCTCTTCTTCTTTCGGTGGAACGCAAGCCTTTAAGGACTTCTGTTGCAAACGTGTTGGTAGCGTTCCACCCTGGCGGTTTTGTGGTCACGGTGAAAATGCTATAGAAAGTCGGTAGTTCCCTCTATGGTCAACAGTGAGAACTTAGTATTACAGTAGTGATTTCACTGTGAAACATTGGTGACTTTGTTTCATTTCACTACTGTCAAAATATGGTATATGTCAGATCATTAGACCTTGGTAAAATGGTTCAAACGACATTTTTATATGGCAACTATGGAGTGAAACCATTGTAAAAAGTTCATAAATGTATAGTTATTTGACAGTCAAAGCACTTTTGTTACACAGTAAAATAGGAGTGAATCCAAAGTCGTTTCACCGTCGTTTCACCGTCGTTTTGCTGTCGTTTCATCGTCGTGTCACTGTCGATTTACCGTCGTTTCACGTTCCTTCCTTTGTCAAATAACGCTCCTTTGACCGTCTTTGAATAACTTACTCATAAAAAATCCCATTTGAAAATGCTAAAAATCTCCAA
The DNA here is from genome assembly GCA_905319865.3 of Cotesia congregata. NCBI lineage: Eukaryota > Metazoa > Arthropoda > Insecta > Hymenoptera > Braconidae > Cotesia > Cotesia congregata. The sequence goes on along the minus strand of CAJNRD030001121.1, from coordinate 11,621,581 downwards.
AAAGCAAAAATTTTGTAATTTTAGGACAATAATAATTTTAAGTAATATTTACCGTTTTTTTTTAATTTATTAATTACTAACTCCTTGATACACTACTAAGCCTGTACAGCCCGACGTGAGTTATGAGTACCGATGTTCACTGAAAATTAAATTTCAGCTCACACCGGGATTCGAACTCACGCCTCACCAGTCCCAAGCAAGCATGACGGCGGTACCATGGGGGATCAGAGGATAGAAGAGAAAGGGGTTTAGGGTTTAGTGGGTAGGGGCGTTAGCGTCGAGTTTTAGTATGACGCTGCGTCGAGTCGCCACATATCCAGGCCAACAACTATGCCTAGAATCCGTAAAAAGGATTCCCCCCCCCCAAAAAAAAACACACACACACAGTCGGAGCGATTGAAAAACTCATAAAGACAGCAACACAAGCATGGTCTGGTAGCCTCAAAGCTCGTAAAGTATGCCCTCTCCTCACGCTAGATGTCAAAAACGCATTTAACAGCGCAAACTGGGGAGTCATTTTAGATGCTCTGGAGCACAAGTTAGACGCGGAGCCAAAGAATCTAGCACTAGTCGACAACTACCTTGACGATAGAAAGCTAATAGTGGAAACTACTGAAGGTCCACAAGAATACGCCATAACGACTGGCGTGCCGCAAGGCTCAATAATGAGGCCCGATCTATGGAACGCAGACTACGACGAGCTTCTTGAAATCCCGTTGCCAGAGCAAGTAGAGCTAACAGGCTTTGCAGACGACGTTGCGGCCACTATAGTGGTAGACAGCGTAGAAGAGGCCGAACTGCTAGTTCGGGAAACCATCGACACCGTCGAGACTTGGCTCGATAAGCATCACTTGAAACTCGCCAAGCACAAAA
>CAJNRD030001121.1:11589204-11600247 GCA_905319865.3 Cotesia congregata | reverse complement strand
GGGAAAAAAAAAAAAAAAAAAAACACACACACACACAAGCGTAGAGGAGGCCGAACTACTAATTTGAAAAACTACGTCGAATGCCGCCAACCGCGTGAAAATCGGTACGTAATTCATTCAAAAGTTATTGCGGTTTAAAAATTCAAAAAATAGTGTTTTATTAAACTTCTATCAGACTTTTGAACTCAGAGAGCTCAAAACTACACGAAAATTATATTTTTAAGCTCGAAGAGCTCAAAAACGCAATAAATGTAATTTTGAGCGCTTAATTACGAAAGTAGCGGGAAGTTGTAGGGATGGCCTTCAGGGTCAACCGTTTTCCTAATTTTTTTTTAATTACTTTTAATCGGCTCTACCGATCAATTCAAAAAAACTAATCAGCTCTTAACATCAAAAAACACGTCGATCGCCGCCAGCCCGGTCGAAATCAGTTGATTCGTTCGTGAGTTATCATTGTCGAAAGAAAACCGAAAAAAGTTTTTTTTTGGAATAACTTCGAAATTTCTTGTTCGATCATGTAAACTTAAAGATTTTTAATGAGACCTAAAAAACTACATCGAATACTGCCAACCGCGTGGAAATCGGTTTATTCAAAAGTTATTGCGATTTGATTTTCAAAAAATAGTGTTTTATTAAGCCCCTATCATATCAAATTTTCGACCTTGGAGATCTCAAAATGACACGATATTGATATTTTTGAGCTCATAGAGCTCAAAAACGTAATAAGTACAATTTTGATCGCTTAAGATGGAATTAGTGGGAAGTTGTAGGGATGGTTTTTAGGGCCAACCGTTTTCCTAATTTTTTTTTTTAATTCATTATGATTTCTACTTTCATTTAGGCTGTCAAATGGCCTTTTATTGTTATATTTGTAATTATATTTAAAATATATACGAAAATCGAGCGAAAAATAAATATTGAAAAGAACATTTTTATGTATATATTTTATATACGCTTGAGTATAATTGATTTATTCTTTCATACTTTATAATTCAACATACATTTTTGATAAAAAATTTTCTTCATGTGAGACTATAATTAATTTTTTAAAACAATACTTATACCACTCATATTTCCAAATCACTGTCGGAAATATTTTGGAGCACAAAAAAGGCAGGATGGGACTGACATAATTATAAAACGCTATGGAGAGTTATTTCACGCTTTTGTAATTAAATTCCGTCCACCCGATTCAATTGCGTTAGACATTACCTCAATGAGAAAAAAAATTAAGGAAAGGAGTTATTAAATTTTCATTTAATTAATGTGCTCTCGGATTTTTTTATAAAAGTTTCACTCTATTTGTTACTTAATTAATAATAATGTCAATTAAAAAAAAAAAAAAATTTATTTTGTACTATTAATTTTTGGGTTATCATTTTCTTTAATAAATTTATTGCAAATTTTTATGTATAATAAAGTACGCTACTTGTTAAATATGAACTATTACAAAATTTATGTGTTATAGCTATTAATTTGATCAATTGCACTATAAGTTTGTACCCGTTCAGGAAAAGGAAACATTTAGTCCTTCAGCAAAAAGAAAGTCGAAATACCAAATGATTCATAAAAACAGTCGGTAAGTAAAAAAATAATAAAAATGCGTAAGAAATTGCTTATGAATGCATTGCTGCACCAACTGAGCAAAAGTAGTTTTATAGTAATTAATGTATATATAGTACATAGCGTTTTTAATATTTGCGTGTAGCATACGTTCGATTTCACCTCTAACTAGCCTGACGGGAAATATCCAGCTCATACTCATAACAATTATTGTGTAATGGCTGGGTAATTGATGTTTGTTATTCTATTTTTGTAGTGTTTAAACAATGTCAGGCCATAAATGTCTAATTGCATGAGAGTCGAAGTTAAGAAAGTTAATTTTTTTATGAAATTTTTTTATGGTTATTGTTAAAAAATGGAATTCACCCTCATATTCAAAAACTTTTTTTCACCCGGCCGCGCCGATGCTAAAATACAACAGCAGTCGCGCGGAACCCTATTTTTAACATTAAATAAAAATGATTGTTTTTGAAGCTAGAGTTTCGGGAGTCGAGACTTTTTTTCAGAAATTTTCTCCTCTTTTAGAATCTTTTCTCCGATTTTTGATATCACCTATAGTTATTGAGTTATTCACGGAAAACTGAGATTTTTTATTTTGTTTATTTTTTTTGTTAATAATAAATTGAAATTTTTATCAAAAAAATTAAAAAACATTATTTTCAGAATTTAATTCCGCATCAAATAAGTGGTTGTTCATATTTTTATCACAATTTCTAAGACTTTTCTCAACAAATTTACACAGGATTCTCACAAAAATTTCCTGTGACACAACCGCTGATCCACAGACAATTGATCCGCATGATTAGTAATCTACCCGACAATTTATCCTCATGACAATTGTCCCGAGTATCGAATAAACACACACAAAATCCATGATATAAGGGCACAACACGGTAACATTGTCCAAAAATTAATCATGGATCATTTGTCGTGCGGTTGAATTTTTGGGTGGATCAATCGTCCGTGGATGAAATGTCGTGGACCAACGTAATCAGATAATTATTTTTTTTCTATCAACGCTTGATATGAAATTATAAAAAAATAAAAAATTGCATTAAGGTTATTAGTGAAAACTTATTGTATACTTAAACTTTACTTTGATTTAGGTATGACACGAGTTTTTAATTCATGCACATTTAGATTTACAAATTTTTTTTTTCTGGTCAACTAGTTTTAAAAATTGTAATTTTTTTACTAATATTTTAACTACATAAATTTTAACACATTTTTTATCGATAAAAATTTACCAATAATAGAAAAATTAATGAAAAATATTCATAGTAATTTAAGAAGATACAAATGTTAGTGTAAAAAAAATCATTTACACTCTTATATTATTGATTTATTTAAATCCTTATTCACTCCAATTCAACAGAAGTGAACAGAATAAGCCTTTGTAATATTGAGTTAAAATTTACTCTGTTAGATGGCAGCAGTTTGTTGCATTATAACCATCTGTCAGAATGTGATCTTTTGACTACAAAACCGCAGTCGATCACAACAGTGACTGTTGAACAGTCAGTTATATGTAACATTGTTCATCCCCTGATAGCCAAACCGGTCGCAACTTTCCGTCGATTTGCTGCCGCAACTTGTCACCAAGTTGGCGGCAAGTCTTGGAAATGAACTCGGTTGTTCACCAAGTTGTCGCCAAGTTGTCGGCAAAAATTGTTTTCGAAACTCTTTCGCACCAAGTTGACGACAAGTTTCTCGAGAAATTTGGCGACATATTGCGGCAGTAGATTGGTCTTGTTTTTCTCAGAAACTTGTAGCCAACTTGACGCCAACAGTTTCAAATTCGGAAGTTGACCGCAAGTTGTCGGTAAGTTGGTGGCAACTATCTGACACCAACTTGGTTGGTCTGAAACTGTAGCTATCAGGGTACTGTTACCATTATATAAAACATCATATAAATAAGAAATCCAAATAAATTGGAAAAAAAATTTACAGCCTCAAAATACCGTTCTGCTTACGGTAAATACACACTTGGTTTTTTATAGGTTGTATCAATTTTTTTTTGGTTTCTTACAATAATTTTATTTTTTCTTAACAATAATAGTTTAATTTTTTCTCTACTATTTCTATAAGGCGTGTAGAACTAGAATTACAGTATTAACCCGGAAAAAATGTTTGAATTCGCGCTTCGCGACAAGTAGTGTCACCTGCTGGACGCAATCCAAAGTATCACATAGTTAACTCGTGGTTCGCCCCTAGATATCTAGTCTGCGGCACAAACTATCCCCTTGAAACTACAGTTTATGTAGATATAATTACAGTGCACCCTGGCGGCCGTAAATGGAAGCTGTGAATACTTTTTTTAACTGTAGTTGCGTATCTGTAGGAGGAATACTACACATTTTTATTTTATCTAGTCTGTGGCGCTGACTTTTACCCATCGAAAAAAAGTCAGGATCGAAAAATGTGAGCGCGCTATAGTATGTGCTGATAAAATTTAATAATTTCAAGTAAATAAATTGTAATAAGTGAATATAAATGAATTAATACGGTAAAATTAATTATGACCCTCTGTTATAATATACAAATTAGTGAAAAAAAGTACGGTATAATTAAATAAAATTATACAACCTCAAAAAACTGTTCTGCTTACTGTAAATACATTCGGTAGTCTGGCGCTCCGTTTGCAACGGGATTTTTGAACGGAACTTGGCGCCAGATTCTACCGAATCTGTAGATTATTATTATTATTATTTCTAGTCGGTGTATATGTTGTAACACAAAGCCCCCAGCAATAGAAATGCTATTAAGCTATTGGATCTATCGATTTATGATTTGTTTCGGATATTATTTATATTTATTGCCTATATCGTGTATGTAATGCATTTGAATTCATATTTTCCCTCTTCTCTAAGCGTAATCTCCACTAATATAAAAAAACCACAGAATTTAAATCGTGTTCTGTTAAATAATTGATGTTTTATTTCTATCATAAAATTATATAATTTATACATGAGGTTAGATAGCGCTGCCATAATAAAAACACACAAAATTTAGTGTTCTCTGTATTTACTCACATTTAGATAATCATTTCAATATTTTTGGAGGTGAAAAATAGTGATTCTATACAATAATAGTCAAACATTTAAAATATTCAATAATTTCCCAACTACGATAACTAAGTTACAACAATAATCTTTCATTTAGTTCACTAAGCGCTACAGGTTAGAATGACTGCCTGCTTCATATATCAAATTGTAAAAAGTGTCTACGATATTGTGAATTGGTGAATTTATAATGTGCTCTATTAATCAAACTAATCCAAATAATGCAAGCAGTATAATCACAATTCTTATTTAAGCTGCAGAAATAATAGGTTGAAAAGATAGCTAGTTTATAGATTAGAATGATTACCGGCGCGGACATTAAGAAAATTATTGCAGGAAACCCCCTGAGAATAAAAATTACACAAGCAAAACCTGCTGAAGAATCTACATCCACTCTACAAGTACCAGTGCAACCCGCAGTCAAAACTGGACGAAAAATAAAGGCACTCACGTTTACCAGAGAACGAGTAGGTTCGGAAGGTGACATGAGAGACTTCCTAAAGCGCAAAAGGGACTCAGAAAAAGATCCTGATTCTTCCTTGTCGGATTCCGAATCCAATCTAAACCCCGTCAAAAGGGTGGATAGCTCTAACGTCCTGCTAAACCCAGATAAGTCTATTTTGGTTGCTAGCAGCTCCAACAATACCCATACCGCTGACCCTTTTTTTGTTACAGATCAAAATAACTCAGAAAGTATGGATGACGAGTTGAAGAATATACTCCAAGGCTTAACCCTGCAAATAAACCTGATGAGAACAGAAGCCTCTTCAAACGTCACTAAACTTGAAGGCCAAATTTCTGATGTTAAAAAATGCAATGCTGAAGCTATATCTGAGGTTAAAGATGAAATGCACAAGATAGAAACCTCTTGGAGCAAAAAATGGCTCGAGATAAAAACTAAGCAAGATCAACTTGAATCAGAAATTACTGAACTTAAACAACAGGTGTCAAATAAACCAGCAATGATGGACAATGCAGCAACTCACTTTTCCCATAATTTATGGGAGAAGGCGGATAAAAAGCTTAAAAAAGTGGAGCAGCTTCTTCATGAGCAAGAGAAGGAAGCCAAAAAATTAAACCTTATCATCAAAAATCATAATTGGGAATTTTCCTAGCTACAAGAGAATACTAGGCAATTTCTCAGGGAAAGTTTCAATGCGGAAAATGAAATAGTGAAAATCCAAGCCGTTGTTAAACCAGGTAAAATTGTTCGAGTCAGGCTTAGCTCGCAAATAGCCAAAGACAAAATTATGTCTACTAAAGCCTCGGTGTTGAAAGATAGTTAAATATCAATTGCCAACGATTTAACAACTCGCGAGCTCGAGCAGAGAACTAACCTAATTTTAATCGCGAAAGAAAAGAAAAATCTTGGTCTTGAAACTGAAATAAGGGGTAATAAAATAAAAATAGATGGCACCTGGCACTACTGGGATCACACGCAGAACATTTTAAAACTAGACAAGACATTAAATCAAAGGCTTGCACTCAGCAATAATTCAACTAACAAGCAACAAACAAAAAATTTTCAATTATAGTAAGGAATTCAAGCGGCATTAGCAATCTTTTCAATCAGGAAGTAACATTCGACGCTGATATCTTTTGTATTTGCGAAACGTGGACAACCACTACATTATCTCTTCCTTGTGACTGGGCCACGTACCAAGCTTTTAACGCCAATGCAATCAAAGAAAAAAGCACTGTACGCGCTAGTGGAGGACTTGCGGTTATCATCAAAAAACATTATCATGCCAGAGCCATTGATATATCAGACAGCTGGATTTTTATACACTGCAAATCGCAGAAATTTGAAGCAATTATTGCTTGTGTTTACTTCAGGCCATCTTAGGACGGCGACGTTGCTGGATCTCTTTCAAGTCACGCTAGATGAAATTATGTGTTCTTATGGTCATCTCCCCTTATTAGTGGCGGGCGATTTCAATGCCCGACTTGGTAGCCTCAATACTCTGCCGGAAGAGGTAACATATGGAACAAATCTAAGCCCTGAAAGAGTCTCACTAGACACAACCATCAACTACAGAGGTCGAAAGTTGGCCGAATGCATGGAGAGCAACAGCCTGGTACTTCTCAATGGAAGAACAGTCAGTGACACTCCGGCTCAATTCACCTGCACCCATATTGGTCGTAGTATTGTGGATTTAGGATGGATCAGCAGTAACTGGCTTTATGCTATTAAAGACCTAAAAGTAATTCAAGAACACAACCCTTCCGATTACTTCCCAATCTTGATCAGCTTATTTATACAGAGTGAAGATGGGCTCAATAAATCTGGAAATAAAGTGATGAGAAAATTCCTTACCTGGAAGCCGGAAAATAAGGAAATTTACAAGGACCACTTAAAAAACTCGTGCAAAATTGCAGTCAACTTCACTGAAGAAAATATTGATTAAATCAGCACAAAGCTCAATGACGCCATTGAGGATACCACACAATCTGCACAAATGATCTACACGTCTTGCTCGAGGAATTGGAAGTCAAAGCAGCATAACCAGGAATGGTTCGACATTGATTGTCAAAACGCATGCAATTCAGTTAGGAAATTGTTTGTCGATTGTAAATTAACATCCTTCGACAAACCGGAACTTGATGCATACAGAAATGCCAAAAAAATCTACTCTAAGCTAATCAAAAATAAAAAGAGGAAGTTACAAGTTAAGAAGCTTGACGCTCTCGCAAATATTAAAAAAACAATTGAATTTTGGAAGACAATAAATAAAGTCAGACGCACACAATTTACACGTAACCCAATTACTCTTGAGGTCTGGGAGGATTTCTATAACAAAATCATCCCTCACTCTGCTTCTGATAACACTCTGTTCTATGGGGTAGAACAACCAGTATTGGACCGAGAATTCACCATGGAGGAGTTGGATATGGCTTTTGCCAGTTGCAAGAACAATAAGGCACCAGGCCCTGATAATATTCAGAATGAATTCCTGAAAAACATAACTGCAAGCTCTCCTTTTTATGCTTAATCAATAAAATCCTGAAAGAAGAATATACGCCGGAACACTGGTTTACTGTTCTAATATCATTAATGCATAAAAAAGGCGACAGACTGGACCCCCAGAATTATCGGGGTATTGCCTTGATAAATCATACCGCCAAATTGCTCGCTAACATGATAAATAGACGGCTGACAAAATGGGTCGAGGACAACAAGATTCTCCCTGAATCTCAATCAGGCTTCAGAGCTGGTAGAGGTTGTATTGACAACCTTTTTACGCTACTTTCTGCGCTCAACTGCAGACCGAGACAACGCAAAGCACTACAATATTTGTTGTTTGTGGACTTTAAAAGAGCCTTTGACTCTGTACAGCACAATTTACTCTGGCAAAAACTATTCGAAGTGGACTGTAGTTCAAAACTCGTCAGATTACTACGAAATATCTACAACTCAGCTAGCTTTAAACTAAAAGTGAATGGTGAGCTTTCCCGTAGTTTCGAAATAAATGAGGGTGTCCTACAAGGGGAATTGCTTAGTCCTCTCCTCTTCCTCATTTTTATTGCTGACTTTGAGAATTTCTTAAAAGATCATGGATGCGAGGGCACAAACAGACGGTCTACTCGACATTCTCCTCCTCTTATATGCAGATAGCTCAAATGGTAGAGTAGCCGACATGTCTTCGGAAGGTTCTGGGTTCGAATCCCAGTCCGAGCTATCTAATAATTTTTTCTCGCATATTCTATAAACTCACATTAAGATGATCCTCTCCACAATCCTTTCTCAATCCTTTCCTACCAATTATCCTGTTACGTGAATGTTGGAACGCTTCACGTAATAATTACCGTAACTCCTATTTTCTTTCCCGCTTCACAACATTATTTTGAGCTATCCGGTCTATACTAAATTTCCTTTCACTTATTCTATATACATTAAGCCACACCGTCCACCTTACGGCTAGCATTTTTAACAAATATAAATAATGCTGTGAAGCGGGAAAGAATAGGAGTTACTGTAATTATTACGTGAAGCGTTCCAACATTCACGTAACAGGATAATTGGTAGGAAAGGATTGAGAAAGGATTGTGGAGAGGATCATCTTAATGTGAATTTATAGAATATGCGAGAAAAAATTATTAGATAGCTCGGACTGGGATTCGAACCCAGAACCCAGATCTAGTTATTTTCACTTCTTCCACAACAGATCTTCAGAAGAAAATTGTTTCTCAAACGGTATTGCGACCTCAAACGGTATTGCGACATCAACCATCTGAGCGTCAACATAAAAAAAAACAATAATTTTGATCTGCAGAAGAGGTGGCAGACCCCCAAGCAAGAAAAAGTTTCTATACGGAGAAAAGGAAATTGCTATCACAAACTCGTACGATTATCTAGGTATAAAATCACTGCAAGTGGTTTCAGTAGGCCGACAGCCAAGGCTGCGATTAACAAAGCCAAAATGGCATTCAATGCTGTGCATACGATTCTGATAAAAGCCAAAACAGACTCATTTGAGTGTATAAGCAAGCTGTTTGACAGCATTATCGTCTCCACCTTACTATATGCCTCACCAATTTGGGCCCTTAGATACCTAGATAATGTCGAGCAAGTTCAAACAGAATTTTTTAAGAGAATCTTCGGTTTGCCGAGAAATACCGAAGGAGCCGTACTTCGAATAGAACTTGGCAAGTTGCCTCTAGCACTTCAAATCATATCCGCCACTTGGAATTGGATCATTAAAATCCTTGAAATGGGTGATGACAAATACCCCAAATTATGTCTTCGACGCCTTATGACTCTCAAGAGCTTGAATAGTAATGACAAACACAACTGGCTTGCCTTGGTACTCAATCTGATTGCTAAGCATGCTCCGGAACTTATTCCAGTCCTGGAGAAACTCGAACCCGAGAGCTGGAAAGCCTTCAAACAGTATTTTCTAGAAGTATACAAGAACCATCTCCATCAAGAAGACTTAAGAAAAGCTAATAACGCACACTATCTTCAGTTGCAACTCCCAAGATCTTTGGATGGTACCAGGTCTGAGTTTTTAAATAGAAGAGTCAACTTCCATGCCCTCAAGGTAGCTTTACAAGTGAGATTAGCCAGCAATTACTACTTCCACTTAGCTTTCATTCAGTCACACTTCAAATTTGATCCAAGACAGATGTGTCCGATATGCAATACTCAACAACTAGATAACCTTGAACACCTTTTTTTCAACTGTCCGATCTACGAACCGTATCGGAAGTTTTACTTGCTACCCTTCATCAATTCTTATGAAAAACGCTGGGACTTACTGATCAATAATGACATTACATCGATTAAAAACATATATTACTTCCTTTAAAGATGCTGCCAGCTGAGATCTTTCTGCTTAAATGAATAATAACATCATTTCCATACTATTTATCTTCTTGAAAAACTATAATTTATATTTTATATAGTCGCTTTTTATCTACTTATATTTTAATGTAAAATCTAACCCAATTGTTATAGACTTGTATATGTCTTTGAAAACAATAAATAAATTATTATTATAAAAAAAAAATTATTATTATTATTATCATCATTATTATTATTATTATTTTTATTATAATAATATAATTTTCATGCAATATAAGTACAGAAATAATAGCAATGAACATTTCAATAACAATATAAACAATAAATTCACAAAAAATGATTAACATTCTCAATACCATAATGTGATAGACAATATAAATAATTTCAATACTAAATAAATAATAAATATATTAAATCAACATATTTTTGTAAGTAAACGTTAAATTATCTAAAAGAGACAAACACAATGATGATGAATTAAAATCATTAGAATCTTCTTCAAAACGAACTTTTCGGATTTTTCGTGAACGCTTAAATTACTCGATTTCCAATTCCAACATCAATGTGGGTACAGCATTGGGTATCAAAGTTTTTCTGCGAAGTTTTTGGAGCTCAAAAGTCTGATAGAAGTTTCATAGAACACTATTTTTTTAATTTTCAAACCGCAATAACTTTTGAATAAATCAACCGATTTTTACGTGCCCTAAATAAAAAAAAGTATTGAGACAAAGAAAAAAGTATTGAAAAATATTGGATTGACTAAGAAACCAATTCTTTTCAATATTTTTCTCTTCGTCTCAATACTTTTTTTTAATCAGGGTGGCTGGAGGCATTCGACGAAGTTTTTATAGTCTCATAAAAAATTTTCAACTTAAAATTGATAGAACTAGGAATTTCGGAGTAAATCCGAAAAAACATTTTTTTCAGTTTTCTTTCGTTCACGATATCTCTCGAACGAATCAACTGTTTTGACCGGATCAGCGGCGATCGACGTGGTTTTTCAAGGTTGAGAGCTGATTAGTTTTTGGAATCGATCGGTTGAGCCGTTTAAAAGTTATTCCAAAAAAACAACTTCTAAAAAATTTTTTTTCCTATTTTTTTTTAGATTTCTCC
>CAJNRD030001121.1:11571963-11583815 GCA_905319865.3 Cotesia congregata | reverse complement strand
TCATTCATGATTATATATGGAATTGTATATGAGGTTATATATAATCATATGTAATTATATATAATCATACATGATTATATATGGAATTGTGTATGAGATTATATATAATCATATATAATTATATATATTCATTCATGATTATATATGGAATTGTATATGAGGTTATATATAATCATATGTAATTATATATAATCATACATGATTATATATGGAATTGTATATGAGGTCATATATAATCATATATAAGTATATATGCTTATATATAATTAACATATATGAAAATTTTTTTTTTTGAAAAACAAATTTTTTTTGGTAATCACAAAAAGTGTAAAATGATGTTTATAATTACATTTGAATAATTCTAAAATACAAAATTTGTTACATTGTCTATGAGATATTTTGGTCTGCTCTGCTACCTAACAGTAAAATCATTATTTATTTTATTATTTAAATAAGTGTTATATTATAATGAGATTCGATAAAATAAATAAATTATCATTTATGACTGTCCAAATATATTATAAAATCAAATTTTATATTATATTTATGATAAATTCATATGATACATTATGTAGATCCTAGAATCATTATCACCTAAGACAGCAGCACAGCAGACAGAAACTTCAAGACGCATGGAGATCACCAAAGTTAAGCAGCATTGAGCATGGTTAATAGTTGGATGGGTTACCGCTGGTGTTATAGGCGAAAAATTATGTCTAGACATTTTTTTTTGCATTTTAATTGGTTACAGAGAATTGCGTAGGACCATATTAAATACTCTATCCATAAAATTAACCCAATAATCAATTAAATGTAATAAATATATGATTAAATATTGTTATATATAGTTATATATAATTATATGATTATATTTGGCCATTTTTCGTATATAATCATATATAACTAATTTATATATAAATATATTTAATTATATACAAATATTTTTTCTCGGGAGTTTAACAGTTATGGAAATAAGTCTGATTGATGCACCAACAGCCAATAATGCCGACGTTTTTCATCTTTGAGAAAAGTGAAAGCTGCTTTTCCTTTACAAAAAGGAACACAACATTTACCCATTTTTTTATATTATTTAAATATCTTCAGATATTGACTGTGACCCTAGTAGCTACTCCAAAACACAGATGTAACTGACACATATATTTTACCTTTGTTATGATCCAAAATTTATAATATTCATGAAAAATATAATTTATTTAATGTTGGAGATAGTAATACTCACACGTATACTACTTACACTACGCTAGTCGTCGATTCATCGCGCATGCTAGTTGTGCCGATACATACACACGCGTGCATGCATATCGGTCTGTACGTTTCTCTAACCATTCTTAACTAGTCGTTAAGTCTATACACCTCGTGTAATATATATAGATATAATTTCTACATTGAATAAACGTTGCATATAATTTATACAACTCTTTTATTAATTATATTATTGAACCCTGCCTATCTCCCACAGGTTATGGGCCCAGTGTACGAGTAGATAAGAGTTTAGTGATATAAAATAAAAAGAAAGAGTTAAGTGAGTGAAAGCCGATAACGAAAAATAATTTTCGACCACGTGGTAAAACCTAACCTCAAAAATAAACGCCGAGAGATCATCGAGGATCGAGTTGCTCAATAGCTCGAACTACAAGGCATGGCGAATTCATATGAAGGCCGTGTTATTAAGACACGACAAGTGGGGCTGCGTCAGCGGTAATATCCCGGCACCAGATGCTGGACAAGTGGAAGGAGAACGACGAAAAAGCTTTAGCTGAAATTATCCTGTCGGTGGGCGAAGCTGAGCTGAGAAGCATCTCGAATTGCACCACGTCGAAGGAAGCCTGGGAGAAGCTCCAGCTGATTCATGCCTCGAAAGGTCCAGTGCGGAAGATTGAACTACTCACGGATATTACGTCATTTAAGATAGACGAGGACGACGATTTCAGAGGACGCCTAGACAAATTTTCAAGTGCCGTAGAGCGATCAGCGGGGATGAAGATTGATATTCCCAACGACATGCTGGTCGTGTTAATACTCAAAGGTCTGCCGCCAAGCTACGAGAACTTCAGGTGTGCCATAAGGTTCAAGGACGATCTGCCGAACACAGAGGTGCTCATCGGGAAAATTATGCACGAAAATGAAAGTCGCGCCGTCAATACAGCGGTCGATAACAATGCTCTCTATGCTAGAAACCGGCAAAGCAGTAATCAACGTCGTAATAACCCGAAGCAGAAAAAGAGGTACCCATGTTATATATGTGGTAGCCTTGAACATTAGGCATCGAAATGCCCGCAACGTCTAAAAGGCACAGTGAAAAATGTCGGCGCAAATTTTGAAAATTTGTACGTAGAAGTCGCAACGACAGAAGAGGTTAACAACGTGACATCCACATCGAGATGGAGCTTGGACAGCGGCTGCACGACGCACATGTGTACGAACGAGGAGATGATGGAAGATCTTCAGAAGTGTACAGCAACGCTGAACATGGCCAACACCGCATCGACGACAGCGAAGGCAAAAGGGACAGCGTACCTGACAGCAGCAACAATAAATAGTAATGTAAAAGTTAAAATTAATAATGCATTATTAGTAAAAGATCTCAGGACACAAAACGACCGAGAGGCCCTATTTAGAAAAGATGGAGCTGTCATCAGAGACCTAGAAGGCAACGTCAAGATGATAGCAGACCGGGTTGGAGATCTGTACTACCTGAGAGAAGCTGGAGAGCAGGTCAACGCAGCGACAAAGGAGTCGCACACGTCGGAAGCAAGCCTGTGGCATGCTAGACTAGGTCATTTGAACATGGACGCCGTAGTGGATTTGCCGAATGGTCGCGCGACGGGTTTAAAGCCGGTAAAAGGAGGCGGACAGCCGTGCGAGGTCTGTCAACGAGGCAAGTTGACGACGAAACCCTTCAAACCAAGGACAGAAAGGAGCAAAAAGCTGCTCGAGATTGTACACACTGATTTGTGTCAACCGCCGAGAACGAGGTCAGAAGGAGGCAACCGATACTTCGTAACCTTTATTGACGATTATAGTGGCTGGTGTGTAATACACTTCTTGAAGAGCAAGGACGCCGTCTTTGAAGCTTTTAAAACGTATAAAAGCTTTGCAGAAAAACAAACAGGCATGAAAATTAAAGCCTTGCAATCAGACAACGGCTGAGAATATTGCAATAAGCAATTCGACGAGTTTTTGCAACGTGAAGGCATACAGAGGCGACTCACAGTGCCGTACACGCCACAACAAAATGGCGTAGCCGAGCTTATAAACAGAATAATCGTCGACATGGCCAGATGTTTGTTGATTCCATCAGGACTGCCAGAGATGTACTGGGCAGAGGCAGTAAACACTGCGAACTACCTGAGGAACCGATGTCCGAGCAGAAGCCACGAAGGAAGAACTCCATACGAGTTATGGCATGGAAACAAGCCAAATTTGAGACACCTACGAGTATTTGGTGCAAAAGCATTTGTATTCAAAAAAGGTCCAGGTCGAGGAAAACTCGACGAAAAATCTGTATAAGGTAGACTCGACGGTTACTCAGAAACCGCGAAAGCCTACAAAATACGACGAAGTGATACTGGAAGAATTGAATACACCAGGGATGTATCAATTATCGAGGAACCAGTATTGAGATTACGAAACGTCGAACAGATGGATCTTGAATATATGCATCCAGAAGAAGACGCTCCTGAGCCAGGGAGAGAGACCAGGAACGAGAGAGTCCACCAAAAGCCCGAGATGGGACCACCGAAACGTGCACCGGGTAGACCCGCAAAACAAAAGTCAGGGAAACCTGGAAGACCGAAAAAGCTGTACCGATACGTAAGCATGTCGAGTGTTGCTTCAAGCAATGCATCCAGTCACGAAGAGGACGTAGATGAACCAATGGAGCAAGAAGCAGATGGACCCGACGACGTGTTTTATCAGGCAAGCGAGGAAAATCGAGGCGAGAAAAGACCGCTCGATACATCGCTAGTGCAAATCGACAAGCGAGCACGCAGTGAAATAAGTGGAAGTGGAGCTGGAACATCGACGAACGACGTCGAAGACCTGGAAGACGACGATGAATCGATAGAGGTTAAATTCATCGAAGAAATGGCTCATATGGCAGATATTGAGCTAGAAGAAGCGACAAAAGGCGATAATGCACACGAGTGGAAGCGTGCAATCGCTGATGAGGTGCGTTCACACCTGCAACATGGAACCTGGAAGCTGGTAAAACGACCAGAGCGAGGGAGAGTGATTGGCTCGAAAGTAATCCTGAAAAATAAAACAAACGCAGAAGGAGAAATCACGCGTAGAAAGGCGCGAATAGTAGCCAGGGGCTTCACATAAAGATCTGGATTCGACTTCGACGAAACGTTTGCTCCAGTGGCGACACTGGACAACATCAGATTACTAGCAGCATTGTCGACGGAGATGGGAACAAAATTACATCAAATGGATATAATAACGGCATACTTACAAGGAGTAATCGACGAGGAGCTATATATGGAAGCTCCGACGACGTTGAAAGAGACTCTGGAGTTCATTGTACGAAACGAGAGAAGAGATTCACCAGTACTCACGATGGCAACGAAGATGCTTGAGAACTTCGCAAAAGGTAAGCAAGTATGCAGATTGCGCAAAGCAGTATATGGACTGAAACAATCTGGGAAAAAGTGGTACCAACGCTTAAAAGCCACACTCCAGAAGTTGGGATTGGAACCAACGATATCAGATCCATGTCTTTTCCAATAGAAACAAGACGGAAAAATAATATTAGTCGCTGTGTATGTAGACGACATCTTGGCTATGTCGAACGACGAGAAATGGATCATAGATCTAAAACGAGGCCTAAACAAAGAGTTTGGAATCAAGGACCTCGGAGAGGCTAAATACTGCCTAGGCATTGAAATTAAACAAGAGCCAAGCAAGGTAAGCTTGAGTCAAGGAAAGTACATCGAGGATTTACTGAAGAAATTCAACATGGTGCATTGTAATCCTCAGAGCACGCCAGTGAGCCCAACGTCAAAGCTCAGAGCCACAAAGGACGCTGAGAAGCAGACGACGAACCCATAGTACCGAGAGCTAGTCGGATCGCTCATGTATCTATCAGTAGCGACGAGACCAGACATTGCGCACAGTCTAAGCGTGCTGAGCCAGTTCAATGAGCATCCAAATGAGGAGCATTGGGGAGCTGCGAAGAGGATACTAAGATACCTAAAAGGAACGTCGAAATTGGGACTTGTATATAGACAACCGATTGGAAAAATCGTAGGATATACCGACGCCGACTGGGGTAATAACCTCACCGATTCAAAGCCGTACACAGGGTACGCATTCATCCTGGGAGGAGCTGCAATTGGCTGGAAATCCAGGAAACAAAGGACAGTGGCACTGTCGACGACGGAGGCTGAGTACCAGGCCCTTACAGAAGCCACTAAAGAGTCAATGTATCTGAGAGGGCTCATCTACGAGTTGGGGATCCCACAATTCTCAGATGGAGAAATTTATTGCGATAATCAGGGCGCAATTAAATTGACAACGGCGACGAAGTTCCACGACCGGACCAAACATGTCAGGATCAAATTCAACTTCGTCAGAGAAGCAGTCCAGAGCCAGACGATAAAGCTGACGCACATGCCAACAGAAGAGATGATCGCTGACATTTTCACGAAGCCAGTAACCAGAGAGAGATACACTGATATCACGAAAGCACTGGTAGTGAGTGAGACGAAGTAATACAGCATATTAAAGGGAGTGTTGGAGATAGTAATACTCACACGTATACTACTCACACTACGCTAGTCGTCGATTCATCGCGCATACTAGTTGCGCCGATACATACACACGCATGCATGCATATCGGTCTATACGTTTCTCTAACCATTCTTAACTAGTCGTCAAGTCTATACACCTCGTGTAATAAATATAGATATAATTTCTACATTGAATAAACGTTGCTTATAATTTATACAACTCTTTTGTTAATTATATTATTGAACCCTGCCTATCTCCCACAATTAATAATATATTTAAAAAAAATTTTTTTTTCCTAAATACCTTTTAAACAAATTTATTTTATCTTTTTAATTTATTTATCTTTTCAATGGTTACTTTTAAAATGTATTTGAAAAATTGTACTCGACGAAACTTGCTTTTGTGCTGCTCCCAAGCGGAGGAGTTTGGCAAAACGGAACCCCATTCTGTGTATTTACTCTTCTCTTTCCTTCCCCTAAAACGATTTTCATTTTTCCCCACGGATACCTGCAGATCGGCCCTGAATGCAACGGGTTTATTATTTCCCGGGAAGGATAAAATAACTGGCGTCCAAACGTGCACTAACCCAGCTTGGGTAGCAGCTACGGTGTTGCTTGGGAGGTCTAGAACACCTCCTGAATTCTCTATTTGTTAAAATAATTAATTTTGGGCGACCTGGACAAGATTACGAGGTGACTGACAACTCCGCTGTCGGTCGATGCTAGTACTTTATTGTTACAATTTTTTTTTTTACT
The DNA here is from genome assembly GCA_905319865.3 of Cotesia congregata. NCBI lineage: Eukaryota > Metazoa > Arthropoda > Insecta > Hymenoptera > Braconidae > Cotesia > Cotesia congregata. The sequence goes on along the minus strand of CAJNRD030001121.1, from coordinate 11,577,306 downwards.
TTAGAATTAAGACTAAAAGTGTAGAAAAATAAATATTACCATCCAGTATCGACATAAAAATACATAACAATCCTCTGTAAAAAAATGCCCAAGTTCTTCTTCTGGTAAACGAACAAATTTCCGTTTTTCTAGAACGAAGGCTTCCATAACCTCTAAATCATCACTCCATTCGTTCATTAGCTGCTGTGCTTCAGTTGAAGACATTTGTGGTTGGCGAGGCATAAATAAAGCAGTAAGATCAGCCTATTGTAAAAAATGTAAGATCAGTATAATGAAGTTAACAACTTTAATGAATATTATAACGAAATATCATTCAGCAAGCATTTTAAATTTTTACATTTGTTACAGTCAGTTCTCTCTAAAGTTGCGCGCTTTCCATAGTTCACAAGATAGATTCATTTAAGTTACACGATACTCCCTTACTATAACTTTTAAATTAAAAATGAAGGTCCTGGATCATATCTCGCATTTTGCATGTTTAGAAAAAATAATATTTCTCATTGGATACCCAAAATAGTCCACTGACTTTACTCTTACCCGTTGTAGAAAGTATCTTGCTAGTGGAATTTTATTGTTTCATTTTATGTGAAAAATACGTAGATTACGAAAATAATAATAAATAAGCTCAACTCCTCCGCGTTTTTTAAATAAATAATGAAATTACACTAGGGTCACTGAGACACCGTGTATTTCCATCAAATAACTTATATATCTTACTGTAAAGCCCTATTAATATTGGTATTGCATTGAAGGGCGAAAAATTCTGAAATAGAAACCACAAAAATATACCCTATGCAGTTTATTATGTTCGCGAAAAAAATTATCGTTTTGTTTTATATCACTGGAAGTAACAGTCGAACCAATTTTCCGGGAAAGTAAGTACGTGGCTTTACATTCCCTTTCCTTAGTTTTAGAAGATTTACAACTCATAGTTGCTTTTATTCGAAAAAATTAGGAAAACGGTTGACCCTAAAGGCCATCTCTGCAACTTCCCGGTAATTCCGTTAATCCATGGCCGTTTTTTTTTTGAGCTCATCGAGCTCAAAAATACAACCTGTCTGTTCCTGTGAGCTCTCCGAGCTCAGAAGGATACCTTTTCTATGCTTTTGAGCTCTTTGATCTCAAAAGTCTGATAGAAGTTTCATAGAACACTATTTTTTGAATTTTCAAACCGCAATAACTTTTGAATAAATGAACCGATTTTTACGCGGTTGGCGGCATTCTACGCAGTTTTTTAAGCCTCGTAAAAAATTTCTAAGTTTCAATTGGTCAAACTGGAAATTTCGGAGTAACTCCGAAAAAACTTTTTTTTTCGGTTGTCTTTCGTTCACGATATCTCTCGGACGAATCAACCGATTTTAACCGGATTGGCGGCGATCAACGTGGTTTTTCAAAGTTGAGAGCTGATTAGTTTTAGAAATTGATCGGTGGAGCCGTTTAAAAGTTATTCCAAAAAAACCACTTCTAAGAAAATTGTTTTCCTATTTTTTTTAGATTTCTCCAAATTTCTCAAATTCCATAAGTCCGAATCGGTTCAAATTTTCAGGAAATCTAAGTTTCGCAAAGCCCTTCCGAATGGCACCAACCACGATGAAATCGGTTCAACCGTTCAAAAAATATAAGAGGTTTACATACACACACACACACACACACACACACACACACACACACACACACACACACAGACACACACACGCACACACACGCACACGCACACACGCACACGCACACACGCACACGCACACACACGCGCGCGCGCGCGCGCATACACACACACGCACACACACACACACACATATACAGACATAGTGACACCCTCGCGGGAATAGTCAGGGAAGCTTCCTAGACCTTAAAACGTCGAGATTTGATGAAAACTCGATTTTCGAAAAACGGGGTAAAACCAATAACTTCCCGATTTTTGAAAACCAAAAGGATCAAAAATGATTCTTCATGTACTGAACTTTCATAAGAGATAGAATTTGAAAAAATTTGAAATATTAATAGTTAAATACTTTAAAAACTTTTTAATTCTTTTGTTTAATCAGAGCTTATTTTTGTTACTGTGAAATATTAGTTACATTTATAAACTACGAAATTCATGGCAAAAATAAAGTTATAGATAGAATAATTGAATTGGAAGGTAGATTTCGATATAATTAACAGTTAAAAAAATTATATCAAACAATAAATTTTTAAATTATCAGTGAAAAATCACAATTAATTTTTAATGAAACCACCGTTAGTTTTATTACACGGGCTAATATAACCCGTCTACCAAAAACTGGCAGAAATTGAAATTCTTATAATCTTAATAAAATCATCATTCGGTAAATGTTTGATAGATCAAATTAACTACGGAATTTTATCAACCATGAGATAAGTTTTAAAGAAAAAAAGGCCATTCGGCAGCCGAAATGGAAGTAGATTTCATAATAAATATAAAAAAAAACTACCAGAATTAAATACAAAAAAAAAAATAATGACATCAAAACGAATGCAAAAGTAAAATTTCATTAAATCTGTCTGAGAAAGTAGATAATTTTTGAACGAGACTGATAATGAGGTATGCAAATTAAAGCTTACTGAATAAGCTTTTAGATGCAATTCACAGAAAATCGATGGGACGTCACGTTCAATCGTTCAATCACACTAAAATACAAAAAAACTGAAAATTTTTGTAATTTTCAATAATTTTTGAATTGCTGTCATTCCTAATGTAACGTTCTCGTCAAAATTAAAAATTACTTTGGGCTAATATCTTAGAATTTTATGAAGAGATTCCATTGCTAAATATGTAACGGAAATCTCTGAAGATAAGAAGTCGCCGTGGCTCGCGGTAGTCTAAACATGCAATTCAGCATGAGACTTGGGCCTCGACGACGTTCTCGAGGTGTAACCTGAGACCAACAATGGCTGACTAAATAATAATTGTATAATTATATAGCCTAATGAACAGGCATATATATTGTGACGTTATTTTTCGATAGGGGTCTATGACAAGTGAACGTCACATGGCACAGTCCTATAAATTTGTCTTTTGTTACCTCTAGTGATAACTCAAAATTATTTTATTCGATTTGTGTTGATAATTAATTAAATTGTGATAACTTAGTGGTAGATAAAGTAGATATTTTGGGTATTAAACATAGTTATAGGTAGGGGTACAGTATAGTAGTTAAAGTCACGTGGTATATTCGCGCTATAGGGAAGGGGTATCGACCCGAACGATCATCGTCGATCCGGCGAACAGATCACTTATCGCTCAGGCCTTGTCGAGAAAAGTACAGTTACAGTCCGGCTCTTGCCGAGTACAGTCGCAGGTTACAGAATACAGCAGAGAGTCGTTTACGGCTTCTCTTGTCAGCCATTTTGAGATACAGCTTTATTGTAATAAAGACTTCAGTTATGTTACAGCTATTAGTATTGTTTTAGAATTTTATATTTGAGTTATAGTATTTTATATTTTTGGAAAGAGTAAATTTAGAGTCAGTTAAGTAGAAGGTTAAAGTTTAGTGAATTATATTGGCGTCTCGAGCTGGTAGATGAGTCTACGTTGTCGAGGAGTGGGACCTTGGAGTCACCCGACCTCGTAGATGCTAGGCATCTAGCCCTCTGAGATTTCCTGGTGAATTACAGAAGTCTGATTGTAATATCAGCGCTCCAGTATAAGGGATTTGAGCTGAGGTTGGAACCGGTATGTCATTTATGGCATTTTTAATTAGTTGGCTACGGCGAAGATTGACCAATCTCGTCGGGAGTCAGCACTTGGTCAGATACGGTACGGGTGGCAGGCCACCGAAGGCAGCTGACCATGCCGACGGTGGAAGCCAAATAGTCATTTTTGGAAATTTTTGGCTAGTTTTGATAATTTCTAGCGATCAAAAAGATTATCAGATTACGTTTATGGTTTCAATCCAAAGCCAATCCCAGGAGAATAATCACCAAGGGATATCCTAGCTCGAGGGACGGTATGTTAAAGGTATGTTAGTTTTATTGTTAGTTTTTGTTGTCGAGTTTATCATGGGATAATTTTTGAGTACGTTTTGAGTTACGATTTTTGAGTCAGTTTAGTTTGGGATATTTATTGAGTATATTTTTGGGTTTTGTAAAGATTATGGGGTTGATTGAGATTTATTATGAGAAATGTTAGAGCTTTAGATTATATTTTAGTTATTATTTTTTTTGAGTTATCACGTTACATTGAGGATTTTGTTAATTATTATTCTGTATATTTTTGGTAATATTTTTAGTTTGTATCGAGTCACGTTTATGATTTTTGTTATTTAGTTTTAGTAATAAATCAGAGGTCAATCGAATATCTAAGCGTATTACTAATCACATTAATTCCGATCTGCATCCGAATCCCTCCCTCTCTCCATAAACCAGCATACTGAGCGACACCGTGGTTTACCTGTCTTTCCACTTTAGCTACCAGTCTCAGGTTCTAGTTTTTTTATTGAGTTTTAGAGTATTGTTATTGTTTTAGAGTATTTTAGTTTTGAGTTACATTTATTGAGTTTTGGTAATTTCTCTTGTGTTAAAATTATCTGGCGCCTTGGGTTTTAGTTGAGACTGGAAGCGAGAGTGAGAGACAGAAGTATAACCAACATTGAGTAATCTGCTACGCAGTGGTAAATTACACGGGAAGAAAATTGAAGGAGTTATTACTATTTTACTATTGTAATTTTTACTAAATAAAATAGTAACGGTGGACTATAATTCTCATTTAGTAATTTTTACGATCTACTATTGTAAATTTTATCCAACAAATAAGACTAGCAAGAGTTTTAAAAAGTCGAATACTATAGAGCAAATTATACAATATGTGTTTGTGAACTTTACAATTCAACTATTGTAAAAATTCACAGTTGGTTTTTTTAAAAGAAATATTGGGGAGGGAGAGAGATAGAAGATTGCACGAATTGGTACCTGAACAGTAATCGAAAAAAGAAACAAATATTTTCGTGCTATCTGGGAATCGAACCCAGAACTCTGTGTTGGTAGCCAGAGACTCTCCCTTTAGGCTATCAGCGGTAAACTAAGACCCACGTCCTTTAACATTTATATAAACTCAGAGTCTAGCGCTGTGCACGGCCATCACGCACACTAATTGAGAGACATTCCAATTCAACTATTGTAAAATTTGCTATAGTTCTATTGGAAAAATACAGAGGCAGCACTGGAAATTTTCATCTCTTACTTTTTACAATAGTAATATCGTAATTTTTCATTAATAAATAGTATTTTTTCTTCTAAAATATTTCATAATTAATAGTAATAAAGGTATAGTCCAGCTTTACAATAGTTATATCGTAAATTTTCCCAGAAATTTTTTCCCGGGTA
>CAJNRD030001121.1:11537818-11557875 GCA_905319865.3 Cotesia congregata | reverse complement strand
AAAAAAAAAACAAACACACACACACACACACTGTCACAGAATGTCACAAAACTTTCAAACATCGTTTACCGCAAAGGGGAGGGATACCTTAGTGCTGACGAGGTAAGGCGTGCAAACGGGCCTGAACTCGTCGTCATCAAGCGATTGTTCGGACAGCGGGATGAACCCCATAGCTTCGCTGTCTAGAAATGCTACAGGGAGTACGAAAACAGCACTGATGGAAGTAGACGGACAGGCGAGCAACGTTCCTCCAAAGAGTGGAAGACCTTTTGATCCCATCACTACCTATGCTTACCGAGGAAGGATTAATTCTCTACCGATCGATACCGGCCAATAACCGCCAATGGAGCGGCTAGGTAGCAAGATCGAACAGTTAGCCGACTACATAAAAGACAAAAAAAATCTCCATCATGAGATCAGAAAATTGGTTATATCTATTACTACGGCATTTAGGGTAGCCAACAAATCACCAGACATGTCGGCGTCAACGACCCAAACAATTCCGAGTCTGACCAGGAAACCACAGCCACTTTTGGTCACTCCTGAGAAACTACCACAGCAAGGATAGGACAACAACAAGAAGAGGCAGCTGTCCACGCCCAGCCCTTCTTCAGCAATCGAGAAGCCAGCACAGAAAAGGACAGCCCGGGAGGACAACTGGATCACAGTGACTTGGCAAAAGAAGAAAAAGGAAGAAGAACAGGAGACAGCTGTCCAACCAGCTGAAGGGCGACGTACGCTTATCTCCTCAAGTAAATCAAGGACAAGGTAAACCCTGTCGAGACTGGAGTAGACATAAAGTCTATTGAAAAGACGAAACGTGTAGGCGTTCTCCTTGAAATGGCTCGAAAGACCAAAGACAGCAGTGCTTTTACTCACCACGAGGCAATCGGGCAGTCTTCTGCACGATAGACGAGGCCAGCGCGATTAAGGCCCTTGACAAGGCCGTATAAAGATCGGATGGGTTAACTGCCGTATACGCCCAGTTGCAAAAGTAACCCGCTGCTTTGGATGTCTTGGTTTGGACACCAAACTCGTCAGTGTACGGGACCAGACAGAAGCAAGTGCTGTTACAAATGTGGCGGAGAGAATCACAAGTCCGTAAACTGCACGGAAAAGCCAAAATGCTTCCTCTGTAGTCCGGACAAAGATACTCAGGATGGTTTATGCTATATTTCTGGCACCGGAGCTTGCAAGGCATTACGCACAGCACTTGGCAAAGCCACGAAAGGGCAGGAATGACACGCATGTGACAAGGCAACCTGAATAAGTGCGCTTTAGCGCAAAATCTGCTGCGCCAGCACGTCTTTGAAGATAAAATCGACGTCTATTTTATCTGCGAACAACATCTAAACATCGAAGGTAAAACATGGTTCGCTGATAAGTGCGGCACGGCAGCGATCTGGATAGTAAACTCGAAGAAGGTTACCGTCAACAGCAACGGAGCAGGCTTCGTGTGGATTAAGACTTCCACGACTTACTTGATGAGCGTCTATCTCTTACCTAACGAAGGGATTAGAGTGTTTCGCCAGAAGTTGGCACACATAGAGGACACCATCGGTGAGCTCGACGGTGAAGTCATCGTAGCTGCTGATTTCAACGCAAAATCAGCTGAATGGGGTGTTGACTTTTCTGATCCCAGAGGAAACGAAGTAGCAGACTTCATAGCAAGACATGACCTCATAGTACTCAACACTGAAACTACCACAACCTTTAGAAGACCGGGGTACAAGGAATCAATCCTCGACATCTCGCTGGCAACTCCAAGGATTGCCAACATGATCGAAGATTGGACTGTATACGAAGAATGAAGTGGCAGTGATCATAAGTTTATGACATTCAGCGTTAAACTAGCATCTGCCCCGGTTCCACAACGCAACCTTTCTAAGCGGAAGTGGAATGCCCAAAAGGCTTGATCCAGAGGCATTGCAAGCTTCACTTGCACTTCTTTCGTTGGTAAAGGATCCGTCTTTCCTAAGCTAAGATTCCGAGAGGCAAATTTCCGGAAATAACACACACTGCTTCCATAGATATTGTGCGGAAAGCGCTTGCTACTCTTAAGGCACTCAGACGGTAGACTGGTCCAGCCCTTCTCCATGATTCTTGCTTTTCTAGTGCGTCTGCCCAGATAGATATTCCGTAAGTGAGCACTGATGTGACTACAGATGATAGCAGTAGTCTCCTGCTCTGCTTTGGGCCTCCGACGTTTGGCATCAGTCGTGCTAAGCTGGCTACCACTGCTGATGCTTTTGCACTCACGTGTTCGACTTGCTGCTTAAAGTTGAGTCGGGCATCAAGCATCACTCCCAGATATCGGATATATGGTTGTGATGTGATTTCTTGTTCTCCGACTTTCAGTTTTATGGTCTCTATCACTTTTCTGCTGGTAATAAGCACGGCCTCAGTCTTCTGTTTAGCCAGTTGTAGATTCATTGAATCCATCCACCGGTTAACTTTCTCAAAGGTGATACCGAACATGTAGTTTATCTCATCTAGGTAATTCGCAACGATTACGACAGCTACATCGTCTGCATATGCAACAAGCTTGACACTCCTTGGAAGAGTGAGTCTCAGCAGGCCATCATACATAACATTCCACAGAAGTGGACCCAGAACAGAACCCTGGGGTACACCTCCGGTAATATCGTACTCTTTTGGACCATTTTTTGTGTCGTATCTCAGGATTCTGTCCGTGAAGTAGCTAGCCACTACCCTACGCAGGTATCCTGGTACGTTTTTCTCTTCCAAGGCTTGCATAATGCAGTCCCAGTTGGCGGAGTTGAAAGCATTTTTAATGTCCAGAGTGGCCACCAGGCAGTACTTCTTCGCTCCACCCTTCCATCTGATCCCTTCGATTGCCTCCTTGGCCGTTGCAACAACCAGGTTGATTGCGTCCAGGGTTGATCGTCCTTTCCGAAAACCATACTGGTTGTCTGCCAGGAGTGGATCGACCACTGCTTCTATTCTTTGGTGGATTATACGCTCAAGTATCTTACCTGCCGTGTCTAACATACAAAGTGGTCGGTAAGATGACGGTTCTTCTGGTGGCTTCTTCCCTTTAGGTAACAGTACCACTCGTTGCTGTTTCCACTTACGAGGAAAAGTCCCCTCCTTAAGGCATGCATTATAAGCGTCTAGGAATAATGTTGGAGCTGCCTTTATGATAGTTTTTAAGGCTAAATTAGGGATTCCGTCCAATCCCGGCGCTTTATTATTTCCTACACGGTTACAAGCCTCCAGCAATTCTTCTTCAGTGACAGGTGGGATGTCGTCCAATTCGCCTGGCGCCAAGTGGTAATCGAAGTTGCGTTGCTGTGGAAACAGTGCAATGACGATTTTCTGAAGAAGTTGAGGACACGTAGGTGATGGCATTTGTTGTTTTTTCAGGTGGGTCATAACCACCTTATAAGGCCTACCCCACACGTCTTTATCCACCTCATATATGAGCTCTTTCCAGCATCTTCTTTTGCTCTCTTTGATGGCTTTATTCAGTTCACGGCGCGCCTTTTTGTACTCTGCAACCAGTTCCACAGAGTTAGTTCGTCGGTAGCCACGCTGAGATATTCTTCTCTTTTGATTACACTCTTTACGAAGGGCGCTGTGTGTGTGTGTGTGTGTGTGTGTGTGTGTGTGTGTGTGTGTGTGTGTGTGTGTGTGTGTGTGTGTGTGTGTGTGTGTGTGAGTGTGTGTGTGTGTCTGAATGTAAACCTCTCATAACTTTTGAACAGCTTGACCGATTTAAACGGGATTGGCAGCAATCGAAAGAGTTTCTTTGCCCCTAGATACATTATACTATTCAAGGTAATTCGGGCCGGTAGATTTTGAGTAATCTCGAAAATAAAATTTTCAGAAAATGGTTTTTTTGAAATTACTTTCAATCTGCTGAATCAATCGATTTCAAAAACTATTCAGCTCTTGAGCTTAAAAAACTGCGTCGATCGCCGTCAACGTGATCAAAATTGCTTGAATCGTTCGTAAGATGTCGTGAGCGAAATATTTGGGAAAAAGTGATTTTCTTATATGACTCCGACATTTATTCCTGGTTCGTTTTTGATTTAGTGGGATGATTATGAGAGCCTAAAAAACCACGTCTATTGCCGCGAATAACGTTAAAATCACTTGAATAGTTCGAGGGATATTTAATTTTAAAAAATTAAAAAAAATATTTTTTCAACATAACTTTCAAATTTTACGTCCGATTGTTTGGTAAGTGAAGAATAATCTTTTTGTTCTAGAAAAACTGCGTAGAATGCCATTAATTTTTTTAAAATTGATTAATTCGTTTGTGAGATGTCGTTGTCAAAAAAATTCTAAAAAATTGTTTTTTTGTAATACATTTTAATTGGCTTTACCAATCGATTCTAAAAACTAATCGGATCCATAATTCAATCGATCAACTACGTTAATTTCCGTCTTAAGTCGTCAAAACGAATTTTCTTTAGCCCGGTCCCATAATAAAAAGGGAAAAGGGAATTAGTCGATAAAATTTTTGATAATAACATGCATCTCGTGCCTAAGGTCGATTACATATTTAAATTGTATTGTCAAATATATAAATGTTATTTAGTTCATTGTGATTGAATAAACAACCCAGCAATGAATTTTAATAGTGAATATTATTTATTTAGTCCGAAGCTATTTAATATACATGCATATACATATACCTGACATTCACTGCCTTCTTGAAGTCTCATTACTAAAGCAAATTCTGGTCGGTCGATCATATTAAACAGTTCTTGTGAAAGTTTAACTGCTGCGGCTTTGACTAAACGTGTCGATTTTTTTCCAAACCTAAAAGTTGGACCATTATAGAATATCAATTATACTATCAAAAAAACTACTTTGAAAGTATGAAATAGAAAAACATGGCATACAGTCTGGAGATGAAAGCGGATTGTTTCAATTCATGTGTTTACTACCCTTGCCTTCGGCTCGGAGAGTAGTTTTACACACGGATTGGAATGTCTAACTTCCCTCCCTCGGGGTGCAATATACAAAATTTTTGTTCATTGAACAAGTATATTTCTATATTACTTGCATTGAATTTTAAATTTTCAACGGTATTTGAGCCAGTCGGAACAAGACAATTTCAGACCGATGCAATCTGTTTCATCCCGAGGCTAGAAATTAGTCAATTTCTGCCAGTTGAATGAAGTTGAAATAATTTTTAGATCTATTAGAACTGCTATTGCTAATTGTAAGCCTCGAGATAACTAATTAAGTTAACAGTTGAAAATTGCGTTTTCGGTCTTGAATTGTCTAATATTTATTATAGTATAGTATAGTGGAGTGGTCACCTCGAGCTCTCAGTTATCACATTAAAGTTACGTATTTTTGGCAGATTATTGGGCTAGATATGGGTTGCAATATTGAGAAAAAATTGCTTAATGCATAGAGTAAATAAGTTCCAACAAATTATTCATAATTAATTATTGGCAACCTGTTTTATTATGTGATCCAAAGTAACCTATAAATCAGTGATTATTATTGTTATTATTAGCCACTGTCATTATTGTTATTATTTCACAGTGCTAAGCGCCATCTTAGGATCTTTTAACTAAGCCTGTCCTAAAGACTTGTGTTGTTGGTAAAGGAGAACACCGCTATCATTAAAAATTATAAACAATAATAAACTCGTTACTGTGTCAAGTACACAGCTATCTTCGGTGATTTCTGAAACAAAAACTGGTAACGCTGGAATTCAGGAAAATGCAAATAAAAATCGGAAGATTACTGTCACACAAATAAAATGCCGAGCATGCTCTCATATTATAACATCAGACATGGTTTATTGCTCCAAACGCTCGGCTACCTATCATCCTTTATGTGCGAAAAATGCTCCTGTGATTGCAAATGGTGTCTTTCAGAAATGCTGTGGGCCTAAGACTTATGTAGACGATATCAAGGATCTACTGGGCTCACTCAGAATTGACATACATAAAGATTTCGAAAAAACTATTGAAGGACTGAAAGAGTCCTTTAATGAGGCCACAAAGAAACTGGATGCTAGAATTGCTGTGATGGAGGAGCAAAGCACTTCGCTCATTGCAAAGGTTGGTGGTATTGAAGCGGATCTTGGTCAAAATACTGCAGCTGTTGAAGATCTAAAAAGCAGATTTACATCGTTTACATCAACTGATCCAGATTCTCAGTATGCGCGTATATTAGCTGAAATTGAGGACAGAACGAGTCGTAGGAAAAATGTCATAGTATTTGATCTTCATGGATCCAATGAGTCATCAAATATGGCTCGTGTAGTATGTGATAATAGTGCGATCACAAACATTTGTGATGCACTCAGTATCAACTCTGCAGGTTCATATTCATATCGCATTGGTAAATATTCTACCGCCTTACTTAAGGGGGAACACCACTGTGACAATCGAAAAAAAGAGGTGATTTTCGGGAATTTTTTTGACAGGGAAAATAAAGGAATTTGGGGATCGGATTTTTTTTATTTTATTAACGGTACATTAAAGATGATTACGCTAAATTTTTATTGAAAAATATTTAATTATAACAAAGTTATTAACAATCTCGTAGAGCACTAGAAAAAATTTCCCCCTCCATGGTCGGTTCGATAACTCAAAAACGTATCATCTGAAAATAAAAATCCAAATTGCTTTTTAATCAGTAAGGATGTAGTTATCGTCGCACGTACGGAATTTTGAAAATTTCAATTTAAAAAAAAATGGCGACTGATTGAAAATTTTCTCACTATTCTTATTGTTTTTTTTTTTGTTTTAACCTGGCTAAAAAAAATCTTTAAAATAAAAAATTTTTTTATTCCGTACGTGCGACGATAACCACATCCTTACTGATTAAAGAGCAATTTGGATTTTTATTTTCAAATGATCCGTTTTTGAGTTATCGAACCGACCATGGAGAGGGAATTTTTCTCCAGTGTTTTATGAGATTGTTAATAACTTTGTAATTATTAAATATTTTTTAATAAAAATTTAGAATAATAATCTTTAATGTACCCTTAATAAAATAAAAAAAAATCCGATTTTAGATTGATTTATCGTGAAGTAGGTGTAGAAAAATGTGATAAAAATGTTATTTATAGAGAAGTCAGTAGGTTCGTATGTTTCTGTGTCATCACGATCTCTTTCGAAATTTTTATCGTTCAAAAATTACTTACGAAAGTTTAAAATATCTAAATTTTTTCAATATTTCACTGTCTTGAAGAATTAAAATTTTTTCTTTAACTTCTTCTCTCGAAAAATGGAAAAAAATTTTTTTTCATTATCATGTTTTTATACTAAAATTTTCATAGTAAAATAAATTTAATCTTTGGCTACTTTTAATTAGTAAAAAATAGTGTCGCGGCGGTCAATAGATGGCGAGTAATAACCTAAAGTGTTCGGTTGCAAAATAATTAAGTAGTTAAATTTGTTAAAAAAATTATCTTTGATATTGTTATTGGTTCATTTGTTTTAAATATTTACTTAAAATCTTGAGTTCATGTTAATTTTTAAATATATATACAATTTAAGGGGGAACACCACTGTGACAATCGAAAAATATAGGTGATTTTCGGGAATTTTTTTGACAGGGAAAATAAAGGAATTTGGGGATCGGATTTTTTTTTATTTTATTAAGGGTACATTAAAGATGATTACGCTAAATTTTTATTGAAAAATATTTAATTATTACAAAGTTATTAACAATCTCGTCGAGCACTGGAGAAAATTTCTCCCCTCCACGGTCGGTTCGATAACTCAAAAACAAATCATCTGAAATTAAAAACTCAAATTGCTTTTTAATCAGTAAGGATGTAGTTATCGTCGCACGTATGGAATTTTGAAAATTTTAATTTAAAAAAAAATGGCGACTGATTGAAAATTTTCTACTATTCTTACTGTTTTTTTTTTTTTGTTTTAAGCCGGTTAAAAAAATCTTTAAAATAAAAATTTTTTTAATTCCTTACGTGCGATGATAACTACATCCTTACTGATTAAAAAGCAATTTGAGTTTTTAATTTCAGATGATTTGTTTTTGAGTTATCGAACCGACCGTGGAGGGGGGAAATTTTGTCCAGTGTTCGACGAGATTGTTAATAACTTTGTAATAATTAAATATTTTTTAATTAAAATTTAGGGTAATAATCTTTGATGTACCCTTAATAAAATAAAAAAAATCCGATTCCCAAATTCCGTTATTTTCCCTGTCAAAAAAATTCCTGAAAATCACCTCTTTTTTACGATCGTCACAGTGGTGTTCCCCCTTAAGCCACGTCCTCTGAAGATTGTTTTCAATAATGCTATGTGTGTCGATCAACTTATTCAGAACCTGATAGAGATGAAGCGTGGCAACAGCTTACCAACTGTGCTGCAGAACATATCAATTTCTAGGGATCTGACTCCTCAGCAGCAACGGTTACAGAAGAACATGATAGCGGAGTTAAGACGACGTCAAGCAGGAGGGGAGACGGATCTACGGTTAGTGACGAGGAATGGATCCTACGTCATAATCAAGAATCGTCAGCGAAGGACAGCACCAGCAGTCAACATTTCTCAACACTAAATACTACAATAAAGCAGTTTAAGGGCGGGGTAAGGGTTTTCAATTTCGAAAAATCGATTTTTTTTTATGTTTTATCTTATTGTTTAACATTTCAAGAATATGTCCTCAAAATTTTAATCCGATCTAAGCAATATTCTTGAAGTTATTGTTTAATTAGTCCCGGGGCCTTTAACGCTCTAACTCTAACAGCTACGGGCGGTTGGGATTGCAGTGCAGCTGTCGAGCAGGTATACAGGTTATTTATTGCTATTGTCCTGATCCCATATCCAGTTTTCGAAATATTTCATTTAGTAAAGCCAGGTAACTAAAACCATATAGATATATTTTATATTTGTATGTATACTATACACTACATTATTTTGAAAAAAGAAACGAGCTTCAGTTAGTGATCAGACGTTCGACCGTGCACTTGTAATTTTATTTTTTCAAAAAATTTCCTGAGCAATAATGCCGAGTGTAAGTAAAGTTTCACGAGAAGACCGTCAAAGTGGAAGGACCTATTTGTGTCGATCAAAAAAAAGACCAAACCCGAAAAAAAAATAAAAGATGAGGCTACCACCAGAAGTGCTTCGGCGAAGAAAATAAAACTAAATACGAGTGCTAGTGTACCAGAAGATGTTGAAAAACATTTTAGAATCATAGATTTTTTGCTTGTGTTTTCAACCATCGCAAGTTTAGTAAAATGTGCTCAGTGTGATGATTCAATCGAGTTCAAGAGCTGTAAAAAAGAAGGACTTGGCTTCCAAATCCAAGTCAAATGTACAAATTGTGATCCACGCTTTATACCGTCGAGTGAGAAAACTGGTCATCGCTATGAAATCAACACTCGTTTTGCCTTTGTAATGCGTACATTAGGTTTAGGTTTAGCAGGCTGCAATAAATTTTGCGGGCTCATGGACATAGCAAGTAGTTTTCTATCAAAACAATCTTATTGTGTGCTGTATGGAGCTGGAATTGATGATTCTGTGTAAGTTTAAAAAATAATTTTTTTTCTTCACTTTTTTGCTTCACAAATTTTAAACGCGTTTTTCTCAAAACTACTTTTTCGAAGTCCGTGTTCACTGCCATTTGAAAACTACTCGACCGATTCATTTCAAATTTCGTACACATTTTTTTCATGTAAAATACCTCCCCCCTACGTTTAGTAAAAAATTTTTTTTTAACATTAAGGGTGTTTCCCACCCACAAAATGGCAAAAATTTTAGTCGAAAATAACGGTTCACACTTTAGATGACCGCCAAAAATTTTTAAATTAAAAAAAAAAAAATTAGAGAACGTTGGGGGGAAGATTTGTTTATAATTTAACTAAATTTTTATGGTTTTTCATTTTCAGATAATTTCCAGCCGAGTTACAGTGAACACCGCAAATTGTTTTTTTTTTCAAGACGTCCTGGGGGAAGCTCTGTCACGGGCTAATGGTTTAATATTTTTGCATGAAAAATTTATAGAACATAGTCAAAACTATGCTCAATAATGTATAGAAGGTTTGAATAAAATTGCTTAATCGATATTTGAGATAAAAAATCACAAAAAAAGTGTTTTTTTTTACGCTGAAACCCAGACCCCTCCCTTAACATTTATTATCAGAATGTGCGAGGCTTAAACACAAAGTTGCGTAAAGTATTAATTGATACAATAGACTCTGAGTATGATATGTATTTATTTACCGAAACCTGGCTTAACCAGGGAACTTTTTCTGCGGAACTATTTGATAGTAATTTATACTCTGTTTTTAGGTGCGACCGGCGGGAGACTTTCAGGAAAACTGGGGGTGGAGTACTTATTTCATGCAAATTAGATTATGAAGCAAAATCTATAAATATTGATTTTATTACACATCAATTTCCTCAAATTGATGCTGTCGCTATCTCAGTTGGCTCCGGCAACTCAAAATATATTATAGCCGTGTATATACCACCTGATCTCCATCCCCAGGTATTTGCTGACTTTCTTGACTGTCTCTCGACACTGGATGTAATGGATGCAAGATCATTGTTACTCGTTGGGGACTTTAACTCTCCATTATTCTATGCACATTTCAATGGTCATAGCTACAGCATTAAATCCGATTTACTATTTTCCTTTATTACGTTGCATAATTTGGTACAATCTAACAATGTGCTTAATACTCATAGTCAGACCCTTGATTTGGTATTTTCGCCTGTTGCTTGTTTGGTTGAACGTGTCAATTATCCTCTTATTAAATTAGATCAATATCATCCAGCACTAGCCATAACCTTACAATCAACAATAGACAAATTTCATAGTATTTCTAAAAAACCAGTAGGATCATATAATTTTCATAAATATGATAAGGAAACGTTAGTCATTGAACTAGAGAATACTGATTGGTCACCGCTGCTTAATGACATGTCACCTAATGCTAAATGCAAATTATTCTATGATATGCTTGAGAATGCGTTCCGTATCGCGATACCTCGTGTTAGTGGTAATACATGCCGGACCACTTCATATCCTACCTGGTTCACGAGTGATATTGTTAGAGAATGCAAACTAAAAGAAAAGTATAAAAGATTGAATCGTGATAACCCTTCACAGCATTTGGAGTCACAATATAAGTTACTACGCAAATCAATTAAAGTTAAAATTAAAGCTGCGTATGATAACTACCAGCAAAAAGCTGAAAAGTCAATAGCTAGCAATCCGAAGTGCTTTTGGAGTTATGTCAAGTCCAAGAAGCAACAAAGTCAGTACCCCACGAATTTTTTAGTAGGTGATAATCAGTGTACAGATCCCTTGAAAATTGCAAATTCCTTTGCTGCCTTCTTTAGCAGTGTGTTTGATCCTATGGACATACTGCCTGATGATCTGTTCAGTATTAATGGGCACAAGCATCTAGGTGATATTAAACTACCAGAAGAATCTGACGTATTGCATTACATTAATAATTTACCGAGTAAACGGTCCACTGGGCTGGACGGTTTTTCATGTACTATTGTTAAGGATTGTGCGAAAAGTCTTGCATATCCTTTGACGATAGTAATTTCATCATGTATGTCTGCAGGAGTTTTTCCCCAAATTTGGAAGGAGACCAAGGTTTGCCCAATACATAAGTCCGGTGATAAATCTAATTTTGTGAATTATCATCCAACCCAATAATACCTACATTTGCTAAAGTATTTGAAATGTTGCTGTATGACCTGATATTATCTTACTTTCAACCAATTATCTCACCGTCTCAGCATGGTTTCTTCAGCAAGAGATCAACTGTAACAAACCTTTTGCCGTACACACAATACCTGTATGATACTCTTGCTGAGGGATATCAGGTTGATGTCATACACACAGACTTTGCGAAAGCATTTGATAGAGTGGATATCTCTTACCTTCTTAGATCACTTCGTGACCTGGGACTGCCGGAGCTACTGCTCAAACTGATGTCTTCATACTTAGTTGGGCGGCAGAATACGGTACTGTTTAATGGTTATCACTCTAAACCATATCCTACTACATCAGGAGTGCCTCAGGGTTCAAATTTGGGACCTTTATTATTTATTATCTTTATAAACCCTATTGGTAACCTCATCTCGTGTTTTTTTTATCTTTTTGCTGATGATGTGATGTATTATCTTGCGGTCAGGACTGTGAATGATTGTGTCTACCTTCAAAGAAACCTTGATGTAGTTGCTGAGTGATGCCGTGACAATAAACTCTACTTAAATGAAGATAAATGCAAGGTCATTTCGTTCAGTAGATCCCGTAATCCGATATACTTTGAATATAGTATTAATAGTGTGGCTATACAAAGAACCAGCACTTGCAAAGATCTAGGAGTCATTTTTGATTCAAATCCCACTCTCTCGCAACATTATATGTCTATTGCCCTAGCAGCAACTAAGATACTTGGTTTTGTAATTAGAACATCTAAAAGATTTACCAACATGAATGTGGTGAAATTACTTTATGAATCATTGGTCCGTTCAAAACTTGAGTATGCAGCACTAGTTTGGTCGCCTACATACAAAAGGCACATTTTAACTCTAGAAAAGTTTCAGCGTAGATTCTTGAAATACCTTTATTGAAAAAAGAATGGTATGTATCCTGTTATTGGCACTGACTATATTGAATTGTGCATGGACGCTTCTATTCTAACATTGGAGGAGCGAAGAGACTGTGCTAGCGTCTTATTTGTAAAAAATTTATTTAGGGGTTTTATTAATTGCCCAAACTTGCTGGACAATTTTCCAATCAATGTACCAACTAGGACGCTAAAAAACACTCGGTTATTCAGATCGAAAATAGCTAGGACAAATCTCTATCAATCTTTTCCAATGCATAGAATGATTGCTATATGTAATTTGATCTCTCAAAATGAGACGTATGGAGCTGATATTTTTGGCTTCAATCAACCATTGACCTCCAGTGCCCTAGCATCCATGGTAATCCAGTGTCACTAAATGTACCCAGATTTATCAGTAACCAATATAAAAAAAAATTTTTTTTTTTTATATATTATTATTTTTTTTATTATATATTATACATTACATGCTAAACTGTATCTGAGGTCATGTAATATGATTAAAAATTATTTTCTTTTTTTTTATTTTTAATTTCTAGGAACTTGTTGCTTTATAAGACAGTTTAATCTAATTGTAAATTATATTAAGTAATTTTTGATTATTATTATTTTTCTTTGATTTGTTCTTTATGAACTAGCAACTTTATTAAGACTGTGTAATTTAAGTACAATTTGTTACAAATGGTATCTATAATTATGAAAACATTGTAATATTTTACTATCTCCATTATATACACTGTTTATAAGTTATGATGATTGTAAATGACCTTGTTATTGGCCGGTAGGCTGTTGGGTCTAAGTTAAATAAATAAATAAATAAATAAATAAATGAGTGTGTTAATATCAGTTGTGCTTAATTCTCATTACTGTATAATCTGTATTTTGTTGTTCTAAATTGATTTATTAACGGTAACAATTCACAGACAAAAAAAGCAATAATTACTGTTTCGTACGGTACTCAGTAGTATTTTAGAAAAATTTTCGTAGACAGTAAAGAGTGCTGTATGACACACGACTAGTAAGGGCCAGCAATAACTTTAACCTCTTTTTTTTTTTAAGCACTACTGATAACTGTACAAATAGTAATGAGTACTGTTTTCTTTTCTCCATTTTCAAAATAAATCATTATTTCCAATCACGTTTCCATACGAAAAATAAGGGTAATTTCGGATTACTTGTGGACTTAAAAAAACAAAGATTTTAAAAAGAAAGAGTTTCATTCCGACCATTGTCAAAAAAGAGATGAACAAAGAACAGAAGATATGTTTTAAGTAGCAAATATCTTTTGTATGAGTAATAAAAAAAATCTCAATAACTGTAAGGAAAGTTTTGTTTAAGGATAAGGTAAATGTTCCAGTAGTTGACCGTTTGCATAAGAAAGTCCAAAAATTGTTATCAACTGCATTTTTCATGACCTTGAAATTTATTTTTTAATTATTGTTGAACTTCTAATCATGATAATGAATTGGTATTCCAAATATTATTTGATATTTTAACATAGAAAATAATTCATGAAAATTTCTCACAGCATGATTTGACTGAAATCGGCAGTTTTCTTATCCGTCAAATAATTATCGTAAACGTCACATAATTTGAAGAATTGTACGATCGTACATCTAACTTTGATTATGTGACGAAAAGTTACGAAATAATAAGACTTGTACAGTAATTGTACGATAATTTTCGATATGTTGGATTTTCATTCTCATCCGTGCGAGTTAACTTTCATTTATTGCCAGCTCGAAGCATGCAGCGTCTTACGAATGCCCTATGGCCCTACATAGGCTTTTTTGATATGCTTATGTTTAATAAATGAATATGAATTAATATATTGTAAAATTATTCTGGGAAAGAGCACCCCCCCCCCTTGCGCCAGTTCAATTTTTGAGATATTGAGCTCAAACTTTAGGAGAATTTTTTTTTATATTGAAGAAACTTTTAAGATACGCTTAATCAAAAAAAAATAAAAACTTATTTTGTGTCGAGCGTCTGAGTCGGAGATACATGAGATAAATACTAAAGTCAAGTTCGAAGATGAGCTCAATCGGTCAAGTAATTTAGAAATACCAGGATTTCAAAATTTTGAAAATCATAAAAATTCATGTCTTCACTTTCGAACTCGAATAACTTTTGAATGGGATAAATTATTGCAATTCTGTAAAATGCATCTGAAAGCTCTTTAAATAAACTTCAATTTGAGTACCATATCATATGTGTAGTCGTAAAATTTTTTAGAAATACCAGGATTTCAAAATTTTGAAAATCATAAAAATTCATGTCTTCACTTTCGAACTCGAATAACTTTTGAATGGGATAAATTATTGCAATTCTGTAAAATGCATCTGAAAGCTCTTTAAATAAACTTCAATTTGAGTACCATATCATATGTGTAGTCGTAAAATTTTTTAGAAATGCCAGGATTTGAAAATTTTCAAAATTATAAAAATTCATATTTTTTCACTTTCCAACCCGAATAACTTAGGAATGGGATAATTTATTGAATTTTTGTAAATTGCAACTGAAAGCTCTTTAAATAAGCTTTAATATGAGTACCATGTCATATGTGTAGTCTCAAAATTATGTCCCATTCCCCTATGCCAATTATGAAATTTGCTATTGCACTGGTTTTAGTATTTGTCCGTCGATATATATTTTTGTCGATTGCATAAAAGTTATAAGCCCTAGTTCTGTATACAATCTTCGTTATATTTTTTTCTATTCATGATGAAATCTACTTCCATTTCGGCTGCCGAATGGTCTTTTTTAATTTTCAATTTTCTTAGCGGGAAGTTAAAAATTTTTTTCAAAAGATATGCAAATTCAAAATTTCGCGATTTTTCCAGTTTTTCAATTTTGTTTTTGCAATATCTCGAAAGCTATTATAGATACAGGAATGGTATTTTTTTGTTTGAAAGAGGACACTTAGGGCTATTGAAAAAAAAAATACTTTGGAAAAAATTCTGAAAAATGCCAAATTTGTCGAATTTTAAATTTTAAAAATCGTCAAAAATGAAGACCGCCATTAAAATGTTGGCTCAATTTTTTTTGTATGATACCTTGGACTGATCTTAAAAGATCCTGAAATTTTTGGATAGAGGTTTTTTTTTTTTTTTTTAAATATGAATTTTTGAAATTAAAAAAAAATTTTTGAAATTCAAAAAAAAACTTTTTTTTGTTTTTTGCAACTTCTAAATAAGGTGAAATTATTCAGATACATAATATTGTAATTTTGAGCATTTAAAAATCAAATTCACGACGTGGAAATATTAAATAATAAATTAATTTCAACTTTTCTTTATTTCTTGGACATAATCTTGCATCCTTAAAAAAAGTCATCCTTAACGCATGATAGAATTCGGTAATTGTCCTTTTTTTACTTCATTTGAAGTTGTTGACGCCACTTGTCGTCTTATTAACATAGGAATAATTTGTAATTTGAGATTGAGAACAATTATTGTGCAGAAATTCGTAAGTAAATAAGTATGCGAAAGAACGAAAAAAAATTGATATTCTCATGAAATTATTTCTAATTTTTATAGAAAATTAATATCTGTTTGAGTTATTTGAGGTTAACAACTGTAATTAAAGTGAAGAAACGGACAAAATATATCATGCGTTAAGCCTGACGTTAAGATTATGTCTAAAAAATAAAAAAAAGTTGAAATTAATTTATTATTTAATATGTTCACGTCGTGCATTTGATTTTTAAATACTCAAAATTACAATATTATGTATCTGCATAACTTTACCTTATATAGAAGTTGCAAAAAACAAAAAAAAATTTTTTTTTGAAATTCAAAAATTCATATTTAAAAAAAAACCCCTATCCAAAAATTTCAGGATCTTTTAAGATCAGTTCAAGGTATCATACAAAAAAAATTGAGCCAAAATTTTAATGGCGGTCTTCATTTGTGACGATTTTCAAAAATTCAAAATTTGACAAATTTGGCATTTTTCAGAATTTTTTTCCAAAATATTTTTTTTTCAATAGCCCTAAATGCCCCTTTCAAACAAAAATAGACCATTTCTGTATCTATAATAGCTTTCGAGATATTGCAAAAGCAAAATTGAAAAACTGGAAAAATCGCAAAATTTTGAATTTGCATATCTTTTGAAAAAAATCTTTTTATTTTTTTCCTTTGGCAGAATTTCATTTTATGAGAAAAGAAAATTTCTGACCAAAATTCATCTAAATCGAAAGGGGTCGATTTCAACTATTGGTCGATTTGACATGGAATGACCCATATATATGTAGGATTTATGGTTGGGGAAAATCACTACTTAAATTAATAAACAACAGAATTAAATATTAACGTGATATTTATTGATAACAAAATATGAGGGATAATTGTACAGAACAAAAACGTGCATGACGCAGTTCGATTGCTCGAGACTGTATTTATGTGTGTGCATGTGAGGCTCACGCCGGCGTCTACGGTAGGGGGTAAACTTTTGAGATTGGAACTCTTTTTTTTTTTCGGCGCAAAAAAACCGAATATTTTTTTTTTTGAGTCTCGAGTGAAAAAATGTTAGTTTTTGATGTTTTAAGAGCCCTCACCAAAGGAGAGCTCAAAAAAAAATTTTTAAGAGGTCACTCCAAATTTTTCAAACTTTCAAAAATCGTCAAAAATTGAATTTTTTTTTTTTAATTTTTTTTCTCGTTACGGTATAATTTTATAGACCAAAAAAAAATAAGTTTCTGAAAGTTTCAGTTCAAAATTTAAATTTTGAAAGGTCGCTCATAATTTTTTTTATTTTTCGTTAATTAGTCATCTCGCCGACTTTAAGTGTTGGGAGTGGTACGTTGGGGTCTTTTTGGTTTGAAAAAATCTTAACAAACGCGGCAAGGTCAAATCTCAACCAAGCTGGTTTCTAAGACCAGCTTGGGATTCGAACTCGCGCCTGGCAGTTGATTAAATAAAATTATTAAATTAAAAAAAAATTATATTTTCTATGTTGTGCTTGATTTTAAGTTCATCTCGTGATGTATTCTTATCGATTATTGTAATAAATAAAAAAAAATGCATGGAATTTCAATTTGAATAGTAAAAGGTCGCTCGAAAAAATCTAAACTAATGCACTAATAAATTGAAAAAAATTATGAGTGACCCTTTAAAATTCGCATTTTGAACTGAAATTTTCAAAAACTTATTTTTTTTTAGACTATAAAATTATACCGTAACGAGAAAAAAAATTAAAAAAAAAAAATTCGATTTTTGACGATTTTTGAAATTTTAAGAAATTTGGAGTGACCTCTTAAAAATTTTTTTTTGAGCTGTCCTTTGGTGAGGGCTCTTAAAACATCAAAAACTAACATTTTTTCACTCGAGACTTAAAAAAAAAAATAGTCGGTTTTTTTGCGCCACCCTAATATATATGTGTATATATATGGGGCATTCCACGCCAAATCGACCACTTTTGAACCCGACCCCTTTAGATTCAGCTGAAACTTTACTATTCTTTTCTACTCTTTGAAAGACATTTTTGAGAATTTTTTCAAATTTTTTTATCCAACCCAAAAAAAGTTATGAATTTTTCAAAAAAATGGCTTTTTTATTTTCAAATAGCCATAACTTTTTTAGAAATTGACTTTTGGGTACCTTTTTTTTTTTGTAAATTTTTGTTTTTGAATGAACTTTTCGAAAAATTATACGAAAAAAATTTAACATGATCAATTATATAAAATAATCGGTTTTTTTAAGTAAAATCGTCATTTTTTCGAAGTCCGCCATTTTCTTTTTTTTTTTTTCTCAAAAAAAACTTCAATTAATTTGACAACTATCCCCGCCAATCCCGAGCAGGGCCGATTTTTTTTTATATTTTTTTTTATTTGAAAAAAAAATTGTCAAATTTTCAAAAATCGAAAAAATTTTTTTTCCGTAAACTTTATTTCTATCATAAAATAAATATAATTTAACGATTCTGTGATACAATTCTCAATTTATAGACTTAATTTACGAATATAATCACCAAGATTCAAATTTTAACCTATCAGTAAGGTCGATAAACTAGGGTAGGGCAATTGTAGACTTACCTATAGTCAGTATACTAGAAACTATACGCTAGTCTGTATCGATTTATAAATACGCGGTTTTTTCATACTGTCTAAAACATAACCTGTAAATTGCTGTTAATCTTTTGTGCGATCAAGTGTATTGAAAGATTGTTGATATTACATTTGCTAAATAAATAAATAATTATTACAGTTTACGAAGGCTATTTTGATTTGGTGTTATTTGAAAAGCTAATTGTTTTATTCTATTAATCTTACTAATTAATTTATTGCTAAAGAACAAGCCAAATTTTTGAAAACATTGAAAGAAACACTGAAACCAAATAAATTTGTTTGTGATTATTTGTGATTATGCAGAGAATTACGCGTTCTTAGTACAAAATGCAGCATCTGGTTTTCACTGGAATGATAACCCGGCAACAGTTTTTCCGGTGGTTATTTTATTACAAAGTAAATGATGAACTTGAACCCAAAAGTTTAGTAATTATTTCAGACTGTAATAATCACGATGCCGTTGCTGTTCATGTTTTTATCAAACTAATAACTGATTATGTTAAAAATCTTCCTGAACGCTGTAACAAGATTTATTATTTTTCTGATGGGGCTCCTCAACAGTTCAAAAACTTTAAAAATTTTGTAAATTTATATTATCATGAAGATGATTTTGATATTCCTGCTGAATGGCATTTTTCATCAAACGACACACAGCAAGAGCAAGTCTCTAACTTGCAGTTGGTAAACAAATAACAACACCGATAGAATTTTTTGAATGGGCTTTTAATCCGAGTAACTTACCAAATATCATAGTTAAGTTTTCTCCAGAAGAAAATTATAGTACAGCATTAAATGATTTAAATGACAGATTTTTGAAAACGAAACCAATTGTAGGAACTCAAAAACTACATTGTATAATTCCGGACAAAAATGGTTGTTTGTATGTTAAAAAATTCTCTAAGTCTAATGAACACAGAATTTGTAAAATATTGAAACGCGAAAGAGAAAATTAATAAATAATTTTTCGTATTGTTTTTGTGAAATCATTGGATATTAACTTTATTAATCATTAAGCTTAGTTATTATAGTCGTAAATTAAATCTATAAATTGAGAATTCTATCACAAAATCGTTGAATTATTTTTATTTTATGATAGAAATAAAGTTTAAGGAAAAAAAATTTTTTCCATTTTTGAAAATTTGACAATTTTTTTTTTTAAATGAATAAAAAAAATATAAAAAAAAATCGGCCCTGCTCGGGATTAGCGGGGATAGTTGTCGAATAAATTGAAGTTTTTTTTGAGAAAAAAAAAAAGAAAATGGCGGACTTCGAAAAAATGACGATTTTACTTAAAAAAAACCGATTATTTTATATAATTGATCATGTTAAATTCTTTTCGTATATTTTTTCGAAAAGTTCATTCAAAAACAAAAAATTTAAAAAAAAAAAAGGTACCCAAAAGTCAATTTCTAAAAAAGTTAT
>CAJNRD030001121.1:11511756-11530096 GCA_905319865.3 Cotesia congregata | reverse complement strand
AATAAAAAAAATATTAAAAAAAATCGGCCCTGCTCGGGATTGACGGGGATAGTTGTCAAATTAATTGAAGTTTTTTTTGAGAAAAAAAAAAAAAGAAAATGGCGGACTTCGAAAAAAGGACGATTTTACTTTAAAAAAAAACCGATTATTTTATATAATTGATCATGTTAAATTTTTTTCGTATAATTTTTCGAAAAGTTCATTCAAAAACAAAAATTTCAAAAAAAAAAGGTACCCAAAAGTCAATTTCTAAAAAAGTTATGGCTATTTTAAAATAAAAAAGCCATTTTTTTGAAAAATTCATAACTTTTTTTGGGTTGGATAAAAAAATTTGAAAAAATTCTCAAAAATGTCTTTCAAAGGGTAGAAAAGAATAGTAAAGTTTCAGCTGAATCTAAAGGGGTCGGGTTCAAAAGTGGTCGATTTGGCGTGGAATGCCCCATATATATGTGATATAACGCGCCATGTCAGCAGGATTGCGCACACAATTCTCAACCGATCTTTATGAAATTTTGTGGGCTCATTCTGTGGATCAATACCAAGATCAAGTTCGAAGATGAGCAAAATCAGCCGGTTACTTTACGAGTTGTGGGTGTTTGAAAATTTTTTTCATTTTCAAAAAATTTTGAATTTTGTATTTTTTATGAAAATAATCTTCCAGATGTAAAAGATAGATAAAATCTATCAAATTTATCTTAAACTTCATTTAATTACCTTTAGTTTAAACTATTATTTGTCTAGTTTTGATGATTTTTTTAATTAATTCCTTGAATTTAAAAATTTTCAAAAATTTTTCAATGAACGTATTTCAGCCTTTCTTCTTTAAATAATTTTTAAGCCGTAAAAAATAGCTTGAATTCATCAAATTTATGTTAAAATTCAGATAATTATCTTTAATTTGAGCTATTATTAATCACCTTTTGATACTTTTTTCAATTTATTCCGGAGTTTGGAAAATTAAAAAAAAATCACAAATAAATTAATTTTTAGCTTTTATCATCAAATGACTTTCATCTGTTACAAATCCTATATTTTAGGTAGATTTCTTTGAATGT
Organism: Cotesia congregata; assembly: GCA_905319865.3. Classification (NCBI taxonomy): domain Eukaryota; kingdom Metazoa; phylum Arthropoda; class Insecta; order Hymenoptera; family Braconidae; genus Cotesia; species Cotesia congregata. The sequence goes on along the minus strand of CAJNRD030001121.1, from coordinate 11,529,041 downwards.
CTATTTGTTGTAGTCGGTCTCATATCATTATTTGCAAAAATCTAATGAAAAATAAATTTTAGGACATAATTGCCTTTTAATAACGTGTTTTTTTCAATATTTAAACAAGAAATCTACCTATCCATGTCGGGTATGGCTGAATGGCGTTTTTTTTTCCTTTGGCAGAACTTCGTTTTATGATAAAAAAAAACTTCTGACCAAAATTCATCCAAATCGTAAGGGGTCGATTCCAACTATTGGTCGATCTGACATGGAATGACCCAGACATATGTAGACATGTATGTAAGTATACACTGAAAAAAAAATTTCTAAGTTTGATAATTTTTTTACTTAAATCAAGAAAGTTGAATTTTTAAAAATTATTTTCTTGATTCAAGTTAAATTTTTTTCTGTGTATATCTAGACATTTATATGCGCCCATATATGTGAACATATATGCGTGCATATATGTGCGCATTAGGGTGTGCCAAAATGTAACTTCCTTGATGGACCTCTTAAAATTGGAATTTTGAGTTCCGCTTTCAACAGGAGTTGTGTTCGGGCATTTCCTGACAAATTTTGGGCGTCAAGTATTTATTTTATTTTTATAGAATTTTTTATCAGGAGTTTCGTTCGGCCATTTTTGCTGGAATTTAAAAATTTCAAAATTTAGCCGAACAAAACTCCTGTTAAAAATATATCCATGTAAAATTTACGTGGATGGTGATATATCTATACATATTATGTACATTTATTCCATCAGGGGCACCTGTGCATTACCTCCTAGTACAGCTGTATTTCCGGCAACTAATTTTGAACGACTTATGTTTTTTTTTTTTTTTTTTTTTATATTTCATAATTAAATGAGCATTATGAGTCTTTTTATCAGGAGTTTCGTTCGGCCATTTTTGCTGGAATTTAAAAATTTCAAAATTTAGCCGAACAAAACTCCTGTTAAAAAATTCTATAAAAATCAAATAAATCTTTTACGCCCAAAATTTGTCAGAAAATGCCTAAACACAACTCCTGTTAAAAGCGGAACTCAAAATTCCAATTTTAAGAGGTCCATCAAGAAAGTTACATTTTGGCACACCCTAGTGCGCATATCCCTGATTAAAAAAAAGTATTGAAAAGTATTGAAAAAGTATGTAATTCAATACTTTTTCAATACTTTTCACACACTGTATATCTATATATACATACAATATAGATATATAGTTGCATGGTTCAATACTTTTTTTAAATCAGGGATATGTAAACATATATGCGGACATATATTTAGCGCAAAAAAAATATATATGAAAATATATATTTGCATATTTTTTTCGCATATATATTTTTCCATGCGGGCTGCATTTAAATGTGAATTTATATGTAATTTTATTAATAATTCAAATAAATAATATCACAGTTAAAAAACTTAAACATTTAAAATTTAAATAAACTTTGAGTTATTTTCTTTTAACATATAATAATTAAATTACGATCAATTGAGATGCCAAAAATCCTTAATCGGTCAAACACTGGTACATTTACCCTACTTAACAATGTGGATAAATTGGAGAAATCAAAGATAAAAATTTTCAAACTGTCTGGTTAGGCGTGGGACTTTTCGTGAGTTTATACATCACCTCCATTCCAGCAGTATAATTTTTAAAAATCAATTATTCGTGAAGAGTAGTAAAACTTATATATAATTACTTACCAAACGAAAACATCGGAATAACAGTCCACAATGTATACATTTTTGCTATTTAAATGGTCGGGGGTTAATTTGCTTCGTGAAACTTCTACTTGCGGAAGTTCTAAATAACCCATCCCAAGTCGTACTTGATATAGACGAGGAATTGATATTTTAAAAACTGCTTCATCATGATTCTAAAAGTCCGATTTTTATCGTCAGCCAAAACATTTGAAAATTTATTATCTGTGGTTAAACTATCACTTTTACCTTTATCACTAAATTAGATTTATCTACTCCTAAGCATGAACAGAACTCATTTGATTCCATGCCCATGATCTCAGTCACAATTTCAGCTTGAAATCGTTTTTCATTTTTATTGATTTTTTCAGCCATTAATCTAGATTTTGATTTCAATGTATTTTTTGCATTTTTTCCATACCATAAATATATTTTTCGGTAAGTATCAAAAATGAAAACGAAGTTTGAATTTAAACTATCTGGATTGATTGAAACTGGTTCTAAATGGATCGATGCACCAATCAAGAGTACTCGATATAAGCGAGAGATAATTGGCTTGGGAAAAAAAAATTGATTTTTACTCGTTCAATTTAAATATTAAAATTGAAGATTAAATACTTACTGTATCATCAACTGTGTAAAACCCTGATGACGTTCTGCCACCTTCAATATACGTAATATCTGAATTAAATAAGAGTAGGAAATCATCTGATTCATCTCCTTGCTCTTCCCGAATTGTGCGACATTGAGCCCCAAGGAAATTCCGTAAATTAACTGCATGGATCGCAGCACACGCTCGTTTATCGAGCTGTAAATATAAGAAAAGTAATAAATTCTTCAATAATCGCAATAAGATATTTAATAACCTTTATAAAGAAAAATAATTAAAATCAATTTAAAACAATTCAAAATAATTTGAGTTGATTAGGGAGATGAATCAGAAACAATCAAGATTATTATTGAGAATTTTATATAAAGCTATTTAAAAAATGAGATTTTACACATGGATCATTTAAAAGTAAGGAAAATTACTTCAAGTGTATGGACTGTTTATTACAGAAAATTACATCAATAGTATCATTAGAAATTAGTAATAAAAAATACTATTCCATTTAAGCTCCTGACATTGTTACAAAACGATTCATAAGACCATAGAAGACTCCTTAAAGTGTGATAAACCCTACCTGTATTGTCCCCTGGAATATTGCATCTACCCGAAAATTATGATGCGATGGCATAATGCTCAAGCAATCATGAATTACGTCAGCCTACAAGCGATAGTACTTAACTGTCATGATAATAACCTTACACCAGGCGAGCTTTTATGCGCAGACGTGGCTTTCAAATCCAACGTATTTTACATGACTGACTTCAACCTCAACGCAGATAACGCTTTGGCAATGTTAAGCAATCCCATAGGAAATTGTTACGAATTTTGAAAAGGAATAGCCTTTTATTTTAAAATCCCAGAACTGTTTTATAAGTCGATGAAATTCTTGGCATTGCAAGTATCTGCTGTGATTCTCGTCGAGCTCAAAAACATGGTTTTAAACTCGGCGGTATTCGATCCCGTTTTTAATGCACTGATAGTTAACTCATAAAATCAATAATGATCTAAATTTTTACAGCAGTCAAGGTCGTTCTCCATGTTGGAGAGTTGATTAGATTTTGAAATTGATCGTTACATCTGTTCAAAATTTATTCCGAAAAAACATTTTTTAAAAATTTTATTCTTGAGATTTTTCACAATCTACCGGTGCGAATCGGTTGAAATAATATTGAAAATCTAAATTTAGTGAAACCTGTTTAATCCGTCAAGATTGTTTGATTTTTTCAAAGCGTTCAAAAGTTATAAAAGGCTTACACACACACACACACACACACACACGCGCGCGCGCGCGCGCGCGCGCACGCGTATCGTAGGAATACAAGTTGTTCGCATCCGTAGATTAATATTAACCAATACTTTACACGTGCTCTTCGTGTACAACATCGTAATAATGTAGTCATGTTTCGCAGTACCGGGTATCTAGGCTTAATTGAACGGAGCACGAGGTACAAACCTTCTATAAAAAGACAAGAACCTTGGGGCACCAGGCACTGGCTCATTGAATTAAGTCGCCTTGCTCCAGCAACCCGGGTTCTGCTAGAATGGATAGAATATTTCCCTAGATTTTCGTGAGATCAATTTGCAAAATATTTTCTCAAAAACAAACAAAGAAGAGGTCAAAATTGACGTAGAGTAGACGACGAGCAATGCCTTCTCAGCAACTGTAAGCCAAATTGTTTGTTTCTCCATCAACCCGGGGTGGTCGACAAACGCCGATGGAGCGATTTGGCATGAAAATAAAAGAGTTGCTTGATTACATCAAGGGTAGGTCAAATGTCCACGGCGAAATCAGGAAACTAGCTAGGTTCATTGAAACAGCAAACGGTTTAGCTATAAAGGGTTACATGGATGTCCCAAAGGAAATACCAATCAGGACAGTGTCGTCCACACAAACGTTTGCTTAGTTGAAAGACTCTCGCGAAACCAAAAGCAGAAGCAAGAACCGATTGACTCCGAAGAATCTCTAAGCAAAGGCCGGAAGACATAAACAAATGATGGCTCCAACCTCGAAAACAGCCATCAAAAAGCAAGGAAAAAATAGCCACAACAAAGTATTTTCTTGTTCAACCAGTCGAAGGGCGAACGTACGCGGATCTCCTCAAGGATATCAAAAACAAAAGTGAACCCCACGGAGACAAGCGTGGATATCAAGTCTATCAGATAAACAAGGAGTGGGGGAGTAATAATACTATAAATGGGCCGCACGACCGAAGACAGAACTGTCTTTACCGATGTGGTCAGGTCAGCAGCTACGAGCATCGGTAGGTCAAAACCTTGACGCCTACGATGATAATTGTAATTATGCCACCCCGCGTTTTTCGGCTTACTTTATAATAGAGTCTCATCTTACACTTCTCATTTACTACCGGCAGACGTTATTTGTATCAATTTAAGGATTTCAGACCTCTAATTTCACATTTTCTGAGCCTGGGGTAACTATTTACCCCATGTGGTCACTATAGTGACCTTATAAGTATTGAAAATTTTGTGAATCCGAATGACAAAAAAAAAGACTTTAAGCTAGAAGTTGAATTGGATTATTTTGTACCAGTTCACAGCAATCGTTGTGTAATTTCAGATAAAGACGGAACTGAGATAGAATAGATTTCCATTTTTTCTAAAGTTGAAAACTCACAAAAACTTCAAACGTGTAAGAGAATAAATGCTACTTAAAAAATCTAGGAAACGGTTGACCCTGCAGGCCATCCCTGGAACTTCCCGCTAAGTAAGAGCTTATAACGTTCAAAAAAAATTAATCTATTCTGATTTTGACCTCTTCAAAATCACAACTTTCCGATTTAGCTCTAGAAAGCTAAGATTTTAGTTTCAACAAGCTTTTGTATTCCATTGTGCCTACTTTACTCTGTACGCCTTAAATTGAGGTTAACTAGGTTGAAACAGGTTTCAAAAAATTTCGACTCGGAAGAAGCCGCTCTCAAGTGATTTACAAATTATAAGTAAACAAAAAATATGAATTCAATTGATTAGATGTTTTTAATGTCAGCAGGTAAATTGTAAAACTTAAAAAAATGTAATCCTTCTTTTCCCCAACCACCCGATAGTTAATAAGTTATAAGTGATACCATTTTTTATTATCAAATGCACAAAAGTAATAATAATATTTTATCAATACTAAATTATAAACGCCAGCGAAAAAAATTCAATGTAGTGATATATTCAAAAATATGTTACTCACTGTAGCTTTCTCACCAATCCAAAAAAAAATTGACCACATCAAAGATCCACTTTCATCTGAAATTGTTTTTAAAATTATGTAACAGTCTCCTTCGTAAAATTTTCCATGAGCAACTTCTTCGATTTGGTTTGGTAAAAAGTTTTCGATTTCCCAAACTGACAGTCCTGGTACTTGACCTGCATCTTCGTCAAATATTTCTGAATAGTCTAATGGTGGTTTTTCTAAACTTTCATCCCATCTTTTAGGCCTGAATCAAAACAATAAATTTATAGAAAATTCATTTGTGTACATCAATACCATAACCTTAATTGAAAATACAAACGAAAGAATTTAAAATGTTGAAAAGAATTTAAATTTCATGATTTCTAATTACTTCTGCTACTTACTTCAAAGATTCTGTTTTATAATCACTCAAATCTCGCTCCTTGTTTTTAGTCGAAGCAACATCTTTCATACCCTGTAAAAATAGTCAGATTATGGCTCTATCAAGTTTAAAGTATTAAGTAATTCCGGTTAAGTAGTTAAAATTTTCAATAGATTTCGTATTTCCACATAATTTTTCTGTCGTCGCCTTGAGCAGAAAATATAATCAATGAAAATGAGAAAATCTTAATTGAAACCATAGTCGATCCACGTTAGTGAACAAATTACATTTTGACTGATTGATAGTGCAATTTTGGAATTTAATTCTTACGGTCGAAAGAGGCTTGCTTTCGAATCGATCGAGAATCCCCTTTATGGGGAATGGAATTCTCTAGTGAAGTGGATGTAGGTAGCTCTTTAGATTGCGTGGCTATTTATCACTTAAAGAATGAGTTTTCATGAGAATTTAACGCTCTCTTGTATTAAAATTGAATCTTCAGAGAAAAAAATTGGTCAGTAATTTATAGAACTATTAAGGATAGCATAAGTGTTTTCAAGGTGTACTTTGAAAAAAAAATCGGAAAACGATTGACCCTAAAAGCCATTCCTGCAACTTCTTGCTAATTCCACACTTAAGCGCTCAAAATTACACTTATTACATATTTGAGCTCCTCCAACTCAAAAATATATTTTTCATGTCATTTTGAGCTCTCGAAGCTCAAAAATCTAATAGAAGTTTAATAAAACATTATTTTTTGAATTTTTAAACCGCAATATACTTTGAATGAATGAACCGATTTTCACGCAATGGCGGTATTTGACGTAGTTTTTTTAAGCCTCATGGAGAATCTTTAAGTTTAAATTGATTGAACTAGGAATTTCGAAGTAATTCCGATTAAACGCTTTTTTTGGTTATCTTTCGACAACAATAACTCACGAAAGAATCAACCGATTTCGACCGGGCTGGCGGCCCTTAAGTTTATGTCTGAGCGAAAAAATTATTTTCGAATTATTCAAGTCTACAAACCAAACTATTGTCGAAAAAACGAGAAAAAATGATATCCGCTCGAAATATCATTAATGGAAATGATTGATGCATATCATAAATAACATAATAATTGCACTTACACAAAACCAATCGAATGAATTAATATTATTTTTGTAGTTTATTTATGTAACCTCCATCTATAGTGTATGTCAATAAAAATAATAATAATGAAAATAATGAGTGTGGCGCGAAATTCAAATTTCTAGTTTCGCGAATATTTTTAATAATTAAAAAAATTAATCTCAATTTCTTATAAATAATAATGATAAGGGTGATTGGATTTATAATAACAACCATTAGGATTAGTATTATTATTTTATTTATTCATTTTTATAAACATGAAGTTAAAAAAAACATTAGAAATAAGTATAATATAAAAATTAAATTGTAGTATAATTAAAAACCAGTTTTTCAATCCATGTACTAACTTAATTATCATTGTTAATAAATATATCTATATATTTCAAGTTTCATACAGATTTATTCACAATAAAAATAAAATTTTAATTATTGATGATTGAAAAACTGGTCCTGAAAAAGATTAAAATTTAACATTAAGATTAAAAATTTTAAAAAGTATTAAATGATAAGTATAAAAAAAAGAACTTTCAGTAGATAAGTTTTACAGGTAAAAATAAATTTAGGATAATTGGTTTGTCCTGACCTAATTAACATTTGTCCTGGCTAATATAATATATGTTCAATTATTAATTGAAAAATTAGTCTTAAAAAAGTTTTAAATTCAACATATTTATATTTGAGAACATTGTTATTTAATCTGGTAATTTTAATGGGAAAGATGGAGAAGAAAAATTTCAATGTAAAATTTTTTTATTTTATCGACAACGTTTCATCAGCATTGCTGATGAAATAGCAATAGAATAAGAAAATTTTACGTTGAAATTTTTCTTGTCTATCTTTCCAATTAAAATTACCAGATTAGAATTTCAATGTTGTTGAACATAAATATGAGACTTTGAAAATTTATAAAAAGTAGTCAATAAGAAGTATAAAAAAAAAAGAACTCTTTCAAATAACAAAAAATTTAGCAGTTAATTCTTATAAAGTAACTCTACGGAAAGTATCCCCTATGGAATTGTCCTTCCTGTGAGCAAAATGGACAATTAAATCGCTGATTTCTAAGTCTGGCAGCTTCAGCCGATGATTCAGCCCAAGTTGAGCACATTTTGATGTTCAAGAAAGGTAAAAAATTTTAGGCTATTGCAGCGGGCTCGTCAAAACAAATCTGAAATTTGAAAAAGCTTTTATTAAATTGCTAAATATTATTTGCTTATAATTAGCAGTATTTACCTTATTTATTGTGCTTTATTACATGTTACTAATTAGATTAATCGCGAATTAAAAGTAGGGCTCCAACACCGATGAGATTATCTTCATTCATAACTATGTAAGTTTCATCGGTAACAGCAACTAGAAAACAAATGAAATAACACCTTTATTTTAATAAAATTTCATCACTATTAGTGATTGCTACTTACTATATCTTTTTAGTGGCAAATTGATGAAATTATCAACTTCAATTGTACTCTGAATAGATTTGTCAGACTCGAATACAGGGATTATATAATTGACACACTCCAAAAAGTGCGCAACATCAAATGAGTTATTATTGTATAATTCCCAAGCCCGACTTATAACGGCATTTTGGAGTTTTACCTCTGATCGCCGGGAACGACGAATTGGCTGAGCCATCTTCAAAGCGTGCACCTCACGTTTTGTAATTTCATAGAAATTTATTAGTGACTATGAAAATTAGTTAAAATCAAATAATAATCCATATTATTAAGAGAATAAGAAAAATTTTGTGCCCAGAATAGTCATATGATAAAATCGGTTTTTTTAGTGAAATATATATATATATATATATATCGGCCGTAGTGGCCGAGTTAGTAAGACGTCGAGACATTGTCCGTACATGCTTGTAAATTAAATATATAATATATAATATAATAATAATAATATTATGTGATATNAAAAAATTCTTTAAAGCTATCTTCATCGTTATTTTTAAAATTTTTAGAAAAAACTCCGAATTTTTTTATGAATACCATTTTTAGTTTCTTTTTTCTTTTTCTCATTCTAAACTTTGACATTTTTTTACAGATATCATGAAATTTCCAGAGAGGTGTTTTTTCGATTTCTATTTTTTCTTTTCAATTAAAAAAAAAAAATTTTTTTTTTTTGTCGTATTTTTCATAACACCGGTTCAAAAATTTACGGGAATCCTCAAAAAAAAGTAAAAAGTATAGAACCATCATTTTAATATGTTAATCATCGAGAAAATCAATTTTTTTTAAATCAAAGAAGAAATTGAAAAACAATTGTTTTTTTTTATTTAATGCTTAATGAATGGTGGGCGTTGAAATGAACAGTTCTCCGATACTCTAAGTTTTATAATTAAAACGGTTTTGTCAAATGGTTTAATACATGACTATGATGTCTGAAATGCAATAATTCTTAAACTAATAAAGACATTTTCCTTAGCTAAGCAAAAAAATGTTCTTTAACAGTATTGTTTCTAATGATGGCACTTAATTAATTTTTTTTTTTTATGAGGAGGATTCATTGGTGGCGCAAACTATCGTTTCTCGACGACTTCTAGAGTAATTTGAAAATAGACTTGGGCCTTCACAAGGATTAAAAATTTAAAAAGCAATTTTGAGAAGCTAATCTGGTTAACTTTTAGTTCTATATTTTTTGTTGTTTTTCAATTTCTTTTGTTTTAAAAAAAATTGATTTTCTCGATGATTAACATATTAAACTGATGGTTCTATACTTTTTACTTTTTTTTTGAGGATTCCCGTAAATTTTTGGACCGGTTTTATGAAAAATACGACAAAAGAAAAAAATTTTTTTTTTTTAATTGCAAAGAAAAAATAGAAATCGGAAAAACATCTTTCTGGAAATTTCATGATATCTGTAGAAAATGTCAAAGTTTCGAATGGGAAAAAGAAAAAAAAAACTAAAAATGTTATTCATCAAAAAATTCGGAGTTATTTCTGAAAATTTTAAAAATAACGATGAAGATAGCTTTGAATAATTTTTTTATATTTTTTTCCAAAAAGAACATTTAATAACAAAAATTTTGAAAAAAAAAACGTCCCGATAAGCCAATTTTTGAAAAAGTTATGGCAATTTAAAAATAAAAAAGCGGTTTTTTTGAAAAATTCGGAACTTTTTTTTGGTTGGGTAAAAAAATTTGAAAAAATTATGAGAGACGTTTTTGATAGGGTAGAAAAGGATGGTAAACTTTCAGCCAAATCAAAAGGGGTCAGGGTCAAAAGTGGTTGATTTGGCGTGGAATGCCCCATATATATATATATATATATATCAAAAATGCATGTGGGTACTCAAATAAAAGCTCTTGACGAATGTAACATCGGGATGAGCTTATATCTTTAAAAACGTCAGTATTTTAATAAAATTTAATTTATTTATAGTTTAAAAGTCACATAATGACTGCAAGGTTGCTATAGTAATAATTTCTTTAATAGCATTATTCATGATACTGAAAAAGAAATTTACTCAACTAAAAAAAATTGTTTTGTCTTAAATCAAGCAACAAAATTCTAAAATTAAGAAATTTTTCTTTGTTCAAGTTCAAATTCAAGAATTTTCTTAGATCTAGAATTTTTTTCTTGAATAAGATAAATTTTTTTTCCAGTATACTCACCTGTGAACTGCCATATGCGAGTATGTATGCCGAATTTGACATTGATGCGTCTGTTATTTGACTCAACAGAATTGTTAGTTCTATCTAAAAAACTGAAAATTGACCAATTTTCTGGTTTAACATAATTCATCCAATAACTTTCAAAATACTGCAGGAACGATTGAAAAGATGGTAAAAATACTTGATAAACCATTTTTAAATAGTTCAAAGCGTTATGAATTTCATTTGCTGGAAGAAAAGCCAAACCAATTAATTTCCTAAAGAACTCTCTACCATCTTCCCATTCAAGAAGTTTATTCCACAATCCCAGATCCTTAGATTTTTTTATCAGAGCCTGAAAAATTAATCATGACAATTCGTGAATAGTTTGAAAATAAAATGTCTCCATAGAAATTATTCGATTGTAAAGCTGATGAAGTAGTACTAAAATCTTAATTATTCATCACACACCTGCATAAAATGAAAATAACAACCTTTAGAGCGGGCGTTTGGATAAAACCGCTGACAAACTTTTTTCAGTCCCATTTCATAGTCTGTTGTGATTGATAAGACTTGTAAGTGAGGTCCACATCGTTTAAAGTGATCAATTACTGGAGCGTAACAACATTTTGTTTTTCTACTCATTAAACTCCAAAGTACTGGAACTACCTGTAATAATATAAAATGATAATAATTATAAAACTATTAAACATTATGATATATTTATTTACCGTGTCATCAATAGAAGCCATGATCGTAAAAAGTTGAAAAATTTTTTTAGGATTGCGAGGGCACACTTTATAAGTTGCATCTGCAAATAGATGAACTGTTTGAAAATTCAGCAACAGAGTAGAGTCCAAAAAGACAACAGCTTCAGATCTATCAGTTGCAACTACATGTGCTGCAGTTAAACTGCTATCATTTTTGAAAAACAAATTTTTCCAACGTTGTGAATTTAATCGTAGTACATATTCTTGAAATGTTTTAGGGACAGGAGGACAGTTTAACGTACGCCACGTTCTCATTGTTCTGACAACTTCTACAAATGGTAAAAGTATCGATGCTCGGGAATGTCTGTGAAAGAAATTAATAAAATGGTTGAAACCAATAACTTTCCGGATTGATTTTCAAAAAATCATTGACTTTCATAGTGGGAAGTTGAAAATATAATATTTACTTCATTTTTTTTTTTTTTTAAATAAAAATTGAATACTCATACCCAAGACTTATATCATCATAAATTAAACGTAAATCTCGAAGATTGGAAATTACAGCTGTGTACAAATTTTTCTGGAAATTGTATATCAATTCTGTATCAAAATTCGGTGGATGATTGTGATTTGTCGATAACGTAATTGGTGGTCCTCCATCTGTTGTACCTCGAGCTCGGCAATTGCTTTTAGACATTTCATGACATTTTACGTACCTATAACAAAATAAGATGATTGATAATATTGATAAAGTATATAATTAAGGTAAAACTTAAGGTAAAACTTTGTGATAAAAAAATTTTACTTATAGAAATTATAAGTACAAATTTTTTAAAATGTTTTTTTTTTTACTAATTTATTTTTTATAGAGAGGTAAAAATTGTCAAATCTCTACTAATTTCAGAATCAACCAACTTAGAATAATTATAACCTCAGTTTAATGACAGCACCATAAAACTAAATATAATATATTGTTATATATTAAAAAAAACTTACACAACACTATTGGATGAAAAAGAACGTATGTAACAGTAACCATTATGAAATATTGGATCAGAGTTTTGATGAGTTTTTGCTCCAAATTGGAACATTCTTTTAGCGATTACGTAATTTTTTTTCGAAGAAAGTAATTTTTATATCGTTATTTAAGATATTTAAGTTGTAGTGAAAATTGAGAAGAGCATACAAAGCATGAAATAAAAAAATCACACTTTTATTAATACAATTATTTTATTAATGTTATTTAACGATGACAACATAAACTAACAAAAAAAATAGACAAAGCTTCATTCTAATAAACATGGACACCATTTTGTAATTGTGGTCGGTAAGCACATAATCATCTATACCGACAGAATAATTGACGAATTGATAACCCCTTCTTCGGAGGCTTTATTTATATTTGCATGATTACGAATTTCTAATAAACTAAATTAATTTTTCGATTTATTGTACTTAGTCATGTACTTCATCGCCATTTTAAAATCATAGCGTCTCTTAAGTTATGACACAATTCATGACGCAGTTCAGTAAAATAGTGTAGAAATTTCTTCATTGCAACCATTTAAAGTTAATTAAATAAAAAATATATTTCTGAAGATAAATATTTATTTATAAAATCTTAAACTTATTAAAAATTTAAAAATAATAAAATATAAGGATAAGTAATATTAAAATAAGAAAAAGTGAATGTTAATAAAACTATGGCTAATACTATAGAGGAAGGCGGGTTCTATTATTTAATTGAACGATCTGTTGGGACCATAAGGTAAGAAAGAAATTAAAATGAAATATTTGAATTTAAATATATTCCCAAATAAATATTAAATAAATTAATGCACATGAAATTTTTAGGTATGTAAGATGTCGTGCAGTAGCTCAACGATGTAGAGCTCGGGGAATAAAAGTTCATAATGCCCCAATTGTTTTAACACGAACGCATTGCTATGTTCCCGGGAGGAATAATGATCGAGAAATAGAAGAATTTCGTCGAGATTTAATCCACACGACCAGGACAACTTTTTTGCCAATTCGGCTTGTCTGCGATATAGTATCAGCATTGTAAGTAAATAAAGAATTTTATCTTTTTGAATACCTATAATTTACGTATATATTTGTATTTTAAAACTTTTTAGACACTAAAATGCAGCAGTGAGATTAAATTTCCAAATGGTCGGATCTTATTGTCACAAGAATAAACGTAAAAACATACATTTTGTACACTATTTTTACATACCTGGTAATTATAATAATTATCTTGGAACAAAAAATGTTTACATAAACAAAATGTAAATGGTCACTTACTAAAACAATTCACTGATTTATATTTTATTAATATTCAATTTACTAACTGACTATAACCCATAAATTGTAAACAACACTTCACGCGCAGGCGCTAGAAAAAAAAAGTAGCGGAGGTATCGTGGGTATAATCAAAATTTCTACCGAGCTTAATTCAAATTATACGGCATAATTTTTCAGATTATATCCAGTATAATATTACGCTGCATAACCTGAAAAATTATTTGGCTAAATCGGAGATTATACTGAGTATGTTACAAAAATAATTTTGTATAATCTGGAGTATATTTGATAATATCTGAAATTTTTTTTCACCACAGATATCTGTGAGTATAATATGACAGGATATCTAGTGTTTTTTTGTTCTTTCTGTGGAGAAGGTTCAAAAATTTATTTAATTTTTACTGTTTCAGGAACATTTGTCTTTGGTTAAAAATAATTTAGAACGTTTGTATGGTGAATTAACAGATCTCGGATGCCTAAGATCTCTTAATATCCGTCATAATTCATTGAAAACTAGCGGTGTTCCTTGCGAGTTATTTAATTTGGAAGAATTGACTACACTTGATCTCGGGTATAATAATTTAAAAGAAGTACCTGAAGGCTTAGAAAAAGCGAGATCACTTCTCAATTTGAATCTTAGTCATAATCAGTAAGTGACAAACGTACTTTTGATTTTTTACATTACATTAACTGAATTATGGTTTTTTTTTGTTTCCTAGAATCGAAACAATACCGAACTCGTTGTTTATAAATTTAACTGATCTTCTATTTTTGGATTTGAGTTACAATCGATTAGAAACACTACCACCGCAGACAAGACGTTTATCTAATTTACAAACATTGAATCTTAATCATAATCCACTCGGCCATTTCCAATTGAGGTAAGACTTAATTTATATCACAAATCGTTAATAGAATTTTCTTTATTTATTATTAGAAAGATTTCTAATGTGGCAATCAAAAACGTTAGGGGTATACGAATATGTAACATATGTATCCGATTATGCACTTTTTAAATTTGTTTCGACGTTTGGTCTTAAATTTTCAACAATTATAATAAAAAAAATCCAAGCATAATAAATTTTTCTCGGTAACTATATTTAATTTGATTTAATGATAATTCATTGTTATCAGGCAGTTACCATCATTGATGAATTTAACGACATTACAAATGTGTGATACTCAGAGAACATTGAATAATATTCCTTCAAGCCTAGAAAGTCTTACTAATTTGCAAGAACTTGATTTGTCTCTGAATTCGTTACCACGGGTACCAGATGCACTTTATTTACTTTCGAATTTAAAACGACTGAACTTAAGTGATAACGAAATCACAGAAATATCATCAGCAGCTGGTAAGTAAAAGCTCGTTAATTAATTAGTTTTGAAAATATTGAAAATGATTTGCATTGATTAAAATTGTTTTTATGCTTATGCTACACACACAAAAACAATCTTGTTCAAATAACAAAAAACGGGATAACTGAAAATTATGTTGTGGTAACAAATGAGTATAGTTATATGTAGCAACAAATCCATTAGTTGCATTAACAAAATGTTTCAAGTTGTACTAACAAACCAGTTTGTTAAATCACAAAATCAATTTGTTGCTCTAACAAAATCATTTTACCACAACATCTCTTAGGTTATCTTAACAAAATTTTTTTCTGCGTGTATATGCCATAGAATTAACTTCTTCCTGCACAAAATTACAAAACTTTATGTTTTCTTGATTACATTTGACTCAGAGATAGAAAAAAATTTTTTTTTGCTGAAATTCAAGAACTCATAATGTCGAAATAAAAAAAAAACTCTCCGAAGTTTTTAGGATCTCTTAAAATTATTTAAAGATATTGCAGTAAAAAATACGAAATTTGGCGTCAGACTCTACCAAGCCTGTGGATGAGCCCAAAATTATGTGTTAACCCGGGAAAAAATGATCAGACCTGACCATGCCTGTTCATGTATGATCAGACCTGAAATTAGACCTGATCAGGCTTGTTCATGTATGACCAGGTCTGAAATTAGACATGATAATGCCTGAGCAGGCCTGTCCATGTCTGATCAGACCTGTCCATGCCTGATCATGCCTGAAGTGTTAAATACGCTCAGGCCTGAGCAGGCCTGTCCATGTCTGATCAGACCTGTCCATGCCTGTTTATGTCTGAAGTATTAAATTCACTCAAGCCTAACCAGGCCTGTCCATGCCTGATCAGACCTGTCCATGCCCGTTCATGTCTGAAGTATTAAATTCACTCAGGCCTGTCCATGCCTGATCAGACCTGTCCATGTCTGAAAAGTTAAATACGCTCAGGCCTGACCAGACCTGTTTATGTCTGTTCATCTCTAAAGCGGTAAATACGCAATTGCCATACGATTTTCAAAAATTCAAAATTTCTAAAAATTTTTCATTCAAATTTTTCTTCCAAAGTATATTTTCTTTCAATAGCCCTAAGTCCCCCCCCCCCCCACCCGTCGTTCAAAAAAAAAGTATGTGTGTGTATTAATGTACATAGGTATGAAATGAAACTTTTTCATGATATATTAGTTATTTTTAAGAAGTGTCTATTCACACGTAAAAAAATTAGAAAAACGGTTCACCCTAAAGGCCACCCGTGCAACTTCCCGCTAATTCCATTCCTGGGCGCTTAAAATTGTACTTATGACATTTTGAGCTCAAAATATAATTTATGTGATATTTTGAGCTCGCTGAGTTCAAAGAAATAATATTTCTATGCATTTGAGCTCTCCCAGCTCAAAAGTCTGATAGAAGTTTCATAGAACACTATTTTTGGAATTTTCAAACCGCAATAACTTTTGAATGGATCAACCAATTTTCACGCGGTTGACGCCATTCGACGCAGTTTTATTATCCTCATAAGTTATTTTCAGGTTTTAATTGATCGAACCGAAAATTTCGGAGTAATCACTTTTTTCAGTTTTCTTTCGTTCACGATATCTCTCGAACGAATCAACCGATTTTGACCAGCTTGGTAACAATCGACGTGGTTTTTTGATGTTAAGAGCTGATTAGTTTTTGGAATCGATCGGTAGAGCTGTTTGAAAGTTATTCCAAAAAATGTCGGAGTTATGTTGAAAAAATCCTTATTTCCAAATATTTCGTCGAGGATATCTCTTGAACCAATCAACCGATTATTACGTTCTTGGCGGCGATCAATGCGGTTTTTTGAGCTATAAAAATAATTCTAGGTCATCAAAAACGATCCGAGAAGAAATGACGAAGTTATGTGAAAAAAACATTCTTTTCGGTTTTCTTTCGTTCACGCTATCTCTCGAACGGTTTTGACCGGATTAGCGCTGATCGGCGTGGTTTTTCAAGCTTAAGGGTGGATTAGTTTTTGAAGTTGATCGATCGCGCCGTTTAAAAGATATTCCAAAAAAATCACTTTCAAAAATGATTTTTTTCTTATTTTTTTTGAGATTTCTCCAAATTTCTCAAAATCTATCGGTCCGAATCGGTTTAAATTAACAGGAAATCTAAGTTTGGCGAAGCCCTTTCCAATGGCACCAACCGCGATGAAATCGGTTCAACCGTTCAAAAGTTGTAAGCGATTCACATACTTACACACACACACACACACACACACACACACACACACACACACACACACACACACACACACACACACACACACACACACACACACACACACACACACACACACACACACACACACAC
>CAJNRD030001121.1:11467750-11478762 GCA_905319865.3 Cotesia congregata | reverse complement strand
AAAAAAAAAAAAAAAAAAAAAAAAAAAACACACACACACACACACACACACTTCCTAATGAATCATAATATCTGTATAATGTTTTAATTCTTTTTTCAGAGTACGAAATTTCCAGCTTCTGTGCGCTTAATGACTGGTACACAATGGTTAAAGTTAAATAGAACAAATTTATCACAAATTCCTGAAGAATTGGGTAAACTACAAAAGTTGGTAAAGTATCATCAATTTGATTTTCTATTTCATTTTAATTCTGCTCGGGGATAATGATATAATACTAGGTAGTGTGATATATCCCGAGAAAATATTTTCTTTTTATACATGTCATAGTCTTTTCGCAAAATCCGCCATTTCATGAAATCACCTACCGAAATCACCTAGGCACTTCCCGAAGCGTCGGCGTTTAGTGAAGAATATTGAAATTGCATTATCAGCCTAGGTAGTTCATGAAATGATCACTTGGCTCTGGCATCTCGTGTTTAAAGCCAAGATACATAATCAGACGCATAAAACAGTTGGGCTTTTTATGTAATACCTATGATACATCTTGACACGTTGAATATAAAGAAAAAAATGGTGTGTGTACTTATGTACACGCGTCAGAAGTTATACTTCTTTGGCATATAATAAAAAAAAATTTAAAGAAAAAAAAATACAAAAATGATCAAAGAAAAATGTTAAAAACAATCAAATAGGTTTTATTATAGTAAAAATTTAGCTATACCGTATAAATATAAAATCATTAATTATCTTATGAATTTAATTCAGTATTATTAAAGATTTTTCTAAATAAACTAATTTTGGAGCTTCAAAGTATCAATAGTTTACAATCGATAATTATAAAATATTTTAATTATGAAAATTAAGTTAGCTGACTTATAAAAATTTTGAGAATTTTTTTTTTTTATTGAAAAAATGATTAAAAAAAATAAAAAAAATCTTTCACTTGTAAAAAACTTCAAAAACTGTAAGTGCAATTTTTAAAAAGTATTTTTTTGTTCTAATTTAATTATTAAAGATAAAATCAAAAAATTAAAAACGCCGGCTAACTTCAGTATCATTAATTATTTATTTAAAATATATTATGTTTCTTATAAAATAATTCATTATTTATTATTTAACTTAGTGATAATATCTTTTTAATTAATATTTATTCAAAAATAATGTATACATGAATTAAAAGACAAATATTGTTGTACGAAACTAAATTTTGTTTCCAACAAAATTCCGGAAAATTATGAAAATAATATATTTCATATTAAATGGTATTTCTATCGAATTTGAAAAAAGTTTGGAAAATCCAAAAGTGCACGCCTCATAGCACTCATTCATTAAAAAAAAAAAATTAATTGTGTAATTAATTAAAAAATTATAATTAAGTAATTTCTTACAGAGTATTTTTTATTTTTTTTTAAATATCGGTGCCCTTTCTTCTTGTTGTGCGCGCACGCAGTCTAAAAAAAAATCTAGCTTGATCAAGTGGCGCCATAGTTTTCACGTGACAAATAAGGAAAGTTCGTTTAGCTTTGTACGGTTGTATCGTAGTAAATTTTAATGAAAATTCAATTTAAAAAAGAAATACGTAAGCTAGGCTACTGATATGCAATACGGACCCAGTTCATCGAATTCTTAAACTAATAAAAAAGATCCGGTCTTTTAATATCAATTTGTTCGGGAGTAATCGTTGGTACATCCAAAATGGGGTGATATCCGGACGTCCACGTAAAATTTTTTTCAAAACGTTTTTTTTTTTCAAAATAGCAACATGAAATGATTTTAGAAAGTAACAGATGGTTTAATTTAAGTGTTTTTTCGGTGTACATCTACTTATATCATTGTATAAGTGTAATATGGTTGTGATAGAGGCATTTAAAGATCACAAAATTGCTTGATCTTAACGAGTCCAGTATAAAGCACAACCTCACGCGCTTCGCGCTATGAGGCGTGCAATAACAACGTTTCGTTGGATACTTTGCAACTAACCTGTATATGAGTTAACTTAGTCATTTAAAAAAATATATACTTTTAATTCTATTCTGTGGCCAACTTCATTCTGTTAATTTTGTGTCACGGTGCACGCGCATCGTAAAATTTTACTCTCATCAATTTTTCATAACGCGCCTAAAAAAGTATAACTTCAAAAAAAATTAGAAAAACGGTTAACCCGAAAGGCCATCTCTGCAACTTCCCGCTAATTCCATATCTAGGTGCTTAAAATTGCATTTATGACGTTTTTGAACTTTTTGACCTCAAAAATACAATTTATGTGTTATTTTGAGCTCTCCGAGCTCAAAGAGATGGCTCTTCTATGCCTTTGAGCTCTTTGAGCTCAAAAATATATTAGAAGTTTGATAAAACACAATTTTTTTAATTTTCAAACCGCGATAATTTTAGGGTTTGAAAAACATTAAGATCTGATGGAAGCTCGATTTTTGCAAAACCGGGTAAAACCAATAACTTCCCGCTTTTTTAAAATCTTCTTAGTGGGAAGTCAAAAATTAATAATACTAAAGAATGGAGGGAATCAAAGCAAATACAGATTAATTTATAAAAAAATATAACGAATATTATGGAAAACAACCTAACAAACGACCGTATACTTCAGTTTATTTAAAAGAGGTAAAAATTATACGGTCGTTTGTTAGCTTACTTTTCTTAATATTCGTTATGTTTTTCTACAAATAAATCTTTATTTGCTTTTATTGAACTATCAAGCGAGGCCGACGAAGGCGGCCGAAGCTCGATGTAAATTATACGAATGTCTCGCCCGAGAGATTACAGATGTAGTACAGCTACTTCATGCCTTCAAATCACACGTTCAGAGTCTTAAAAACTTTTAAAATCCCGCCTGGTCGCTCCTTGCGCCACCAGGCGTTCACTTTCGTCATTTTGTTTAGAGTTTGTGTCCTTTGCTAACAAAAGAAAAAATTTTTAATAGTTCTTAAGAGATTGGGTTGGGGAAAAAAGGAAGATTGCTATATATTCTTTGTATTAACATGCATTTAATATTTAAAACCAAATTATAAAGGTTATTGGGTGGATAATCTCTCGGGCGAGACATTCGTATAATTTACATCGAGCTTCGGCCGCCTTCGGCGGCCTCGCTTGATGGTTCAATTATACTTCATGTCTCGCCTTTCGAGATTACCGATGTAGATCTTCAGAGTTTTTGTTAAAAATTTTTTATTTTAGTTTTTTGCTCCATTATGGTAGCATGAGCTTTTCGGCAAAGTTGTCTCCCTGAACCTTAATCGGAAGATTATAGAACCTTGCAAAGACTTGGGATTTTCGCGACCATCCTGCAACCCTCTTTATTTCATCAACGTTGACGCCTCTTTCAGCCGCTTTCGACGTTGATGCGTGACGAGTGCTGTGAGCGGTGTATCGCTCGTCTACTCCCAGCTTATTGAGGCCTTTTTTGATCCAGCGTCCAATCGTGTCACGTGATACCTTGGTGTGTGGTTTTTGGAAAGATATCAGAAGAATGTCTTCCTTTCCTCTCAGGTTTTCGGTTTTGGATATATAATGTTTTACAGCACTTGCTATGCATAGACCCGGTTTTTCTTTAAAGAACGGTAGTTTTAGCAGAGGCTGTACGGCTCCTGGTCTAGATGTTTTAATGCGCTCTAGAATTTTTATTTCCAAGCCTTTAACAGTTTGCACTATGTTGCTTATTTTTATCTCAGCTAGCGTTTGAATCCGGTGAGCCGTTCCTAGAGCCAGAAGCAGGACCAGCTTCTTAGTTAGCTCTTTCAAACTTAAGGATTCGAGAGGATATAGCTCCGCGAGTTTGTCTAGAACTGGGTCTACGTCCCAGATGGCGTCATACCTAGGTTTACTAGGTCTTTTCTTAGATGTAGCTTTCATAAATCTAGTAATGATCTTGGAGTTTGAGATTTCTTCTTGTGAGATTAGAGCTAAGGCTGCTTTCGCAGTATTTATTGTTCCATGACTAGCTCCTTCTTGGAATCTTTTGGTTAAGAAGGTTAAAATTTTTGACGGTGAGACGATAAAAGGATCGGAGTGGAGCTCCTGATTAAATTTCCACCACAATTTGTACGTGGATTCGTACTGTTTCAGGGTTGAGTCTTCTAGTGATGCAATTATGATTTCAGTTGATTCTTCTGGAGAATTCTTGTTTAGTAGTGTCTGCCGGATAATCTGGCGGCCACCAGGGTAAGGTTTTGACTTAGTGGATGTGTTTTGGAGCTGGAAGAAAATAGGAGATTAGTGTTTGGCTGGAAAGTAATCCAACTATTTATTATTAACTTTTTAAAGGCTGGGAACCAATTTTGACTGGGCCATAAAGGAACTATCAGGATTCCTTCCGCTTTATCTAGCTTTATTTTTTGAATTACTTTGGCAATTACTGCGAACAGTGGAAAAGCGTAGAAAAACCACGGCCTCCAGCTAATCGTGAACGCGTCTATCGCGAAAGCTTTCGGATCCCTGTCCCATGCACAGTAATTGATGCATTTGTTATTGAACTCTGACGCGAAGAGGTCTATTTCTGGGATACCAAATATTTTAATTATCTTTTTGTATGCATAATCAGCTAGTTGCCATTCTGTATCACGATTTGACAAGCGTGACAATGAGTCCGCTTCCACATTGTCTTTAGATGCGATGTAGGATGCATAAACCCAGAGATCTCGACGTTCACACCAGTTCCATAGATCTCTCGCTAAGTCGTGTAGACCTTCTGATCTCGTACCACCTAGTTTATTGATGTAAGCTAGCGTGGTTGTGTTATCTACTCTTAGCAATATTTCCGCGGAGTGTAAGTTTTTTGCAAATAATTTTAGAGCTATAAAAGCTGCTTTTAATTCTAAATAATTGATATGTAAAGATTTTTCAGTTTGCGACCATTCTCCGTGGGCTCCCTCGCCGTCCCAGAAAGCGCCCCAACCTGACAGACACGCGTCAGAAAAAATCTCTTTTTGGAATTGAAAACTCCTGATTTTTCAGAATGCTGAAGGCAGTTTATTATACCACCAGTCTAAGTCCTTTGTGACATAGCCTGGGATGTTCATATTTTTGTCATAGTCTAACCCACTAAGGTCGAGAGCCTCTAGCTTGGCCTTCTCTAATAGTTTGCAGTGTAACATGCCATAATCAACACCCGGGCAACTAGCTACTAACATGCCTACTACCTGTGCAAACCTTCTTATTTTGCATGACTTTTTGTTTTTTATGGACTTTACATGTGTCATAAGAGAATTTCTCTTTTCATCTGGAAGTTCAACTATCATCCTTCGAGATTTTAATATGAAGCCTAGGTATTTACATCGTTGACTAGGAGATAAATTTGATTTTACTCTATTTACTATAAACTCTAGGTTTTCTAGCAGCTCAATTGTAATTTGCAAGGATTTATGACATTCCTCTGGGGAATTTTCTAGACATAAAATGTCATCAAGGTAGATAACCGATAAAAACCCCATCGACCTCAAGTAAGTCATAACTGGTTTCATGAGTTTCGTAAATACATATGGGCTCTCACAGAACCCAAAAGGTAAGCACGTAAATTCATATAACTGGGCCTGGAATCTAAATCTTAAATACTTTCTATTACTTTTGTGTATCGGTATCGCGAAATACGCGTCTTTGATGTCGACCGAACCCATGAACATGAATTGTTCTAGCAACCTGCAGGCAGATCTGAGGTCTTCGAGTTTGAAATGCTCCGTATTAATGAAAAGGTTAAGCTCCTGTAAATTTAATATAAATCTTTTGGAGCCATCTGGTTTTTCTCTCAGGAAATAACTAGAGAGGAACTGATCGACTGTGTCGGAGCACTTTTCGATCGCCCCAATCGTCAAGAGTCTGTCCAACTCTTTCTGAATGTCTGAGGCTTCTTGGGAAGACCAGATTTTTCCCCCCGTGGGATACGTTTGGTATGGAATTTCTTTAAAATTAATTTTATGACCCGTGATACATTGTCGGATAAATTTATCCGGTGTAATTTGTTCCCAAGCCTTTAAAAAATGTTTCAATCTTCCTGCTAACTTTACCTGTTCTTGTTCTCTTCCTAATGGGTTCGTGATCTGTTGGTGCTGCTGCT
The DNA here is from genome assembly GCA_905319865.3 of Cotesia congregata. Lineage (NCBI taxonomy): Eukaryota > Metazoa > Arthropoda > Insecta > Hymenoptera > Braconidae > Cotesia > Cotesia congregata. The sequence goes on along the minus strand of CAJNRD030001121.1, from coordinate 11,472,701 downwards.
GTTGTTCGATTGATGACGACGATAGCTCTGATTCGGAGTCTGATTGGGTCTGCTCTGGCTGGAAAGCCTCGCTGGTAGTTTTTGGGCAGCCGACTTGGGAGTCTGAGGTTTGAACTTCTGGCTCGTCACGAACGTCGGCCTGCGGGGTACTGACGAGCCGTTCCAGTTTCCCGAACTGGATGTTAGGCTTTTCTTCTGGGGTTGGACTTTTAAATCGTGGGTCAGTTTGTCCATAGACTTTATTTCTTTAATTTTTTCTCCTAGCTTATCACCAAATAGGTGCGTATCGATTTGTCTTTCCTCTAATGAGGATGCTACCTGTTTTGTCAGTCCTGGTAGGATATACGCGCGTCGGGCGATGGATTGCGAGTGGTGGAGCTCGGCTTGGATTCTTGCTGCGTCCCAAATGTTGCCCAGTATTTCCTTTGAGTCGATTTTATCTTTTTCCAGTAGTAGATTAATTACCGGAGCTAGTGCTGACAGACTTGACCCTGCTAGTTTTTGTGTATTGCAGAAATAGTTATCTCGCTTTAACGCTGATTCATTTAGGGTGGACGCTATTTCCGGGTTCAGAATTGGAGCCTCTAGCAGACAGGATCCCCCTCGAGGGTATTTTTTCAGCAGATTTTCTTTCTCCTCTTTTTTCAGGCCCGATTTTATCCATGCATTCCATCTAACCGCAACATCTGCATGAATTTTTTGACAAGCTTCTCCAGTTTCTGGCGCCTGACCCAATATCTTTATAATATCCTCATCCAGGGTCGCTGACGAGCCAGGCTCCTCGATTTTCTTCTTTGAGCCTTCTATTTCGCCCTGCACTGTGTCTTGTGTCTGTTATTGTTGCGATGCTTGAATGTTTCTTTCTGGTGTTTTACTTTTACCAGAATTACCAGTTAAATCAATAAGTCCGATTTGAGATTCTGTATCTCGGGTCTCAGGTGTTTCTCCAGTACCCTGATTTTGACCTTGTTGCTGATAAGACAAATCCGTTGAGGCGTCGTCTGTAAAGAATCCAGAAAAAAGGACGCCGGTTAAGAATAAATTGTTTATTATTGTCATTGTTTTTTTTTTTTGAATTATTTATTTATTTATTTATTTATTTATTTATCACCTCTCGTGTGATATATGTATATATGTAAATGGTTCATTGTTTTTTAATATTTTAATTTTTTAATTTTTTTTTTTTTTAGTCTTAGTCCTGTCTTTCATACAGGCTTGACCGAGAAATCTTTGGGATATGGCTCGTCTCTCGTACGAACTCTCCCATTATTTGTTATTTGTAAAAATTTTTTACCTCGTAAACTGTTGTTATTATTTTCACTATCCGCCATGTTGACAGCATCGTGTATAGGTTGGGTTGCTAAAACCCTCATAACCAGTTCCTTCAGATCTTTCATCTCACGCCGTAATTTTTTGGTTTCCTCACCTCGTTCTTCACTGTGGGAACGCTTTTTGTGTTTCCCCATGTTTAATTAAATTAAAACAAACGTAAAAATACCTGAAAATTTTTTAATTATCCGAGAGCGTTTTCTCGAACGTGTAATTCTTTTGGCACAAAAATAACTAATGACGAAAGTGAACGCCTGGTGGCGCAAGGAGCGACCAGGCGGGATTTTAAAAGTTTTTAAGACTCTGAACGTGTGATTTGAAGGCATGAAGTAGCTGTACTACATCTGTAATCTCGAAGGGCGAGACATGAAGTATAATTCCTTCCATTTTTTGATATTATTAATTTTTTTTTCATTGTCCAACGTGCCAAGATGTATAATTGGTATTACATGAAAAGCCCAACTGTTTTATGCGTCTGATTATGCATTGAAACGGAATGTTATGTTTCCCTTGGTCGCCCCTTTTACTCTTAAGGGCGCCACTGGATTTTTGTTCTCAGTTTCCAGAAACTGGACCTGAACATGGAGTGCTAGGTCAGGGTCGTGAGAGAATTGCTGAAAGGAGCTAGGATCAAAACACAGAAATTCATTTAACAAAAATTATTTATTTATCCAATCCCTCTTACAATTAAAATATGGCCAGTATTACAATATATAAAATTTCATGGACACAAATCCACACACACTCACACTCATTCGGTATATTTCTCGCTGTCCAGCTAGACCCTCACGTGGCTGTAGTACCCGATGCCTACTGGACTCTCACGGTACTCTATCTACTTCGCGTCGTCCCCTGGACCTCTAACGCTACTCTAACTTAGTTCGCGCGGTCTCACGGACTCTCACGCCACTGAGCTGGACCTCTGACGTGATTACACACGTTGTCCACACAGCGCACGCTGTCCCCCAAACTTCACGCTACTCTGAGAGAACTACCCGAGGCTGGATAGTCTCTTTACGCTCACACAAACACACTCTATACCAATTCCTCATTAACAATAATAATAAGAGCGCTCGAATTACAAAATAAAATAATTTCCATAATATTATTTATCTAATTAAATTTTCCAAAATTCCGGTTATCATTTTCCGAATTTCAAATACAATTAACAATTTCTTATCACCTAAATTACTGCCGTATCTCAATTACTCAACAGTAATTATCTAAATTTAAATTTCAAAATAGCCAGGACTAAATCCATTTTATCCGAGTAATTTATGAATTAAATTTGATCTTTGTTTTAGCAAACTTAAATAAATTCCGGTTCGAGTAAACTTAAATTTCGTACATTATTTAATCCGATCCAAATTAATTTATTCCGAGTTATTTTATTTTACCCAGTAGCGGCGGTAATTTTACTAGACATATTCTTCGACGCAAAAGTTAAATTTCGACAAGAGATTATCCTATTGTATTTATTTTGTGTTTCTTAAAACTTAACTTTCAGAATTTACGAAACATTTTATTTTACTCGAGTTTATTCTATTTCAATGACTAAGAGACTTTAGCTGCGACCTTGTGTGTCCTCTACTCAGCGTTTTCTCGCACGGACAAGATGGCTGACGCTCTCGCTCGGTCTAGCGTCTTTGTCGCAGGACTCAAGTAATTTTTTTTGTGTGTGTGTGTGTGTGTATGTGTGTATGTAAACCTCTTATAACTTTTGAACGGCTTGGCCGATCGGATCGACATCGGTGGTGATCCAAAGAGTATCATAGCCATTAAATTTCGTGAAAATTTGAATTGATTCGGTTCGCTAGATTTTTAGAAATCTCAAAAACAAAATTTTCGAAAAATCGTTTTTTTGGAATATGCCTGGTGGCGGCATTAGACATTAAAAACGCCTTCAATTCCGCCAACTAGAACTGCATCATGCAAGCTCTTCGAGAGAAAAACGTCCCAGAATACCTGTGTAGAATAGTGGCCAGCTATTTTACCGATAGAGTTCTTAAATACGACACGAAGAATGGTCTAAAAGAGTATGATATTACCGGAGGTGTACCCCAGGGCTCTGTACTTGGTCCACTGCTGTGGAATATCATGTACAATGGCCTATTGAGATTGAAATTGCCAAGAAGTATAAAACTCGTAGCATATGCAGACGACGTAGCCGTAGTAATCGTCGCTAAACACCTTGACGAGATTAACAACATGTTCGACATCACCTTCGAGCGAGTCCATCGGTGGATGAATACGGTAAACCTGCATCTGGCTACACACAAAACTGAGGCAGTGCTTATATCCAGCAGAAAAGTGTTAGAGACCATCAAGCTGAAAGTAGGCGAACAAGAAATCACATCACAACCTTACATCCGATATTTGGGAGTGATGCTTGATGCCCGTCTCAACTTTAAACAGCAAGTGGAACACGTCAGTGCCAAAGCGTCAGTAGTGAAGGCTAGTCTCGCACGACTGATGCCGAACGTTGGAGGCCCAAAGGAGAGCAGGAGACAACTACTATCATCAGTTGTCACATCGGTGCTCACATATGGAATATCTATTTGGGCAGACGCGCTGAAGTTGCAAGAATCATGGAGAAAAGCAGGACCAGTATATAGACTGAGCGCTGTAAGACTAGCCAGTGCATTCCGCACGATATCAGAAGTAGCAGTGTGTGTCATTTCCGGAACTCTACCGCTCAGAGTTCTAGCTGAGGAAAGACGGAACCTTTACCAACGAAAGAGGTCAACCACACTAAGTGCCGAGGAACTCAGAGCTGAAAAACGGCAAAACAGCATTGCACGATGGCAATCGCAGTGGGACGCCGCGACAACAGGAAGATGGACACACCGTCCCTTTCTTTCTTTTGTCCGAGAAGGTTCTGGGTTCGAATCCCAGTCCGAGCTATCTAATAATTTATTCTCGCATATTTTATACACTCACATTAAGATGATCCTCTCCACAATCCTTTCTCAATCCTTTCCTACCAATAATCCTGTTACTTGAATGTTGGAACGCTTCACGTAATAAATTATCCGTAACTCCTATTCTTTCCCGCATCACAGCATTATTTATATTTGTTAAAAAAATGTGGAACGCTTCACGATTTTGCATGGCCCCTGCGCAAGGATGACACGCAAAATCGTGAAGCGTTCCACATTTTTAACAAATATAAATAATGCTGTAAAGCGGAAAAGAATAGGAGTTACGGATAATTATTACGAGCTAATCGATGAAGCTTTTTAGCAATAACTTCTTTTTTATCAACCATTTTTAGCAATTTCAGATATCTTTTTTGCGTTTTCTTTTATCCTTTCCTTATCATGCAACAATGACCTTACTAATGAACTAAGACGACTTTCCAATTCATTTATTCTATTTACTTGATTATTAGTAATATTATTCAATGTGTTCACTTTAGCTTCCAATTCGTGAATGATATTATTTATTACGGTAATTGATTTAAAAGACATCATTTCCAGCTCCTATTGTAACATCAACCACATCAACATCTTTGAGATCCCCTGATTCAAGATCAGCAATACGTTTTTTATTTTGATGTATTATAGTTTTAAGCTTTGCTATCTCCCGATTGACAATTGAATGCATGCTAGATAATATAACA
>CAJNRD030001121.1:11438243-11458407 GCA_905319865.3 Cotesia congregata | reverse complement strand
TCAAAAATCGGGAAGTTATTGTTTTCACCCCGTTTTTCAAAAAATGTTGGAGTTTTACACATACACATACACAAACTCACACATACATACAGACATAGTGAAACCCTCGCGAGAGTAGTCAGGGAAGCTTCCTAGGACCTCAGAACGTCGAGATCTAATGAGAATTTGATTTTTGCAAAACGAGGTAAAACCAATAACTTCCCGATTTTTGAAAATTTTTAATTTTCTTAGCGGGAAGTTGAAAATCTTTGTCCTGTTACAAAATAAATTGAAATCCGAACAAAAATAGTTTCACTGTAAAAAATTGCGCCAAGTACACGTTCACGACTCTTGATATACAAAAAAACTGAAGAGAAATTTTCACTTTACAAAAATATGTAAAATCTGAAGAAAAACAGTTTCACTGTAATAAATTGCGCCAAGTACACGTTCACAGCTTTTGATTTACCAAAATACCAATGAGAAATTATCACTTTACAAAAAGACGTAAAATAAAAAAAAACAGACCAAGTAGCTGTTATGATTTTTAATAATTGAAAAAATTTTGTAGTAAATTTAACAATTAAAAACAATTTTTTCAACGTACTTGGCGTGCGTCATTGAGTACCTCAAATTTTTTCATATCTGATAACTAAGGCTAAAGAACTTATGTGAAAAGTAATTTTAGGGACTACAATTCTTTCAGCCCCTCCTCACCAAGCCATTGCCCCTACTGATGATTATTTTGATGCAACCATATGAATCTATTAGTTTTGAACATCTCGATCAATCGAATCGAGATAAGTGGCAATACAAAAAGTATCAATGCCATTAAATTTGGTGAAAATTTGAATTGATTCGGTTCGCTAAATTTTGAGAAATCTCAAAAATAAAATTTTCAAAAAATGGTTTTTTAGAATAACTTTTAAACGAGTCCACGAGTCAATTAAAAAAACTCATTCGCTCTTAAACTCGAAATACTGCGTCTATTGCCGCCAGTCCCGTCAAAATTAATTGATTCTTTTGGGAGTTATCAAAAACGAAAAATTTCGAAAAAAGTGATTTTTTTTACATAACTTGGACATTTCTTTTTGGATCGTTTTTGATGAAAAAAAAAATAATTATTGAAGGATGATGATTAAAATTAAATTTTTCTTGACGAGATAAGAAACTGGATTTTTAGGCGGTAGTAGAGCTAAGCCTTCGCGCGATCGTGCTTAAAGCATGCAATAATGCTGTGAAGAAGAAAAGAACAGGAGTTAAGATAATTATTAAACTACTGACTGTTGACATGAATGAGTTATTTGACGGATTTTGTGACGTTATTACAATACATCTGAAAAAATTTGGGGTACTCAATGACGCACGCCAAGTACGTTGAAAAAATTGTTTTTAATTGTTAAATTTACTACAAAATTTTTTCAATTATTAAAAATCATAACGGCTACTTGGTCTGTTTTTTTTTATTTTACGTCTTTTTGTAAAGTGATAATTTCTCATTGGTATTTTGGTAAATCAAAAGTTGTAAACGTGTACTTGGCGCAATTTATTACAGTGAAACTGTTTTTGTTCAGATTAAATATACTCCAGATTATACAAAATTATTTTTGTAACATACTCAGTATAATCTCTGATTTAGCCATATAATTTTTCAGGTTATGCAGCGTAATATTATACTGGATATAATCTCAAAAATTATGCCGTATAATTTGAATTAAGCTCGGTAGAAATTTTTATTATACTCACGATACCTCCGCTACTTTTTTTTCTAGCGCCTGCGCACTTAGCATTATCATATCTATTATGTATTTTAAATATGAGGATAGTCAAATATTGTTTCAAATAATTATTACTCACATAAAAAATATTCAAGGAGTATTAAAGCAAAATTTTTTCGATAATATGGGATTAAAATATTTTTTTTCTTTTCTTCTACTCTTTGAACTTAAAAATGTTAGGCTAAGAATTTCAATAATAAAATTGCAATTTTAATTTCTAAATCAACACCGCAATGAATGAAATAAGTCAAGAGATGAATACATAATTTTAATATTTCTTTAGTTCGATTTTTTTAACAACAAATTACAAAATTTTGATCTTAAAGTAAAGTTTACAGTTAATCATAAAACTTAAAAAATATATCAAGACAGGTTATAAAATAAATTGTTTAAAAAAAAATTAATATTTTTTTTTAGAATTATATTTCAAAATTTAAACAATTATTTAAAGAACAATCATGACAGTAAGAACATTAATTCTAATTTTAATTATATTAATAATTATAAAAATAATAATAATAATATAGCTTACATAACGACAGCGATAAAAACATTTTTCAAATCAGAGCAACATAAATTTTTATACCCATCGTTTTAAAATATATTTTTTGTTATTTCCAGCTTTAGTAATATGTATAACACAGCATGATTCTAAATCATCTGATCCTATAATATTCCAATCTGGACTATCATTAAAAGCAGAAGGGTGAATTTCATAGGCCTGATAATGTTCATCGTAATTACAGTAATTACTAAAATTTTTGGTCACGATGAATAATTGATCGGTAAAATCATGAAATATAGTGAAAACTGTAAAGAAAGTTGGTCCAGAGCTTGTTGGAATCATTAAGATTGAATCTATTTTAATTGAACGTGCTTTGAATTTTAATAATTTAATTTCATATACATGTTCTGTAGTACTTTCAGATAAATATTGACAGTAACATGGATATTGAGGCAAGCCTTTAAGGAGTGTAACATCATTTACTTCACAGTCATATTTACATACGTTCTGATGATTTAATGCAAATCTATAACTCAAATGTAGTTGATGTTTTATAGCTATAGTCTTACAAATACTTCGTCTGATTACTGCGGTACGTGCATCTACTTTAGCTTCTTTATTTTTACTTTCGGCTCTCATGGTGTTCAAATTCCAAAGTGGACCCATAAGCTTCATGACACGTGAATAATGAAGTAGAAAATGGTGCTTGGGCTTCATACAATTTGGAAACAAAGAAGTTAACAATCTCAAATATTCACTTATTTGTCGTTGTAAGTAATCACATAAGTCATCGTGGATTATTGTCGACGTGACAATATCTATTATGTCTATCAGATAAATATATAATTTCCAATGTAGATCATCAACCGGAATGAAATGACCTATCAGAACACCAATATTGCAAATAACACATAATGCTTCAGCAGCAGAAACTTTCAAGTATTTTTCAGTTATCTGATTTTTTTATGTCTTTTGGCTTATTTCTTATTTCATCAGGTTCATAATATAAGCTTTCTATTCGATCATTTAAATTGTCTAATGAAAAAAATTTTGCTTCTTTTATAAAATAGTTCAAAATCAATCCTAAATCGTATTCTATGGTTGCATCAAAATAATCATCAGTAGGGTCAATGACTTGGTGAGGAGGGGCTGAAAGAATTGTAGTCCCTAAAATTACTTTTCACATAAGTTCTTTGGCCTTAGTTATCAGATATGAATAACGTTTTTTGGTTCCAACAATAATTTCAAGTGGGGGTATATATGTATCAATATCTTGGAAGTGTTGTAAGCATTGATGCTCTGTACGTAATTCTTCGAAAGAATTTAATACTAATGCGAGCATTGTTTTCAACGCTAATAAATTATTAGGTGATTCATTTAAAAATTCTAATCTGTTTAATAGGTGCATAAAAAGAATCGTGATAGGGCTATTATTTAAAAATTGTGTGAAACTATTGGTGATATCATGAACTCTGCTTCGAGGCAAATTCGGTAAATCAAACAATTTGGCAATGTATAAAGCAGCTTGTCTTTTCAAGCTCTGAGCAAATATTTGAGGATCCATTTATAATAATAAATATTGTTTACATGCGATATTTAATAATATTAATCAAACTTAGTTTTTAACTTTTTTTCAAAAAACAATAGAGCTTTTTGCAATTGAATCGATGATTTTGATGGCGAAGTTATTTTATAAATAACTTTCTTCAGAAGTATATATGTAGGACTCACAAATTTTGGCAATGTGCAAGATGTTAAAAGAAATATTTTAAACGTAACGTCTAAAGCTTCAAGTGCGGTATTAACCTTCAGTTTTACGTTATCAATTATGACATAAAAGTCGACAGGTCCGACAAAAACCATAAATGGATAAAACGCTTCTTTATTAATAATAAATGTCTGCCGCCGAGCTTTAATTTTAGCTTCCAGCTCATCAGATTTCTGTAAAAATATGAGAGTGTTAATTATTTATCACATGAATCTTAAAAATTAAATTAGTAATTTTTAAATGAAGTTCTACCTCAACAGTGAGAATGTAAGAATTTTTAAATTCTGTTGTTTTTTCATCAGCTACTGAATGATTTTCTACTTTCCTCCGTTTGACTGTACTGGAAATAGACGATTTAATAGCCAGAGGTAATAGTGAAATTATAACAGCATCTTTATCATCTAAAATATATTAAAAATATAGCTATTGCGTTGATTTAAAAAATTTAAAGTACAATATTGTTATGAACCTTCGACTAACTCGGCTAATTTAACAACCTAAGTTTCAGCATCAACATCATCTATCCTTTTTGATAAAATAAAATCTTCAAATGTTGCTCGAAGATCTGGCCAAGATCTCTTCAATGATTTAGCACTTTCAAATTTTTTCTCAAAATCCAACGTTATCTGAAGAAAAAAAAATTTAGTTTAAGTTTAAATACTTTTTTTGTAAAATTATATTAAAAATAAAATATTAATATAATTATTGAAACTAATACTTACAAAATCAGCTCCTTTTTCACCTGATAAACAAGGATATAAACTAAATTCAACTAATTTATCAATACTGTCTGCTACCAACTGTTTTCGAGCTGAGAACGTGTCAATCCAAGCTTTCTCAATTTTTTCTAAATCGTCAGAGTCCTTTTTCAGTAAATTTAGTAGACTTGTGGTTGAAGTTGAATCTAAATAATGTTATTACGTCATTATACCATTCATAAAGTAGAAAAAATTGTTAATAATTCAAAAACTTACCAGTACTACTATCCAAAACTGAGTTACGGCGACTAGAGATAACTAATAAACCTGAGTCAACTAATTGTTTTCGAGCATAGTTTAACTGGCTTTGCAATTTGCCAGTTGGGTTAATTTTATTCGTACCATCTGTTAACCCAGGACTGTAATAAATACCAGATTTGTCATCAAACGATTGACTTATTTCTGTGGCAAGATTTTTAAGAATAGATGGTGGAACCCTGCAAGCAGAAAAATGTAAGAATTATAGTTTAACAGTGCCAAATTTTTGGTATTATACACTCAACTATACGAAGCAATCAACTGAATCATATAATGTTTATTAATTCATTATTAACTCTATTTTTAAAAAAGTTTGCTTACTCTAATTTTTTCAAAGGATTATCTGAGGTGATTTTTCCTTGTTTAAAAATTATGTTAATCTCTCGGCCAAGAGTGATTTCCGCCAAATAATTGCTCAAAGTGTCAGTGAGATTATTATGAAGTCTGTAATAATTTAATATAAATGCTCCATAATAAATGTCATTGCACAAAAATTAAAATTAAAAAATGAAATAATGGCAACATAAAAACTCAAGCGTGACTATGAACAGGTTAAATAAACAATTGCTTCAAGTTGAATTTTAAGTTGTCTTTGTCGTTGAAATTGATGGCGCAGCGAATTTTGGCGTTGATTTCTCTGGAGGGTGAAGGTGTTGAACGTGGAGAGTTTTCTGAAGTTGACTACGCCAATCACTAAGTCGACTGTCAACCTCAATGCTTGGGTTGATAAGTGATGGGGTTTAATCTAATATGCACAACGTTCTTTTAATTTAGATTTTTCGAAATCGATGTTTGATTTTAATGGAACTTGCTCATATATCTAGACTAGATTTTACTGCGAACCGTACCGCACCCGACGGGAGTTCCCCCGTATTGTTCAAAAAAATTTGGATGCACTGAACCGGTCTGAACTGAACTGAAGAGAGGTTCCTCGTTGATTAAATGTTCTGGATGTACCGACTGATAGAGGTTCCCCGTAAATTAAAATGTTTCGAAGATACTGCACTGGAGAGAGGTTCCTCGTAGTTTAAAGATGTAGAATGTCCTGACTGTGTTGATCGATGACGACGACGACCTGGTAGTCCATGGCGCTTGCATGTTTATACTATTGTGGAGGGATGAACCTGGTGGTGGTGCGATCCCCAATTTCCATACCTTTGGACTGGAGTGGTGGTACCATCCCTCAATTTCTAAGAATTTTGTTGTTGTGCTGGTCTTCGTATGTGGGAGACCTTTAACTCTATAGGTCCATTGAATATCCTCACCTGAACTGGCAAATATTGATTAGCCATCCCCTGGTGACCACCAGTGGTTCTTTCTGAGAAGTGGAACATTCAATTAACGATGATGGGACATCGCATCAGGGGTGACAACCATCCCCTATTGTCTCTTTAAAGTGTCTATTCTTCATTTTCATATAGTCCTAATCCTGCGCATGTGAAATACCTGGCAACATAACGCACCCTTAACCTTAGAGTGGAGCTTCCTCCTTTGTTTTGTGTTCTTCTATACTTGTCAGTCACACAAATATCGTTTTAACCTGTGTTCATTCCTTCTTCGGCACTCTTTTAATCAATACCAAGTCCTCTTCTTCTTTTACTTTCTTACATGTTGATCCTTTCAATCCATCTTTCTTGTAGTAGGAATATTTTGATTATTGATTAAATTGACCAAAATTTCTAACCGTAACACGACTGTTACGATACCATAAGCGCTGAACACTTTAACGAATCATAACTTACAAAATAATGCGAATTTATATCTAAAAATTCACAGGCATATTTTTTGGGTACTATCCTAACTATTAATGAAAAAAAAAATTTTATTTTTAAAAAATATTACATGTATCGCCCCCCTTAATCGATCAAGTAGTTCAGAAATTACAGGGTTTTGTTATGTCCACCCGCAAATTTTTTTTTCTTTTCTCTTTCTTTAAATTCAAATCGTCCGCGCAGATGGAAGACTTCTCGAAGTGCGAAAGCCACAATAAAATAGAAGCTACGCTACTGCTGGTTGACTAGTGGGGACTTCTGCAAACTCAGCAGCGCGAGGTTTTAAAAAGGCGATCAACAGCCAACGCCGTGTCTTAGTTGGTTAATTCAATTTCCGCGTTTAACTGACGGGCCCGTGCCTTGAAGAGTCCTCTCCTTTAATTTGCACTGCACTTAAAGGAAGTTTGTACGCGGTTTAACCGGCAGGCCACGTATTAACTTTAAGTATAAACCAGGTCTTTGTTAGTTAATTTGACTTCCGCGTTTAACTTGACGGACCCGTGCCTTGTATAAGTCCCTTATCTTAATTTGCGCTGCACTTAAGACAAGTTTAGACACGGTTTAACCGGCAGGCCACGTATTAATTATAAGTATTAATTATAATCATAGAGAGCCGTAATCAAAGTTCTAATTTGCTCTGCACTTAGGCGAGAATACGACCAATAAGTAAAATCTAGAGAACCAGATTCTCAAAATTCTAATTTGCTCCGCACTTAGGCGAGAATCCGGTCAGTAAATCATTTAAGATCTTTTTAAAGCTAAATTTACGCACTTTACCCTACGGGGGACTGGAGGACGTTAGCTCAAACAAATAAAATTCAAATAAATAAATTACGTTAAATAAAATTTGTGAAAGTGTAAAAGTTTTAGTGTTTATAAAAATAAACATCAAAAAAAGTGAAATTTTGTTGGCGTTAGTTCATTTCATAAAATAAGGAGCCCTTAGAGTAAGCAGCCCAAATCCATCCAATTCCATCCGCTGCAAGGACCAACCAGAGGGCCCATTCAAGGAAAAGGCGCTAACAGCAGCCCCGGAATCACGGATCCAGTAATAAGAAATAATCCTGCAAGTAGTAAGTACATCTATACTCAATAAAAATCCGTGCTCAGTCTCAAACGAAGGCGTGGTAAATTCGTACATCGAAAACGTCCCACATAAATAATTAAAAACTTCATTGCGTATTCTTTGAACTGTTAGTCCAAACCTCCACCGTTTACGCTACCGCTCTAAAAACGCCCTTGGACATAACAGTTTCAAAATTTTCAAAATCTTAAAAATTCATTTTTTGGCAGATTCTGCCGCGCATAACTTTTGAATGAAATAACTTATCGAAATTTTGTAAATTGCATTTCAAAACCCATTAAAAGAGCTTCAATTTTCATACTATTTCATTATCCTTAACTTAAAATAACTTATTCGTCTGGAGGTTTTTAATGAAATTTTACTCTGGCAGTCGTTTTTTCGATTTATTTGTCTAATACATCTCATAAAAATCTATTCATATTTTTATCCTTATTCTCAATAAATTTTTTTTTGTATATAATCCTAAAAGTTTTTTTTTCTATTCATTATGAAATCTACTTCCATTTCAGCTGCCGAATGGCCTTTTTTTTGTTAAATTGAATTTCGTTAGAACGGTTTTGTATTTATGGTTCTTCAAGGTTCATTTGCAGTGACTGTTAATTTAATTTATTAGTTTAATAAATTAAATTAACAGTACGGGCATGTTTTTCGACCCGCTGAATACGAATTTCAAGTCAGTTTAGGCCGTCCAGCTTTCAATTTCGAGTAAATTGCAAAAAACCTCAAATAATAGCGAAAATTCGATGTTTTGGCAAGAAAAAACTTTTGAGATCTAAGGCAAGCATAATTGTTATGTATTTTGGTCTGTTAAATACTAATTTTGATTGTACTTTATTTATAAACCGTTTTAAATCTAAAAAAATTGTAAAAAATCATCAAAAATTGTAAAGATCGAAGAAAATTGGGATTATCTTGGTATAAAAAATTTTGTGGACCCGGATTGACAAAGATTTGCATGTAATTGAATCTGCTTGATCTGATTCTGCAATAAATTTGGCCCATCGTCCCCTCAAACATTCGTAAAATTGCAAAAAATCGATAAAATAGCAGAATATTGCTGCCGAAAAAGTGGAAAAAAATCTTTTAAACACAATTAAATAAATTTATTGTATTTTTTATTAACAAAATACAAGATTAATATCTGAAAATGCAAAAAAATTGTAAAATCTGTGAAAATGACGTATAAACAGAATTAGAAGAATGATCGAACTTTCTTATTTTCAAATTATCTACGGAGTGGATTTCTCTTTCGTTTATTATTTTCTTTTGGTATATCTCTTTTGAATGTCCAGCAATAGTCTGCCATCATGTTGATATTCCAATTTCCTTGATACCTAGTCTCCATTTCACTTATGTATTGATGAAAACGTTCTCCCTGTTCTTCACTGTACTCCCTAAGATTCTCAGGAAAATGGTCGATGTGAGAATCTAGGAAGTGTAATTTTAGATTCATTAAGCATCCTAAAGTTTTGTAATTTGTCACTAATTCTTCGACTATTGTCCTGTAATTTTCACTTTTGTTATTTCCTAAAAAATTATGACACACATTTTGGAAACTTACCCAAGCTGCTCTCTCCGTATCATTCATTTTACCTATAAAACAAGCATCCTGTAATAGATTTCTAATTTGGGGTCCATTAAAAATTCCCTCTTTTAATTTGGCATCACTTATCGCCGGAAACTTTTCTCTCAAGTACTGAAAACAATCACCATCCTTGTCCAGAGCTTTGACATATTATTTTATGAGACCTAGTTTGATGTGAAATGGCGGTAGCAGATAGTTTGACGGCTGAATTAATTATATTCGTATTACATTATGAGTACCGACATTTAATTGCACTCTCATAGGCCATTCTTTTTTCTCTGCTAGGCCATCTTTCTGTCTCTGCTATCCCACAAACAGATAGTAGGGATATTTTGTGAATCCTGACTGTTGGCCTAAAAGAAGTGCGATTTTGAGATCCCCGCAAATTTGCCATTGGTGTTCAGAATACTTTATCTTATCCAATACAATTCCCAAATTTTCATAGGTCTCTTCAAGCTTCGTCGAATGAGCTATTGGAATTGGCGCTAATATGTTTCTAATATGAAGCAAGACAGCTTTGAGACTTCTAGTTGATGAATCTATAAAGAGTCTCCACTCATAGTCTTTATAGATATTAGGTTTTAATTCATCAACCAAGCCTTTAACATTGGAACAGTACACCACCGAGTTCTCATCATCCTTTGTGAAAAACTTCCGGAACTCCTCTTCTCTATTCCGATAAAAGTAAGCCGTTAACTTTTTAGCTAACAAATTTTTATTTTTTAGCCTTGATGCCAGTAATTCAGCTCCATCCTTAGGCAAATTCAAATCTCGTATGAGATCATTTAGTTCTTCTCGACTAAATGTTTCAGGGTCTTTTGTTTTCCCATCTGGCATGAAATCTTCATCTTCGGGATTTTCATCTTCAGAAATTTCTTCTTCCTCTTTCTTCTCCATTGGCACTTCTTCTTTTTCTACTTCCATCTCTTCAAGAGCTTCGGCTTCATCAACAATAACGACGAAGTAAAACCGGCAATTTCAGTCATACAGAAGTAACAGTTATGCGAACTAGTTAGTGAAGTCCAGATCATGGGAATTGTAAATTTCAAGTTTTCTCTGTTTTTGGTTTTTTCCCATCGTGTCAACATAATATTACATTGAACACAAACAAAGTGTGGGACCCAGGCTGAATCCAAATTTGTAATTTGAATGCAAAAGCATTCTTCATTATTTCGTTTTAATATATCTGAAAACGTTCTGCGATTTTTTACCGGCTCAAACTCCCCACAAACGTAACAAAATAGATCAGGACTCTTATTGCATAAATGGAAATTGCTTCTTGTAATAGTATACTCTCCAGTAGCCAAGTTTCCCACTACTGAAGAGCTGCAGTCGCTGGATGACGACGCCTGCGGGCCTGCTTTCTCACCCTGACCAGACCTCGATACTGGGTTTCCGAATCCCTGCATAGTAAAGTCCTCATCACTTGTACCTGCCATGTCGGCACACATGCCGTTAACCCAGGGACTCTGCCAGATGGTTCTGTTGCCCACCGTCACCCCGAGGAGGTGCCCTGGTTGCAAGTACAAGCGATCATGCAATTAAATGAAGTCTGCACATCGAAGAAATTGAAATCCCAAGACGATGACAAATTTTTACTAAATGAAGGAAAAGGTGGAAGAAGAGGTATCTACGTCAAAGATCATTTGAGAATGAAACAGTACAATACCCTCGAAAAACCGTTAAAAATTCAATTTGTGTACATTCTTGGATCTTAATCTTGTATTTTGGAAATAAAAAATAGAAGAAATTTATTTAATTGTGTTTAAAAGATTTTTTTTCATTTTTTCAGCAGCAATTTTCTGCTATTTTATCGGTTTTTTGCAGTTTTTATGAATGTTTGAGAGGACTATGGGCCAAATTTATTGCAGAATCAGATCAATTAGATTAAATTACATGAAAATCTTCGTCAATCCGGGTCCACAAAATTTTTTGTCCCAAGATAATCCTAATTTTTCACGATTTCTGCAATTTTTAAGGATATTTTACAATTTTTTTTAGAATTAAAATAGTTTATGATTGGAGTACGATCGACATTAGTATTTAACAGATCAAAATACATGAAAATTATGCTTGCCTTAGTTCTCAAAATTTTTTTCCTTGCCAAAACATCAAATTTTCGCTATTTTTGGGGGTTTTTTGCAATTTACTCGAAATTGAAGGCTGGACGGCCTAAACTGACTTTAAATTCGTTTTCAGCGGGTTGAAAAACATGCCCGTAGATAGGTGGCACCCGGTGTACAGACAATTTTTTTTTGTGTGCCGGTGTTATTGATGTATTGCCATCTAAAGTTCTAATATTTATTTACTAAACGAATGCATCAGCTAATAGCGTGTACTTTTTCTCGATCTCCCTTACTCTCTCTCAACCTTTCTCACTAGCTCTATCCCACCTTTCGCTCCATAGCACGGTGCGTGATGTGAAGTTCGCTCTATCTCACTCTCTCTCTCTCGATCTGTCTCACTCGCTTGCTCCCTACTCTCGCTCGATGGCTAAGTGCTTCATGCTACGTTCGCCCTTTCTCATTCTCTCTCAATCGGTCTCAATCGCTCTCTCCCTCTTCTCCGACAAAAACGCTGCACATCTTCGTGACGCTAAGATTATTATTGCGTTTCATTTGTAAAAATTTTACCCTCACGCGCCTAAAGAAGTTTCACTTCAAAAGGATCTACAAGAATGTTCTTGAAGTAACGATTCTTTTCCGATGTCTGGTTAACACATGGTTGATCTAGAGCTAAGTTGATTTTTTACGTAAGTTCGTAGAAAATCTTTGAACATTTAATACTCTACACTGAAAAAAAAGTTTTCTACTCGGCAGCATCTACTCTATAGTGACTAGATAGTAACGACTGGATCGTTACGAGTACAATCCGTACAGCGACGAGTAGCAGTCTGGATATTGACCATCACGATCTATTCAGTGCCGTTCACGAAACTGTTGCTACTCTTAGTATACAGTTTTCCTAACCTCACTCTCCTCTAGACAGCAACGTGTGGATACTGACAGTAGCGATACTATATAGTGCGAAGCAGAAATAGTATATTGTGTGACTAGGGATGAAACAAAACGATTTCAGACCAAAGTGAAGTTCGCTCGGACAGGCATCACTCGGTCTGAAATCGTGTTTCATCCCGCGTCACACATTATATATTTCATATAAGTTGCATTAAAAATACTAGATTCAATATCTGGAGCCAACCAGAACTAGAAAGTTTCAGATGAATAGCGAAAATACCATTTTATGATAAAACTTGTAATAAAATAGAAAGTAATAGTTTATATTTTATCAAACATTATCCGTAAATTGAATAGTTTTCTTTTGTCATTCTTATTTATGCTTAATAATAGAATTACAATATGTCAGTACAGTTAACGATGAGAATGACAACTATAAGGGTATAAAATAAACAAACAATTGATAGGATTGAAAATAAAGCTGCAACTTCATCTCGCGGGCAGAGAATCGCCATTTTCTGTCCGCCGGGAAGAAATGATTGATTCCTGCCCGGCACAGTCGCATTGGTCTGAAATTGTCTAGTTTCGGTTGGCTCAACAGGCATTGAAACTCGCATTTTCAATGCAGGTTATATGAAAACTTTTTTTTTAGTGTATGTTTTTCGACTGAATTTTTGTGGAAAATGAGTGATGAAGAAAAAATGATATTAAAGGAGACATAAGCAAGACAAAGACCAAGACCGAACAAACAAGACCAAGACCGATACCAAGACGACCTTGGTCTTGGTCTTGCTTTGCTCATCACTTATCTACACAAAGAGCTATATTCTTACGCATTTAAATTTGTTTTCTATCATGTTTTTTACATCATACAAAATGGATATATAATTAAAAATATTATTTGTGTTAACAACCCTGATTAAACGAAAGCATTGAAAAGTATCAGAAAGAATTTGACGTCTAATACCGAAAATCGTTTCGCATTCTACTATTTGTGGGTGTTCAGCACAAAGAATTATTTAAAATCTTATTATTTTTCAGGAAAAAGTGTTTTTCTCGATATACGTATACTTGCATCTTGAGAAAAGTGTAGAGCAATACCTCAAACGCTTCTCATTATGAGGCGTGATCTTGTGAAAAAAGTTTTATAAACATTTTGGATCTATTTTCTGGATTCTAGATTCTACTAAGTCGTCCAATAAATGTCTATCATGATGTTAGTGACTTTGAAACAAACTGGTGGGATAGTGAGTTTATTACAGAATGTTTGTGCTGGCACAATGTTTATCGACAGAGGCACAATTCTCGTCCATTAACAATGGCACCACAGGTAAATAAAATTTCATCATTACTTTAGATAAATACTCGAAAAAATCGATGTTGAGTCTTTTTGTGTTGTACAACTATTTTATCATCAATAATAACCCCATAACTACATCATATTATGGAGTTCGAGAATCTCATAATTTTATTAGTAAAACAATTTTTTCAAAATTTGGATTGCGATATCTTCCAAGCAAATCAACCAATTTGCATGCAATTTTCGCAATCAATGTTGTATCTGAACGTTAAGGTCTGAGTTGATTTAGAAATAGGAATTTCTGGAAATTTTATATTTAAGATTTCTCAAGATATTCTGTAACGGACTATTTGAAATTTTCCTGGTTACAGAAAAAAATCCAAAACGATTGACAATGCTAATTCTCCATAAAAGAAGAAATTCGAAAGTTTGAAAAATATTCAATAGTAAAGAAGTCAAATTTTGTTACTTTGAATACTTTCGTTTTTCGATTTTCTAATCAGCATTATATGTAATTTACTGGTGATCGAAGTAAAACCGTTCAAAAATTATATAACGAGGTAACACACACACACACACACACACACACACACACATACACACACACACACACACACACACACACACACACACACACACACACACACACACACACACACACACACACACACACACACACACACACACCTGCGGCAGAAGAGAAACTGATACCAGGCGCGTCTCCCCGTAGCGGAACACACACACACACACACACACACACACACACACACACACACACACACACACACACACACACACACACACACACACACACACACACACACACACACACACACACACATACACACACACACACACCTGCGGCAGAAGAGAAACTGATATCAGGCGCGTCTCCCCGTAGCGGATGGGAGAACGCTCGCTGTCCTTGGAGGACACTAGGTCTCTTAGTTGATGAGGTACAGAGGCAAGTTTTTGGCAAGCCTGCTAAGAGAAAAAATAGAACCTTTCCAGACCCAACATTCAGCCAAGCAACAAAGAAGAAGGACCTGAAGAAAAGCCCTCTGTAAAGAACAGCACTGCAAAGCGAGGAACAGATGAAAGCGTCAGCTTGCCCGAGAAAAAATATTTATATATAATTATATATATTTATATATAAATTGGTTATATATGATTATATATGAAAAATTGCCAAATATAATCATATCTAATTATATATAATTATATATAACAATATTTAATTATAGATTTATTACATCTAATTAATTATTGGGTTAATTTTATGGATAGAGTATTTAATATGGTCCTACGCAATTCTGTGTAACCAATCGAAATGCAAAAAAAATATCTAGATCTAATTTTATGGCTATAACACCAGCGGTCACCCATCCAACTATTAACCCTGTTCAATGCTGCTTAACTTTGGTGATCTCCGTGCGTCTTGAAGTTTCTATCTGCTGTGCTGCTGTCTTAGACAATAATGATTCTATGATCTACTTAATGTATCATATGAGTTTATCATAAATATAATATAAAAATTGATTTTATAATATATTTGGATAGTCATAATTCATAATTTATTTATCTTACCGAATTTCATTATAATATAACACTTGTTTAAATAATAAAATAAATAATGATTTTACTATTACGTAGTAGCAGAGCAGACAAAACATCTCATAGAAAATGTGACAAATTTTGTATTTCAGAATTGTTTAAACGCAATTATAAACATCATTTTACACTTTTGGTAATTACCAAAAAAAATTTTTTTTTCAAAGAAAAAATTTTAATGTATGTTAATTATATATAAGCATATATAATTATATATGATTATATATGACCTCATATACAATTCCATATATAAACATGTATGATTATTGTTAGAAATAACGCCTATATTTAGTTCCCTGATTAGCCGCCCTTGAGCGCGCTCAGCGTCTTACCGAGAGCCCCCGACTTCTTGGTCGGGGAGTACCCAACCCTGGGAATCAGACAGTACCAACAAAGCTTTCATTTGGTCCTGTGACAAAGTACCATTCCAGAAGGCAGTCAACAACAGAGAAGCCGGATTTGTAGCAGCATGGGTAGACGGAATTCGTTTCTACAGCTACTATGCCCCCTCTCCGAGTCTTTCTTTGGAACAATTCATCGATTTTCTTGATCGTTTAACCGAAGATGCAAGGCAACACTTTCCCGTAGCCATAGCAGGTGACTTCAATTCCTGGGCAGTAGACTGGGGCAGCAAGTTCACCAATGCACGGGGAAAGCCTCTACTTGAAGCAATGGCCACACTTGATGTTGTCCTCCTTACCGCTGGTGAGACACCAACATATTCAAAAGGAGAGGCAAGCTCTATAGTGGATCTTACGTTCGTCAGCAGCAGTCTTACGAGAGGAAGCTATTCTTGGGTAGTTATGAAAACCTACACTGCCAGCGACCACTACGCCGTCCTTTGGGAAGTATCAACTGGCCAGAACCCTCGAAGAGCAACCAGACAAACTAACGCAGTTGGATGGAAAGTGAAAGCTTCTGACCTAGCTACTTTAATAATAGCCATAGATAGCGACCCGACTACCACAGGGAGTGCTGAAGACAAAGCAAAAGAACTAATGAAGAGAGTGACCCAAGCCTGCGACGCTTGTATGCCCCGGAAACGTGGCATGAATCATCGATCTTCGGTACACTGGTGGAACGATAACATCAGCGCTGTTCGTAAAGAGTGTTTTAAAAGAAGAATATCTCAGCGTGGCTACCGTCGACCTAACTCTGCAGAACTGGTGGCAGAGTATAAAAAGGCCCGTCGAGAATTGAATAGATCCATCACGGATAGCAAAAGACGCTGTTGGAAGGAACTCGTCGAAGAGGTAGAGAAAGATCTGTGGGGCAGACCGTACAAGGTGGTCATGACTCACCTGAAATGTCAACCAATGCCGTCACCTACATGTCCACAGCTACTAGAGAAAATCGTCTGTACGTTGTTTCCTCAGCAACGTGAATTGATCTATTCGTCACTGCAGCCTGACCCTGAAGACATCCCACCCGTCACAGAGGAAAAATTGATGGAGGCATGCAATCGTGTAGGGAATAATAAGGCGCCGGGATTGGATGGAATTCCAAACATTGCTTCAAAAACATCTATTAAAGCAGCGCCGGCATTATTCATAGATACCTACAATGGGTGTCTCAAGGAAGGAGTCTTTCCTGAAAAGTGGAAGCGGCAAAGACTTGTACTGCTCCCGAAAGGAAAGAAGCCACCTGATGAACCATCATCTTACCGTCCATTCTGCATGTTAGACACGGCGGGTAAGATATTAGAGCGCATAATTTATCAAAGAATAGAAGCAGTAGCTGATCCACTCCTAGCAGACAACCAATTTGGTTTCCGAAAAGGACGATCAACCCTGGATGCAATCAACCTGGTCGTCGACACAGCTAAGGATGCGATTGCTGGAAAGAGATGGAATCGTGGCACAAAAAAGTATTGTTTGGTGGCTGCATTAGACGTCAAAAATGCTTTCAACTCTGCTAACTGGGACTGCGTAATGCACGCCCTCGAAGAGAAACGAGTTCCAGGGTATTTACGTAGAATGGTAGCAAGCTACTTCACAGAGTCCTCAAATATGACACAAAAAGTGGTCCTAAGGAGTTGATATTATTGGTGGTGTACCACAGGGCTCAGTTCTAGGTCCTCTGCTATAGAACATTATGTATGATGGTCTCCTAAATATAGCATTGCCAGCAGAAGTGAAACTGGTAGCATATGCAGATGATGTTGCCGTGGTGATTGTCGCGAAGTATCTCGAAGAGATAAATCTAGCCTTCGACATTACATTTAGACGGATTAAATTATGGATGGATACGGTGAACTTGCAATTAGCTAAGCATAAAACCGAAGCAGTGCTCATTACCAGCAGGAAAGCGATGGAAACCATCAAGTTACAAGTTGGAGAACATGAGATCACATCACAACCGTACATTCGGTACCTGGGACTGATGCTTGATGCTCGACTCAATTTCAAGCAGCAAGTCAAACATGTAACTGCCAAAGCATCAGTAGTTAGAGCGAGCCTAGCACGACTGATGCCTAAGGTTGGTGGACCAAAGCAGAGCAGAAGACTACTGCTGTCATCAGTAGTAACATCCGTGCTCATATGTGGCATATCCATTTGGGCCAACGCATTAGAAACGCAAGAATCATGGAGAAAAGCGGGTCCAATTTATAGAGAAAGCGCTCTGAGAGTTGCCAGTGCCTTCCGCACAATATCAAAAGAAGCAGTGTGCGTCATTGCCGGAACCCTACCTCTTAGAGTACTAGCAGAGGAAAGACGGGCCCTTTACCAACGAAAAAGGTCAACTGCACTAAGCCCTGAAGAACTTAAAATTGAAGAACAGCAGAACAGCATAAGCCGATGGCAACTACAATGGGATGCCGCAGAGAAGGGTAGGTGGACGCACCGCCTCATACCTCGGATCGACATTTGGCTGAACCGGAATCATGGCGAGGTCAATTACTATCTTACACAGATATTGTCGGGACACGGGTGTTTTCGAGAGTATCTACACCGCTTTAAGTACGATGATTCTTCGGAGTGCCCGTCCAGCCCGAAGTTGCTGAAGATGCGGAGCACGTCTTCTTTGTATGTCCTCGTTTCGATTCATAGCGTGAAGAGTTGGAGAGGATCCTGAACCAGAGAATGCAACCAGATTCACTAGTGGAAGCAATGTTGTCATCAGAAGCTGCCTGGAACGCTACCAACAAGTTTGCAACAGAAGTCCTCACAGACTTGCGTTCCACCGAAGAAGAAGATCAAATATCAGAAGATAGAAGAAAGGAAGTTAACACTTTAGCCACCAGAAAGAAGAGCAGTAGCTAGATCCTCCCTTCACGAAGTAATGCCTGACGGGGGTTTCCATGAGGGATTAGAGGAAAAAAGGAAAAGGGGTTCAGGGTTCAGTGGGTAGGAGCGTTAGCGTCGAGTTTTAGTATGACGCTGCGTCGAGTCGCCACATATCCAGGCCAAACAGCTATGCCGGGAATCCGTAAAAAGTATTCTTCCCCCCCCCCCCCCCCAAGGAGAAAAAAAAAACAACACACACACACACATACATACTAGGGTGATTTTTTTGAAAATTTTTTTTTTTTGCTTGACGTCTTAAAAGTTTCTTCAGGGTAAGAAAAAATTTTTCCTGCCTGAAAAAAATTTTTAATTCCAATTATAAGTTAGCCTCAAAGGGGGGTCGTCCCCTTTCCCATGTAAATAACATGAAAAAAAATTTTTGTTTAAAAAAACAATTATTTCTCGTGAAAAAGAAATAGTAAAAATTTTTTGATAAATGTTTCTTGTAGGAAATGAAATTTTCCACAAAATTGATCTGATATAAAACTTTCATAACTGGAACGGTTTAAAAGTTATAGGCCTTCAAAGTAGAAACAAATATTTATGGATTTTAAATAAATGCACATAAAGAGATTTTTTTTAATTTTCACTTTTTATTATCATTTTCAAATAAAAACAAGAGTAATTATTGACGGTAAACATAAAATAATTTGTGTTCCCGGATGTTCTTAAGCCAATTATATTTGAAATTACTCCAGCAAATCTTGTTCAGGTATAAAAAAAATTATGTTTAGTTTTGACAGACAAATATTGGCTCCGTTCAAGTTTACTAAGTTCTTAGCAAATCTGAGCATATCTTGAAGCAACAACTTGAAATAACTATATTATTTTTAACTTCCCGCTAAAAATCTCAGATTTTCAAAAATCGGGAAGTTATTGTTTTCACCCCGTTTTACAAAAATCGAGTTTTCATCAGATCTCGACGTTTGAAGGTCACAGGAAGCTTCCCTGACTATTTTTACGATGATGTCCGTACGTATGTATGTGTGTGTGTGTGTGTGTGTGTTTTTTTTTTCTAAAGAGGTACGAAAAAAGATCTTCAAAAGACACCGCTATCGTTAACTCTGCCGCCCATCTTACGGCAGATATCGATAGTCGGTAGTGTGGAGATTTTTACCAACTAAAAAAAACATTCCTCTTCCCCTCTCCCCTAGATGGTACGGGGAGGACTGGATTGGAACCGCGTTAGCATTACTTCAATCCACCCGTGCTGCGTCTCACGACGCCTACTCCTGGCTACTGATCTCTTTCTGCGATTTTGTCTTTCAGGAGCTGCTGTGCATAAGCTGCAACAGCCGACCAGTTTTCTTCTTGTTTGATCATATAGGTCACCAGGCTTGAGGGCGAGAGCCTGGTGCCTATGATCGCTTCGGTGCTTGTTCTGTAGTCCTTTCATCGCGCACACTCAAAGAATGTGTGTTCGGCGTCGTCGATTATATCCGGGCAGTATTTGCATGTTGGCGTGTTGTGTAAACCCATCTTGAAGAGATAGGCGTTGTACTACCCATGTCCTGTCAGTAGT
>CAJNRD030001121.1:11320604-11433504 GCA_905319865.3 Cotesia congregata | reverse complement strand
TCGCCGGCATTGAGGTATCCATCCTCTGTACTGTAAACGATAATTGAATATCTTGTGACATTTGCATATCGTTGTTTGGTGTTAATTTGGTGTTGTTCATTTAGCACTACCCGGAGAGCACGTGTAGGGTGTTAAAGCAGCACCTACGGACGCGAACAACGTTACCCTCGTCTTGTTAGGTCAGTTAGTGTGACCAACCCATTAAAGGGGAGTTTTGTCCCTGGGAGCGTATTTTGTTTGGTTATTTTGCTTGGCTCCGACCCGCTGTACCCCATCAACTAAGAGATTATCCAAGTGTCATCCAAGGACAGCGAGCGTTCTCCCATCCGCTCGGGGAGACGCGCCCGGTAGCAGTATCTCTTCTGCCCCGAGTGTGTGTGTGTGTGTGTGTGTGTGTGTGTGTGTGTGTGTGTGTGTGTGTGTGTGTGTGTGTGTGTGTGTGTGTGTGTGTGACTATGTGACTATGTGACTATGTGACTATGTGACTATGTGACTATGTGACTCGCTTATAACTTTTGAACGACTGAACCGATCAGAACCAACCAAACGGCGTTCTAAAGTGTTTCCTCAAACTTAGATTCCCTGAAAATTAGAACCGATTCGGACCGATAGATTTTGAGAAATTTTGAAAAATTTTAATTTTAATTTAACAAATATAAATAATGCTGTGAAGCGGGAAAGAATAGGAGTTACGGATAATTATTACGTGAAGCGTTCCAACACGTAACAGGATAATTGGTAGGAAAGGATTGAGAAAGAATTGTGGAGAGGATCATCTTAATGTGAGTTTATAAAATATGCGAGAAAAAATTATTAGATAGCTCGGACTGGGATTCGAACCCAGAACCTTCCGAAGACATGTCGGCTACTCTACCATTTGAGCTATCCAGTCTATACTAAATTTCCTTTCACTTATTCTATATACATTAAGCAACACCGTCCATCTTACATTCAGCTCTGAGTTCTTCGGCACTTAGTGTGGTTGACCTCTTTCGTTGGTAAAAGTTCCGTCATTCCTCAGCTAGAACTCTGAGCGGCGAAGTTCCGGAAATGACACACACTGCTACTTCTGATATTGTGCGGAATGCACTGGCTAGTCTTACAGCGCTCAGCCCAAATGGATATTCCATATGTGAGCACCGATGTGACAACTGATGATAGTAGTAGTCTCCTGCTCTGCTTTGGGCCTCCGACGTTCGGCATCAGTCGTGCGAGACTAGCCCTCACTACTGATGCTTTGGCACTTACGTGTTCCACTTAATGTTTAAAGTTGAGACGGGTATCAAGCATCACTCCCAAATATCGGATATAAGGTTGTGATGTGATTTCTTGTTCGCCGACTTTCAGCTTGATGGTCTCTAACACTTTTCTGCTGGATATAAGCACTGCCTCAGTTTTGTGTGTAGCCAGATGCAGGTTTATCGTATTCATCTATCGATGGACTCGCTCGAAGGTGATGTCAAACATGTTGTTAATCTCGTCAAGGTGTTTAGCGACGATTACTACGGCCACGTCGTCCGCATACGCTACAAGTTTAACATTCCTCAGGATCTTTAGCCTTAGAAGCCCGTCATACATGATATTCCACAGCAGTGGGCCAAGAACAGAGCCCTGCGGAACACCTCTGGTGATTTCGTACTCTTTCGGACCGTCCTTTGTGTCATATCTCAGGACTCTATCCGTAAAGTAGCAAGCTACTATTTCACGCAGGTATCCTGGCTCGTTCTTCTTTTGAAGAGCTTGCATAATGCAGGTCCAGTTAGCAGAGTTGAAGGCGTTTCTGATGTCTAACGTTGCCACTAGGCAGTACTTCTTCGTACCACCCTTCCATCTGGTTCCTGCAATTGCCTCCTGGGCCGTAGTAACAACCAGGTTGATCGCCTCCAGGGTTGATCGTCCTTTTCGGAATCCATACTGGTTGTTCGCCAGGAGTGGATCCACAACTGCTTCTATTCTTTGATGAATTATGCGTTCGAATATCTTATTGGCTGTATCCAGCATGCAAAGTGGGCGGTAGGATGACGGCTCTTCTGGTGGCTTCTTTCCTTTAGGGAGTAGAAGTTGTTTCCATTTCCGAGGAAATGTCCCTTCATTGAGGCACGTGTTGTAAACTTTCAAGAATAACGTTGGTGCTGCCTTTATGGCTGTTCTCAAGGCAATATTAGGGATTCCGTCTAGTCCCGGCGCTTTGTTGTTCCCGACGCGGTTACAAGCCACCATTAGTTCTTCTTCCGTGACAGATGAAATGTCTTTAGGGTTTAGCTGCCTTAACTGGCCGGTGAATACCGGTTGTTGAGGAAACAGCGCAGTAACAATCCTCTCTAGGAGCCGCGGACATGTAGGCGACGGCATTGGCTGGTATTTCAGGTGGGCCGTGACCACCTTGTACTGTTTGCCCCATGGGTCCTTCTCCACTTCTTCGACGAGTTCTTTCCAATAACGTCTTTTACTATCCTTGATGGCTTTGTTCAGTTCCCGACGGGCCTTCTTATACTCTGCCACCAGTTCTGCAAAGTTAGGTCGACGGAAGCCACGCTCTGATATTCTTCTTTTCCTGGGACATTTTCTACGAAGAGCACTGATGTGATTGTTCCACCAGTGCACTGCGGGTCTTCTATTTATGCCTCGTTTTCGTGGCATACTGGCGTCACAAGCTTCGGTCACTCTTTCCATAAGTTCTTTAGTCTGATCTTCTGCACATCCAGCGGTGATCGGGCCGTTATCCAAAGCAGTCGTCAGCGTACTCGCTACGAAAGATTTTACTCTCCACCGAATGTGGTTATGTAACCTATTAGTTCCTCTAGTATCCTGGTCATTTGATATTTCCCAGAGAATCGCGTTGTGGTCACTGGCAGTGTAGATATCTAGCACCTTCCAGTTGAAGTTACCTCTCGCGAGGCTGCTACTGACGAACGTGAGGTCTACGATGGAACTTGCGTCTCCTTTGGTGTAGGTTGGTGTGTCACCACTGATGAGTAAGACTACTTCTAATGCAGTAAAAGCCTCAAGTAACGCTTTACCTAGTGCGTTAGTTAGCTTGCTACCCCAGTCTACTGCCAAGGAGTTAAAGTCGCCGGCTATCGGGACTGGATGATGCTGCTTTGCGTCCTCTGTCAGTCGGTCCAGAAAATCAGTGAAGTCAGCAATAGAGAGGTTAGGTGGTGCGTAGCAGCTATAGAAGCGAACGCCATCTACTGATACTGCTACGAAGCCGGAATTGCAATTGTTAGCTACGCTCTGAAATGGGAGCTTGCCACAGGACCAAATGGCGGCCCTGGTGGTCGTGTCCGTTTCCTATAGTTGGACTTTAAGGCATTTATATGGCTCGGCTATTAGTACAAGGTCAAGCCCTAGTTCACGCACTGTCTGCAGAAGCAAGTCATGTGCAGCCTCACAGTGATTAATGTTCAGCTGTAATATCTTCATGTTCGTTTATTTGTTGTCTTCTGAAGTGCTTCTTGGAAAACCGGGCATTTACTAAAAACAGCCTGGTGGGCAGTATCTGTTGAGCCGGGTTTTTCAGCACATAACATACACTTTGCTTCATTACGGCATTTAGCTACTAGATGGTCAGTTTGTCCGCACTTGATACAGAGCTTTGATCGATCTATTCCGCTTCTACACTGGGCAGCAACGTGTCCATAGTGCCAGCACTTGAAGCATGCTTGTGGTTTTTTCACTTCTCTAACCCGGCAGTTCGACCAGCCGATCTTGATCTTGCCTCTTTCTCCGAGTACTGTCTGCGCTGTTGTTATCGGTAGTGTCACTAGCGCAGTTTGGGTACCTCTGTAGGCTGGTCTGATTTTGATAGCTCCTTCCGGTATCTCAAAGCTGTCTCCAGCTACTTCCCGTAACGCCGCCCGGATGTCATCTTTAGTTTTTGTGTCATCGATATCCCAGATTTCTAATTGCTCCTGTGGGCCCTTACTGATAACTTTGGCCTCCTCTTTCAGGATACTCTGGATCGTCTTTTGCAGAGCTTGTCCTTTGTCAGTGCTCTTTCTAGAGAGCTCGATGAGCATGTCTCCGTCTCTGGTCTTGCGGATCTTATCAACCATATCGCAGACTTGCTCATTAGGGACTTCTTTCTTTATTCGGCGCAGTATCTCAGCATAGTTCGTCTTTTCAACAGGCAGAATTATTAATGCGTCCACTCTGGTGAATTTTAGCGGTTTTTTCTGCTTAGGCTCAGGTGGTGGCTTCTCAGGCAACTGCTTCAGGAGTTGCTCTTTCCTTTCTTTCTTCTGTTCGCTCCTAGACTGTACTTTTTTCCAAGCTAGCGCCTTTGGTTGTTCGCTGGTCCTTGTGGAGGGCTTTTCTTCATATCCTTTTTCTTTACGACTCGGCTGGTTGTTAGGTCAGGAGAAGGTCGATCTTTTCTCTTACCTGACTTGCTGCTGGCTTCACTTTTGTCTTCCGCGACTGATTCACCGTCACCTTGAGCTCAAGTGTCCATTGCTTCGTCAGTCACGACGGCAGCCTGACAAGCTTTCTCCGGTGTTGCATGGGATATGCGCTGCAATGATGAGCGCCACTCCTTGTCTAGCTTCTCAAACCTTTGAAGGGCGTTAGTTACACCAGTCATCTTGGATTTTGTCTCTTTGTGAATTTTGACCTTTGGTTGGACGAAATCATTCAGCTTACTGATCAGCTTTTCAAGGCGTTTGAGCGCTTGCGACCGCTTCATTTTAGCGCTTGCGTCAATCGCTGCTTGTTGGGCATGTAGCCCGTTTCTACTCTTGTTTGTTTACTGTGGGTTACTCATACTTTTTTGATTTACCAGCGCATCGTACGGAGTGGAGCAGGTTGTCATAACTAGGAACGGGTGTACCCTCGGAGATAGTACTCCTACCCCAGTTCCCTGAGGCCAAACCGACACTTAGCCAGTCCCGGAATACACGGACAGACTAGACTCGCTCGGAGCGGTGAAGATTCCGATCTCTAACACTCACTGCGTACTTCCTGATCAAGGCCCGAAGTGGCTGGCTCCTGATCCACTGCTGCATCTTACACCTTGGCAGAGCAAGCTCACATCAGCCGTGGCCTGCATCGTCGGAAACTACGATACAGGTTCCGGTCACTCCCAGTGGGTCACAGCAGAGAACGATCGTCTTGTTAGGTCAGTTAGTGTGACCAATCCATTAAAGGGGAGTTTTGTTCACGGGAGCGTATTTTATTTAACTCCTACCCTCTGTACCTCATCAACTAAGAGACCTAGTGTCATCCAAGAACTAAAAGTGTCAACCCATCCGTTACGGGGAGACGCAGCTGGTAGTAGTTTCTCCTCTGCCGCAGGTGTGTGTGTGTGTGTGTGTGTGTGTGTGTGTGTGTGTGTGTGTGTGTGTGTGTGTGCGTGTGTGTGTGTTGATTTTTTTTTCTAATTTTTTTTTTTGAAAGAGGTACGAAAAAAGTCTTCAAAGACACAACTATCGTTAACTCTGCCGCCTATCTTACGGCAGATATCGATAGTCGGTAGTGTGGAGATTTTTACCCACTAAAAAAAATATTCCTCTTCCCCTCTCCCCTAGATGGTACGGGGAGGACTGGATTGGAACCGCGTTAGCATTACTTCTGCGTGTGTGTGTGTGTGTGTGTGTGTGTGTGTGTGTGTGTGTGTGTGTGTGTGTGTGTGCGCGTGTGTGTGTGTGTTTTTTTTAATTTTTTTTTTATTTTTTTTTTTTTGTAAAGAGGTACGAAAAAAGATCTTCAAAAGACACAACTATCGTTAACTCTGCCGCCTATCTTACGGCAGATATCGATAGTCGGTAGTGTGGAGATTTTTACCCACTAAAAAAAATATTCCTCTTCCCCTCTCCCCTAGATGGTACGGGGAGGACTGGATTGGAACCGCGTTAGCATTACTTCAGTCCAGTCGTGCTGCGTCTCACGACTCCTACTCCTGGCTACTGGTCCCTTTCTGCGATTTTGTCTTTCAGGAGGTGCCGTGCATAAGCTGCAACAGCTGACCAGTTTTTCTCTTGTTTGATCATATAGGTCACCAGGCTTGAGGGGGAGAGCCTGGTGCCTATGATCTCTTCGGTGCTTCTTCTGTAGTCCTTCCATCGAGCACACTCGAAGAATGTGTGTTCGGCGTTGTCGATTTTATCCGGGCAGTATTTGCATGTTTGTGTGTTGTGTAAACCCATCTTGAAGAGATAGACGTTGTACTGCCCATGCCCTGTCAGTAATTGGGTCAGGAAGAAATCCGTGTCTCCGTTTTTCCGAGAGAGCCAGGCGTTGATGTTTGGGATCAGTCACGCTGTCCATCTGCCTGTCTCTTCCGACGTCCATCGGTCCTGCCACTCTTGCTGCGTTTCCGTTTTTATCCTCGTTTTTGCCTCCTTCATGTTTTCGCCGCCGATTTTAGCGTCATAGAGTCTTGCTCTCTTGAACGATAACAATACAGCTGCTTCGGAAACCGTGCGGTAGGTGCAGGCAACTCTGAGAGCGCCTCGCCGCTGCACTGCTGCCATTTTCCGTCGATAGGTTTTCTGCTTTAATATATCTGCCCATATTACTGCTCTATAAAGCAGTACCGAATGGACTGCTTCCAGAAGGACTCTCCTCTTTTTGGTTCTTGGTCCCATAGTGTTCGTCATAATTTTTGCTTGGCTAGACACCGTCTTGCTGGCTTTGTGGCATGCATTATCGAGGTATTCGCGGAAAGATAGTTTCTCGTCTATCATTACCCCCAGATAGCGCAGGGCCCTTGTTGACGTTAGTGTTGTTCCTCCCATGTCCATAGCGAATGGTTTTGGGAACCATTTTTGGCGAGTCAGAACGACCATCTCGGTTTTGTGCTTGGCGAATTTTAGATGGTGTTTATCGAGCCAAGTCTCGACAGCATCAATGGTTTCCCGAACTAGTAGTTTGGCCTCCTCTACGCTGTCGACTATTATCGTGGCCGTGACGTCGTCTGCAAAGCCCGTTAGCTCCACTTGCTTTGGCAACGGGATTTCAAGAAGCTCGTCGTAGTCGGCGTTCCATAGATTGGGCCCCATTATTGAGCCTTGCGGCACGCCAGCCGTTATGGCGTATTTTTGTGGGCCTTCCGTGGTTTTTGCTATTAGCTTTCTTTCGTCAAGGTAGTTGTCGACTAGTGCCAGATTCTCCGGTTCCTCGTCAAATCTGTGCTCCAGGGCGTCCAAAATATCTCTCCAATTTGCGCTGTTAAAGGCATTTCTAATGTCTAACGTGAGGACATGACACACCTTGTGGGCTTTGAGGCTACCAGTCCATGCTTCTTTCGCTGTCCCTACGACTTTCTGTATCGAGCCTACTGTTGAACGTCCTTTCCGGAAGCCATGTTGGTTCACGGCAATACCTCCAGCACGATCTATGTCATTGCGAAGTCTCCCTTGTATGAGCTTCTCGAGCAATTTTTCAGCAATGTCCAGCATACAGAGTGGTCTAAACGACGAAGGTGTTATGGGGGTTCCCTAACCTTTGTCTAAGAGAACCAATCTCTGCCGTTTCCAGACCGCGGGAAACGTGCCAGTTGCCAAGCATGCGTTGTAGGTGTTCAAGAGTATGTCTGGGTATTCCAGGGCTACAATCTTGATCACCAATGACGGGACGCCATCAGGTCCAGGTGCCTTTCATGTTTTGAGTGACTTGGCCGCGTCTTGTAATTCCTTAGTTGTGAAGGGTGTTACTTCGCTGTTCTTAGTGTAGTGTTTCTTTTCCCGCGGCAGGTGTTTAGGAAAAAGCTCCGCTATAATGCTGTTCATCAAGGCAGGAGACTTCGGC
Source organism: Cotesia congregata (assembly GCA_905319865.3). Classification (NCBI taxonomy): domain Eukaryota; kingdom Metazoa; phylum Arthropoda; class Insecta; order Hymenoptera; family Braconidae; genus Cotesia; species Cotesia congregata. The sequence continues at coordinate 11,425,755 of CAJNRD030001121.1, read as the reverse complement.
GTCTCTGGCCGTGTGTGTGTGTGTGTGTGTGTGTGTGTGTGTGTGTGTGTGTGTGTGTGTGTGTGTGTGTGTGTGTGTGTGTGACCTTGTGACTATGTGACTATGTGACTATGTGACTATGTGACTATGTGACTATGTGACTATGTGACTATGTGACTATGTGACTCGCTTATAAATAATGCTGTTCATCAAGGCAGGAGCGTCGTCGTCTCGTCGTCGTGTGTGTGTGTGTGTGTGTGTGTGTGTGTGTGTGTGTGTGTGTGTGTGTGTGTGTGTGTGTGTGTGTGTGACCTTGTGACTATGTGACTATGTGACTATGTGACTATGTGACTATGTGACTATGTGACTATGTGACTATGTGACTATGTGACTCGCTTATAACTTTTGAACGACTGAACCGATCGGAACCAACCAAACGGCGTTCTAAAGAGTTCCCTCAAACTTAGATTTCCTGAAACTTAGAACCGATTCGGACCGATAGATTTTGTGAAATTTTGAAAAATTTTAAATAAAATAAGAAAAAAAATTTTTTTTTAAGTGGTTTTTTTGAAATAACTTTTAAACGGCTCGAGCGATCAACTTCAAAAACTAATCCCCCCTTAACCTTGAAAAACCACGTCGATCACCGCTAATCCGGTCAAAATCGGTTGATTTGTTCGAGAGATAGCGTGAACGAAAGGAAACCAAAAAAAATCGAAAAAAGTGTTTTTTTCACATAACTTCGACATTTCTTATCGGATCGTTTTTGATGAAATAGAATAATTTTTAGAGCTTAAAATTTTGCGTCGATCGCTAGCTAGAACGTAAAAATCGATTGATTGGTTCGCGAGATATCCTCGACGAAATATTTGGAAACAAGTGTTTTGTCAACATAACTCCGACATTTTTTGGGATAACTTTTAAACGGCTTTACCGATCAATTCCAAAAACTAATCAGCTCTTAACATAAAAAAAACCATGTCGATCGCTGCCAATCGCGTGAAAATGAGTTCATACATTCAAAAGTTATTGCGGCTTAAAAATTTGAAAAATTGTGTTTTATCAAACTTCTATCAGACCTTTGAGCTCGAAGAGCTCAAAAGCATAAAAAGTTATCACTTTAAGCTCAGAGGGCTCAAAATAACACATAAACAGTATTTTTGAGCTCGGAGAGCTCAAAAACATCATTAGTGCAATTTTAAGCACCTAGGTATGAAATGAGCTGGAAGTTGCACGGCTAGCCTTCAGGGTCTACCGTTTTTCTAATTTTTTTCTCCCAAATAGATGTCCTTTTTTACTTCTTTACTCCTAAATTTCTGGCGCGTTTTTCTCAAGTTAATTTTTTCTTTCCTGCATTCCTCGTCCCACCAACTTTATTTCCCTGATTTCTTCTCCCTAATTTTCTCCGTCACCTTAATTGCCCTTCTCGCCTTCTCTTTCAGCTCCTGCCAGTCCTCTTCCACGCTTCTTTTTACTCCATACCACTCCTTGAACTCCTCCCCAAATTTTCTTATGCCTTCTTTCGACCATATTCCTCTCGTTGTTCCTTTAACAGCTCTTTTTCTTCCTCTTCCACTTATATCCCACTTCACTCCAATTCCTGCCACCACTGGCATAGGGTCTGATTCTATTCTTTTCTCTACTTTAACCTCCGTTATCTTTTTCTGAAAATTATTGTTGGAAAGTACTCAATCAATGACCGAGCACCCCCTTTCCCCTACAAACGTCCATTCTCCTTCTTCGTCTCCCTTAATACACCCATTCGCTATTGCCCAACCTCTTTCACTCAGGAATTTGCACAGTTCATTTCCCTCTTTGTTTACCACCTTAACTTTCGAGTTCCTGATTTCTTCACCATCTTCTGAGATCAGCCCACCCTATCTTCCTGTCCGTGCATTAAAGTCCCCGCCTATAATCACTTTTTCATTGACCTCTTCCATCCATCTACCCATCAACCCCTTTTTCTCCCAACATCACCGTTTATATAAACTCCCACCACCCACCACCACTCATTTCCCAATTTCACCTCGTTTTCTGTCCATCCCTCGTCACTCACAATGTTTCTTCTACCTGTTTTAATTTCCTCTTTCACACCCACCAACATTCCTACTTTCGCTCTTCCTCTTCCTTTTTGCACCCTTGCCTCCTGTAATTCCCATATGAAACCCCTTTTCCAGCTCTGTTTTATCCTTTCCCAGCCTTTCTTATCCACCCAGATCTCTATTAGTACCACAACATCCCACTCTTCCAACCTCTTCCAGAAGTCTTCATCCTTGTTTTTTATTCCCACTACATTCCAGAAGCCTACTTTATACACTCTCCTGTCCTCTGCCTTAACTTTTCTCCCCCCCTTCTTTTTCATCCCATTCTTCCTCCCCTTTTCCCGCCACCCTTCCTTTACCCGTTTCCCTCTTCCATTTTCCAACCTTCCCCCGACTCATTCCATAGCCTTAGTTCGTCGTTAACCCACATCTTCATGTATCCTACTTTTACCCTTTTTCCATTCTCTCTCTCTTTCCTTGCTTCCTCCATTATCAACCTTTGTATTCTTCTTTCTTCTCTCGTGAGATCGTCTTCAATTCTTACTTTTTCTCCTTTCAATTTACTTTTTGCCATCATAACCTCTCTTTTTTTCTCTAACCCTTCCATTTCTATCAGCACTAAACTTTTTCCTTCCTTATCAATCCCTCCAATCTTCCTCATGTTTCTTTTGCCTCCTTCAACTCCTATCTTCTCCCAAATTCTCTCGACCTCTTGGCTCCATTCCTTATTTCTCTGCATCTCTACACCTTTGACAATAATATTTTTCCTTCTCACCTTTCTTTCCTGTCTTTCCACGCTTATCTCTAGGCTTCTAACCCTTTCTTCCGTCTCTTTGCTTACCATCAGTTCTCCCTCCTTGAAAACCGCTTGTCCCTCCTGGTTTCTCCTTTCCGCTAGCCCCTCTAACTTTTCCATCCTTTTTTCCAGCTCATTCATTCTCGCCTCGTTCGCTTTCTGACCCTCCAATCATATCTTTTTTAGATCTTCTCTCTCCCTTACACCTTCTTCTCTCAGTTCATCAACTCTCTTGCTCACTTTTCCACATTCCTCTTTAATTCTAGCTTTTCCAATTTTTTTAGAATCTCCTCCATTTCAGGTCTTTTTTCCGGCGATTTTCCCACTAACCTACTCGTCTTAAAAACCTCGCTTTCCTCACAGTCCGCTCTCAGTCTCAACACACTTTCTTCTTCTCTATCTTTCCTCTTTCTACTTATCACCGCGTCTGTTAAGTCCCCTACATTCCCTGTCCTCCTGGTTAGGAACCTATTTTTAAATTTTCCCGCTTGTTTGCTTGTCCCACTAAACATACTCCCTTATCTACATCCCAATCCTACCTTGCCTACTGCCGCAACTTACTCACGCTGCACTTCACCAATCTCCCGTAACTCGCCTAGCGCTTCCTTCGCACTCCTCCGGAGCCCCTCTCTGTCCCCTCACGCCGCTTACCTACAACCCCGAAAACCTAACCTTTCAACTTTCCTGTCTTTTCTCTAAAAAATAACCACCTTTATCCAACTCTCCCCTCCTAACTGTATTATTACCGCACTACCTCTCTACACTACCCTTACTTCTACCACACCTAATTTTAAGCTACGTATTCTCAACCCGCTTAAAACTCCTAATAAAACTGCACACTAGTTTGTACACTCCTTATCTAGCGTCACCGGAAACGGAAGTCCCAATAATTTCAATAATAAAATTATAAATATATTTAGAATTGTAATTAATTGGGCAGATATTTTCGACAAAATTAATGGACTCAACTAATTATTTCCAGTTTTTTTTTCTTTAATCAGAAAAGTTTAATGATGCCTTTTAAAAAATGCTCATATTATTATTTTTCCTTATAGTTACAGTCTTTAATATTTACACTGCCGACAGAAAGTTTCCGGACAAGATGAAAATTTATTAAAACAATTATTGAAAGTAAAATAAATCAAGAAGAAATTCAAAGACACGATCGTACGCACTTTGTAAAATAGCATAGCATTTTCATTATAGATTAAGTTAATGTGTTTATGTATCATATTTCAATTAAAAAGTAAACAAAAAGATTGTCCGGAAATTTTCTGTCGGTACTGTGTATATTTAAACAAAATCTACTATTGCATTGAGTATGTTAATTTTTTTTTTAGCTGTGTGAATATGCTCAAACTTGGGCTAATCATTTAGCTCATACGAATACATTTTATTATCGAAATGATCGAGAAGTTGGACAAAATCTTTACTGTCGACCTGGTGGTCCAGTGTCTGGAGATGTAGGAGGCCAAGATGTATCTTCATATTGGTACTCAGCGGTCAAACACTACAATTTCTTCAAAGAACCAGATATTTTGCATACTAACGTCAATACAGGTAACATTGGTTCTAAGCATTATTAAACATAATGAGATATAGTTGTAAATATGATCCCTAAATTTTTCCGCTAAGTACACGCTCAGAAAACTCAAACAATTTCTCATTATAAAGTTTCGAATTTTTCGAACTCAACTGGCATAACTTTCTCACGATTTGATCTCGTTCGTACGAATCACGCGCATTTCACCGTATTCTTGGTACCGAAATCTGTCAAAAATATTAACTACTTTGTTTTTCTAACTTTTAAAGATTTGGACATTGAAGCCACCAGTACGTTTTCCACTTAAAGTCGTAAAATCCAAACTTATAAGGTAATAAATGTAACTGCGTTTAGATTTTAGTCATCTAGCATTCGAAAATATGGAAAACGCAACGACACTTGTTTTCGACAAAGTACGAACTCGTTCCCTAGCCCATTATCTATTTATAATTTAATTTTACCTTTAAATCCCATACAATCACCACCGTATGGTGTCCGTGTGGCTGTGTGTGTGTGTGTGTGTGTGTGTGTGTGTGTGTGTGTTGTTTTGGAAAACTACCACTGGTGTGGCCAGAACGTGCTCTTTTCTTACCCCCACTTTGTAGGCCACTCTCATCTGACTACATTGAAAAGCGGTACAAAGTGGGGGTAAAAAAATCGCACGATCTGGCCACACTGAATGTATATACAATGAGTGTAATGTCAACGAAATTTCTAACCTATTATAAAAGTGATTAGAATTTTTTTTCTGCAGTGTTTTGATATGATATTAATTTCATTTTGTTTAAATCGCATACTTCTATTAAATAAAGTTTTGTAAAACTATGGCAAATACAGGTGTTTTGCCTTTTGTCCGTGGTGTAGATTTTTCTGACAATGATTTCGTAAGTAAAATTTCTATCATCACATATAATTTAAAATCCAATATATATTTGAAAATTTGATCCAATTAAATAATATATTCAATCGTTAAAAATATTACCTTCTCAATTTATAATGAATAACTCTCTACCAACTATTAATTTATGTATTCTCAAGTTAACATAATTCTACATAATTAAGTAAAATTAAATCGTCTATCGTAAAAAAACGAGTTTGCTGTTGTTTGATTGACCTCTGTAATTGTTTAGAAAGTGATTGTGCATTATCTAATTTTAACACAAAATTCAGAAGTGTCATTTAGGAAAAAATTTTTTCATGAAATTCGATAAAATTTCATGTAATTTTATGTAGAAAATGGCCTAGTGAACTTTCATATAATTTTTATATAATTTCGGTTTCCAATAGAGAAAAAAAAATTTTCAATAGTATTAAAAATTTTTCAATCAGTAAAATTTACGTTTCATTTTGAGATGCGATTCCCGATTCCAAATCTGAGTTAAGTGTTGTTAACTATTGAAAAAATCTTGGATTTGTTGGGACCGAATCGAAGTCTATTCTAATTTCATAGATTTATAAACTTCTGTGTCTTATAGTTAAAAAAAACGCACTGCGAACATGTTCCTTTCACTGCCAACATCTAATTCACCATGTTTTAGATGTTCATCGATAAACATAGGCGGGGAGATCAATGTTATAATAATATTGTTATAACGACTACTTGAATTACGTAATTCTACGCTGGTCATTCCATGCCAAATCAACAAATTTTTCAACCGACACCCTTCGATTTCGCTCAAAGTTTCCTATTTTTTCTACTCCCCCCCCCCCCTAACAGACATTTTTAGGAATTATTTCAGATTTTTTCACCCAACCCAAATATAGTTAGGGCATTCCATACACTGATAGAAAATTTATGTTGACTCAAGAGATATTTTCTTGATCTAAGAATTTATTTTGGAAGTCAAATTATTATTTTGCTTTAAGAATTCCTTTCTTGCCCCTGATAGCCATACTTATCGAAAGTTTACATCAAATTGTACTTCAACTTGTCGACAATCTGTTGCCGAAACTGGTCATCAAATTTCCAGCATTCACTGTAGCACAAGTCTTGGTGTAAACTTGCCGTAAAGTTGCAGATAATAATTGTAGATGTGGCAGATTGTAAAAATTTTAACGTTTGTACTCTCAATAGGTAACTTGTCTGTATCCCGGGTAAAAAAGATTATATATAATTATCTATAATTATATTAAAAATGGCCCTATCTAGTTATATATAATTAGATATAATTATATAAAATTATTTATTTATAATTATTTCCATAGAAATAAAAAAAAAATCCAGCGAGCGCGGGAACCGAACCTCGGACCTGATGCTTGAAAGACCGATTCATTACCTATTTACCTACTAGACTTACTTGAAGAGTAGAGTTTGTAATAACTACAAGTAATAAAAATTGTATACATGATCGATTCGTAATGAACAAAATTTTTTATTAAATTTATAAATTATTAATATATGTAGATTTATAAAATTATCTATGCATACATAAAATCGCAAAATTAATCCTAAGAAATTTTTAAGGTGTTCCGTTGCTTTAAAATTTATAATTACTTCAAAATTAAGGAAATAATAGCGGTAGAATCAGAATTAAATTTTGATTAAATTATTTGTTTAGTATATGGAACTAGGTATTGCTGGAGGGCCTGGGTAATAATTTTTAAACTTGACGAAACTATGAATTTTTGTGAAATTTAATTTTTTTATAAGTTAATACAGATCCTATTCTTACATCCGCAAAATACTATGGATTAAAAGATTATTAATCATTGGAGTAACAGACTCTTAGATAAAAAGAAAGAATGTTTTATAGTAGTTAAAAAATACCCACTGGAGTAAAAAAAATTTATATATGACTAAGGTAAAAAACCCAGTTATTGGCACTGGCCTAGTTATTGACACTTGCAATTTTATTTTGATTGAAAAAAACAAATTAACTCTGATAAATTAATAAATATAATTTTTGAATTATAAATTTTAAGATAATTGGTGTTTTGAGAACATTTTACTTTTTTTATTAGAATGAAATTGAAAGTGTCAAACAACTAGGCCAGTGTCAATAACTGGGTCTTTTACCTTATTTATGATTTCCGTATAGCAACTTATTGTAGAGCAAACTTTTCGGATTTCTTTCCCTCTAAAAATGGCACCAGCTTTCTGCTACTTATAATCACGGATATTCCAAATCTTAAAGAGAAAGTGTGTTTATCAGGGCAAGAGACAAAAATTCTTGAAAGAAATATATCTATATCTAGTTTCAAGAGTTCAAGTTTTGAAGAAAAAAAGTTTCTTGAATCAAGATTGTTTTTCTATCAGTGTACAAAATGGAAAAATGACTAATATTTAAAAATTTCTCGAAATCATTCTAATTTATTCCTAATTTATTATTAAAAGTCTATATTTTACTAATTTGTAGAGAAAATTTTTTTTAATCAATAAGAAAATCGATGTTTCTCTCCTAGTAATTTTTCAGCCGTACTAACTTGTATCCGGGTCAACTGTTGTTTTAATAGTTTTAAGAACAAAATCATTTTATGTTTGTTATTAACTAACATATTTATCATTATAGTTTTAAGAACAAATTTTTTTATTTTCGTTACTAATTAACACCTAAGTTTATCAAGATCGTGTTGTCAGCATGCTAAATCCTTTATTTGTGTTTTTTAATTAGTTTTTTTTTAATTATCCTAAATAATTTATAGTTGAACATATAAGCAATAATGTTTCTAAGGTTGAAATAATATGAAAGTCTTTTTAATAAACAACTTCATGTAGACATTTTGTACTTGTCCCACCAGTCACAAATACCTGTCCCACCAGTCACAACAAAAAAAATCTGGAAAACGGTTGACCCTAAAGGCCATCCCTGCAACTTCCCGCCAATTCCATACCTAAGCGCTTGAAATTGCACTTATGACGTTTCTGAGCTCTTCGAGCTCAAAAATACAATTTGTGTGTTATTTTGAGCTCTCCGAGCTCAAAGAAATAGCTTTTGTATGCTTTTGAGCTCTTCGAGCTCAAAGGGCTAATAGAGATTTAATAACACAGTATTTCTTGAATTTTCAAACTGCAATAATTTCTAAATGAATGAATCGATCTTCACGCGGTTGGCAGTATTCCACGCCCTTTTTCCGAATCTATTATATACTTTTGAAGACAAACTGATCAAACTGAAAATTTTAGAGAAATTTGAAAAATTCACTTTTTTCGAATTTTTTCGACAACGATAACTCACGAACCAATCAACCAATTTTCACGTTCTTGGTAGCGATCATCGTGATTTTTTGGGCTCTGATAATTATTTATTTTATTTTGTCAAAAATGATCCAAAAAGAAATCTCGAAGTTATGTGAAAAAAACCCTTTTTTCGAAATTTTTCGTTTTCGATAACTCTCGAACGAATCAACCGATTTTGATGGGATTGGTGGCAATCAAAGTGGTTTTTTAAGCTTAAGAGCTGATTAGTTTTTGGAATTGATCGGTGAAGCCGTTTAGAAGTTATTCCAAAAGAACGATTTTTTGAAAATTTTATTTTTGAGATTTCTCAAAATCTAGCGAACCGAATCGATTCAAATTTTCACGAAATTTAATGGGTTCTACGTCAGAAGATCCGACGACATTAGATCCGCGATGCTAATCCGCGTCATAACGTCCGTGACAAATTTGGGAACTGGGTGAATAAAGGATAAGGGAAAGGGGGAGGACCTATTTTTTTTTTTTACTCAGTAGGAATTGTTTGGTAACTAAAAAAATATAATTCGGACAGCCCGGACCGGGAATCGAACCCGGATCGTTCGGTTACGCGCCAAAGGCTCTACCAGTTAAGCTATCCGAGAACTTGTCCGTAACTACTATTCAGTCGGTTCTATGACATATGATCCACGCGACATTACATCCACGACTAGGTCGCTGACTTATCAACATGACAAATTTAACTACAAATTTAATATTTGTTATTACCGTAAGATGGACGGTGGCGTTTACTCATGTCAGGTGTTAATAGGTGACTGAATAGGATCTGATGAATACTCGATTTTCTCAAAACGGGGTAAAACCAATAACTTCCCGATTTTTGAAAATTTTCAATTTTCTTAGCGGGAGGTTAAAAATACGTAAAGCGATTTTAATATGTAACTTGTGATGTTGTTGAGCTCTTTGAGCTCAAAAATACAATTTTTATGTTATTTTAAGCTCTATAAGTGCGAAGATGAATTTTTTTATGCTTCTAAGCTCTTTGAGCCCAAAAATTGGAAAAAACATTTTTTTTTTTAATTTTTTTAAAATCTTTCGTTTTCGATATCTTACGAATGAATCAACCGATTTTAACCGGTCCAACAGCGATCGACGTATCTTTTTAAGTTTAAGAGCTGATTAGTTTTTGGAAGTGATTGGTGAAGCTATTTAAGAGATTTTTTGAAAAAACATTTTTTTTGAAATTTTTCGTTTTCGAGATCTCACGAACGAATCAACCGATTTTGACCGATGTAACGGTGATCGACGTGGTTTTTCAAGGTTACGAGCTTATTAGTTTTTGGAAGTGATCGGTGAAGCCATTTAAGAGATTTTTTGAAAAAACATTTTTTTTGAAATTTTTCGTTTTCGAGATCTCACGAACGAATCAACCGATTTTGACCGATGTAACGGTAATCGACGTGGTTTTTCAAGGTTACGAGCTTATTAGTTTTTGGAAGTGATCGGTGAAGCCATTTAAGAGATTTTTTGAAAAAATATTTTTTTGAAATTTTTCGTTTTCCATATCTCACGAACGAATCAATCGATTTTGACCGGTCCAACCACGAAGTATAGATACAAATGTAACTGAAGTTGCGACCGGTCAGCTGAACGCTAATATATATAGATATATAAGATACATAGTCAATTTCAAAGCCTCCTAGATAATGCTTGATACACTTTAACCCTCTGAAAAAAAATTAAGGACAACCTTAAGTCATTCTCCTTCCGCATTCTCATTAATTGAACCACTTGCAGTTGTCGGAACTTCTAAAAATTCCAGCTGGAAAATTTTAAAACTTCCAAAAAATTTCTGAGTACACTTTACTCCGCGAAAAAAAATTCGAGCTTGTCCGGAGTCACCCCCATTGTCTATCTTAATCGTTCTGAGTGTCTCCGACTTTCGGAACCACTGGAGATTCCAGCTAAAAAATTTAAAAACCTCCCAATAAATGCTGAGTACACTTTACCCTGCTAAAAAAAATCGGAGCATATCTGGAGTCCTCCTAACCCTTTGTCTTAATCGTTTTGCGTGTCTCCGACTTTCGGATCCACTGGAAATTCCAGCTAGAAAATTTTAAAACTCACAAAAAAATTATGTGTACAATTTACCCTGCCAAAAAAATTTAACCTTATTTGGAATCACCCTCAAATTATATTTTCACCGGTTCAGGCGTCTCCGACTTTCGGATCCACTGGAAATTCCAGCTGGAAAATTTTAAAACTCCCAAAAAAAATTCTGTGTACACTTTACCCTGCTAAAAACAATCGGATCACATCTGGAGTCGCCCTCACCCTTTCTCTTAGTCGTGTTGAGTACCTTCGACTTTCGGAACTACTGGAAAATCCAGCTAGAAAATTTTAAAACTCCCAAAAAAAATTCTGTGTACACTTTACCCTGCTAAAAACAATCGGAGCACATCTGGAGTCGCCCTCACCCTTTCTCTTAGTCGTGTTGAGTACCTTCGACTTTCGGAACTACTGGAAAATCCAGCTAGAAAATTTTAAAAGTTCCCAATAAATTCTGAGTTCACTTTAACCCGGTAAAAAAAATCGGAGTACATCTGGAGTCCTCCTAATCCTTTATCTTAATCGTTTTACGTGTCTCCGACTTTCGGATCCACTGGAAATTCCAGCTGGAAAATTTTAAAACTCCCAAAAAAAATTCTGTGTACACTTTACCCTGCCAAAAAATTCAAGCTTGTTTGGAATCACCTTCAAATTTCGTTCTCACCGTTTCAGGCTTCTCCGAATGTCGGAACCACTGGAAATTACAGCTGGAAAATTTCAAAACCTACAAATGCTGAGTACACTTTACCCTGCTGAAAAAAATTTGAGTTTGTTTGGAGTCGCCTTAAAATTTTATTTTAATTATTTCAACCTCCCCATACTGCCGGAATAACTTCTGAAGTTACAATTGGAAAATTTAAAGAGCTTATATAAATCTACACTTTACTCTCCGAAAAGTATAAATTTACTTCTACAGATAATTTGACTGTTGGGAAGGACAACCAAGTATTCAATTAGAATATTGTTTTAGTCAATTGTTGAGGTAATTTCATATTCCTGAAAATTATTTTTTATGTTTGGTAAAATCGAAAAAAAAAGAAAACACATTATTAACATTTAATTATTCATATAATCTATTTCTGTTCATAGTTACAATTGTTACATGGTACTGTTAAATTTTTTTTTATGTTTTTTAATGTTCTAATGTCAATTGAGGTATTCGTTTACAAATCCTGCATTTAAGTGATTCCAAATTTTTATATTTCCGTTTTTTAAGTGCAGTCCCTGCGATCTCCGATTCATCCTCGTCATCAGTATCACACTGATCTTTAATCAAACATTCAAGGTGAATCGAACGCTTACAATTTTCGTATGTAATATCATTTTCCTCATGTAAAAGTTCCCGAGTACAATATATACATTTATCTCGCAAATTCTCAGATTTTTGAAGCAGTTCAGCCAGTATTTGTAGACGTTTTTCTTGTGTATCAAGTTCTTCCCCTAATGGAATGTTTTTATAGACACTCGATGTAATGAATCACGAAAACGCCACAATTGTAGTCATCAGTTTGATATGGCCGCTTGACTGGTGCTTTTTTAATAGTCCAATTCATTTTTACTAGTTTACTAAATTGACTTATTTTTTCGCACTCACCAATGATTTTTTTAAAAGCGTCTAAATACCGTTCATCCAATGGTAATTCAAAGGGATCGTACAATATTACATTTTCATCCTGTACATTTACGACCAACAACTGCCAGTGACTACAAAAAAGGTAAGGCATTAAAATGATGTTGCCAAGTTCTGCAGGAATCTTATGGATTAGCCTTTTCTGGCTTCTTCTTTTGCTCCAAAAATCACCTAAAACATCAGAAGTAAGCTCACAAGGAATGTAGGTTACATTTTTCCAATTTGTCATAAATGTTGTTGAATAAGCATCGATTATTTGTCCATTTATCCATCTTTTATCGAAAACGGAGTAAAATTGTCTAGGAGTTACAGAAAAGCTTACCAATCCATAAACAGTATCACTTTTGGCGCCATAAAATGTCATTATGATTTTATTAGAACGAGATAGTTTATATATCTCCGGATCGTTCCAAATTCCATTTTGTAATAAAGTAAACAATGAACCCTCATTATTTACTTCTTTATTAGCAGTTTTCAATTCATCGCCTGATTCATTTTTGCTTAATGTTGACTTTTGTATTTTTACTTTTTCATTTTTCTCTTTTTGATTCGTAATTTTTACATTTTTTTTGATCCGTTTTGCTGTAAGTTTTTGACTTTTTAGTTTACTTGATTTTTTTAATGTTAGTTTTTTAATTTTCGTTGCTTTTTGTAGTAAACCATTCCCGAACTTACGAAACCCATACGGACAAAGTTAAAAAATCTACTGTTGACTTTATAAAAATTTTTAAAATGAAACTTTGTAATTTACGAAAATTGAGGTCATAATCGATTTGAGGACGTCAAATACAAGTTATAGAGACCATGCCGAAACCTTGGAAATCTATACGGTCAAAGTTACAAATCGACTGTTTTTCTCGTAAACCGTTCAGAAATAAAACTTTCTATCTTATGAAAATTAAGATCATTGTCGTTTTCAGGACGTCAAATCCACCCCATTCGGACCATTCCTAAGCTTACGATTCCGATAGAGACAATGTTACAAAATCGACCGTTCACGTTGCAGAACTTTCAAAAATAAAAATGTAATTTACGAAAGTAAAGTTGATGGTCGTCTTCAGGACGTCAAATATAAGTTAACTAGAGCATTTCGAAACCTTACAAACCCATAGGGACAAAGTTTAAAAATTGACTGTTCTCCGCGTGAGACGTTTAAAATTGAAACTTTGTAATTTATGAAAACTAAGATAATAGTCGGCTTGAGGACGTCAAATAGATGCTACCTGGACCATTCCAAACAAGTTATTTGGACCATTTCTACGCTTACGAAACCGATCAGGACGAAGTTACAAAATCGACCGTTCTACTCGTGAAAGGTTCAAAGATAAAACCTTCTAATTTATAAAAATTAAGGTCATTGTCGTCTTCAGGACGTTATATACAAGCTATCTGGATGATTCTATAGCTTGAGAAACCGATAGGGACGAAGTTACAAGATCGACCGTTCTACTCTTGATACGTTCAAAGATAGAACATTCTAATTTACAAAAATTAAGGTCATTACCGTCTTTAGGACGACAAATATAAGCTATCTGGATAATACTTAAGCTTAAGAAACTGATTGGGACGAAGTTACCAAATCGTCCGTTTTCCTCCTGAAATAATAAAAAATGAAACTTTAATTTATGAAAATTGAGGTTTTAATCGTCTTCAGGACGTTAAATACAAACAATATAGACGAGTCCCGAAACCTTAGATACCCATAGGGAAAAGGTAAGAAAATCGACCGTTTATCTCGTGAAATGTTCAAAAATGAAACGTCGTAATCGATGAAAACTTAGATCATAGTCGTCTTCAGGACGTCAAATACAAGTTATATAAACCAGTCTGGAACTTTAGAATCCCATAGAGAGAATGTAAATAAATCGACCGCTCTACTCGTGAAACGTTCAAATATAAAACCTTGTAATTTATGAAAATTAAGGTCATAGTTGTCTTCAGGTTGTCAAATACAAACTTTCTGGACGATTCCTAAGCTCATCCAATCGATTTGGACGAAGTTACAAAATCGACCGTTATCCTCGTGAAACTTTCAAAAATGAAACTTTGTGATTTATCAAAATTGAGGTCATAGTTGTCTTCAGGACGTTAAATACAAGTCTTCTGTACCATTCCTAAGCTTATCAAACCGATTTGGACGAAGTTACAAAATCGACCGTTATCCTCATGAAACGTTAAAAAATTATACTTTGTATTTTATTAATATTAAGGTCATTATAATCTTCAGGACGTCAAATACAAGCTACCTGGACTTAGGTCCTGGACTAAGCTCATGAAACCCATAGCGTATAGTTACAAAATTGACCATTCACGTTGTCGAACGTTCACAAATGAAACTTCAATTAACAATAATTAATATCATAGTCGTCTTAAGGACGTCATAAACAAGTTATCTAGACCAGTCTGAAACCTTAGAAACCGAAAAAGACAATGTAACAAAATCGACCATTCGTCTCATGAAACGTTCAAATATGAAACTTTGTATTTTATGAAGATTAAGGTCATTATAATCTTCAGGACGTCAAATACAAGTCATCCAGATGATTCCTAAGCTTAAGAAACCCATAGGGACAAAATTACAAAATCAACCGTTCTCCTCCTGAAACGTTCAAAAATGAAACTTTGTATTTTATGAAAATTAAGGACATTATTATCTTCAGGATGTCAAATACAAGAAACCTGAACGATTCCTAAGCTTGTGAAACCGATTGTGGACGAAGTAACAAAATTGACCGTTCTCCTTTTGAAACGTGCAAAAATGAAACTGTAATTTATGAAAATTGAGGTCATAGTCGGCCTCAGAGGGTCAAATACTAGTTCTCTAGACCATCCCGAAACCTTAGAAAACCATTAGGTCAAAGTTACAAATCGACCGTTCTTCTCGTAAACAGTTTAAAAATAAAACTTTGTATATGATCAAAGTTAAGGTCATTGTCTTCTTCATGACGTCAAATACGTGTCTTCTGGACGATTCCTAAGCTTACGAAACCGATGAGACGAAGTTACAAATTTGATCGATCACGTGAAACAGTCAAAAATGAAACTTTGTAATTCATGAAATTTAAGGTCATTGTCTTCTTCAGGACGTCAAATACAAGCTACCTAACCATTTCCGAACTTACGGAACCCATACGGACAAAGTTACAAAATCGACCGTTCACCTTCTAAAAAGTACAGAAATAAAACTTTGTAATTGACGAAAATTAAGGTCATAATCGATTTTAGGACGTCAAATACAAGTTATAGAGACCATGCCGAAACCTTAGAAATCTATGGGGTCAAAGTTACAAATCAACCGTTCTTCTTGTAAACTGTTCAGCAATGAAACTTTCTATTTTATGAAAATTGAGGTCATTGTCGTTTTAGGGACTTCAAATACACCCGATGTGGACCATTCCTTAGCTTACGATACCGGTAGAGACAATGGTACGAAATCGACCCGTCACGTTGCAGAACGTTTAAAAATAAAAATGTAATTTACGAAAGTAAAATTGATGGTCGTCTTCAGGACGTCAAATACAAGTTATTTAGAGCATTTCAAAACCTTACAAACCCATAGGGACAAAGTTTAAAAATTGACCGTTCTCCGCGTGAGACGTTTAAAATTGAAACTTAGTAATTTATGAAAATTAAGATCATAGTCGGCTTGAGGACGTCAAATAGAAGCTACCTGGACCATTCTAAACAAGCCATTTGGACCATTTTTAAGCTTACGAAACCGATCGGGATGAAGTTACAAAATCGACCGTTCTACTCGTGAAAGGCTCAAAGATAAAACCTTCTAATTTATAAAAATTAAGGTCATTGTCGTCTTCAGGACGTTATATACAAGCTATCTGGATGATTCTAAAGCTTGAGAAACCGATAGGGACGAAGTTACAAGATCGACCGTGCTACTCTTGATACGTTCAAAGATAAAACATTCTAATTTACAAAAATTAAGGTCATTACCGTCTTTAGGACATCAAATATAAGCTATCTGGATAATACTTAAGCTTAAGAAACTGATAGGGACGAAGCTACAAAATCGACCGTTCTCCTCCTGAAATAATAAAAAATGAAACTTTAATTTATGAAAATTGAAGTTATAATCGTCTTCAGGACGTTAAATACAAACAATATAGACGAGTCCCGAAACCTTAGATACCCATAGGGAAAAGGTAAGAAAATCGACCGTTTACCTCGTGAAATGTTCAAAAATGAAACGTCGTAATCGATGAAAACTTAGATCATAGTCGTCTTCAGGACGTCAAATACAAGTTATATAAACCAGTCTGGAACTTTAGAATCCCATAGAGAGAATGTAAATAAATCGACCGCTCTACTCGTGAAACGTTCAAATATAAAACCTTGTAATTTATGAAAATTAAGGTCATAGTTGTCTTCAGGTTGTCAAATACAAACCTTCTGGACGATTCCTATGCTTATCCAATCGATTTGGACGAAGTTACAAAATCGACCGTTATCCTCGTGAAACGTTCAAAAATGAAACTTTGTGATTTATCAAAATTGAGGTCATAGTTGTCTTCAGGACGTCAAATACAAGTCTTCTGTACCATTCCTAAGCTTATCAAACCGATTTGGACGAAGTTACAAAATCGACCGTTATCCTCATGAAACGTTAAAAAATGATACTTTGTATTTTATTAATATTAAGGTCATTATAATCTTCAGGACGTCAAATACAAGCTACCTGGACCCAAGCTTATGAAACCCATAGCGTATAGTTACAAAATCGACCATTCACGTTGTCGAACGTTCACAAATGAAACTTCAATTAACAATAATTAATATCATAGTCGTCTTCAGGACGTCATAAACAAGTTATCTAGACCAGTCTGAAACCTTAGAAACCGAAAAAGACAATGTAACAAAATCGACCATTCTTCTCATGAAACGTTCAGATATGAAACTTTGTATTTTATGAAGATTAAGGTCATTATAATCTCCAGGACGTCAAATACAAGCCATCCAGATGATTCCTAAGCTTAAGAAACCCATAGGGACAAAATTACAAAATCAACCGTTCTCCTCCTGAAACGTTCAAAAATGAAAAACGTTAATTCATGAAAATTGAGGTCATTATCATCTTTAGGACGTTAAATTATGAAAGTTTTAGGTCATAATCATCTTCAGGACAACGTAAGACGATCGACCGTTTACCTCTTGATGCTTTCAATAATTAAACTTTGTAATTTTGGAAAATTAAGTTGAAAGTCGATTTAAAGACGTCAAATGCAAGCTTCCTGGACCATTCGTACGCTCACGAAACCCATAGAGAATAGTTACCAAATCGACCGTTTACGTTGTGGAACGTTCTAGAATAAAACGGTAATTTTCGAAAAAAAAGGTCATACTTATCTACAGGACGTCATATAATAGTTATCTAGAGTAGTCTGAAAGCTTAGAAACCCATAGCGACAAAGTTAAAAAATCTACCGTTCTCCTCGTTAAACACAAAAAAATGAAACTTTGTAATTCATCAAAATTCAGGTCATAGTCGTCTTCAGGACGTCAAGCCAGCTAACCATTCCCGAACTTACGAAACCCATAGGGACAAAGTTACAAAATCGACCGTTCACCTTCTAAAAAGTTCAAAAATACAACTTTGTAATTGACGAAAATTATGGTCATAATCGATTTTAGGACGTCAAATACAAGTTATAGAGACCATGCCGAAACCTTAGAAATCTATAGGGTCAAAGTTACAAATCGACCGTTCTTCTTTTAAACTATTCAGAAATGAAACTTTCTATTTTATGAAAATTAAGGTCATTGTCGTTTTCAGGACTTTAAATACACCCGATGTGGACCATTCCTTAGCTTACGATACCGGTAGAGACAATGGTACAAAATCGACCTATCACGTTGCAGATCTTTCAAAAATAAAAATGTAATTTACGAAAGTAAAGTTGATTGTCGTCTTCAGGACGATATATAGACCATTTCCAATAGACCATTTCCAAGCTCACCAAACCCACAAGAAAAAAGTTTCAAAATCGACCAATGGCCTTCTGAAACATTTAAGAATAAACTTTGTAATATAGAAAAATTAAGGTCATAGTCAGCTTCAGAACGTCAAATACAAGTTCTCTAGACCATCTCGAAACCTTAGAAATCCATAGGGTTCAAGTTACAATTCTACCGTTCTTCTCGTAAACCGTTCAAAATTCAAACTTTGTATTTGATGGATAATAAGGTCATAGTCTTCTTCAGGACGTCAAATACAAGCCGTTTGGACCATTTCTAATTTTGCGAAACCTATAAGGACGAAGTTACAAAATCGACCGTTCTTCTCGTGGAACGTTAAAAACAAACTTTGTAATTAATGAAATTTACGGTCATAATCGTCTTTAGGACATCAAATACAAGCAACCTAACCACTCCCGAACTTACGAAACCCATAGGGACAAACTTACAAAATCGACCGTTCAGCTTGAGGAACGTTCAAAAATGGAACTTTGTAATTTATGAAAATTAAGGTCATTGTCGTTTTCAGTACGTCAAATACAAGCCTTCTGGACGATTACTATGCTTATTAAACCGATTAGGACGAAGTTACAAAATCGACCGTTCTCGTGAAACGTTCAAAAATGAATCTCTGTAATTTTAAAAATTGAGGTCATAATCGTCTTTAGGACGTGAAATACAAGTTATCTAGACCAGTCTGATACCTGAGAAGCCCATTGGGACAAAGATACGAAATCGACCTCTGCGTAAAACGTTTAAAATTGAAACTATGTATTTTCTGAATAATAAAGTCATCGCGTATTCAGAACGTCAAATACAAGCCAAGTGGACCATTTCTAAGCTTACGAAACCGATAGGGACAAAGTTACAAAATCGACCGTTCAGCTTGAGGAATGTTCAAAAATGAAACTTTGTAATATATGAAAATTATGGTCATAGTTGTCTTCAGGACGTCAAATTCAGGCCTTCTGGCCGATTCCTTAGCTTATCAAACCGATTTGGACGAAATTTTAAAATCGACCGTTCTCCTCGTGAAACTATCAATATTGAAACGTTGTAATTTATGAAAACTGAGATCACAGTGGTCTTTAGGTAGTCAATCATAAGTTATCTAGACCAGTCTAAAACATTAGAAACCCATAGGAACAAAGTTACAAAATTGACCTTTTGCCATGTGAAACCTTCAAATATGTAACTTTGTATTTTATGATAATTGAGGTCATAGTCGTCTTCAGGACGTTAAATACAACCTATCTAAAACATTCCTAAGCTCACAAAACCGATAGGGACGAAGTTACAAAATAGACCGTTCTTCTTGTGAAACTTTAAAAAATGAAATATTGTAATATATAAAAAATTTTTACTATAATCGTAATTTTTCAAGCATGTATGGAAAACACATTTCATGCTCGTAAAGGTAGACCTTATAAACTCCGCTGTCCATCTTACAGCTTAAAACGAATTTTATTTTGTTCTACGAAATTTTTTTCTTTTGATTTTTTTTTTTTTTTTTTTATGAAATTTTTGTCTATTTTTTGAAGTTATAATTATAAATATGATTATTATTATTATTATTATTATTATTATTATTATTATTATAGAAAACAGAAAAATATTTACTTGAATCGTAAATATTTACAAGCATGTAAGGAAAACACATATCGTGCTTGTAACGGTAGACCTTTGTATAAACTACGCTTTCCATTTTTCGGCATAAGAAAATTTTATTTTTTTCAGAAATTTTTTTTTTTTTTACATTAATTTTTGTTTTTTTTTTTTGTAAAATTTTTTTTTTCTTTCATGAAATTTTTTGTTTCCAAATTTTGGTTTTTTTATATTTTTTTTTTTTTTTTTAATAAGAATTGTTACGATTATTATTATAATGATAAATAACTGAAAAATTTTTACTCAAATTGTAAATTTACAAGCATGTATTGAGAACACATTTCATGATAGTAAAGGTAGACCTTTTTATAAACTCCGCCGTCGATTTTACAACATAAAACAAATTTTATTTAATTTAAGAAATTTTTTTCTTTTTCTGAAAATTTTTTTTTTTTTATGAAATATTTTTTTTTTGATTTTTTTGAAAATTATGTTTATAAAAAATATTTATTAATCCAGTTTTGACCTTGCATGACCTTAAAATATCAAGAAAAGTATGTCAAACCGAAGGATAATAGATTTAGACCCGAAAAATCAGGTTTCTTTATGGCTTTAAACTATTTTCTGGTCTTATAAAATCACTTGGTACCTCCTGAGTTATTCTCCGTCCATCTTAATTTTTGATGAACCTATTCTGACCTTGTAAGACCTTGACAAATTATATGGTTTCTCACAAGTGATCTACTGCCCCTATCAATTTTTGTTAAACCTATTTTGACGTTGTATGACCTTTAAAAATGAATAAAAGTAGTTTAAAACCAAGTACAATTGATTTAGGCCCAAATAATCCAGTTTCTTTATGCCCTAAAATTTTTTTATGTACCTTAAAAATCAAAGGGTACCTTCTAAGTCATCCGCTGTCCCTCTGAATTCTGATTAAACCTATTTTGATATTGTATGACCTTAAAAATTTAATAAAACTAAGTAAAACTCAAGTAAAATTGATTTAGGCCCAAAAAATCAGTTTTTTTCTTGCACTTAAATTTTTTTTTGTTCTTATAAAAATACAGGGTAGCTCCTGAGTCATCCTGTGTCCCTCTGAATTTATAATAAACCTATTTTGACCGTGCATGACCTTCAAATATAAAGAAAAGTATGTCATACTGAAGGATAATGGATTTAGGCCCAAAAAATCGTGTTTCTTTAAGCCCTGAAATTTTTTTTTTGTCTAATAAAATTACAGAGTACCTCCTGAGTTATCCTCTATCCCTTTTTATAATTTTTGAGCCTATTTTCACCGTGTATGGCCTTGAATAGTTTATGAAAGTAGGTCAAACCCAAGTACAATTTATTTTGGCCCGGAAAATAGGGTTTCTTTATGCCTACAAATTTTTTTATGGTTCTTAAAAATTGAAGGGTACCCTAAGTCATTGACAGTCGATCTTAATATTCATTGAACGTATTTTGACCTTGTGTGATTCGGGAAAATATAGAAATGTTCGTCAAACTCAAGTAAAATTGATTCACGCCTAAAAAATCAAGTTTATTAATGCCTATAAATGTTTTTATAGTCCTTAAGAATTACGGGGTACCCCCTAAGACATCCTACCTCCCTCTCGATATATATTAAACCCCTTTTGTACCATGCATTATCTTTAAATATAAATGAAAGTTTGTCAAACTGAAGGATAATGGATGTAGGCCTAAAAAATCAGGTTTCTTAAAGGCCTGAAATTTTTTTTTGGTCTACAAAAATTACAGAGTACCTCCTAAATCATTCAATCTCCCTCTTTGTTTTTATTGAGCCTATTTTTACCATGTACGACCTTGAAAAATTAATGAAAGCAGGTCAAACTCAAGTACATTTGATTTAGGCCCGAAAAATCAGGTTTCTTTATGCCCTTAAATTTTTTTATGGTCCTTAAAAATCAAAGGGTACCCCCGAAGTAGTTCACTCTCCGATTCAAATATTATTTAACCTATTTTTATCTTGTGTGACGTTAAAAAATTAATTAAAATAGGTCGAAACCAAGTATAATTGATTAAGGCCCACAAAATCAGGTTTCTTGATGCCTTAAAATTTTTTTTTCTGCCCTCCGGCCGGAAAGTGGCAACTTATGAAATTATAGGTTACTTCCTGAGTCATGTTTCGTCCCTCTGCATTTTCGATCAACCTATTCTGACCTTGTGTGACCTGGAGAAATCAATACAACTACTTAAAACTCAAGTACGATAGATTTTAGCCCAAAGAACATGTTTTTCTATGCCTTAAAAATTTTTTATGATCTTTAAATAATACAGAATACCTCCCGATTCATTTTAACTTCCTCTTAATATTTATTGAAACTAGTTTGACATTGCATGACCTTCAAATATGAAGAAAAATATGTCAAACTGAAGGATAATCAATTTAGGCCCCAAAAATCATGTTTTTTTATGCCCTCAAATTTTTTTATGGTCCTGAAAAATTAGAGGGTACCCCTTGAGTCATTAACTGTCCCTCTCAATTTTTATTGAACCTATTTTGACCTTATATGACCTTGAAAATTTAATAAAAATTGGTAAAAAATAACAGTTGTACAATTGATTGATGCCCAAAAAATCTGGTTTCTCGATGCCTTGAAATTTGTTAATGGCCCTCAACAATTACAGTTAAATTCCTGTGTTATCCTGCGTCACTCTCGATATTTATTGAACCTATTCGGACCTTAAGAAATAGAAAAAAGAAGGTCAAACTCAAGTAAAATTGATTTAGGCCCAAAAAATCAGGTTTATTCTGGCCCTTAAAATTTTTTATGGTCTAATAAAATTACAGGGTAACTCCTGAGTTATCCTCTTTCCCTCTTTAAAGTTATTGAGCCTATTTTCACCTTGTATAGCCTTGGAAAATCAATGAAAGTAGGTCAAACGTAAGTATTATTGATTAAAGCCAAGAAAATATGGATTCTCTATGCCCTTCAATTTTTTTATAGTCCTTAGAAATCACAGCCTTCCTCCTAAGTCATCCACAGACCCACTGAATTTTTATTAAACCTATTTTGACCTTGTATGACCACGAATAATTAATTAAGGTAGGTCAAAACCAAGTACAATTGATTGAGGCCCAAAAAATCAGGTTTCTTTATGCCATAAAATTATTTTATAGTGCCTAAAAAAATACAGGGCACTTCCTGTGTCATTTTTCATCCCCCTCAAAATTTATTAAACGTATTTTGACTTTGTGTGACTTTAAAAATATAATAAAGTCGGTCAAGTTCAAATAAAATTTATTTAGGAATAAAAAATCAGGTTTATTCATGCCCTTAAATGTTTTTATAGTCTTACGAAATTACAGGGTACCATCTAAATCATCTTTCGTCATTCAGAATTTTAGATGAACCAATTCTGTTCTTGTATGACATTGAAAAATTAATAAAAGTCGGTTAAACCAAAGTATCATTGATTGAGGCCAAAAAAATCAGGTTTCTCTATGCCCTTAAATTTTTTTATTGTCCTTGACAATTACGGGGTACCTCCTGAGATCATTTTACGTCCCTCTCGATATTTATTGAACCTATTTTGACCTTGTATGACCTTAGAAAATTAATTTAAGTAGGTAAAACCTAGGTTTTATGGATTGAGGCCGAAAAAATATGGTTTCTTTATGCCCTTCAAATTTTTTATAGTTTTCCAAAATCACAGAGTTTCTTCTACGTCATTCACTGACGCTCTAAATTTTTATTCAACCTATTTGACCTTGTAAGACCTTAAAAAATTAATTAAAGTAAATCAAAACCAAGTACAATTGATTGAGGGCTAAAAAATCAGGTTTTCGATGCCTTAAAATCTTTTTATGGCTCCTTAAAAATTACAGGGCATCTCCTGTGTCATTTTAAAACTCTCTTAATATTTATTGATTGTATTTTGACCTTGTATGACTTTGAAAAATATATAAAAGTAGGTCAAACTTGAGTAAAACTGATTTACGCCTAAAAAATCAGGTTTATTAATGCCCTTAAATGTTTTTATGGTTTTATGAAATTGCAGGTACCTCTCGAGTCATCTTCCGTCCCTCTAAATTTTTAATGAACTTATTCTGACCTTGTAAGACATTGAAAAATGAATGAAAGTAGGTCAAACCCAAGTACATTTGGTTTAGGCCCGAAAAATCAGGTTTTTTGACAATCTCAAATGATTTTATGTTCCTTAAAAATTAAAGGGTACCCCCTAAGTCATTTACTGTCCCTCTCACTTTTTATTTAACCTATTTTTATCTTGTATGATGTTAAAAAATTAATTAAAGTAGGTCAAACCTAAGTTTTATAGATTAATGCCAAGAAAATATGGTTTCTTTATGGCTTTGAATTTATTTGTAGTGCTTAAAAATCATAGGGTTCCTCCCAAGCCATCTACTGACCCTCTGAATTTTTATTGATCCTATAATGACGTTGTTTGACCTTAAAAAATCAATAAAAGTAGGTCAAATCGAAGTACAATTGATTGAGGCCCAAAAAATCAGGTTCCTTGATGCCTTAAAATTTGTTCATAACATTTTCAAAAATACAAGGCACCTCCTGTGTCATTTTCCATCAATCTTAATATTGATTGAACGTATTTTGACCTTGTGTGACTTTGTATAATATAAAGAAGTAGATCAAACTCAAGTAAAATTCATTTAGGCCAAAAAAATCAGGTAATTCCATGCCCTTAAATGTTTTTATGGTCTTATGAAATTACAGGGTACCTTCTGAGTAATCTTTCGGCCCTGTGAATTTTCAATAAACCTATTCTGAACTTGTGTAACCTGGAAAAATTAATACAAGTAGGTCAAAGCCAAGTACAATAGATTTAAGCCCATAAAATCATGTTTTTCTATTCCTTAAAAATTTGGTTTGGTCTTTAAATAATACAGAATACCTCCTGAGTCATCCTCCCTTCCTCTTAATTTTTATTAAACCTATTTTGATCTTGCATGACCTTCAAATATAACGAAAAGTATTTCAAACTGATGGATAATGGATTTAGGTACGAAAAATTACGTTTCTGTAAGCCCTGAAATTTTTTTATGGTCTAATAAAATCACATTGTACCTCCTGAGTTATTCTCTTTCCTTTTTTATTTTTCTTGAGCGTATTTTTAACTTGAATGGCCTTGAAAAATAGATGAAAGTAGGTCAAACCCGAATACAATTGGTTTCAGCCCGAAAAATCAGGTTTCTTTATGCCCTCGAATTTTTTTATTGTTCTTAAAAATTAGAGGGTACCCCCTAAGTCATAAACTGTCCCTCTCAATTTTTATTGAACCTATTTTTATCTTGTATGACTTTAAAAACTTAAATGAGGTAGGTCAAACCTAAGTTTTAGGGATTAAGGCCAAGAAAATAAGGTTTCTATATGCCCTTCAATTTTTTTATATTCCTCAAAAATAACAGGGATTCTCCCAAGTCATCTACTGACCCTCTGAATTTTTATTGATCCTATTCTGACATTGTATGACCTTAAAAAATCAAGAAAAGTAGCTCAAAACCAAGTACAATTGATTGAGGCCCAAATAATTAGGTTTCTTTATGCCCTCGAATTTTTTTATGGAGCCTAAAAAAATACAGGCTACCTCCTGTGTCATATTTCATCCCCTTAATATTCATTGAACGTATTTTGACCTAGTGTGACTTTGAGAAATATAGAAACGTAGGTCAAACTCAAGTAAAATTGATTAATGCCCAAAAAATCAGGTAACATTATGACCTCAAATTTTTTGAGAATCTTATAAGATTACAGGGTATTTCCTATGTAATCCTTTTTCCCTCGAAATTTTTGATGAACCCACTCTGACCTTGTATGACCTTGAAAAATCAATAAAAGTAGGTAAATCACGAGTAAAATTGATTTGGGCACAAAAAATCGGGTTTTATTATGCCCTTAAATTTTTTTCTGGTCTTATAAAATTACTGAGTACTTCCCAGGTTATCCTCCATCCATCTTAATTTTTGATGAACCTATTCTGACCTTGTGAGACTTTGACAAATCGATAAAAGTAGGTGAAACCCAAGTATTATTGATTAAGGCCTTATAAATTAGGTTTCTTTATGCCCTCAAATTTTTTTATGCTCCTTAAAAATTAAAGGCTACCCCATAAGTCATTCACTGTCCCTCTAAATTTTTATTAAACTTATTTTCATCTTGTATGACGGTAAAAAATTAATTAAAGTAGGTTAAACCTAACTTTTATAGATTAAGGCCAAGATAATATGGTTTCTCTATGCCCTTCAATTTTTTTATAGTCCTTAAAAATCACAGAGTTTCTCCCAAGTCATATACTGACCCTCTGAATTTTTATAGATCATATTTTGACGTTGTATGAACTTGAAAAATTAATTAACCTCGTTCAAAACCAAGTACAATTGATTTAGGCCAAAACAATCCAGTTTCATTATGCCCTAAAATTTTTTATCGGCTTTAAAAATGAAAGGGTACCTTTTCAGTTATCCGTTGTCCGTCTTAATTGTTATTGAACCTATTTTGACCTTGAAAATTTAATAAAAATAGGTAAAAAATAACTACAATTGATTGATGCCAAAAAAATCTCGTTTCTTGATGCTTTAAAATTTGTTAATGGCCCTCAACCGTTACAGTACAATTTCTGTGTTATTCTCTGTCCCTCTCGATTCTTAGTGAACCTATTCGGACCTAGAGAAATATAAATAAGTAGGTCAAATTTAAGTAAAATTGATTTAGGAAGAAAAAATCAGTTTTTTTCATGCCCTTAAATTTTTTTTTGGTCTTTTAAAATGACTGAGTACCTCCTCAGTCATCTTTTGTCCCTCTGAATTTTTAATGAACCTATTTTGACGATGCATGACCTCCAAATATAAAAAATTTTGTCAAACTGAAGGATAATGGATATAGGCCCAATTAATCAGGTATCTATAAGCCCTGAAAAATTTTATGGTCTAATAATATCACAGAGTAACTTCTGAATTATTCTCTTCCCTTCTTTAAATTTATTAAGCCTATTTTCATCTTGTATAGCCTTGAAAAATTGATGAAAGTTGGACAAAACTAAGTTTTATGTATTAAGGCCAACATTATATGGTTTCTCTATGCTTTTTAATATTATATAGTCCTTAAAAATGACAGCGTTCCTCCTAAGTCATTTACTGACCCTTTAAATTTTTATCAAACCTATTTTGACCTTGTAAAACCTTGAAAAATTAATTAAAGTATTTGAAAAACGAGTACATTTTATTGAGGCCAAAAAAATCAGGATTCTTGATGCCTTAAAATTCTTTTATGGCTCCTTAAAAATTACAGGGCATCCCCTGTGTCATTTCTTATACCACTTAATAATCAATCAACGTATTTTGACCTTGTGTAACTTTGAGAAATATAAATAAGTAGGTTAAACTGAAGTAAAATTGATTTAGGCCAAAAAAATCAGGTTTATTCTTGCCCTTAAATCTGTTTATGGTCTTATAAAATTACCGGGTACCTCCTAAGTCATCCTCCGGCCCTTTGAATTTTTGATGAACCTATTCTGACCTTGTATGACATTGAATAATTAATAATAGTAGGTCAAACCCAAGTACAATTGATTTAGGCCCGAAAAATCAGGTTTCGTAATGCCCTTAAATTTTTTTATGGTCCTTAAAAATGAGAGGGTACCCCCTAAGTCATTCACTGTCCCTCTCAATTGTTATTGAACCTATTTTCATCTTCTATGACGTTAAAAAATTAATTAAAGTAGATCAAACCTATGTTTTATGGATTAAGGCCGAGAAAATAGGGTTTCTCTATGCTCTTCAATTTTTTTATAGACCTCAAAAATCACAGCGATTTTCCTACGTCATCCACTGACCCTCTAAATTTTTATTGAACATATTTTGACCTTGTTTGACCTTAAAAAATCAATTAAAGTAGCTCAAAACCGATCACAATTGATTGAGTCCCAAAAAATCAGGTTTCTTAGTGATTAAAAATTTTTTTATGGCGCCTTAAAAAATACAAGGCACCTCCTGTGTCATTTTTTATCCCTCTTAATATTCATTGAACGTATTTTGACCTTGTGTGATTTTGAAGAATATAAAAAAGTAGGTAAAACTCAAGTAAAATTGATTTAGGCCTAAAAAATCAGGTTTATCGATAACCTAAAATTTTTTTATAGCTCCTAAATAAAAAGGCCACCTCCCGTGAGAAATAACTTTCTCATTCCTCTTAATATTTATTGAACGTATTTTGAATTTGTGTGACTAAAAAATATAAAAAAGTAGGTCAAACTCAAGTAAAATCGATTTATGCCCAAATAATCAGGTTTCTTTATGCCCTCGAACTTTTTTACGGTGCTTAAAAAAATACTGGGCACCCCCTTTGTCATATTTTACGGCCTTGATATTTATTGAACGTATTTTAACCTTGTGTGACTTCGAAAAATATAGAAACGTACGTCAAGCTCAAGTAAAATTGATTCAGGCCCAGAAAATCAGGTTAATTTATGGCCTCAAATTCTTTTAGGGTCTTATAAAATATCAGGGTACCTCCAACGACATCCAAAGACCATTTTACGTCCATGTTGATATTTATTAAACCTAATTTTATGTTGTATGACGTTAAAAAATTTATTAAAGTTGTTCAAACCTAAGTTTTATGGATTAAGGCCATAAAAATATGATTTCTCTATGCCCTCAAATTTTTTATATTCCTTAAAAATCACAGGTTTTCCCCAATTCATCTACTGAACCTCTGAATTTCTATTGAACCTATTTTAACCTTGTACGACCTTGAAAAATTAATTAAAGTATGTCAAAACCGAGTACAATTGATTGAGGCCCAAAAAATCATATTTTTTTATGTCCTCAAGTTTTTTTATGGCGCCTTAAAAAAATAACGGTTACCTTCTGCGTCATATTTCATCCCCTTAATATTCATCAAACATATTTTGACATAGTGTGACTTTGAAAAATATAGGAACGTATGTCAAACTCAAGTCAAATTGATTTAGGCCCTAAAAATCAGGTTACTTTTCGACCTCAAATTTTTTTAAGGTCCTATAAAATTACAGGGTATCTCCTAAGTCGTCCTTCGTCCATCTGAATTTTGAATGAACCCACTCTGAACTTATATGACCTGGAAAAATCAATAAAAGTACGTAAATCAGGAGTAAAATTGATTTGGAAACAAAAAATCGGGTTTTAATTTGCCCTCAAATTTTTTTCTGGTCTTATAAATTATTGGTTACCTCTCAGGTTATTCTCCGTCCATCTTAATTTTTGAAGAACCGATTCTGACCTTGTAAGACCTTGGCAAATCGTTAAAAGTAGGTGAAACCCAAGTATTACGGATTAATGCCTTATAATTCAGGTTATTTTATGCCCTCATATTTTTTTATGGTCCTTACAAATTAAAGGGTACCCCCTTAGTCATTCACTGTCCCTCTCAATTTTTATTTATTTTTTTTTGATCTTATATGACGTTAAAAAAATAATTAAAGTAGGTCAAACCTAAGTTTTATGGATTAAGGCCAAGAAAATATGGTTTCTCTATGCCCTTCAATTTTTGTATAGTCGTTAAAAATTACAGGATACCTTCCGAGTCATATACTGACCCGCTGAATTTTTATTGAACATATTTTGACGTTGTATGAACTTGATTGATGATTAAACCTCGTTCAAAACCAAGTACAATTGATTTAGGCCCAAATAATCCGGTTTCTTTATGCCCTAAAATTTTTTATGGGCCTCAAAAATCAAAGGGTACCTTTTCAGTCATCCGCTGTCCCTCTCAATTGTTATTGAACCTATGTTGACCTTGTATGACCTTGAAAATAAAATAAAAATAGGTAAAAAATAACTACAATTGATTGATGCCAAAAAAATCTCGTTTCTTGATGCTTTAAAATTTGTTAATGGCCCTCAACCGTTACAGTACAATTTCTGTGTTATTCTCTGTCCCTCTCGATTCTTAGTGAACCTATTCGGACTTTGAGAAAAATGAAATAGTAGGTTAATCTCAAGTAATATTGATTTAGGCCCAAAAAATCAGTTTTTTTCATGCCCTTAAATTTTTTTTTGATCTTTTAAAATCACAGAGTACCTCCTGAGTCATCTTTCGTCCCTCTGAATTTTTAATGAACCTATTTTGACGGTGCATGATCTTCAAATATAAAAAAAAGTATGTCAAACTAAAAGATAATAGATATAGGCCCAAAAAATCAGGTATCTTAAAGCCCTGAAATTTTTTTATGGTCTAATAAAATAACAGAGTAGCTCTTGAGTTATCCTCTTTCCCTTTTTCAATTTATTGAGCCTATTTTCGCCTTGTAAAGCCTTGAAAAATTGATGAAAGTAGGTCAAACCTACGGTTTATGTATTAAGGCCAACATTATATGGTTTCTCTTTGCCCTTCGATTTTTTTATATTCCTCATTAATGACAGCGTTCCTCCTTAGTCATTTACTGACCCTCTAAATTTTAATCAATCCTATTTTGACCTTGTAAAACTTTGAAACATTAATTAAAGTAGTTGAAAAACAAGTACAATTCATTGAGGACCAAAAAATCAGGTTTCTTGATGCCTTAAAATTTTTTTATGGCCCCTTAAAAATTACATGGCATCCCCTGTGTCATTTCTTATTCCTCTTAATAATCTTTGAACGTATTTTGACCTTGTGTAAAATTGAAAAATATAAATAAGTAGGTTAAACTCAAGTAAAATTGATTTAGACCTATAAAATCAGGTTTATTCATGCCCTTAGATCTTTTTATAGTCTTATAAAATTACAGGGTACCTCCTGAGTCATCTTCCGTCCCTATGAATTTTTGATGAACGTATTCTGATCTTGTATGACATTGAAAAATTAATAAGAGTAGGTCAAACCCAAGTACAATTGATTTAGGCCCGAAAAATCAGGTTTCTTTATGGCCTCAAATTTTTTTATGGTCCTTAAAAATTTGAAAGGTACCCCCAAAGTCATTTACTGTCCCTCTCAATTTTTATTGATCGTATTTTTATCGTGCGTGACGTTAAAAAATTAATTAAAGTAGATCAAACCTAAGTTTTATGGATTAAGGCCAATAAAATATGGTTTCTCTAAGCCATTTTATATATTTATAGTCCTTAAAACTAACAGAGTTCCTTCCAAATCATCCACTAAGCCTTTAAATTTTCAAAATACCTATGTTGACCTTGTATGACCTCGAAAAATTATTTAAGGTAGGTCAAAACCAAGTACAATCGATTGAGGCCCAAAAAATCAGGTTTCTTGATTTCTTAAAATTTTTTTATGGCGCCTAAAAAAAAACAGGGCACCTCCTGTGTCATTTTTCATCCCTCTTCATATTCATTAAACGTATTTTGACAATGTGTGACTTTAAAAAATATAATAAAGTAGATCAATCTCAAATAATATTGATTTAGTCCTAAGAAATCAGGTATATTCGTGCCCTTAAATGTTTTTTTAGACTTATGAAATTACAATGTACCTTCTCAATCAATCTCCGTCCTTCTGAATTCTTGATGAAACAATTCTGACCTTGTAGGACGTTGAAAAATTAATAAATAACGGCCAAACCCAAGTATTTTCGATTTCTGCCCAAAAAATCAGGTTTCTATATGCCCTTAAATTTTTTTATAGTCCTTGAAAATTACGGGGAACCACCTGAGACCATTTTACGTGCCTGTCGATATTTATTAAACCTGTTTTGACCTTGAATGACCTTAAAAAATTAACTAAAGTAGGTAAAACATAAAATTTATAGATTAAGGCCAAGAAAATATGGTTTCTCTATGCCCTTCAATTTTTTTATAGTTTTCAACAATCACAGCAATCCTTCTACGTCATTCACTGATCCTTTAAATTTTTATTGAACCTATTTTGACCTTGTATGACCTTGAAAAATTAATTAAAGTAGTTCAAAACCAAGTACAATTTATTGAGGGCCAAAAAATCAGGTTTCTTGATGCCTCAAAATCTTTTTTTGGCCCCTTAAAAATTACAGGGCATCTCCTGTGTCATTTTTTATCCCTAATAATAGTTATTGAACGTATTATGACCTTGTGTGACTTTGAAAAATATAAAAAAGTCGGTCAAACTCAAGTAAAATTGATTTAGGCCCAAAAAATCCAGTTTCTGTAGGCCCTAAAATTTTTTATGTGCTTTAAAAATTAAAGGGAACCTTATCAGTCATCCGCTGTCCCTCTGAATTAATATTCAACCTATTTCGACCTTGTATGACCTTGAAAATTTAATAAAAGTAGGTCAAAAATAACTACAATTGATTGATGCCCAAAAAATCAGGTTTCTTGATGCCTTAAAATTTGTTAATGGCCCTCAACAATTACAGTACAATTCCTGTGTCATCCTTTGTCCCTCTCAATATTTATTGAACCTATTCGGACCTTGAGAAATATAATAAAGTAGGTCAAACTAAAGTAAAATTGATTTAGGCCAAAAAAATCAGTTTTTTTCATGCCCTTAAATTTTTTTTGGGCTTTTAAAATAACTGGGTACCTACTGAGTCATCTTTTGTCTCTCTGAATTTTTAATGAACCTATTTTGATGGTGCATGACGTTCAAATATAAAAAAAAGTATGTCAAACTGAAGGATAATGGCTCATATGGATATAGGCTCATAAAATCAGGTATCTTTAAGCCCTGAAATTTTTTTGTGGTCTAATGAAATTACAGAGTACTTCCTGAGTTATCGTCTTTCCTTCCCTCAATTTATTGAGCCTATTTTAGCCTTGTGAAGCCTTGAAAAATTGAAGAAAGTAGGTCAAACCTAAGTTTTATGTATTAAGGCCAACATTATATGGTTTCTCTATGCCCTTCATTTCTTTTATAGTCCTTAAAAATGAAAGCGTTCATCCTAAGTCATTCACTGATACTCTAAATTTTTATCAAACATATTTTTACTTTGCAAGAAATTGAAAAATTAATTAAATTATTTGAAAAACAAGTTCAATGGATTGAGGCCCAAAAAATTAGGTTTATCGATGCCCTAAAATTTTTTTATAGCTCTTAAAAATAAAAGCCACCTCCCGTGTTATTTCTTATTCCTCTTAATTTTTTTTGAACGTATTTAGAATTTGTGTGACTGAAAAATATAAAAACGTAGGTCAAACTCAAGTAAAATCGAATTATGCCGAAAAAATCAGGTTTCTTTATGCCCTCAAATTTTTTTATGGCACTTAAAAAAATACAGGGCACCTCCTGTGTCATATTTCACGGCGTTGATATTTATTAAACGTATTTTGACCTTGTGTGACTTTGAAAAATATAGAAACGTACGTCAAACTCAAGTAAAATTGATTTAGTCCTAGAAAATCAGGTTAATTTATGCCCTTAAATTTTTTTAGGGACTTATAAAATCACAGAGTACCTCCAAAGTCATCCTTCGTCCCTCTAAGTTTTTGATGAACACAGTCTGACCTTGTATGACTTTGAAAAATCAATAAAAGTAGGTAAATCACGAGTAAAATTAGTTTGGTCACAAATAATCAGGTTTTTTTATGCCCTCAAATTTTTTTCTGGTCTTATAAAATTACTATGTACCTTTCGAGTTATCCTCTATCCATCTTGATTTTTAATGAACCCATTCCGACCTTGTAAGACCTTGACCAATCGATAAAATTAGGTGAGACCGAAGTATTATCGATTAAGGGCTTATAAATCACGTTTCTCTATGCCCTAAAATTCTTTTATGGTTCTTAAAAATTACAGGGTATTTCCTAAGTCATCTACTGTCCCAATAAATTTTTATCAAACCTATTTTGACGTTGTATGACCTTGAGAAATTAATAAAAATAGTTAAAAACCAATTACAATTGATATAGGCGCAAAAAATCCAGTTTCTTTATGCCCTAAAATTTTTTATGGGCCTTAAAAATCAAAGGGTACATTTTCAGTCATCTGCTATCCC
Organism: Cotesia congregata; assembly: GCA_905319865.3. Taxonomy (NCBI): domain Eukaryota; kingdom Metazoa; phylum Arthropoda; class Insecta; order Hymenoptera; family Braconidae; genus Cotesia; species Cotesia congregata. The sequence goes on along the minus strand of CAJNRD030001121.1, from coordinate 11,392,059 downwards.
TCTCAATTCTTTTTTAACCTATTTTAACCATGTATGGCCTTGAAAATTTAATTAAATTATGTCAAACCAAATTATTATAGATTGAGGTCTGAAAAATCAGATATCTTTATGCCCGTAAATTTTTTTATAGATGCTTGACAATTACGGAGTACCTTTTAATACCATTTTACGTCTATTTCGATATTGATTAAACCTATTTTTATGTTGTATGACGTTAAATAATTAATTAAGTTAGGTCAAACCTAAGTTTTATGAATTAAGGCCATAAAAATATGGTTTCTCTATGCCCTTCAATTTTTATATATTCCTTAAAAATCACAGGGTTTCTCCCAATTCATCTACTGACCCTCTGAATTTCTATTGAACCTATTTCAACCTTGTACGACCTTGAAAAATTAATTAAAGTAGGTCAAAACCGAGTACAATTGATTGATGCCGAAAAAATCAGGTTTCTTGATGCCTTAAAATTTTTTTATGGCGCTTTAAAAAATACGGGGTACCTCCAGTGTCATTTTTCATCTATCTGAATCTTTATTAAACTCATTTTGACCTTGTGTGACTATGGAAAATATAAAAAAGTAGGTAAAACACAAGTAAAATTGATTTAGGTCTAAAAAATTAGGTTTTTTTATGCCCTTGAATGTTTTTATGGTTTTATAAAATTACTGGATACCTCCTGAGTGTTCTTAGGACCCTCTGAATTTTCGATGAATCTATCCTGACCTTGTGTGACCTGGAAGAATCAATAAAAGTAGGTCAAACTCAAATACAATAGATTTTAGCACAAAAATCATGTTTTTCTATGCCTTAAATATTTTTTATCGTCTTTAAATAATACAGAGTACCTCTTGAGTCATCCTTCCTTTCTCTTAATATTTATTGAACCTATTTTGACCTTGCTTACAATTGATTGACGCCCAAAAAATCAGGTTCCTTGATGCCTTAAAATTTGTTCATGACGTTTTAAAAAATACAAGGCACCTTCTGTGTCATTTTCCATAAATCGTAATATTGATTGAACATATTTTGACCTTGTGTGACTTTGTATAATATAAAGAAGTAGATTAAACTCAAGTAAAATTCATTTAGGCCAAAAAAATCAGGTAATTCCATGCCCTTAAATGTTTTTATGGTCTTATAAAATTACAGGGTACCTTCTGAGTAATCTTTCGTCCCTGTGAATTTTCGATGAACTTATTCTGAACTTGTGTAACCTGGAAAAATTAATACAAGTAGGTCAAACCCAAGTACAATAGATTTAAGCCCATAAAATCATGTTTTTCTATTCCTTAAAAATTTGGTTTGGTCTTTAAATAATACAGAATACCTCCTGAGTCATCCTCCCTTCCTCTTAATTTTTATTAAACCTATTTTGATCTTGCATGACCTTCAAATATAACGAAAAGTATTTCAAACTGATGGATAATGGATTTAGGTACGAAAAATTACGTTTCTGTAAGCCCTGAAATTTTTTTATGGTCTAATAAAATCACATTGTACCTCCTGAGTTATTCTCTTTCCTTTTTTATTTTTCTTGAGCGTATTTTTAACTTGATTGGCCTTGAAAAATAGATGAAAGTAGGTCAAACCCGAATACAATTGGTTTCAGCCCGAATAATCAGGTTTCTTTATGCCCTCTAATTTTTTTATTGTTCTTAAAAATTAGAGGGTACCCCCTAAGTCATAAACTGTCCCTCTCAATTTTTATTGAAACTATTTTTATCTTGTATGACTTCAAAAACTTAAATGAGGTAGGTCAAACCTACGTTTTACGGATTAAGGCCAAGAAAATAAGGTTTCTCTATGCCCTTCAATTTTTTTATATTCCTCAAAAATAACAGGGTTTCTCCCACGTTATCTACTAACCCTCTGAATTTTTATTAATCCTATTCTGACATTGTATGACCTTGAAAAATCAAGAAAAGTAGCTCAAAACCAAGTACAATTGATTGAGGCCCAAATAATCAGTTTTCTTTATGCCCTCGAATTTTTTTATGGAGCCTAAAAAAATACAGGCTACCTGCTGTGTCATATTTCATCCCCTTAATATTCATTGAACGTATTTTGACCTAGTGTGACTTTGAAAAATATAGAAACGTAGGTCAAACTCAAGTTAAATTGATTAATGCCCAAAAAATCAGGTAACATTATGACCTCAAATTTTTTTAGAATCTTATAAGATTACAGGGTATTTCCTATGTCATCCTTTTTCCCTCGAAATTTTTGATGAACCCACTCTGACCTTGTATGACCTTGAAAAATCAATAAAAGTAAGTAAATCACGAGTAAAATTGATTTGGGCACAAAAAATCGGGTTTTATTATGCCCTCAAATTTTTTTCTGGTCTTATAAAATTACTGGGTACTTCCCAGGTTATCCTCCATCCATCTTAATTTTTGATGAACCTATTCTGACCTTGTGAGACTTTGACAAATCGATAAAAGTAGGTGAAACCCAAGTATTATTGATTAAGGCCTTATGAATTAGGTTTCTTTATGCCCTCAAATTTTTTTATCGTTCTTTAAAATTAAAGGCTACCTCATAAGTCATTCACTGTCCCTCTAAATTTTTATTAATTTTGATTTCATCTTGTATGACGGTAAAAAATTAATTAAAGTAGTTCAAACCTAACTTTTATAGATTAAGGCCAAGATAATATGGTTTCTCTATGCCCTTCAATTTTTTTATAGTCCTTAAAAATCACAGAGTTTCTCCCAAGTCATATACTGACCCTCTGAATTTTTATAGATCTTATTTTGACGTTGTATGAACTTGAAAAATTAATTAACCTCGTTCAAAATCAAGTACAATTGATTTAGGCCAAAACAATCCAGTTTCATTATGCCCTAAAATTTTTTATCGGCTTTAAAAATGAAAGGGTACCCTTTCAGTTATCCGTTGTCTGTCTTAATTGTTATTGAACATATTTTGACCTTGAAAATTTAATAAAAGTAGGTAAAATAACTACAAATGATTGATGCCAAAAAAATCTCGTTTCTTGATGCTTTAAAATTTGTTAATGGCCCTCAACCGTTACAGTACAATTTCTGTCTTATTCTCTGTCCCTCTCGATTCTTAGTGAACCTATTCGGACCTAGAGAAATATAAATAAGTAGGTCAAATTTAAGTAAAATTGATTTAGGAAGAAAAAATCAGTTTTTTTCATGCCTTTAAATTTTTTTTTGGTCTTTTAAAATGACTGAGTACCTCCTCAGTCATCTATTGTCCCTCTGAATTTTTAATGAACCTATTTTGACGATGCATGACCTCCAAATATAAAAAATTTTGTCAAACTGAAGGATAATGGATATCGGCCCAATTAATCAGGTATCTATAAGCCCTGAAAAATTTTATGGTCTAATAATATCACAGAGTAACTTCTGAATTATTCTCTTCCCTTCTTTAAATTTATTAAGCCTATTTTCACCTTGTATATCTTTGAAAAATTGATGAAAGTTGGACAAAACTAAGTTTTATGTATTGAGGCCAACATTATATGGTTTCTCTATGCTTTTTAATATTATATAGTCCTTAAAAATGACAGCGTTCCTCCTAAGTCATTTACCGACCCTTTAAATTTTTATCAAACCTATTTTGACCTTGTAAAACCTTGAAAAATTAATTAACGTATTTGAAAAACCAGTACATTTTATTGAGGCCAAAAAAATCAGGATTCTTGATGCCTTAAAATTCTTTTATGGCTCCTTAAAAATTACAGGGCATCCCCTGTGTCATTTCTTATACCACTTAATAATCAATCAACGTATTTTGACCTTGTGTAACTTTGAAAAATATAAATAAGTAGGTTAAACTGAAGTAAAATTGATTTAGGCCAAAAAAATCAGGTTTATTCTTGCCCTTAAATCTGTTTATGGTCTTATAAAATTACCGGGTACCTCCTAAGTCATCCTCCGGCCCTTTGAATTTTTGATGAACCTATTCTGACCTTGTATGACATTGAATGATTAATAATAGTAGGTCAAACCCAAGTACAATTGATTTAGGCCCGAAAAATCAGGTTTCGTAATGCCCTTAAATTTTTTTATGGTCCTTAAAAATGAGAGGGTACCCCCTAAGTCATTCACTGTCCCTCTCAATTTTTATTGAACCTATTTTCATCTTCTATGACGTTAAAAAATTAATTAAAGTAGATCAAACCTATGTTTTATGGATTAAGGCCGAGAAAATAGGGTTTCTCTATGCTCTTCAATTTTTTTATAGTCCTCAAAAATCACAGCGATTTTCCTACGTCATCCACTGACCCTCTAAATTTTTATTGAACATATTTTGACCTTGTTTGACCTTAAAAAATCAATTAAAGTAGCTCAAAACCGATCACAATTGATTGAGTCCCAAAAAATCAGGTTTCTTAATGATTAAAAATTTTTTTATGGCGCCTCAAAAAATACAAGGCACCTCCTGTGTCATTTTTTATCCCTCTTAATATTCATTGAACGTATTTTGACCTTGTGTGATTTTGAAGAATATAAAAAAGTAGGTAAAACTCAAGTAAAATTGATTTAGGCCTAAAAAATCAGGTTTATCGATAACCTAAAATTTTTTTATAGCTCCTAAATAAAAAGGCCACCTCCCGTGAGAAATAACTTTCTCATTCCTCTTAATATTTATTGAACGTATTTTGAATTTGTGTGACTAAAAAATATAAAAAAGTAGGTCAAACTCAAGTAAAATCGATTTATGCCCAAATAATCAGGTTTCTTTATGGCCTCAAACTTTTTTACGGCGCTTAAAAAAGTACTGGGCACCCCCTTTGTCATATTTTACGGCCTTGATATTTATTGAATGTATTTTAACCTTGTGTGACTTCGAAAAATATAGAAACGTACCTCAAACTCAAGTAAAATTGATTCAGGCCCAAAAAATCAGGTTAATTTATGCCCTCAAATTCTTTTAGGGTCTTATAAAATATCAGGGTACCTCCAACGCCATCCTTCGTCCCTCTAAATTTTTGATGAACACACTCTGACCTTGAGTAATCCTCTGTCCATCTTGATTTTTGATGAACCTATTCTGACCTTGTAAGACCTTGACCAATCGATAAAAGTAGGTGAGACCGAAGTATTATCGATTAAGGGCTTACAAATCACATTTCTCTATGCCCTTAAATTTTTTTATGGTTCTTAAAAATTACAGGGTTGTTCGTAAGTCATCTACTGTCCTTATAAATTTTTATCAAACTTTCTCTGACGCTGTATGACCTTGAGAAATTAATAAAAATAGTTAAAAACCAATGACAATGGATTTAGGCGCAAAAAATCCAGTTTCTTTGTGCTCTAAAATTTTTTATGGGCCTTAAAAATTAAAGAGTACCTTTTCAGTCATCTGTTAGTCCTCTCAATTCTTATTTAACCTATTTCAATCTTGTATGACCTTTAAAATTTAATTAAATTATGTCAAACCAAATGATTATAGATTTAGGAACAAAAAATCAGATATCTTTATGCCCGTAAATTTTTTTATAGTACTTGACAATTACGGAGTACCTCTTAAGACCATTTTACGTCCATGTCGATATTTATTAAACCTAATTTTATGTTGTATGACGTTAAAAAATTAATTAAAGTAGTTCAAACCTCAGTTTTATGGATTAAGGCCATAAAAATATGATTTCTCTATGCCCTCAAATTTTTTATATTCCTTAAAAATCACAGGTTTTCCCCAATTTATCTACTGACCCTCTGAATTTCTATTGAACCTATTTTAACGTTGTACGACCTTGAAAAATTAATTAAAGTAGGTGAAAACCGAGTACAATTGATTGAGGCCCATAAAATCATATTTCTTTATGTCCTCAAGTTTTTTTATGGCGCCTTAAAAAAATAACGGTTACCTTCTGCGTCATATTTCATCCCCTTAATATTCATTAAACATATTTTGACATAGTGTGACTTTGAAAAATATAGGAACGTAGGTCAAACTCAAGTCAAATTGATTTAGGCCCTAAAAATCAGGTTACTTTTCGACCTCAAATTTTTTTAAGGTCTTATAAAATTACAGGGTATCTCCTAAGTCGTCCTTCGTCCATCTGAATTTTGAATGAACCCACTCTGAACTTATATGACCTGGAAAAATCAATAAAAGTAGGTAAATCAGGAGTAAAATTGATTTGGAAACAAAAAATAGGTTATTCTCCGTCCATCTTAATTTTTGAAGAACCGATTCTGACCTTGTAAGACCTTGGCAAATCGTTAAAAGTAGTTGAAACCCAAGTATTACCGATTAATGCCTTATAATTCAGGTTATTTTATGCCCTCATATTTTTTTATGGTCCTTTAAAATTAAAGGGTACCCCCTTAGTCATTCACTGTCCCTATCAATTTTTATTTATTTTATTTTGATCTTATATGACGTTAAAAAATTAATTAAAGTAGGTCAAACCTAAGTTTTATGGATTAAGGCCAAGAAAATATGGTTTCTCTATGCCCTTCAATTTTTGTATAGTCGTTAAAAATTACAGGATTCCTTCCAAGTCATATACTGACCCTCTGAATTTTTATTGAACCTATTTTGACGTTGTATGAACTGATAACTGATTAAACCTCGTTAAAAACCAAGTAGAATTGATTTATGCCCAAATAATTCGGTTTCTTTATGCCCTAAAATTTTTTATGGGCCTCAAAAATCAAAGGGTACCTTTTCAGTCATCCGCTGTCCCTCTCAATTGTTATTGAACCTATTTTGACCTTGTATGACCTTGAAAATAAAATGAAAGTAGGTCAAAAATAACTACAATTGATTGATGCCTAAAAAATCTGGTTTCTTGATGCCTTAAAATTTGTTAATGGCCCTTAACAATTACAGTACAATTCATGTGTCATTCTTTGTCCCTCTCGATATTTATTGAACCTATTCGGACTTTGAGAAATATAAAATAGTAGGTTAATCTCAAGTAATATTGATTTAGGCCCAAAAAATCAGTTTTTTTCATGCCCTTAAATTTTTTTATGGGCTTTTAAAATCACAGAGTACCTCCTTAGTCATCTTTCGTCCCTCTGAATTTTTAATGAACCTATTTTGACGGTGCATGACCTTCAAATATAAAAAAAAGTATGTCAAACTAAAAGATAATAGATATAGGCCCAAAAAATCAGGTATCTTAAAGGCCTGAAATTTTTTTATGGTCTAATAAAATAACAGAGTAGCTCCTGAGTTATCCTCTTTCCCTCTTTCAATTTGTTGAGCCTATTTTCGCCTTGTAAAGCCTTGAAAAATTGATGAAAGTAGGTCACACCTATGGTTTATGTATTAAGGCCAACATTATATGGTTTCTCTTTGCCCTTCAATTTTTTTATATTTCTCATTAATGACAGCGTTCCTCCTTAGTCATTTACTGACCATCTAAATTTTATTCAATCCCATTTTGACCTTGTAAAACTTCGAAAAATTAATTAAAGTAGTTGAAAAACAAGTACAATTTATTGAGGACCAAAAAATCAGGTTTCTTTATGCCTTAAAATTTTTTTATGGCCCCTTAAAAATTACATAGCATCCCCTGTGTCATTTCTTATTCCTCTTAATAATCTTTGAACGTATTTTGACCTTGTGTAAAATTGAAAAATATAAATAAGTAGGTTACACTCAAGTAAAATTGATTTAGGCCTATAAAATCAGGCTTATTCATGCCCTTAGATCTTTTTATGGTCTTATAAAATTACAGGTTACCTCCTGAGTCATCTTCCGTCTCTATGAATTTTTGATGAACCTATTCTGATCTTGTATGACATTGAAAAATTAATAAGAGTAGATCAAACCCAAGTACAATTGATTTAGGCCCGAAAAATTAGGTTTCTTTATGGCCTCAAATTTTTTTATGGTCCTTAAAAATTAAAAGGTACCCCCAAAGTCATTTACTGTCCCTCTGAATTTTTATTGAACCTATTTTTATCGTGCGCGACGTTAAAAAATTAATTAAAGTAGATCAAACCTAAGTTTTATGGATTGAGGCCAATAAAATATGCTTTCTCTAAGCCATTTTATATATTTATAGTCCTTAAAACTAACAGGGTTTCTTCCAAATCATCCACTAAGCCTTTAAATTTTTAAAATACCTATTTTAACCTTGTATGACCTTGAAAAATTATTTAAGGTAGGTCAAATCCAAGTACAATTGATTGAGGCCCAAAAAATCAGGTTTCTTGATTTCTTAAAATTTTTTTATGGCGCCTAAAAAAAACAGGGCACCTCCTGTGTCATTTTTCATCCCTCTTAATATTCATTAAACGTATTTTGACAATGTGTGACTCTAAAAAATATAATAAAGTAGATCAATCTCAAATAATATTGATTTAGTCCTAAGAAATCAGGTATATTCATGCCCTTAAATGTTTTTTTAGTCTTATGGAATTACAATGTACCTTCTCAATCAATCTCCGTCCCTCTGAATTCTTGATAAAACAATTCTGACCTTGTAGGACGTTGAAAAATTAATAAATAACGGCCAAACCCAAGTATTATCGATTTCTGCCCAAAAAATCAGGTTTCTATATGCCCTTAAATTTTTTTATAGTCCTTGAAAATTACGGAGAACCACCTGAGACCATTTTACGTCCCTGTCGATATTTATTAAACCTGTTTTGACCTTGAATGACATAAAAAAATTAATTAAAGTAGGTAAAACATAAGATTTATAGATTAAGGCCAAGAAAATATGGTTTCTCTATGCCGTTCAATTTTTTTATAGTTTTCAACAATCACAGCATTCCTTCTAGGTCATTGACTGACCCTTTAGATTTTATATTAAACCTATTTTGACCTTGTATGATCTTACAAAATTAATTAAAGTAGTTGAAAACCTAGTACAATTTATTGAGGGCCAAAAAATCAGGTTTCTTGATGCCTCAAAATCTTTTTATGGCCCCTTGAAAATTACAGGGCATCTCTTGTGTCATTTTTTATCCCTAATAATAGTTATTGAACGCATTATGACCTTGTGTGACTTTGAAAAATATAAAAAAGTAGGTCAAACTCAAGTAAAATTGATTTAGGCCCAAGAAATCCAGTTTCTGTAGGCCCTAAAATTATTTATGTGCTTTAAAAATTAAAGGGAACCTTATCAGTCATCCGCTGTCCCTCTAAATTAATATTGAACCTATTTTGACCTTGTATGACCTTGAAAATTTAATAAAAGTAGGTCAAAAATAACTACAATTGATTGATGCCCAAAAAATCAGGTTTCTTGATGCCTTAAACTTTGTTAATGGCCCTCAACAATTACAGTACAATTTCTGTGTCATCCTTCGTCCTTCTCAATATTTATTGAACCTATTCGGACCTTGAGAAATATAATAAAGTAGGTCAAACTAAAGTAAAATTGATTTAGGCCAAAAAAATCAGTTTTTTTCATGCCCTTAAATTTTTTTTGGGCTTTTAAAATAACTTGGTACCTCCTGAGTCATCTTTTGTCTCTCTTAATTTTTAATGAACCTATTTTGAAGGTGCATGACCTTCAAATATACAAAAAAGTATGTCAAACTGAAGGATAATGGCTCATATGGAAATAGGCTCATAAAATCAGGTATCTTTAAGCCCTGAAATTTTTTTGTGGTCTAATGAAATTACAGAGTACTTCCTGAGTTATCGTCTTTCCCTCCTTGAATTTATTGAGCCTATTTTAGCCTTGTGAAGCCTTGAAAAATTGAAGAGAGTAGGTCAAACCTAAGTTTTATGTATTAAGGCCAAAATTATATGGTTTCTCTATGCCCTTCAATTCTTTTATAGTCCTCAAAAATGAAAGCGTTCCTCCTAAGTCAGTCACTGATACTCTAAATCTTTATCAAACATATTTTTACTTTGCAAGAAATTGAAAAATTAATTAAAGTAGTTGAAAAACAAGTTTAATTGATTGAGGCCCAAAAAATTAGGTTTATCGATTCCCTAATTTTTTTTTATAGTTCTTAAAAATAAAGGCCACCTCCCGTGTTATTTCTCATTCCTCTTAAAATTTTTTGAACGTATATAGAATTTGTGTGACTGAAAATTATAAAAACGTAGGTCAAACTCAAGTAAAATCGAATTATGCCTAAAAAATCAGGTTTCTTTATGCCCTCAAATTTTTTTATGGCACTTAAAAAAATACAGGGCACCTCCTGTGTCATATTTTACGGCCTTGATATTCATTGAACGTAATTTGACCTTGTGTGACTTCGAAAAATATAGAAACGTACGTCAAACTCAAGTAAAATTGATTTATTCCCAAAAAATCAGGTTAATTTATGCCCTCAAATTTTTTTAGGGTCTTATAAAATCACAGGGTACCTCCAACGACATCCTTCGTCCCTCTAAGTTTTTGAAGAACACACTCTGACCTTGTATGACTTTGAAAAATCAATAAAAGTAGGTAAATCACGAGTAAAATTGGTTTGGTCACAAATAATCAGGTTTTTTTATGCCCTCAAAATTTTTTCTGGTCTCATAAAATTACTATGTACCTCCTGAGTTATCCTCTGTCCATCTTGATTTTTGATGAACCTATTCCGACCTTGTAAGACCTTGTAAGACCTTGACCAATCGATAAAAGTAGGTGAGACCGAAGTATCCCCCACGGAAAAAATATATATGTCAGGATATATCTGAGGATATATGCTTGAGGATATATGTCCACATATATGTCACATACACTTTTTTTCGCCTCCGCATATATGCGTGGTATATATGCTTGCTCATATATATGTGAGATATATGCAAAAGATATATATCTATAACATATATGTTGGATATATGTGCGCATATATCCGGATATATGCGCACGTAAATCGGCATCGCGGGATAGATATAAAACACAATTATTTTCTACCAATTATTAAATAATCATAATCTTTTATTGTATGACTTTAAGAAACTATTTAAATAATAATCATAACAATATAAATCAGAAATTTATATAAAATAGAAACTTGTAAGGTATAACATTAAAGCTGTTTAAATAAACAATTTGAAAAATGAAACTACTTTAAGTGAAAATGTAAAATTACAAAGTGTAAGTTGTAATAAAAAATGAAAAATTTTAATCATTATTAACTTTTAAATGATTTTGTGAATCTTTTAGCTATCACTAGGTTTATTTTCCTTGGTGTCTTTTGGAGGATCCTCAGTTTTAGGCTTCTTCTGTAATGTAAAATATATTTTAATTTTTATGCACTCGAAGTAAGTAAATTATTGTAATTTTTGTATTGTTATTATTACCTTTAATGCTTCTGACCGTAATTTGTTGCATTTTACGTTAATGCATTTACCAAACTCAGCCTGATTAAATTGTTTTTTAAATCGTTGCTGGACTGCTTCTGAAAGTATCAAATTATATTATTGTTTTCAATTTTGTATTGTATAAAATTAAGACAAAAAATACACTATCAAAAACCAATTAAAAATTATATTTTTAAGAAATGTAAGTTATCATACCTTTAATTGCTTTTAATTCATTAGTATTCTCCAGTCCAGTGTGTATAACGGTCTTATCTATTGCATTTTTGGGTGGTCCACCTTTGTAGTTGCTTTTAATCAACTGATCTGTAGGAAATACCGAAACCAATAATGAAGTAGTCATAGCTGTAAATGATTTAGTCGCTTCAGCAGCTATCCATTGGTCAGAGGTAACGAAAACATTACTCCCAGGTTGACCTAATTCAATCTATAATTAAAAAAAGTGAAATAATTATAAATCTTTTTATGATAATTTTTTTTTAGTGACCTTTAAATAATTAATAATTATAATTAGAAACTTAGATCAAATTAATATTTTTAGGTTGATTAAGTATTTGAATGAACGCCTGGCAATACAAATTTTAAGTAATAGTTATTTACCATGTTATTTTTTTTGTTTTTTGATCGTTTTGTTTTTGAACAATCAGAGAGTGTTGGAACAACTGAAGACGTGGCTGGAATTGCTGCCAGAACTTTCTGAAGCGCCATTGTAATAGCTGTAAGTAATTTATAATTTCAATATTACTAATAAGATGAATATTTTTAAATGAAAATGTTTATCGAGACGTAAGTTATAAAACAACCAACCTTCTGATAACTCATGTTTTGTTACAAATTCAGATCCACCAGGTCTGACATTTTTCTCTTTAATTATTAGAAGATCTTCATCATCATTTTGATCGCCAGAAAAAACTTTTGAGCCAGAACCCTCTGCTTTGTCATCATCAAAAATGTCAATGTTCTCATTACCCTGTAATAAATATAATAGTTATAGTTTTTTCAATTATTGTAATAGAATACTATTTGTTAATTATCGTTTGTAAAACTTACATCGTTGCCGCCCAATAATTTTTTACGTTTAACCTCTGGGCTGAAGTCAATCTCTGGATCCATCACTGGCTGAAAAAATATATACACATTTTAAGTTATTGTAAAATAATTCTAATTTACTTTTCAACACAACTATTTTAAGATATTGCTATTTGAATATTGTTTAATTTATTTTACCACTTCTGACTCATCAATTTTTGGGCCATCTTTAATTATAAAATAATCATTTTGACCAGGTCCCTTGTCATCAGTTATCTCAAGAGACATCCGTCTGGGAGACTCAATACCATCGATGGCTTTCATTTTTTTCTTCAAGTTTGCAAGGGATCCTATAAAAATACAAGAGATAGGGAGATAGATAATATAAATTTATATATAAAATTTTCTTTTATTATTTTAATATTTAATTATTACCTGAGACTGCAATTATTTGTGCACTAAAGCAAATCCACCCACCCAGTGGTTCCTTCTTTGACTCGTGCCACTCAACGACATAAATTTTATCAGGATCTTCATCATCACTGTTAAATTTATCATAGTCAAAATTTTTAATGTGTTCAACGTCTATACCAACGGTATATTTTTTATCATCGTCTCCGCCAATCCATTTCACCAGCGCAAACATTTTTTTACTGAAATTTTACAAAAGTATTAGAATCATTATTAATTATTAACAATTTATGTCATACTTGTCTTATTTTTCAATTAATTTTAATCAACATAAAAATAAAATAATATTCTCAAAGATAAATTCATAAACATAACCTCTTCCTCAATTTTTTATTATACATTCTGAGAAATATTATCTACATGAATAAAAACTATTCAAAAATGTTCAACTTACCTCCCGATCTTTACAATAATCTTTTTATTATTTATATAAATAACACTTTTAATAATTTTGTTATATTACCTGACGAAACTATTTACTCTCGTGACAAACATAAAAATGGCGTCCCTTCTATGACTCAGAATAACCACTGTGAATGTGATTTAGGCGGTAACTATGTATTTATTTTTTTTTTATAATTTTACTCTATTTTAATAGACAATTTTTTTTTGTTATTTCTTTCAATATACTAATAATCAAATGACACTTTGTAAAGTTATTCAGTCATTATCAATACATGTTATTTACTTAATTTCATAAACGTCTACAGCTCAGTTGGCCATACTTATTTTAGAGGGCGTTAAGTTACATTTTCCGGTTATAATTTGAATTAGAATTTTTTTACTCAAAAATTTACATTTTATTGTATTAATTTAAAATATATCATTAATTCAACTGCATTATTATATAAATTTTTATTTCTGATTACATAAAATCATATAGTAAGTAATTCTTTCAATAATCATTTTATATCATAAAAATGGACGCGTTTGTTCAAGTTAACATTTCAAACTTATTTGGGTGCTTACAAATTACAGAGATTACATCATTTTTGAATTGTAACACTGTCACTTTCTGCTCGATATTTTGTGCTTCAATAACTGCTAAATCATTTTGATGATTAGCAAAGTACATGTGTTCGAGTTTAACATTTTGAAACCAAAAATTGCGCTGTTTCATGAAATATTTTCCGAAAGCAAAACATTTAGTCTCTTGCTGTACATTGGCAACCAAAAATGTTTCTATTTCAAAAATTTCACTGTCATTCAGTAGTACTGTATAACTATTTCTTTTATATGCTTTGGTATATTGTTTACTGTGTATTATTTCCTTATTTAGGCTTACACGTTTATAGTATTCAATGGCACTGTCTCTATTGATAGTGTCATTTCTCCTCTGTAATGCAAAATAATTCTCGGCACACAATTCTTTCGCTGAAACTGATTTTCCTAATAAACCTACACGGTTGACATAGATTGAGATTTTCGGAATTTTTTGTTTATTTGTTAACTCTTGTAATAATTTTAGTTGACGAAACGTTAAATGATCTTCGTACAAGTCCTGCAGTTTGAAAAGAGCCATTTGAGAACGGAATGCTTCTAATATTTGTAAATCAGCTGAATTAGAACTCTTTACCAATTTTTTAAGAAATTGATGAAAATTCTCATAGCAGAAAGCACTATGTGTCCAAAGTGGGCCCCATTTTAATACACTCTTCGGTAAATGAGTTAGCAAATGGAGATTAAACGATAAATGCTCTTTGCCATATAGTTTTTCTACATCCTTAACGAATTGAAATAAATACCGTTGAGCATTGTAAACATCACTTTCCATAATTGCTGTTTTTAGTAGAATTGAAATACCTTCTACTAATAGACTCCAGTGCTGAACAAATTTATTTGGTAAGAACCGTCTCAAAATTGGCAGACTGTAGAATAATAACCATATAACCAATTCATGAGCTTTTAAATGAAGTCTATCTTTTGACATTTTTCTAGGAGTCCGAGAAATATCCATGGATGGTTTAAAAAATAAAAGCATCTCATCAATTGACGGAAGGTGCTGACCTAAGTAGAATTCTTTGTCATGATAACTAGTATCGAACCATAATTTTAAAAATTGCCTACAAACTCCCAATGCAACACAGTGCATCCAATCAGGAACTAAGTTGTCAATAATATCAAAATTTGGTATATCACATAAAGTTGAACGATACTTCATACCTTTGTCGTAGCTGTTAATATGGTTAAGTGTTTCTGTATGACTGCGCAATCCTTCGCCATAGGGATTACCTTCAGCATTTATCGGATATACTCTCACAGATCCATTGCCCTTCGCTATCTCTTCACCTGGATGCTTACACAAACCACATCCATATTGTCCACGAAAACTTTTTGATCCTCTAAGTTCAGGGCGTTCCACAGAATCACAGATGCCGAGCAAAAGTTGACATTTTTTATGGTATATTATTTCGTTAGAATTATAATCGAATCCTTCATTGAATAACGACTTGCATTCTGCAACAAAAGGCTTCAAATACTCATTCATGATCGGCTTGGTGGAACCTAAAACTACGCTAGTTAAAAAAATTTGATGTTTGCGTTGTTGTGGATGAAGTTCATTTATTGTACACAAAATTGGCGTTATTGAAGTCACAGATCTTTTAAACAAAGGTGTTCCGTCTATACTAAAATTGATACTGATCATATCCTCTGGTGAATCGTTTGGAAGACTTTTTTTGTACGAAATTCCATCAAAAATATCCTCAATCGCATAAAAGCTTTTTTTTTCACGATTTTTAACATAAGATAAATCTTCATGATGACGTTGACAAAAATCTTTTAATTGTGCCGTTAAAGGCAAGTACAAAAAGATGTTACCTGCTCGCCTATTATCTTTAACATTGACATCGACATTGCATTCAGGGCAATGTAAAACCTGTGTGTCATTATCTGTACCTTCAATAATATCATCATTTACTACCTGTGACTCTTTGCCGATATAAATTCGACAGCTAGGACAAAAATGATGAATCTGCAATGGTATTGTGTGCTCGTTAATAATTTTTTTGAAATGATACGTAGACGTATAATTTAAAGGCACATCAAGAACTGAATCAATTAATTTGTTAATCATAAAAATTGATTCATTATCTAAATTTTTACGTAATTTAGCTGCCAGAACTAATAATGTTCTTAATAGTACTCGGATAGGATATTTATCATTTTCTTCTTGATCCTGAGGTTCTGTCATGCAAGAACTATTGTCTTCTTCACCATTATCATCTTGACAGACTGGTATATTTCCTAGATCCATATTTTCTTGGTGAATTATTGGTTCCTCTGCATCTTCGTAGTCATCGTCATCTTGATCGAAATCAGTTTGTTCTTCACTACTATCGCAATAATAATAATGCTCTTCATCGACAACATTTTCCTAGAAACAAAAAAATTGTTGATTTTTTATTCTGATATTTAGTTACATCATCAGACTGCTTTATCAATCAAACCTCATTCTCAAATGTCACGTTTGGTGGGCAATTATAATTGACAGATTCTTCCAAACAAATATTTTCATCAATGCCAACAGAAGAATCGGAGTCATCAGAGTTGTCGACATTTGTTTCAGTGCCATAGTCCAAGACTGGTTCAACTTGCTATTGGAAAACAACAAAAAATGCATTATTTAATTTTGATTTGAATCTTTTATAGATTGAAAGTTGAATACTCATACTTACCTCAAAAAAAGTATTTTCATTCGATTCGTCTCCATTGTTTGCAATCGCGCTACATTGAAAAAAATAAATTAGAGTCATTAATTGTTGTCAATAAATGTAAATCGAGATATACCTTTCAGGAAGACTTTGTTGTTTCGTTTTTGCATTCCAGTCAGAAAGTGTTCGCTTAGGGATGGGACAGTCACTATCATGCTGTAAATATCTTTTATAAGGCCCACGTTTTTTTTTTTCAGACATAGTCTATGTAGATTTAAAAAATTTATGCAAAAAAACTCAAGTCAATCGCTGTCACTAATGAAATAACTAATCGGTAGAAACTAAAAATAAAAACACTTATCACTGGAAATTCACAGGTTAACTAGAAGCCGTGGTTAACTTTAGAAAACAGAAGTATGGGTAGGTGCGGCTAACAGATGTCAAGGTTAGGCTCTCACATAAATATAACCAAGCACTCAATAATGTTAACTTGAACAAACGCGTCCATTTTTATGATATAAAATGATTATTGAAAGAATTACTTACTATATGATTTTATGTAATCAGAAATAAAAATTTATATAATAATGCAGTTGAATTAATGATATATTTTAAATTAATACAATAAAATGTAAATTTTTGAGTAAAAAAATTCTAATTCAAATTATAACCGGAAAATGTAACTTAACGCCCTCTAAAATAAGTATGGCCAACTGAGCTGTAGACGTTTATGAAATTAAGTAAATAACATGTATTGATAATGACTGAATAACTTTACAAAGTGTCATTTGATTATTAGTATATTGAAAGAAATAACAAAAAAAAAATTGTCTATTAAAATAGAGTAAAATTATAAAAAAAAAATAAATACATAGTTACCGCCTAAATCACATTCACAGTGGTTATTCTGAGTCATAGAAGGGACGCCATTTTTATGTTTGTCACGAGAGTAAATAG
This sequence comes from Cotesia congregata, assembly GCA_905319865.3. Lineage (NCBI taxonomy): Eukaryota > Metazoa > Arthropoda > Insecta > Hymenoptera > Braconidae > Cotesia > Cotesia congregata. The sequence continues at coordinate 11,374,729 of CAJNRD030001121.1, read as the reverse complement.
TTTCGTCAGGTAATATAACAAAATTATTAAAAGTGTTATTTATATAAATAATAAAAAGATTATTGTAAAGATCGGGAGGTAAGTTGAACATTTTTGAATAGTTTTTATTCATGTAGATAATATTTCTCAGAATGTATAATAAAAAATTGAGGAAGAGGTTATGTTTATGAATTTATCTTTGAGAATATTATTTTATTTTTATGTTGATTAAAATTAATTGAAAAATAAGACAAGTATGACATAAATTGTTAATAATTAATAATGATTCTAATACTTTTGTAAAATTTCAGTAAAAAAATGTTTGCGCTGGTGAAATGGATTGGCGGAGACGATGATAAAAAATATACCGTTGGTATAGACGTTGAACACATTAAAAATTTTGACTATGATAAATTTAACAGTGATGATGAAGATCCTGATAAAATTTATGTCGTTGAGTGGCACGAGTCAAAGAAGGAACCACTGGGTGGGTGGATTTGCTTTAGTGCACAAATAATTGCAGTCTCAGGTAATAATTAAATATTAAAATAATAAAAGAAAATTTTATATATAAATTTATATTATCTATCTCCCTATCTCTTGTATTTTTATAGGATCCCTTGCAAACTTGAAGAAAAAAATGAAAGCCATCGATGGTATTGAGTCTCCCAGACGGATGTCTCTTGAGATAACTGATGACAAGGGACCTGGTCAAAATGATTATTTTATAATTAAAGATGGCCCAAAAATTGATGAGTCAGAAGTGGTAAAATAAATTAAACAATATTCAAATAGCAATATCTTAAAATAGTTGTGTTGAAAAGTAAATTAGAATTATTTTACAATAACTTAAAATGTGTATATATTTTTTCAGCCAGTGATGGATCCAGAGATTGACTTCAGCCCAGAGGTTAAACGTAAAAAATTATTGGGCGGCAACGATGTAAGTTTTACAAACGATAATTAACAAATAGTATTCTATTACAATAATTGAAAAAACTATAACTATTATATTTATTACAGGGTAATGAGAACATTGACATTTTTGATGATGACAAAGCAGAGGGTTCTGGCTCAAAAGTTTTTTCTGGCGATCAAAATGATGATGAAGATCTTCTAATAATTAAAGAGAAAAATGTCAGACCTGGTGGATCTGAATTTGTAACAAAACATGAGTTATCAGAAGGTTGGTTGTTTTATAACTTACGTCTCGATAAACATTTTCATTTAAAAATATTCATCTTATTAGTAATATTGAAATTATAAATTACTTACAGCTATTACAATGGCGCTTCAGAAAGTTCTGGCAGCAATTCCAGCCACGTCTTCAGTTGTTCCAACACTCTCTGATTGTTCAAAAACAAAACGATCAAAAAACAAAAAAAATAACATGGTAAATAACTATTACTTAAAATTTGTATTGCCAGGCGTTCATTCAAATACTTAATCAACCTAAAAATATTAATTTGATCTAAGTTTCTAATTATAATTATTAATTATTTAAAGGTCACTAAAAAAAAATTATCATAAAAAGATTTATAATTATTTCACTTTTTTTAATTATAGATTGAATTAGGTCAACCTGGGAGTAATGTTTTCGTTACCTCTGACCAATGGATAGCTGCTGAAGCGACTAAATCATTTACAGCTATGACTACTTCATTATTGGTTTCGGTATTTCCTACAGATCAGTTGATTAAAAGCAACTACAAAGGTGGACCACCCAAAAATGCAATAGATAAGACCGTTATACACACTGGACTGGAGAATACTAATGAATTAAAAGCAATTAAAGGTATGATAACTTACATTTCTTAAAAATATAATTTTTAATTGGTTTTTGATAGTGTATTTTTTGTCTTAATTTTATACAATACAAAATTGAAAACAATAATATAATTTGATACTTTCAGAAGCAGTCCAGCAACGATTTAAAAAACAATTTAATCAGGCTGAGTTTGGTAAATGCATTAACGTAAAATGCAACAAATTACGGTCAGAAGCATTAAAGGTAATAATAACAATACAAAAATTACAATAATTTACTTACTTCGAGTGCATAAAAATTAAAATATATTTTACATTACAGAAGAAGCCTAAAACTGAGGATCCTCCAAAAGACACCAAGGAAAATAAACCTAGTGATAGCTAAAAGATTCACAAAATCATTTAAAAGTTAATAATGATTAAAATTTTTCATTTTTTATTACAACTTACACTTTGTAATTTTACATTTTCACTTAAAGTAGTTTCATTTTTCAAATTGTTTATTTAAACAGCTTTAATGTTATACCTTACAAGTTTCTATTTTATATAAATTTCTGATTTATATTGTTATGATTATTATTTAAATAGTTTCTTAAAGTCATACAATAAAAGATTATGATTATTTAATAAAATTGGTAGAAAATAATTGTGTTTTATATCTATCCCGCGATGCCGATTGACGTGCGCATATATCCGGATATATGCGCACATATATCCAACATATATGTTATAGATATATATCTTTTGCATATATCTCACATATATATGAGCAAGCATATATACCACGCATATATGCGGAGGCGAAAAAAAGTGTATGTGACATATATGTGGACATATATCCTCAAGCATATATCCTCAGATATATCCTGACATATATATTTTTTCCGTGGGGGATTATCGATCAAGGGCTTATAAATCACGTTTCTCTATGCCCTAAAATTCTTTTATGGTTCTTAAAAATTACAGGGTATTCCCTAAGTCATTTACTGTCCCAATAAATTTTTATCAAACCTATTTAGACGTTGTATGACCTTGAAAAATTAATAAAAATAGTTAATAACCAATTTCAATTGAAATAGGCGCAAAAAATCCAGTTTCTTTATGCCCTAAAATTTTTTATGGGCCTTAAAAATCAAAGGGTACATTCTCAGTCATCTGCTATCCCTCTCAATTCTTATTTAACATATTTTAACCTTGTATGACCTTGAAAATTTAATTAAATTATGTCAAACCAAATTATTATAGATTGAGGCCCAAAAAATCAGATATCTTTATGCCCGTAAATTTTTTAATAGTTCTTGACAATTACGGAGTACCTTCTAAGACCATTTTACGTCTATTTCGATATTGATTAAACCTATTTTTATGTTGTATGACGTTAAAAAATTAATTAAAGTAGGTCAAACCTAAGTTTTATGGATTAAGGCCATGGAAATATGGTTTCTCTATGCCCTCCAATTTTTATATATTCCTTAAAAATCACAGGGTTTCTCCCAATTCATCTACTGACCCTCTGAATTTCTATTGAACCTATTTCAACCTTGTACGACCTTGAAAAATTAATTAAAGTAGCTCAAAACCGAGTACAATTGATTGATGCCGAAAAAATCAGGTTTCTTGATGCCTTCAAATTTTTTTATGGCGCTTTAAAAAATACGGGGTACCTCCAGTGTCATTTTTCATCTATCTGAATCTTTATTAAACGTATTTTGACCTTGTTTGACTATGGAAAATATAAAAAAGTAGGTAAAACACAAGTAAAATTAATTTACGTCTAAAAAATTAGGTTTTTTTTATGCCCTTAAATGTTTTTATGGTATTATGAAATTACCGGGTACCTCCTGAGTCATCTAAGGACCCTCTGAATTTTCGATGAATCTATCCTGACCTTGTGTGACCTGGAAAAATCAATAAAAGTAGGTCAAACTCAAATACAATAGATTTAAGCACAAAAATCATGTTTTTCTATGCCTTAAAAATTTTTTATGGTCTTTAAATAATACAGAGTACCTCCTGAGTCATCCTTCCTTTCTTTTTATATTTATTGAACCTATTTTGACCTTGCTTGACCTTCAAATATCAAGAAAAGTATGTCAAACTGATGGATGATGGATTTAGGCCCCAAAAAGCAGGGTTTTTCAAGCCCTGAAATTTTTTTTTGGTCTAATAAATTAACAGGGTACCTTCTGAGTTATTCTTTTTCTATCATAATTTTCATTGAGCCTATTTTTACTTTGTATGACTTTAAAAAGTTAATTTAAGTAGGTTAAACCTAAGTTTTATGGATTCAGGCCAGGAAAATATTGTTTCTCTATGCCCTTCGATTTTTTTATAGTCCTTAAAAATGAGAGGGTTCCTCCTAAGTCATCCACTGACCCTCTAAATTTTAATTGATCCTATTTTGACCTTATATGACTTTAAAAAATTAATTATAGTAGCTCAAAACCAAGTACAATTGATTGAGGCCCAAAAAATCATGTTTCTTTATGTCCTCAAATTTTTTTATTGCGCCTTAAAAAAATACAGGCTATCTTCTGTGTTATATTTCATCCCCTTAATATTCATTATACATATTTTGATATAGTGTGACTTTGAAAAATATAGAAACTTAGGTCAAACTCAAGTAAAATTGATTTAGGCCCTAAAAATCAGGTTACTTTTAGGGTTTTATAAAATTACAGGGTATCTTCTCAGTCATCCTTTGTCCACCTAAATTTTTAATGAACCCACTCTGAACTTGTATGACCTTGAAAAATCAATAAAAGTAGGTAAATCACAAGTAAAATTGATTTGGGCACAAAAAATCGGGTTTTAATTTGCCCTCAAATTTTTTTCTGGTCTTATAAACTTAATGGGTACCTCCTAGGTTATTTTCCGCCCATCTTAATTTTTGATTAACCTATTCTGACCTTGTAAGACCTTGACAAATCAATAAAAGTAGGTGAAACCCAAGTATTATCGATTAAGGCCTTATAAATCAGGTTTCTTTATGCCCTCAAATTTTCTTATGGTCGTTAAAAATTAAAGGGTACCTTTTTAGTCATCCGCTGTCCCTCTCAATTGTTATTAAACCTATTTTGACCTTGTATGACCTTGAAAATTAAATAAAAGTAGGTCAAAAATAACTACAATTGATTGATGCCCAAAAAATCTGGTTTCTTGATGCCTTAAAATTTGTTAATGGCCCTCAACAATAACAGTACAATTCATATGTTATCCTCTGTCCCTCTCGATATTTATTAAACCTATTCGGACCTTGAGAAATACAAAAAAGTAGGTCAAACAAACTCAATTAATATCGATTTAGGCCCAAAAAATCAGTTTTTTTCATGCCCTTACATTTTTTTTTGTCTTTTGAAATCTCAGGGTACCTTCTGAGTCATCTTCTGTCGCTCTGAATTTTTAATGAATCTTTTTTTACGGTGCATGACCTTCAAATATAAAGAAAAGTATGTCAAACTGAAACATAATGGACATTGGCCCAAATAATCAGGTTCCTTTATGCATTGAAATTCTTTTATGGCCCCTTAAAAATTACAGGGCATCTCTTGTGTCATTTTTTATCACTCTTAATAATCATTGAACGTATTTTGACATTATCTAAGTATGAAAAATATAAATAAGTAGGTCAAACTCAAGTAAAATTGATATAGGCCTAAAAATCTAGTTTATTCATGCCCTTAAATGTTTTTATGGTCTCATGAAAATACATGAAACCTTCTGAGTCATCCTTCGTCGCTCTTAATTTTCGATGAACATATTCTGACATTGTATGGCCTTGAAAAGTTAAGAAAAGTAGGTCAAACATAAGTATTATCGATTGAGGCCCACAAAATCAGGTTTCTTTATGCCATTAAATTTTTTTATAATCCATCACCATTACAGGGTACCTCCTGAGACTATTCTTCGTCACTCTCGACATTTATTAAACCTATTTTGACTTTGCATAACCTTAAAATATCAAGAAAAAAATTTCAAACCGACGGATAATCGATTTAGTCCCAATAATTCAAGTTTCTTTATGCCCTCAAATTTTTTTCTGGTCTTATGTAATTTCTTGGTACCTGCTGAGTTATCCTCCGTCTATCTCAATTTTCGATGAACCTATTCTGACCTTGTCAGACCATGACAAATCGATAAAAGTAGATCAAACCGGTTTTATCAATTAAGGCCTTAAAAATCAGATTTCGTTATGCCCTAAAATTAATTTATGGTTCTTAATAATTACAGGGTTTCTCCTAAGTCATCTTCTGTCACTTTCAATTTTTATTAAATCTATTTTGACGTTGTCCTTAAAAATTAAAGGCTACCCCATAAGTCATTCACTGTCCCTATAAATTTTCATTAAACTTATTTTCATCTTGTATGACGGTAAAAAATCAATCAAAGTAGGTCAAACCTAACTTTTATAGATTAAGGCCAAGATAATATGGTTTCTCTATGCCCTTCAATTTTTTTATAGTCCTTAAAAATCACAGGGTTCCTCCCAAGTCATATACTGACCCTCTGAATTTTTATAAATCTTATTTTGACGTTGTATGAACTTGAAAGATTAATAAACCTCGTTCAAAACCAAGTACAATTGATTTAGGCCAAAACAATCCAGTTTTATTATGCCCTAAAATTTTTTATCGGCTTTAAAAATGAAAGGGTACCTTCTTAGTTATCCGTTGTCCGTCTTAATTGTTATTGAACCTATTTTGACCTTGAAAATTTGATAAAAGTAGGTAAAAAATAACTACAATTGATTGATGCCAAAAAAATCTCGTTTCTTGATGATTTAAAATTTGTTAATGGCCCTCTACCGTTACAGTACAATTTCTGTGTCATTCTCTGTCCCTCTCGATACTTATTGAACCTATTCGGACCTAGAGAAATATAAATAAGTAGGTCAAATTCAAGTAAAATTGATTTAGGAAGAAAAAAGCAGTTTTTTTCATGCCCTTAAATTTTTTTTCGGTCTTTTAAAATGGCTGAGTACCTCCTGAGTCATCTTTTGTCACTCTGAATTTTTAATAAACCTTTTTTGACGATGCATGACCCAAAATATAAGAAATTATGTCAAACTGAAAGATAATGGATATAGGCCCAATTAATCAGGTATCTATAAGCCGTGAAAAATTTTATGGTCTAATAATATCACAGAGTAACTCCTGAATTATTCTCTTTTCTTCTTTAAATTTATGAAGCCTATTTTTATCTTGTTTAGCCTTGAAAAATTGATGAAAGTTGGACAAAACTAAGTTTTATGTATTAAGGCCAACATTATATGGTTTCTCTATGCACTTTAATATTATATAATCCTCGAAAATGACAGCGTTCCTCCTAAGTCATTTACTGACCCTCTAAATTTTTATCAAACCTATTTTGACCTTGTAAAACCTTGAAAAATTAACTAAAGTATTTGAAAAACAAGTACATTTTATTGAGGCCAAAAAAATCAGGATTTTTGATGCCTTAAAATTCTTTTATGGCTCCTTAAAAATTACAGGGCATCCCCTGTGTCATTTCATATACCACTTAATAATCAATGAACGTATTTTGACCTTGTGTAACTTTGAAAAATATAAATAAGTAGGTTCAACTCAAGTAAAATTGAGTTAGGACTAAAAAATCAGGTTTATTCTTGCCCTTAAATCTGTCTATGGTCTTATAAAATTACCGGGTACCTCCTGAGTCATCTTCCGACCCTTTGAATTTTTGATGAACCTATTCTGACCTTGTATGACATTGAATAATTAATAATAGTAGGTCAAACCCAAGTACAATTGATTAAGGCCCGAAAAATCAGGTTTCGTAATGCCCTCAAATTTTTTTATGGTCCTTAAAAATGAGAGGGTACCCCCAAAGTCATTCACTGTCCCTCTTAATTTTTATTGAACCTATTTTTATCTTCTATGACGTTAAAAAATTAATCAAAGTAGATCAAACCTATGTTTTATGGATTAAGGCCGAGAAAACAGGCTTTCTCTATGCTCTTCAATTTTTTTATAGTCCTCAAAAATCACAGCGATCCTCCTACGTCATCCACTGACCCTCTCAATTTTTATTGAACATATTTTGACCTTGTTTGACCTTAAAAAATCAATTAAAGTAGCTCAAAACCGAGCACAATTGATTGAGTCCCAAAAAATCAGGTTTCTTAATGATTAAAAATTTTTTTATGGCGCCTTAAAAAATACAAGGCACCTCCTGTGTTATTTTTCATCCTTCTTTATAATCATTGAACGTATTTTGACCTTGTGTGATTTTGAAAAATATAAAAAAGTAGGTAAAACTAAAGTAAAATTGATTTAGGCCTAAAAAATCAGGTTTATCGATGCCCTAAAATTTTTTTATATCTCTTGAATAAAAAGGCCACCTCCCGTGAGAAATAACTTTCTCATTCCTCTTAATAATTATTGAACGTGTTTTGAATTTGTTTGACTGAAAAATATAAAAAAGTAGGTCAAACTCAAGTAAAATCGATTTATGCCCAAATAATCAGGTTTCTTTATGCCCTCAAATTTTTTTACGGCGCTTAAAAAAATACTGGGCACCTCCTGTGTCATATTTCACGGCGTTGATATTTATTAAACGTATTTTGACCTTGTGTGACTTCGAAAGATATAAACGTACGTCAAACCCAAGTAAAATAGATTTAGTCCTAGAAAATCAGGTTAATTTATGCCCTCAAATTTTTTTAGGGTCTTATAAAATCACAGGGTACCTCCAAAGGCATCCTTCGTCCCTCTAAGTTTTTGATGAACACACTCTGACCTTGTATGACTTTGAAAAATCATTAAAAGTAGGTAAATCACGAGTAAAATTGGTTTGGTAGCAAATAATCAGGTTTTTTTATGCCCTCAAATTTTTTTCTGGTCTTATAAAATTACTATGTACGTCCCGAGTTATCCTCTGTCCATCTTGATTTTTAATGAACCTATTCCGACCTTGTAAGACCTTGACCAATCGATAAAAGTAGGTGAGACCGAAGTATTATCGATTAAGGGCTTATAAATCACGTTTCTCTATGCCCTAAAATTCTTTTATGGTTCTTAAAAATTACAGGGTATTTCCTAAGTCATTTACTGTCCCAATAAATTTTTATCGAACCTATTTTGACGTTGTATGACCTTGAGAAATTAATAAACATAGTTAAAAACCAATTACAATTGATATAGGCGCAAAAAATCCAGTTTCTTTATGCCCTAAAATTTTTATGGGCCTTAAAAATCAAAGGGTACATTCTCAGTCATCTGCTATCCCTCTCAATTCTTATTTAACTTATTTAAACCTTGTATGACCTTGAAAATTTAATCAAATTATGTCAAACTAAATTATTATAGATTGAGGCCCGAGAAATCAGAAATCTTAATGCCAGTAAATTTTTTTATAGATCCTTGACAATTACGGAGTACCTCCTAATACAATTTTACGTCTATTTCGATATTGATTAAACCTATTTTTATGTTGTATGACGTTAAAAAATTAATTAAAGTAGGTCAAACCTAAGCTTTATGGATTAAGGCCATGAAAATATGGTTTCTCTATGCCGTTCAATTTTTATATATTCTTTAAAAATCACAGGGTTTCTCACAATTCATCTAATGACCCTCTGAATTTCTATTCAACCTATTTCAACCTTGTACGACCTTGAAAAATTAATTAAAGTAGGTCAAAACCGAGTACAATTGATTGATGCCGAAAAAATCAGGTTTCTTGAAGCCTTAAAATTTTTTAATGGCGCTTTAAAAAATACGGGGTACCTCCAGTGTCATTGTTCATCTATCTTAATCTTTATTAAACGTATTTTGAACTTGTTTGACTATGGAAAATATAAAAAAGTAGGTAAAACACAAGTAAAATTGATTTAGGTCTAAACAATTAGGTTTTTTTATGCCCTTAAATGTTTTTATGGTCTTATGAAATTACCGGATACCTCCTGAGTCATCTTAGGACCCTCTGAATTTTCGATGAATTTATCCTGACCTTGTGTGACCTGGAAGAATCAATAAAAGTAGCTCAAACTCAAATACAATAGATTTTAGCACAAAAATCATGTTTTTCTATGCCTTAAAAATCTTTTATGGTCTTTAAATAATACAGAGTACCTCCTGAGTCATTCTTCCTTTCTCTTAATATTTCATAAACCTATTTTGACCTTGCTTACAATTGATTGAGGCCCCAAAAATCAGGTTCCTTGATGCCTTAAAATTTGTTCATGACGTCTTAAAAAATACAAGGCACCTCCTGTGTCATTTTCCATCAATCTTAATATTGATTGAACGTATTTTGACCTTGTGTGACTTTGTATAATATAAAGAAGTAGATCAAACTCAAGTAAAATTCATTTAGGCCAAAAAAATCAGGTAATTCCATGCCCTTAAATGTTTTTATGGTCTTATGAAATTACAGGGTACCTTCTGAGTAATCTTCCGTCCCTGTGAATTTTCGATAAACCTATTCTGAACTTGTGTAACCTGCAAAAATTAATACAAGTAGGTCAAACCCAAGTACAATAGATTTAAGCCCATAAAATCATGTTTTTCTATTCCTTAAAAATTTGGTTTGGTCTTTAAATAATACACAATACCTTCTGAGTCATCCTCCCTTCCTCTTAATTTTTATTAAACCTATTTTGATCTTGCGTGACCTTCAAATATAACGATAAGTATTTTGAACTGATGGATAATGGATTTTGGTACGAAAAATTACGTTTCTGTAAGCCCTGAAATTTTTTTATGGTCTAATAAAATCACATTGTACCTCCTGAGTTATTCTCTTTCCTTTTTTATTTTTCTTGAGCGTATTTTAAACTTGATTGGCCTTGAAAAATAGATGAAAGTAGGTCAAACCCAAATACAATTGGTTTCAGCCCGAAAAATCAGGTTTCTTTATGCCCTCGAATTTTTTTATTGTTCTTAAAAATTAGAGGGTACCCCCTAAGTCATAAACTGTCCCTCTCAATTTTTATTGAACCTATTTTTATCTTTTATGACCTTAAAAACGTAAATGAGGTAGGTCAAACCTAAGTTTTATGGATTAAGGCCAAGAATATAAGGTTTCTCAATTTTTTTATATTCCTCAAAAATAACAGGGTTTGTCCCAAGTCATCTACTGACCCTCTGAATTTTTAATGATCCTATTCTGACATTGTATGACCTTAAAAAATCATGAAAAGTAGCTCAAAACCAAGTACAATTAATTGAGGCCCAAATAATCAGGTTTTTTTATGCCCTCGAATTTTTTTATGGAGCCTAAAAAAATACAGGCTACCTCCTGTGTCATATTTCATCCCCTTAATATTCATTGAACGTATTTTGACCTAGTGTGACTTTTAAAAATATAGAAACGTAGGTCAAACTCAAGTCAAATTGATTAAGGCCCAAAAAATCAGGTTACATTATGACTTCAAATTTTTTTAGGATCTTATAAGATTACAGAGTATCTCCTATGTCATCCTTCTTCCCTCGAAATTTTTGATGAACCCACTCTGACCTTGTATGACCTTGAAAAATCAATAAAAGTAGGTAAATCACGAGTAAAATTGGTTTGGGCACAAAAAATCAAGTTTTATTATGCCCTCAAATTTTTTTCTGGTCTTATAAAATTACTGGGTACTTTCCAGGTTATCCTCCATCCATCTTAATTTTCGATGAACCTATTCTGACCTTGTGAGACTTTGACAAATCGATAAAATTAGGTGAAACCTAAGTATTATTGATTAAGGCCTTATAAATTAGGTTTCTTTATGCCCTTAAATTTTTTTATGGTCCTTAAAAATTAAAGGCTACCCCATAAGTCATTTACTTTCCCTCTAAATTTTTATTAAACTTATTTTCATCTTATATGACGGTAAAAAATTAATTAAAGTAGGTCAAACCTAACTTTTATAGATTAAGGGCAAGATAATATGTTTTCTCTATGCCCTTCAATTTTTTTATAGTCCTTAAAAATCACGGGGTTCCTACCAAGTCATATACTGACCCTCTGAATTTTTATAGATCTTATTTTGACGTTGTATGAACTTGAAAAATTAATAAACCTCGTTCAAAACCAAGTACAATTGATTTAGGCCAAAACAGTCCAGTTTCATTATGCCCTAAAATTTTTTATCGGCTTTAAAAATGAAAGGGTACCTTCTCAGTTATCCGTTGTCCGTTTTAATTGTTATTGAACCTATTTTGACCTTGAAAATTTAATAAAGCAGGTAAAAAATAACTACAATTGATTGATGCCAAAAAAATCTCGTTTCTTGATGCTTTAAAATTTGTTAATGGCCCTCAACCGTTACAGTACAATTCCTGTGTCATTCTCTGTCCCTCTCGATATTTGGTGAACCTATTCGGACCTAGAGAAATATAACTAAGTAGGTCAAAATCAAGTAAAATTGATTTAGGAAGAAAAAATCAATTTTTTTCATGCCCTTAAATTTTTTTTTGGTCTTTTAAAATGACTGAGTAACTTCTGAGTCATCTTTTGTCCCTCTGAATTTTTAATGAACCTATTTTGACGATGCATCACCTCCAAATATAAAAAATTATGTCAAACTGAAGGATAATGGATATAGGCCCAATTAATCAGGTATCTATAAGCCCTGAAAAATTTTATGGTCTAATGATATCACAGAGTAACTTCTGAATTATTCTCTTTCCTTCTTTAAATTTATTAAGCCTATTTTCATCTTGTATAGCCTTGAAAAATTGATGAACGTTGGACAAAACTAAGTTTTATGTATTAAGGCCAACATTATATGGTTTCTCTATGCACGTTAATATTATATAGTCCTCAAAAATGACAGCGTTCCTCCTAAGTCATTTACTGACCCTCTAAATTTTTATCAAACCTATTTTGACCTTGTAAAACCTTGAAAAATTAATTAAAGTATTTGAAAAACGAGTACATTTTATAGAGGCCAAAAAAATCAGCATTTTCGATGACTTAAAATTCTTTTATGGCTCCTTAAAAATTACAGGGCATCCCCTGTGTCATTTCTTATACCACTTAATAATCAATGTACGTATTTTGACCTTGCGTAACTTTGAAAAATATAAATAAGTAGGTTAAACTCAAGTAAAATTGATTTAGGCCTAAAAAATCAGGTTTCTTTATGGCCTCAAATTTTTTTATGGTCCTTGAAAATTAAAAGGTACCCCCAAAGTCATTCACTGTCCCTCTCAATTTTTATTGAACCTATTTTTATTTTGCATGACGTTAAAAAATTAATTAAAGTAGATCAAACCTAAGTTTTATGGATTAAGGCCAATAAAATATGGTTTCTCTAAGCCATTTTATATATTTATAGTCCTTAAAACTAACAGGGTTCCTTCCAAATCATCCACTAAGCCTTTTATTTTTTAAAATACCTATGTTGACCTTGTATGACCTTGAAAATCTATTTAAGGTAGGTCAAATCCAAGTACAATTGATTGAGGCCCAAAAAATCAGGTTTCTTGATTTCTTAAAATTTTTTTATGGCGCCTAAAAAAAAACAGGGCACCTCCTGTGTCATTTTTCATCCCTCTTCATATTCATTAAACGTATTTTGACAATGTGTGACTTTGAAAAATATAATAAAGTAGATCAATCTCAAATAATATTGATTTAGTCCTAAGAAATCAGGTATATTCGTGCCCTTAAATTTTTTTTTTAGACTTATGAAATTACAATGTACCTTCTCAATCAATCTCCGTCCTTCTGAATTCTTGATGAAACAATTCTGACCTTGTAGGACGTTGAAAAATTAATAAATAACGGCCAATCCCAAGTATTATCGATTTCTGCCCAAAAAATCAGGTTTCTATATGCCCTTAAATTTTTTTATAGTCCTTGAAAATTACGGGGAACCACCTGAGACCATTTTACGTCCCTGTCGATATTTATTAAACCTGTTTTGACCTTGAATGACCTTAGAAAATTAATTAAAGTAGGTAAAACATAAGATTTATAGATTAAGGCCAAGAAAATATGGTTTCTCTATGCCATTCAATTTTTTTATAGTTTTCAACAATCACAGCATTCCTTCTACGTCATTCAGTGACCCTTTAAATTTCATATTGAACGTATTTTGACCTTGTTTGACCTTTCAAAATTAATTAAAGTAGTTCATAACCAAGTACAATTTATTAAGGGCCAAAAAATCAGGTTTCTTGATGCCTCAAAATCTTTTTTTGGCCCCTTAAAAATTACAGGGCATCTTCTGTGTCATTTTTCATCCCTAATAATAGTTATTGAACGTATTATGACTTTGTGTGACTTTGAAAAATATAAAAAAGTCGGTCAAACTCAAGTAAAATTGATTTAGGCCCAAAAAATCCAGTTTCTGTAGGCCCTAAAATTTTTTATGTGCTTTAAAAATTAAAGGGAACCTTATCAGTTATCCGCTGTCCCTCTAAATTAATATTGAACCTATTTTGACCTTGTATGACCTTGAAAATTTAATAAAAGTAGGTCAAAAATAACTACAATTGATTGATGCCTAAAAAATCAGGTTTCTTGATGCCTTAAAATTTGTTAATGGCCCACAACAATTACAGTACAATTCTTGTGTCATCCTTTGTCCTTGGCAATATTGATTGAACCTATTCGGACCTTGAGAAATATAATAAAGTAGGTCAAACTAAAGTAAAATTGATTTAGGCCAAAAAAATCAGTTTTTTTCATGCCCTTATATTTTTTTTGGGCTTTTAAAATAACTGGGTAGCTCCTGAGTCATCTTTTGTCTCTCTGAATTTTTAATGAACCTATTTTGATGGTGCATGACCTTCAAATATAAAAAAAAAGTATGTCAAACTGAAGGATAATGGCTCATATGGATATAGGCTCATAAAATCAGGTATCTTTAAGCCCTGAAATTTTTTTGTGGTCTAATGAAATTACAGAGGTCTTTCTGAGTTTTTGTCTTTCCCTCTTCGAATTTATTGAGCCGATTTTAGCCTTGTGAAGCCTTGAGAAATTGAAGAAAGTAGGTCAAACCTAAGTTTTATGTATTAAGGCCTACATTATATGGTTTCTCTATGCCCTTCAATTCTTTTATAGTCCTTAAAAATGAAAGCGTTCCTCTAAGTCATTCACTGATATTTTAAATTTTTATCAAATATATTTTTACTCTGTAAGACCTTGAAAAATTAATTAAAGTAGTTGAAAAACAAGTTCAATTGATTGAGGCCCAAAAAATTAGGTTTATCGATGCCCTAAAATTTTTTTATAGCTTTTCAAAATAAAGGCCACCTCTCGTGTTATTTCTCATTCCTCTTAATATTTTTTGAACGTATTTAGAATTTGTGGGACTGAAAAATATAAAAACGTAGGTCAAACTCAAGTAAAATCGAATTATGCCCAAAAATTCAGGTTTCTTCATGCCCTCAAATTTTTTTATGGCACTTAAAAAAATACAGGGCACCTCCTGTGTCATATTTCACGGTCTTGATTTTCATTGAACGTATTTTGACCTTGTGTGACTTCGAAAAATATAGAAACGTACGTCAAACTCAAGTAAAATTGATTTAGTCCCAAAAAATCAGGTTAATTTATGCCCTTAAATTTTTTTAGGGTCTTATTAAATCACAGGGTACCTCCAAAGGCATCCTTCGTCCCTCTAAGTTTTTGATGAACTCACTCTGATCTTGTATGACTTTGAAAAATCAATAAAAGTAGGTAAATCACGAGTAAAATTGGTTTGGTCACAAATAATCAGGTTTTTTTATGCCCTTAAAAATTTTTTCTGGTCTTATAAAATTACTATGTACCTCCTGAGTTATCCTCTGTCCATCTTGATTTTTGATGAATCTATTCCGACCTTGTAAGACCTTGACCAATCGATAAAAGTAGGTGAGACCGAAGTATTATCGATGAAGGACTTATAAATCACGTTTCTCTATGCCCTAAAATTCTTTTATGGTTCTTAAAAATTACAGGGTATTTTCTAAGTCATCTACTGTCCCAATAAATTTTTATCAAACCTATTTTGACGTTGTATGACCTTGAGAAATTAATAAAAATAGTAAATAACCAATTACAATTGATATAGGCGCAAAAAATCCAGTTTCTTTATGCCCTAAAATTTTTTATGGTTCTTAAAAATCAAAGAGTACATTCTCAGTCATCTGCTATCCCTCTCAATTCTTATTTAACTTATATTTACCTTGTATGACCTTGAAAATTTAATTAAATTATGTCAAACCAAATTATTATAGATTGAGGCCCAAAAAATCAGATATCTTTATGCCCGTAAATTTTTTTATAGTCCTTGACAATTACGGAGTACCTCCAAAGACCATTTTACGTCTATTTGGATATTGATTAAACCTATTTTTATGTTGTATGACGTTAACAAATTAATTAACGTAGGTCAAACCTAAGTTTTATGGATTAAGGCCATGAAAATATGGTTTCTCTATGCCCTTCAATTTTTATATATACCTTAAAAATCACAGGGTTTCTCCAACTTCATCTACTGATCCTCTGAATTTCTATTGAACCTATTTCAACCTTGTACGACATTGAAAAATCAATTAAAGTAGGTCAAAACCGAGTACAATTGATTGATGCCGAAAAAATCAGGTTTCTTGATGCCTTAAAATTTTTTTATGGCTCTTTAAAAAATACGGGGTACCTCCATTGTCATTTTTCATCTATCTTTATCTTTATTAAACGTATTTTGACCTTGTTTGCCTATGGAAAATATAAAAAAGTAGGTAAAACACATGTAAAATTGATTTAGGTCTAAAAAATTAGGTTTTTTTATGCCCTTAAATGTTTTTATGGTCTTATGAAATTACCGGGTACCTGCTGAGTCATCTTAGGACCCTCTGAATTTTCGATGAGTTTATCCTAACCTTGTGTGACCTGGAAAAATCAATAAAAGTAGGTCAAACTCAAATACAATAGATTTTAGCACAAAAATCATGTTTTTCTATGCCTTAAAAATTTTTTATGGTCTTTAAATAATATAGAGTACCTCCTGAGTGATCCTTCCTTTTTCTCAATATTTATTGAACCTATTTTGACCTTGCTTGGGACAGAGAATGAGAAATATAAATAAGTAGGTCAAACTCAAGTAAAATTGATATAGGCCTAATAATCTAGTTTAGTCATGCCCTTAAATCGTTTTATGGTCTCATGAAAATACATGTAACCTTCTGAGTCATCCTTCGTCGCTCTAAATTTTCGATGAACATATTCTGACATTGTATGACCTTGAAAAGTTAAGAAAAGTAGGTCAAACCCAAGTATTATCGATTGAGGCCCACAAAATCAGGTTTCTTTATGCCATTAAATTTTTTTATAATTCATCACCATTACAGGGTACCTCCTGAGACTATTCTACGTCCCTCTCGACATTTATTAAACCTATTTTGACTTTGCATAACCTTAAAATATCAAGAAAAAAATGTCAAACCGACGGATATTCGATTTAGTCCCAATAAATCAAGTTTCTTTATGCCCTCAAATTTTTTTCTGGTCTTATGTAATTTTTTGGTACCTGCTGAGTTATCCTCCGTCCATCTTAATTTTTGATGAACCTATTCTGACCTTGTCAGACCATGACGAATCGATAAAAGTAGATCAAACCGGTTTTATCAATTAAGGCCTTAAAAATCAGATTTCGTTATGCCCTAAAATTAATTTATGGTTCTTAATAATTACAGAGTTTCTCCTAAGTCATCTTCTGTCACTTTCAATTTTTATTAAATCTATTTTGACGTTGTATGACCCCTTGAAAAATTTATCAAATTGTGTAAAAACCAATTACAAATGATTTAGACTCAAAAAATTCAGTTTTTTTACGCCCTAAAATTTTTTTATGGGCCTTAATTCTCAAAGTGTACCTTCCCAGTCATTTGCTATCCCCTTCAATCTTTATCGAACCTATATTGACCTTGAATGACCGAGTAAATCTAATAAAAGTAGGTCAAAAATAAGTACAATTGATTAATGCCCAAAAAATCTTGTTTCTTGATGCCTAAAATTTGTTTATGGACCTCAATTGAATTTTTAATGAACCTATGAATTTTTAATGAACCTATTCTGATCTTGTATGACATTGAAAAATTAATAAGAGTATGTCAAACCCAAGTACAATTGATTTAGGCCCGAAAAATCAGGTTTCTTTATGCCTTCAAATTTTTTTATGGTCCTTAAAAATTCAAAGGTACCCCCAAAGTCATTTACTGTCTCTGTCAATTTTTATTGAACCTATTTTTATCTTGTTTGACGTTAGAAAATAAATTAAAGTAGATCAAACCTAAGTTTTATGGATTAAGGCCAATAAAATATGGTTTCTCTAAGCCCTTTTAAATTTTTAGAGTCCTTAAAAATCACAGGGTTCCTTCCAAATCATCAACTAAGCCTTTAAATTTTTATAATACTTATGTTGACCTTGTATGACCTTGAAAAATTATTTAAGGTAGGTCAATATCAAGTATAATTGATTGAGGCCCAAAAAATCAGGTTTCTTGATGACTTAAAATTTTTTTATGGCGCCCCAAAAAATACAGCCCACCTCCTGTGACATTTTTTATCCCTCTTAATATTTATTATACGTATTTTGACCATGTGTGACTTTAAAAAATATAATACAGTAGGTCAATCTCAAATAATATTGATTTAGTCCTAAAAAATCAGGTTTATTTATGCCCTTAAATGTTTTTTGAGTCTTATGAAATTACAATGTACCTTCTAAATAAATCTCCGTCCCTCTGAATTCTTGATGGAACAATTCTGACCTTGTATGACGTTGAAAAATTAATAAATAACGGTCAAACCCAAGTATTATCGATTGAGGCCAAAAAAATCAGGTTTTTTTATGGCCTAAAATTTTTTTATAGCGCTTAGAAAATACAGGGCACCTCCCGTGTTATTTTCCATCCCTCTTAATATTTATTGAACTTATTTTGACTTCGTGTGACTGAAAAATATAAAAAAGTAGGTCAAACTCAAGTAAAATCGATTTATGCCCAAATAATCAGGTTTCTCTATTCCCTTGAATTTTTTTATAGTCCTTGAAAATTACGGGGAACCACCTGAGACCATTTTACGTCCCTGTCGATATTCATCAAACATGTTTTCACCTTGAATGAACTTGAAAAATTAATTAAAGTAGTTAAAACATAAGTTTTATAGATTAAGGCCAAGAAAATATGGTTTCTCAATGCCCTTCAATTTTTTTATAGTTTTCAATAATCACAGCATATCTTCTACGTCATTCACTGACCCTTTAAATTTTTATTGAACCTATTTTGACCTTGTATGACCTTCAAAAATTAATTAAAGTAGTTCAAAACCAAGTACAATTTATTGAGGGCCAAAAAATCAGGTTTCGTGATGCCTCAAAATCGTTTTATGGCTTCTAATAAATTACGGGGCATCTCCTGTGTCATTTTTAGTCCCTCATAATATTTATAGAAAGTATTTTGACCTTGTGTTACTTTGAAAAATATAAAAAAGTAGGTCAAACTCAAGTAAAATCGATTTATGCCCAAATAATCAGGTTTCTCTATTCCCTTGAATTTTTTTATAGTCCTTGAAAATTACGGGGAACCACCTGAGACCATTTTACGTCCCTGTCGATATTCATCAAACATGTTTTCACCTTGAATGAACTTGAAAAATTAATTAAAGTAGTTAAAACATAAGTTTTATAGATTAAGGCCAAGAAAATATGGTTTCTCAATGCCCTTCAATTTTTTTATAGTTTTCAATAATCACAGCATATCTTCTACGTCATTCACTGACCCTTTAAATTTTTATTGAACCTATTTTGACCTTGTATGACCTTCAAAAATTAATTAAAGTAGTTCAAAACCAAGTACAATTTATTGAGGGCCAAAAAATCAGGTTTCGTGATGCCTCAAAATCGTTTTATGGCTTCTAATAAATTACGGGGCATCTCCTGTGTCATTTTTAGTCCCTCATAATATTTATAGAAAGTATTTTGACCTTGTGTTACTTTGAAAAATATAAAAAAGTAGGTCAAACTCAAGTAAAATCGATTTATGCCCAAATAATCAGGTTTCTCTATTCCCTTGAATTTTTTTATAGTCCTTGAAAATTACGGGGAACCACCTGAGACCATTTTACGTCCCTGTCGATATTCATCAAACATGTTTTCACCTTGAATGAACTTGAAAAATTAATTAAAGTAGTTAAAACATAAGTTTTATAGATTAAGGCCAAGAAAATATGGTTTCTCAATGCCCTTCAATTTTTTTATAGTTTTCAATAATCACAGCATATCTTCTACGTCATTCACTGACCCTTTAAATTTTTATTGAACCTATTTTGACCTTGTATGACCTTCAAAAATTAATTAAAGTAGTTCAAAACCAAGTACAATTTATTGAGGGCCAAAAAATCAGGTTTCGTGATGCCTCAAAATCGTTTTATGGCTTCTAATAAATTACGGGGCATCTCCTGTGTCATTTTTAGTCCCTCATAATATTTATAGAAAGTATTTTGACCTTGTGTTACTTTGAAAAATATAAAAAAGTAGGTCAAACTCAAGTAAAATCGATTTATGCCCAAATAATCAGGTTTCTCTATTCCCTTGAATTTTTTTATAGTCCTTGAAAATTACGGGGAACCACCTGAGACCATTTTACGTCCCTGTCGATATTCATCAAACATGTTTTCACCTTGAATGAACTTGAAAAATTAATTAAAGTAGTTAAAACATAAGTTTTATAGATTAAGGCCAAGAAAATATGGTTTCTCAATGCCCTTCAATTTTTTTATAGTTTTCAATAATCACAGCATATCTTCTACGTCATTCACTGACCCTTTAAATTTTTATTGAACCTATTTTGACCTTGTATGACCTTCAAAAATTAATTAAAGTAGTTCAAAACCAAGTACAATTTATTGAGGGCCAAAAAATCAGGTTTCGTGATGCCTCAAAATCGTTTTATGGCTTCTAATAAATTACGGGGCATCTCCTGTGTCATTTTTAGTCCCTCATAATATTTATAGAAAGTATTTTGACCTTGTGTTACTTTGAAAAATATAAAAAAGTAGGTCAAACTCAAGTAAAATCGATTTATGCCCAAATAATCAGGTTTCTCTATTCCCTTGAATTTTTTTATAGTCCTTGAAAATTACGGGGAACCACCTGAGACCATTTTACGTCCCTGTCGATATTCATCAAACATGTTTTCACCTTGAATGAACTTGAAAAATTAATTAAAGTAGTTAAAACATAAGTTTTATAGATTAAGGCCAAGAAAATATGGTTTCTCAATGCCCTTCAATTTTTTTATAGTTTTCAATAATCACAGCATATCTTCTACGTCATTCACTGACCCTTTAAATTTTTATTGAACCTATTTTGACCTTGTATGACCTTCAAAAATTAATTAAAGTAGTTCAAAACCAAGTACAATTTATTGAGGGCCAAAAAATCAGGTTTCGTGATGCCTCAAAATCGTTTTATGGCTTCTAATAAATTACGGGGCATCTCCTGTGTCATTTTTAGTCCCTCATAATATTTATAGAAAGTATTTTGACCTTGTGTTACTTTGAAAAATATAAAAAAGTAGGTCAAACTCAAGTAAAATCGATTTATGCCCAAATAATCAGGTTTCTCTATTCCCTTGAATTTTTTTATAGTCCTTGAAAATTACGGGGAACCACCTGAGACCATTTTACGTCCCTGTCGATATTCATCAAACATGTTTTCACCTTGAATGAACTTGAAAAATTAATTAAAGTAGTTAAAACATAAGTTTTATAGATTAAGGCCAAGAAAATATGGTTTCTCAATGCCCTTCAATTTTTTTATAGTTTTCAATAATCACAGCATATCTTCTACGTCATTCACTGACCCTTTAAATTTTTATTGAACCTATTTTGACCTTGTATGACCTTCAAAAATTAATTAAAGTAGTTCAAAACCAAGTACAATTTATTGAGGGCCAAAAAATCAGGTTTCGTGATGCCTCAAAATCGTTTTATGGCTTCTAATAAATTACGGGGCATCTCCTGTGTCATTTTTAGTCCCTCATAATATTTATAGAAAGTATTTTGACCTTGTGTTACTTTGAAAAATATAAAAAAGTAGGTCAAACTCAAGTAAAATCGATTTATGCCCAAATAATCAGGTTTCTCTATTCCCTTGAATTTTTTTATAGTCCTTGAAAATTACGGGGAACCACCTGAGACCATTTTACGTCCCTGTCGATATTCATCAAACATGTTTTCACCTTGAATGAACTTGAAAAATTAATTAAAGTAGTTAAAACATAAGTTTTATAGATTAAGGCCAAGAAAATATGGTTTCTCAATGCCCTTCAATTTTTTTATAGTTTTCAATAATCACAGCATATCTTCTACGTCATTCACTGACCCTTTAAATTTTTATTGAACCTATTTTGACCTTGTATGACCTTCAAAAATTAATTAAAGTAGTTCAAAACCAAGTACAATTTATTGAGGGCCAAAAAATCAGGTTTCGTGATGCCTCAAAATCGTTTTATGGCTTCTAATAAATTACGGGGCATCTCCTGTGTCATTTTTAGTCCCTCATAATATTTATAGAAAGTATTTTGACCTTGTGTTACTTTGAAAAATATAAAAAAGTAGGTCAAACTCAAGTAAAATCGATTTATGCCCAAATAATCAGGTTTCTCTATTCCCTTGAATTTTTTTATAGTCCTTGAAAATTACGGGGAACCACCTGAGACCATTTTACGTCCCTGTCGATATTCATCAAACATGTTTTCACCTTGAATGAACTTGAAAAATTAATTAAAGTAGTTAAAACATAAGTTTTATAGATTAAGGCCAAGAAAATATGGTTTCTCAATGCCCTTCAATTTTTTTATAGTTTTCAATAATCACAGCATATCTTCTACGTCATTCACTGACCCTTTAAATTTTTATTGAACCTATTTTGACCTTGTATGACCTTCAAAAATTAATTAAAGTAGTTCAAAACCAAGTACAATTTATTGAGGGCCAAAAAATCAGGTTTCGTGATGCCTCAAAATCGTTTTATGGCTTCTAATAAATTACGGGGCATCTCCTGTGTCATTTTTAGTCCCTCATAATATTTATAGAAAGTATTTTGACCTTGTGTTACTTTGAAAAATATAAAAAAGTAGGTCAAACTCAAGTAAAATCGATTTATGCCCAAATAATCAGGTTTCTCTATTCCCTTGAATTTTTTTATAGTCCTTGAAAATTACGGGGAACCACCTGAGACCATTTTACGTCCCTGTCGATATTCATCAAACATGTTTTCACCTTGAATGAACTTGAAAAATTAATTAAAGTAGTTAAAACATAAGTTTTATAGATTAAGGCCAAGAAAATATGGTTTTTCGGGAATACTCTGACGTCGCACGTGCTTGGTGTTACCAGGCCAGGTTGTAAGTACAGCAACAACTCGCATTCCTCACTTTTATCCACCTTTCGGAATGGTTCATCAGGTTCGCAGGCGAGGTCGGTTCCTATTTTTCGACAGTTTTTGATGTCTTCTTCGTCTGCCAGATAGTATTGATCTTTTAGCGCGTCAATCGCTAAGTACTGCTTCTGTGGTCGGATGGCCATGCTCCTTGCTTCTCCGCCGATGATCTGCGGTACTGGCATAGGTTCCATTTTCAGAATTTTGAAGGTCGACTGATTGAACAGAGGTAGTGTGATGATTATTAAAAATTTTTCCCTTATTTTCCCGGTTTTTGTTTCTGCCACTGCGTTCAATGCATGCACGTTTGTGAGTTCTACTGGTTGTGGCGGATTTAGCTCCGGGTATTGTCTGCTGATGTCCTTTATTGCCGTAGCCAATTGTTCCGGTGACAAAATTCCTCCGGGTATGTTACCCTTTTGTGTTTCTTCGATAGCGATGACGGCTTCTTGGAGGTAGCGGATTAAGCTTTCCATATGTTGCTCATATTCTTGAGCCATCTGTATGAAGTTTATTCGAAAACTTAATTTTTCCTCTTCATGTTGTATTTGTGGCTAGTACGTGTTCAATTGCCCCACCAAGGAGTACACCCGGTGACGAGTGTCGTCTTCGTCAGAAAGTATTTGATTGATTTTTGATTTTATGACGTGTGTCGAATTGTTTATTAGGGCTGTAATTTCCCTTTGGTCGTTGTATAGTCTGTCTATTTCTTTAGAAAAATGTTCGAAATCGTCGTAGTCCATGACATCGAATGCCTTACGGGCAATTTTTCCCACAAAACCGAACCAAGGTGATCTTCGAGTGCGGATGTCTGCCTCTGTAATAGGTTGAGTTTCCGAGAGTAGCTGTTGTAGCCGACTGACTAAATTTTGTCTGTTTCTTTCTAAGTTCTCGAGACTCTCCGATCTGAGAAGCAGTGCGCATTCCTTCTTTGTGAAAAATGAGAGGCATTTTTGCGTGGAATCCAGATTCGAGGCAGGTATAATTGAATGCCAAGGTTGAATGTGGATTAGTCCGCCGATGTCTATTGTCGAAATTATTCTCCATTTCCTTTCGGTGATATGGACGTTGGTGATCTCATTGAAAATGATCCCAGGGTTCTCCTTGGAAGGCCATAAGTATAGACCCTCAGATGTTAAGTTGATGTACCTTGGGCACAAAATGCGTAGGAAGATTTGGATCCACATTTTGTTTCCGATGTAGGTTAAGCCTCAACCAGGAAACTACAACAGAAGAATAGTTATTAATCAATCGCTATCTTTAACTTGCTTGGGTGTTTAATGGCCCTTTTTCCGCCCGGAAGTTCTAACACTAGGCACCCTTTTTCGGTGATATCAACTATCTCATAGGGTCCACGGTAATAACCATCTAGCTTGTTTTTCCGGGTTTCATTCAAGGCGTAAGCGAAGTCTCCTACTTGGAAATCGACTGGGTTCAATTTTTCGTCGAAGCGTTGTTTTGATCGACGTTTTGCTTCAACCAAGGAGTCTCAAGCGATTCCTTTAGTTATACTCATGCGATTCATCAGGTCTACCAGGTAATCTGGGTACGTTTCAATCCTTTCGTAATCGGGAAATTCAGTAGGAGCTCGAGCTTTCTTGCCGAACACCACTTCGTATGGAGTGAATTTTGTACCCGAATGTACCGATGTATTGTAATTGAACATCGCCATGGGAGGATATTCATCCCAATCAGAGAAGGATTCTATGAAGACTCGTAGATATTCCACCAGAGTCTGATGACTCCTCTCAAAGGAACCATTTGCTTGAGGGTAGTAACCAGAGGTCGTTACTCTTTTGATTTTCAAAATTTCTGCCATTTTTGCCAACAGTTTGCTAGTGAAAGAGGTTCCTTTGTCGGAAAAAATGGTTCTTGGACATCCGTATAGGCAGATATATTGGCTTATCAAGGCATCTGCTATGGTTTGGGTTCGGATGTCAGGTACTGCAATTGCTGCGCAATGTTTCGTAAAGTTATCCTGTATGGTAAGGATGTGAACATTTCCTCGAGGAGTCATTGGAAGAGGTCCCACAGTGTCAATCGAGATCTTATCGAAAGCATCATATGGCGTATCTGTGATGACCATGGGTTGTTTAGTTTTTATCCGGGTCAACTTCTTTTCTTGACAGATGTCGCAGCGTCTAATATACTGATAAATTTGTTCTTTCATGCCGGGCCAATAAAATTTTTCCCGGATTCTCCAGTAAGTTTTGAGGACTCCCTTGTGTCCTCCTATCAGACTGCTGTGATTTTCTTTGATTATGTTGGGACGGTCTTCTTCAGCTGGTAAAGAGATTTCTCCGTCGCAAAGGGTGATGGTGATAGGACAATCGTGTAGCTCTCCCAGGAGCGAAGCTCGTAAATTGATATTTTCGGGCGCGTCCCCTTTTTTGGCCATTCTCAATGTCCGCACATCATAACGAGCCAATGCCTTGCGGAAACTCTGTAATCCGAGTTTCACGTTATCTGGAGAACTTACTTCCAAGTGATAATTTTTAACAAAAACGGAGAAAATGCAATATTTCCCTACCCGGGTGACGAGGACGTCTCCGATGCGAGGCTTACCCGATTTGAGGTCTTCTGGGTTAATAAATTTGAGGTCTCGCAGTAACTTTGCAGTTAGGGTTACTATTTCACAATTTATTGGTAGAAAGTGTGCAAGATGGTCGCGGGTGTACGTCAATCCGTCTCGACTTGTTAGGAGTTGGATGGCTGGAACGTCTTCTCCTGGAGTTGGCTCTTCGGATTCACTGGAGCTAGGTGGTCTCGTTGGAAATTTTTGTATTGAATTTGGCAACTCTTCCTCAGAGAGGCTGGTTACAATTTCTGCATGTTTTGTTGACTCGATCAAGGCTTCTGGTGGTATCTCTTCCGCCAGGTCTGACGAATCGTTAGAATTTACAGCTGCATCTGCGGTATTATCCGGGGTGGGCAGGAGCTGATTTTGTAGGTTTATTGGTTGAGAGATTGCAGTTTGGTCGGATTCTTCCGAGGAGGACTTCGTCTCCGCAGCTATGATTGAAAGAGACTCCGAGAAGGTTACTCGTTTCGAGGAGGTATCTCTCCCGGTTGATGGTGAGTTGAAGTCTAGAACTCGGCTTGAACTAGCAGCTGGAAAATCTTCAGGTTGTAATGTTGGAAGAGTTGAAACTCGGATTTTATCGCGGGTGATTATGGATGGATCTGAAGAAGCTCGGAAGGGCGTTGACCCTTGGTGTAGACTGCAATCGACTACGCTGTGGGTGAGTGGGTCCCAAGCAATCCCCTTTGCATTGAAATTTTCGATCATAGAACGAACCAACGTGGGGGTTTCTGGGGCGAGGACAACATCCTCGGCATGATGGTCGTCGCTCGATTTTGGTGATGGGCTGAAGGTTCTGGGCACCACGACTGTTTTGTCAAGAGTTGGAGTAGTTGTTGAGTCTATTAGATCCTTCGGCGAATCAGGGTTGATCCTTATGGTCGTGTCGTCCGATTCACTGAGGCAGCTGGTGCTTTCTCTATATTCGTTAGCCTCTTCTGATAGGAATTCGTTGACAACTTCGTCGGTGTTTGACTCGGATGCATCTGGTTCTTTTTCCTTTACAGATTCTATTTCTTCTTCAGCCGGTCGGCATATGTCAACGGAACGTTTTACTTCTCGAACTACGTCTGTGTTGTGGGGAAGTAACGATAATTTATTCCACCTTTTATCCAGTTCGTAGCCCGGTAGCCCGCCTCTTTGGTTTGCCCATTCTTCGAACTTCTGGATGGATCGGTTTACTTTTGCAGCAAACGGGGTTGTTGACTTACGACTTATGCCGGGGGCTAGAGGTGTTCTGTCTTTTACTATTTCGACGGGTTGTTGTTGTTTTTCTACGTCCTCGTCTCCTTCATCTCCTGAATCGATGTAAGTCGCAGGCCGAAGCTCTCGCACTGGGTCTCTCACAGTGGAGGTCATTTCTTCCCCCCTTCTTAGTGGTTCGAAAACATCGTCGGTATTTGATTCGTTGATAGGTCTCGGAGATTCATCGTCGTCGGTGTTGGATTTGGGTTCTCGATAATTGATTAGTGTTTTATGTGATCCGCGACGGAGTTGAGAGCGAAGGCGTGATGCGATCGTGTTTCGGACCTCTGGAGCACTTGGAAGCTTAGGCCGCTTTGTTGGCCCAGGAGGACGGCCACGACCACGTTTTTGTACAGCAGAGGACGTTTTATCTACTCCGGTGGCAGGTAACAAAACCACCTCAGGAAGTTCGTATTTAGCCCGGTTTGTTTCAGAGACTGACGTTTTTGGTATTGCGTCCGGCGGCATTGGATCACATTTTTCGTGTTCTCTGCCCTCCGGGTTGAACAAGAGGGCGTCTGCATACTGATCACCGACATTCGTTTTGACGATGACTTTGAACTTGAACTCGTTCAATTTTGACCGCCATTTTCGTTGTCGATCAGTGAGGTTGCGGGTATCACGGAGCCAGGCGATGCAGGCTCGTTTAGTTTGGACCGTGAATTTTCTTCCGTACAGGTATGGACGGAATTGCTGAATGGCGTACACTACAGCAAGGCATTCTTTTTCGTTTCTGTGTAACGTAATTCCGCATCTCTTAGCACCCTTGAGGCACAAGCGACTATCTTGTCATTTGGAGTCCGTTCTAAATTAGTTGTTGCTGAATGTTTTTGAGGTTCCTTTTCGGGCTCGACGATGTCATCAGCTGAGTCCAGTTCTTGACTCAGTATACCAGAGATGCCCTGATCTGAAGAGCTCACGGCTAGTATGAAAGGTTTATTTAGATCTGAGTAAGCGAGAGTTGAGCTCTCACACAGAGCTAGTTTGATGTCAGTTAAAGCTGCTTCAGCTTCTGGATTCCAGTTAAATTTTTTTGTCTTTCTCGTCAAGTCTGTTAGAGGTTTGGCTCTGATTGCATAATTATCGATGAATCTTTGATAATAATTTGCTAATCCCAAGAATTTTCTCATCTCCGTTTGGTTTTGGGGAGTTGAAACTTCCTGGATGGCCTTGAGTTTTTTTGGATCGGGCTTAATTCCGTCTCTTGAGATTACGTGTCCGAGGTATTCGACTTCGGTGCAGAGGAATTTACACTTATCTGGTTGCAAGGTGAGGCCGGCGTCCCGAAGGGCTAGTAGCAGCCTTCGTAGTCGAACTCCATTCTCTTCCAGGGATCTTGCGTGTAGAATAATGTCGTCCAAATAGATAAGGATCCAGGGGAGAAAACCCAGTGCATTATTCATCATCCGTTGAAACGTTGCTGGGCCACCTTCTATACCGAACGGCATGCGAGCGTATTCGAAATGCCCGAAGGGTGTTGAGAACGCCGTTTTATGGGCATCGAGAGGGTCCATTTCCATTTGGTGGAACCCACTGGCCAGGTCGAACACGCTAAAGAACATTGCGTCTCCGAGCTGGTCGAGAATTCCGAGAATCGATGGTAACGGAAAAGCGTCTCCAATGGAACCTTGTTAAGATTTCGGAAATCTATCACCATCCTCCATTTTTTGGCCCCTGTCCTAGGACTCGCCTTTTTTGGTACTACCCATACTGGTGAGTTGTATGGGGATGTAGAATTCCGGATGATTCCTTGTTTCAATAGATTTTCCACTTGGTGTTGGATTTCCTCCTGGTGTTGTTTGGGAAATCGGTATTGTTTTACTTGAACTGGTTCATCTGTAATTGTTGGAATTTTGCAGGTTGCTCGGTGAGCGCAACCTAGATTGTCACCTGGGAGATAGAAAACATCAGTAAAGTCGTAGATTATTTCGAAAATTTGTTTTCGTTGTTCAGCATTCAGGTGTCGAAATGGTAAGTTTTTTAAAATTTCCTTCGCTCGTTCCTCCTTAATTGTAGCATTTGTAGAAACGCTCTCATTAGGAGAGTCGCTCGAACTACTCGGAGGATCTTCTTCTTGGAAATCGTATTCCTCGATGAATTGTGGTTCTATCTCCAATGTCGCAGGTTCATTCGTCGTGTTAAAAACCATACAGGTTGCAGCTCCATCCTCGACGGTGACAAGAGCTTCGCCCATAAATAACCCTATTGGTAAGTCTATTGACTTACGGGCTAAATAACCTTGACTTATTTCTTTGTTCTTAACTGGGATGGGCACTACCATCCTTGACCTAGGAGGGACAGTGAAGGCAGGAGCGTTGTAATTATCCAGGCTAAAATGAACTGGTTCACGAGGCCTGGCGTACACTGTCAGAGTTTGTTCATAGTACGAAATCTCGGCTTTTTCTCGTTCTAACCAGTCGTTACCCAGTATTCCTACTCCAGGGATGGGTAGGTCATTTTTGCTGACTTGGCATCTTACTGGGGTGCCGAAAACTTTTAATTCAACGGTGCCCAGGGTTTCTACTGGGTCACTGCTAATTCCTCTTGCAATTAATCGATTTGTTGCGTCGATGGAGGTTCCTGGTTGAAGTGCAGATTGATTGATTATAGTCACATCTCCACCAGTATCGATGATGAAGCGCTGGTATTTGCCCAAAAGAGATCGGCAAGTCGTTTCGATTTTTGGTCCACTACATACGGCTAAAATTTGGGACTCATGGCGTTGACGCTTGATAATAAACGGAATGGGTTTCGTAGGGTTGCTGCGGAGTACTAGAGTGTACCAGTAGAAAGAGATATTTGCCTGTTCTTTGGCCAAGAAGTCGTTACCAAGGATGGCTAAATAGCCACCTAGCCGTTGCGGTACAACTCTAAATGGAACGATTTTATCGAAGATGTTTAACGTGATAAATCCGATGACTGGTAGGACATTTGTTCCGATCCCCCCCACTTGTCCCATGTCCTTGAATAAGAAGGTGGTGTCATTTGCAAGAGCTTCTACACTGATGAAATTGTAATTTGCTCCGGAATCGATGAGGATCTCGCACCTGTTGCCGGCGAGTTGGGTGTTTTTCACCGTGATGACAGGTCCTCGGCCGGTTACAAGTACGATATCCTCTATCGCTTCAAGAGGCGGTAGGCTCCTGCAGTTATTTGTTGAGGCGCTTGGGGCGGGCTCGTTATTGCCTCGTTCTGGCGAGCGCCCGTCAAGTTTAAAGAAGGCTCGAGAGGATCTTCATCCTTGTTGAGTGTTTTCCTCGGGCAACCTGGACAATTGCATATTTCAGAACTCTTTAAGTGTCGTTCGATCTGCACTGGCGAAGCTTCCGGGGCCATTGGAAGGGAGGGGATGAGTTGGACAGGCGGTTGTGATTGGGGGGTTGTGTAGAGAACTCCTGGATAATTTTGTCGGTAAGGTCTATTTTGATTTGGGTAAAACTGAGGGTTAAAAGGTTGAAAAGGTTTTTGGCGATATGGATAAGGACGAAAAGGATTATCTGAAGGATTTTGAAACCGTTGGCCCTGGAAGTGGTTTTGGTTGCTGAAATTATTTGGAATTGTTGGGTTTCCTGCCGTGAATGCAAAAGCTAAAGGTTCTTCACAATCTGACACTTCACAGTTCGAGTCACCACACGGGGGTAGCCCGTAGTAGCCTGGATTAGCGTATTCTGAAGGTGTATGGTACGGGTCATTGACTTTTACCTCCATCCCGTCGTACTCAGCCATAGGCTGGGCAGAATAAGCGAAAGCAGCTGGCTTGGGTGCCACGAAGAGTTCTGTCTCCAATGGTTTGGTCCATGGATGTCCTTGGGCAGGAACCGGTGGAGCATACCGGGGTTGTGGATTACCTTGGAAATATCCACGCGATCCATTGTTTTGAGTAGGTGGGATGTAACCTCGTTGGGTATTTGGATGATGCGGCTTCCGGGTGTTTGGGAAAAATCTAGTTTATTCATGTTTTTAAATCTTTTTATGGTCTCATGAAAATACATGTAACCTCCTGAGTCATCCTTCGTCGCTCTAAATTTCCGATGAACATATTCTGACATTGTATGACCTTGAAAAGTTAAGAAAAGTAGGTCAAACCCAAGTATTATCGATTGAGGCCCACAAAATCAGGTTTCTTTATGCCATTAAATTTTTTTATAATCCATCACCATTACAAGGTACCTCCTGAGACTATTCTACGTCCCTCTCGACATTTATTAAACCTATTTTGACTTTGCATAACCTTAAAATATCAAGAAAAAAATGTCAAACCGACGGATAATCGATTTAGTCCTAATAAATCAAGTTTCTTTATGCCTTCAAATTTTTTTCTGGTCTTATGTAATTTCTTGGTACCTGCTGAGTTATCCTCCGTCCATCTCAATTTTTGATGAACCTATTCTGACCTTGTCAGATCATGACAAATCGATAAAAGTACCGGTTTTAATCGATAATACCGACAAATCGATAAAAAACCGGTTTTATCAATTAAGGCCTTAAAAATCAGATTTCGTTATGCCCTAAAATTAATTTATGGTTCTTAATAATTACAGGGTTTCTTCTAAGTCATCTTCTGTCCCTTTTAATTTTTATTAAATCTATTTTGACGTTGTATGACCCGTTGAAAAATTTATCAAATTGTGTAAAAACCAATTACAAATGATTTAGACTCAAAAAATTCAGTTTCTTTATGCCCTAAAATTTTTTTATGGCTCTCAATTCTCAAAGTATACCTTCTCAGTCATTTGCTATCCCCCTCAATCCTTATCGAACCTATACTGACCTTGAATGACCGAGTAAATCTAATAAAAGTAGGTCAAAAATAAGTACAATTGAATAATGCCCAAAAAATCTTGTTTCTTGATGCCAAAAATTTGTTTATGGCCCTCAATAATCACAGTACAACTCCTGTATCATCCTCTGTCCCTCTTGATATTTATTGAACCTATTTGGACCTTGAGAAATATAAAAAAGTAGGTCAAACTCATGTTAAATTGATTGAGGCCCAGAAAAATCAGTTTTTTTCATGCCCTTAAATTTTTTTTTGCTATTATAAAATTGCAGGGTATCTCCTGAGTCATCATTCGTCCCTTTAAATTTTTAATAAACCTATTTTGACTTTGTGTGACCTGGAAAAATCAATAAAAGTAAGTCAAACCCAAGTACAATTGATTAATGCCCATACAATCATGTTTTTTTATGCCTTAAAATTTGTTTATGGTCCTTGAAAAATACAAAGTAACTTCTAAGTCATCTTCCCTTCCTCTTAATTTTTATTGAACCTATTTTGACCTTGCATGACCTTCAAATATAAAGAAAAGTATGTCAAACTGAACGATAATGAATTTAGGCCCAAAATATCAGGTTTCTTTGAGCCTGAAATTTTTTTATCGTCTAATGAAATTACGTGTTACCTCCTGAGGAGTCCTCTCTTCGTCTCTATTTTTATCGAGCCTATTTTGACCTTGTACTGCCTTAAAAAATTAATGAAAGTAGGTCAAACCCAAGTACAATTTACTTAGGCCCGAAAAATCAGGTTTCTTTATGCCCTCAAATTTTTCTATATTCCTTGAAAATTAAAGGGTACCCCTTAAGTCATTTACTGTTCCACTCATTTTTTATTGAAACTATGTTTATCTTGTATGACCTCAAAAAATTAATTAAAGTAGGTCAAACATGAGTACAATTGATTGAGGCCAAAAATATCAGGTTTCTTAAGGGGTTATACGCAGTTAGAATTTTCAAAAAATCGTTTTTTTTTGCATTTTCGGAATGTACATATATTTGAGTATATTCTCTGAAAATTTGAAGTCAATCCGATAAATATTTTCGGAGAGTTACCTGAATTTGTAAGGCCACGGCAGAGCGTTAGAAAGTAGGGTCAGTAAGAACTGGACGAGCAGCTGCATGAATGAGGCCGCTACCTGAGACCCTTTATTCTATCGTTTTCTTGTAGAATACGAGTATAATAGTCAGATATACTAAAGACTTGAAGGTCACGTGCAGTTATATTATAACCTAAAAAAAGTGTTACGTCAGTCTAAATTGTACTGCTAAGTGGTAAAGTCGTGCGTTCAGTTTAAACTTACTAGTGAATTTTATTTAAACATTAAAAAAATGCCTCGTAAATGTTCGAGATCTCGCAGAAGTACCGAAAATGTCCAATTATCTACAAGAAAAAAGAGAACACAGACTTTTAATCCAAAGACTACTGAAACGGATGAAAGTAGTTTTAGTGCGTCTGCGAAAAAATTTAAAGTGCAGAAAGAGATTTTAGTTTTACGTGATCCTTCGATTGAATATAGAATTCTAAACTTCATTACAGTATTTGCTGCGATAATTGAATATGTGCAATGTAAGTCTTGTAAGGGAAACATAAAATTTGAAACTGCTTCTACCCGTGGACTTGGTTTTAAAATCGTTGTACTGTGTGATAACTGTGAAAATCGTGTGATAAACTCCAGCCCTTTTGTCAAGCACTCTTACGAAATAAACAGAAGATTTATATTTGTGATGAGAATTCTGGGTCTAGGATTAAAAGGCGCAGCTAAATTTTGTGGCTTGATGGATATGCCTGCTTTTTTAACACAAAACACTTATGACTTGATTATTGAGAACATTCATTCTTGTGTGAATATAGCAGCTGAAAAACTGTTTGAAAAAGCCTGTACTGAGGAAAAAGAAGCAACTGCTGGAAACCAAGGTGACCAAAATGACCAAGGAGACCAAAGTGATAGAGAACTAACAGTTTCGGGAGACGAAAACTGAAAGAAGCGAGGGTATTCTTCTATATATAGAGTGACATAATTGATTGGATATTACACTGCAAAAATCATTGATATAGTAGTAAAAAGTTCTTACTCTAAGCAGTGTGAGGTTTGGAAACCTAAAAAAGGTACTGAGTGGCACGATGAACATAAAAAAACTTGTGCTGCGAATCACAATGGCTCTTCAGGTAAAATGGAAGTCGATTCTGTTATTGAAATGTTCAAGCGTTCAATCGAAAAATTCCAAGTTCGTTATAAAAACTATATAGGTGATGGCGATTCAAAAACATATTCTGGGTTACTGAAAGCTGCTCCTTATAATGACTATGAAATTGTTAAAAAAGAATGTATCGGGCATGTTCAAAAGAGGATGGGCTCACGACTCCGCGACCTAGTAAAAAACAAGACTGAATCAATAGAAAAAGACGGAAAAACAATTAATAAAAAAGTACTTTCTGGGAAAGGTAAGCTCACAGCTAAGCTAATAGATAAGCTGACAGTTTATTACGGTTTGGCAATAAGAAGAAATTGTGATTCTGTGAACAGTATGTATAATGCAATTTGGGGAACTTATTATCACTATTGTTCGACCGATGAGAATCCTCAACACGAAATGTGCCCAGGTGGAGAAGGTTCATGGTGTACTTGGCAGCAAGCGCTACCAACAGATACATTATCTTCTTACACCCATGATTATCCAGCTTTACCAGCTGATGTTGCCAAAGCTATATATCCAATTTATGAAAACCTTAGCAACGAAAATTTATTGGAAAGGTGTGTAGGTGGATTCACACAAAATAACAATGAAAGTTACAATCAGTTAATCTAGAAAATAAGTCCGAAAATTGTTCCATGTGGCTCTAAAGTTGTTGAAATAGCGGCTTACATTGCAGCTGCAACATATAATGAAGGTACAACATCATTGTTACACATGATGAGTGCATTAGGGCTTTCATTAGGCACCTCAGCTCATAATTATGGTGAGAAAGAGGACGCAGAGCGTGTGATGATCTCCAACGCGAGAGCGCTAGGGAGCACGCGCGAAGAAAGAATGGCTCGACGACAACACCAGCTGGACTTACTGGAAGCTAGGGATCCTGCACAAGGTCCCTCTTATGGCCCTGGAATCGATGATACCATGTAAGTTTAAAAAAAAAAATTTTCCTATGTGTAAACTACTTCTGAAACTTTAAACGCGTTTATCTCAAAACTGTCATTTCAGAGTCAGTGAGCAAGATTTCTCAGAGATGGCTCAACTATTCGGGATGAAATTTTGACACAATCTTTTTAGATACATTTTTCAGGTATTGAACGAAGGAATAAGATGTACAAAATTTTTTACTATTTTTTTTGGACAATTTAAAGCGAAAATTTTCATCGAAAACTAAAAAGTTTTTTCAAATAGCCGCCATTTTGTTAAAAATAAAAATTTTGTTTATTTCTTCCTTCAATACCTGCATTTATCTATCCTCTAAAAGAATTCACCTTTTTTTTTTATTTCAGATAATCCAAACCGACAAAATCGTGCTCACCGCCGAGCGCCTTTTTTTGGAGGTCGTTCAGGACATCATCTGCAGAGGCGGTGCACATCAATATTTTGACACGAGTAATACAAAATTATATTCTTCATAGTGTGCTCTTTCAGAATGACTATTACTTGTACTTAGTAAATAAAAGCTGTGTCCACAAAAAAATCGTAAAAAAACCTTATTTTTGAGCCTCGCAACTGCGTATAACCCCTTAATATATTAAAATTTTTTTATGGCGCCCTAAAAAATACAGGTCACCTCCTGTGTCATTTTCTATTCTTCTTAACATTCATTGAACCTTATTTGACCTTGTGTGACTTTGAAAAATATAAAAAAAAAGGTCAAACTCATGTAAAATTTATTTAGGCCTGAAAAATCAGGTATTTTCATGCCTTTAAATGTTTTTATGGTCTTATGAAATTACAGGGTACCTCCTGAAGCATCCTTCGTCCCTCTGAATTTTTGATAAACCTACTCTGACCTTGTATGACCTTGTAAAAGTAATAAAAATAGGTCAAAACCAAGTATTATCGATTGAGGCCCAAAAAATCAGGTTACTTTATGCCCGAAAATTTTTTTATAGTCCTCGACAATTATGGGACACCTCATAAGACATCCTACGTCTCTCTCGATATTTATTAAACCAATTTTGGCCTTGCATGACCTAGAAATATAAAGAAAAGTATGTCAAACCGAAGGATAATATATATTGAGGGTTAAAAAATCCGGTTTATTCATGCTTTTAAATGTTTTTTGGTCTTATGATATTACAGGGTACCTCCAAACTCATCCTCCGTCCCTCTGAATTTTCGAGAAACCTATTCTGACCTTGTATGACCTTGAAAAATTAAGGAAAGTAGGTCAAACCGAAGTATTATCGATTGAGGCCGAAAAAATCAGGTTACTATACGACTTTAAACGTTTTATTGTCTTTAATAATAACAGAGTACGTCCTATGTCATCCTCCGTCGCTCTAAATTTTTCATTAATCTCTTCCTACCTTGCATGACCTTGAAAAATTAATAAAAGTTGGTAAATCAAGAGTAAAATTTATTTGGGCACAAAAAATCATGTTTTATTTAGCCCTTAAATTTTTTTTTGTGTCATAAAATTACAGGGTCCCTCCTGAGTCATCCTTCTCAACTTTCAATTTTTAATAAACTTATTCTGACCTTGTATGACCTTAAAAAATTAATTAAATTATGTCAAACCAAAGTATTATCGATTGAGGCCCAGAAAATCGGGTTTCTTTATGCCCATAAATTTTTTTATAGTCCTTGACAATTACGGGGTATCTCCAGAGACATCCGACGTCCCTCTCGATATTTATTAAACCTATTTTGAACTTGCATGACCTTGAAAGATAAAGAAAAGTATATCAAACCGAAAGATAATAAATTTTGGCCGAAATATAAAATAGTAGGTCAAACTAAAGTGAAATTGATTAAGGCCACAAAAATCAGGTTTATTCATGCCCTTGAATGTTTTTATGGTCTCATGAAATTACAGGCTACACCCTGAGACATCCTTCATTGTTCTAATTTTTTAATGAACCTATTATGACCTTTTATGACCTTGAAAACTTAATGGAAGTAGGTCAAAACCAAGAACATTTGATTGAGGCCTCAAAAATCAGATTTTTAATGCCTTAAAATTTTTTTATAGCGCCTTAAAAAATACAAGGCACATCCTGTTTCATTAACTATCCCGCTTAATATTCATTAAACGTATTTTAACCTTGTGTGACTTTGAAAAATTTAAAAAAGTAGGTCAAACTGAAGTAAAATTGATTTAGGCCTAAAAAATCAAGTTTATTCATGCCCTTGAATGTTTTTATGGTCTTATGAAATTACAGGTTACCTCCTGAGTCATCCTCCGTAACTCTCAATTTTCGATGAACCTATTCTGACCTTTTATGACCTTGAAAAATTAGGAAAAGTAGGTCAAACCCAAGTATAGTCGATTGACGCCAAAAAAATCAGATTTCTATTGGCCCTCAAATTTTTTTACGGTGCCTGAAAAAAATCAGGGCACCTCCTGTGTCATTTTCCATTCCCTTAATATTCATTTAACGTATTTTGACCAAGTGTGACTTCGAAAAATATAGAAACGTACGTTAAACTCAAGTAAAATTCATTTAGGCCGAAAAAATCAGGATCATTTATGCCCTCAAATTTTTTTAGGGTCTTATAAAATCACAGGGTACCTCCAAAGGCATCCTTCGTCCCTCTAAATTTTTGATGAAAACACTCTGACCTTGTATGACTTTGAAAAATCAATAAAAGTAGGTAAATCACGAGTAAAATTGGTTTGGTCACAAATAATCAGGTTTTTTTATGCCCTCAAATTTTTTTCTGGTCTTATTAATTTACTATGTAACTCCCGAGTTATCCTCTGTCCATCTTGATTTTTGATGAACCTTTTCTGACCTTGTAAGACCTTGAAAAATCTATAAAAGTAGGTGAAACCCAAGTATTATTGATTAAGGCCTAATAAATCAGGTTTCTTTAGGCCCTTAAATTTTTTTATGGTCCTTAAAAATTAAAGGCTACCATATTAGTTATTCAATGTTCCTCTTAATTTTTATTTAACTTATTTTTGTCTTGTATGACGTTATAAAATTAATTAATGTAGGTCAAACCTAAGTTTTATAGATTAAGGCCAAGAAAATATGGTTTCTCTATGCCCTTCAATTTATTTATAGTCCTTTAAAATCACAGGGTTTCTCCCAAATCATATACTGACCCTCTGAATTTGTATCGAACCTATTTTGACGTTGTATGAACTTGAAAAATTAATAAACCTCGTTCAAAACTAAGTACAATTGATTTAGGCAGAAAAAATTCAGTTTCTATAAGCCCTAAAATTTTTTATGGGCTTTAAAAATCAAAGGGTACCTTCTGTGTTATCCGCTGTCCCTCTTAATTGATATTGATTCTATTTTGACGTTGAAAATTGAATAAAAGTAGTTAAAAAATAACTACAATTGATTGATGCCCAAAAAATCTGGTTTCTTGATGCTTTAAAATTTGTTAATGGCCCTCAACCATTACACTACAATTTCTGTGTTATTCTCTGTCCCTCTCGATATTTAGTGAACCTATTCGGACCTTAAGAAATATAAAAAAGTAGGTCAAACTCAAGTAAAATTGATATAGGCCCAATAAATCAGTTTTTTTCATGCCCTTAAATTTTTTTTTGGTCTTTTAAATTCACAGGGTACCTCCTGAGTCATCTTTGTTTCCTCTAAATTTTTAATGAACCTATTTTGACGGTGCATGACCTCCAAATATAAAAAAAAGTATGTCAAACTGAAGGATAATGGATATAGGCACAAACAATCAAGTATCTATAAGCCCTGAAATTTTTTATGGTCTAATAAAATTACAGAGTACCTTCTGAGTTATCCTTTTTTCTTCTGTAAATTTATTAAGCCTATTTTCACCTTGTATAGCCTTGAAAAATTGATGAATGTAGGTCAAACCTAAGTTTTATGTATTAAAGCAAACATTATATGGTTTCTCTATGCCCTTCAATTTTTTTATAGTCCTCATAATTGACAGCGTTCCTCCTAAGTCATTTACTGAGCCTCTAAATTTTTATCAATCCTATTTTGACCTGGTAAAACTTTGAAAAATTAATTAAAGTAGTTGAAAAACAAGTACAATTTATTGAGGACTAAAAAATCAGGTTTCTTGATGCCTTAAAATTCTTTTATGGCCCCTCAAAAATTACAGGGCATCCCCTATGTCATTTTTTATACCTCTTAATAATCGTTGAACTTATTTTGACCTTGTGTAAATTTGAAAAATATAAATAAGTAGGTTAAACTCAAGTAAAATTGATTTAGGCCTATAAAATCAGGTTTATTCATGCCCTTAGATCTTTTTATGGTCTTATGAAATTACAGGGTACCTCCTCAGTCATCCTCCGTCCCTATAAATTTTTGATGAACCTATTCGGATCTTGTATGACATTGAAAAATTAATAAGAGTAGGTCAAACCCAAGTACAATTGATTTAGGCCCGAAAAATCAGGTTTATTTATGCCCTCAAATTTTTTTATGGTCCTTAAAAATTTAAAGGTACCACTAAAGTCATTTACTGTTCCTCTCAATTTTTATTGAACCTATTTTTATTTTGCATGACGTTAAAAAATTAATTAAAGTAGATCAAACCTAAATTTTATGGATTGGGGCCAAGAAAATATCGTTTCTCTAAGCCCTTTTATATTTTTATAGTCCTTAAAAATCACAGGGTTCCTTCCAAATCATCCACTAAGCTTTTAATTTCTTATAATACCTATGTTGACGTTGTATGACCTTGAAAAATTATTTAAGGTAGGTCAAAACCAAGTACAATTGACTGAGGCCCAAAAAATCCGGTTTCTTGATTACTTAAAATTTTTTTATGGCGCCTAAAAAAATACAGGGCACCTACTGTGTCATTTTTTATCCCTCTTAATATTTATTAAACGTATTTTGACCATGTGTGACTTTAAAAAATATAATAAAGTAGGTCAATCTCAAATAATGTTGATTTAGTCCTAAAAAATCAGGTTTATTCATGCCCTTAAATGTTTATTCAGTCTTATGAAATTACAAGTTACCTTATAAATCATTTTTCGTCCCTCTGAATTCTTGATAAAACAATTCTGACGTTGTGTGACGTTGAAAAATTAATAAATAACGGTCAAACCCACGTATAATCGATCGAGGCCAAAAAAATCAGTTTTCTTTATAGCCTAAAATTTTTTTATAGCGCTTAAAAAATACAGGGCTCCTCCCGTGTTATTTCCTATTTGTCTTAATATTTATTGAACGTGTTTTGACTTTGTGTGACTGAAAAATAGAAATAAGTAGGTCAAACTCAAGTAAAATCGATTTATGCCCAAAAAATCAGGTTTCTCTATGCCCTTAAATTTTTTTATGGTCCTTGAAAACTACGGGAAACCAGCTGCGACCATTTTACGTCCCTGTCGATATTTATTGAACCTATTTTGACATTGTATGACCTTAAATAATTAATTAAAGTAGTTCAAAACCAAGTACAATTTATGAAGGGCCAAAAAATCAGGTTTCTTGATGCCTAAAAATGTTTTTTTGGCCCCTTAAAAATTACAGGGCATCTCCTGTGTCATTTTTTATTACTCTTAATAATCATTGAAAGCATTTTGACGTTGTGTAACTTTGAAAAATATAAATAAGTCGGTTAAACTCAAGTAAAATCGATTGAGGCCTAAAAATTTAGGTTTATTCATGCCCTTAAATCTTTTTGTGGTCTTATAAAATTACAGGGTACCTCCTGAGTCATCCTCCGACCCTCTGAATTTTTGATGAACCTATTCTTACCTATTATGACTTTGAAAAATTAATAAGAGTAGGTCAAACCCAAGTAAAATTTATTTTGGCCCGAAAAATTAAGTTTCTTAATGTCCTCAAATTTTTTTATGGTCCTTAAAAATTAGAGGGTACCCAAAAAGTCATTCACTGTCCCTCTGAATTTTTATTAAACCTATTTTTATCTTGTATGACGTTAAAAAATTAATAAACGTAGATCAAACCTAAGTTTTATGGATTAAGGCCGAGAAAATAGGGTTTCTCTATGCCCTTTAATTTTTTTATAGTCCTCAATAATCACAGCGTTTCTTCTACGTCATCGACTGACCCTCTAAATTTTTATTGAACATATTTTTACCTTGTTTAATCTTAAAAAATCAATTAAAGTAGGTTAAAACCGGGCACAATTGATTGCGGCCCAAAAAAATCAGGTTTCTTGATGCTTAAAAATTTTTTTATGGCACATTAAACAATACAAGGCACCTCCTGTGTCATTTTTTATCCATCTTAATATCTATTGAACGTATTTTGACCTTGTGTGACTTTGAAAAATATAAAAAAGTAGGTAAAACTCAAGTCAAACTGATTGAGGCCCAAAAAATCAGGTTTCTTGATGCCTTCAAATTATTTTATAGCGCCTAAAAAAATACAGGGCACCTCCTGTGTCATTTTTCATCCCTCCTAATATTTATTAAACGTATTTTGACCATGTGTGATTTTAAAAAATATAATAAAGTAGGTCAAACTCAATTAAAATCGATTTATGCCCAAAAAATCAAGATTCTCAAAGACAATGATTTAGGCTGGAAAAATCATGTTTATTCATGCCCTTAAATTTTTTTATAGTCTTATGAAATTACCAAGTACCTCCTTAATCATTCTCCGTCCCTCTGAATTTTTGATGAAACAATTCTGACCTTGTATGACCTTGAAAAATTAATAAATGACGGTGAAACCCAAGTATTTTAGAGTAAGGGCAAAATAATCTGGTTTCTTTATGCCCTAAAATTTTTTTATAGCGCTTAAAAAAATACAGGGCACCTGCCGTGTTATTTCCCATTCCTCTTAATATTTATTTAACGTATTTTGACTTTGTGTGACTGAAAAATATAAAAAAGTAGGTCAAACTCAATTATAATCGATTTATGCCCAAAAAATCAAGATTCTCTATGCCTATAAATTTTTTTATAGTCCTTGACAATTACGGGGTACCTCCTAAGACGATTTGACGTCCCCGCGATATTTATTAAACCTGTTTTGACCTGTTTTGACCTCAAAAAATTAATTAAAGTAGGTAATACCTAAGTTTTCTGGATTAAGGCAAAGGTAATATGGTTTCTTTATGCCTTTCAATTTTTTTATAGTTTTCAACAATCACAGCGATCCTTCTACGTTATCCACTTTTCCTTTCAATTTTTATTGAACCTATTTTCACTGTGTATGACCTTAAAAAATTAATTAAAGTAGCTCAAAACCAAGTACAATTGATTAAGGGCCAAAAAATCAAGTTTCTTGATGCCTAAAACTCTTTTTTTGGCCCCTTAAAAATTTCAGGGCATCTCCTGTGTCATTTTCAATCCCTTTTAATATTTATTGAACGTATTTTAACCTTGTGTGACTTAGAAAAATTCAAAAAAGTAGGTCAAACTTAAGTAAAATGGATTTTGGCCCAAAAAGTCCAGTTTCTTTATGCCCTAAAATTTATTATGTGCTTTAAAAATCAAAGGTTACCTTCTCAGTCATCCGCTGTCCCTCTCAATTGTTATTGAAACTATTTTGACCTTGCTTGACCTTGAAATTTTAATAAAAGTATGTCAAAAATCACTACAATTGATTGATGCCCAAAAAATCTGGTTTCTTGATGCCTTAAAATTTGTTTATGGCGCCTCATGAAATACAGGGCACCTACTGAGTCATTTTTCATCCGTCTTCATATTCATTAGACTTATTTTGACCTTGTGTTACTTTGTAAAATATAAAAAAGTACGTAAAACTCAAGTTAAATTGATTGAGGCCCAAAAAGTCAGGTTTCTTGATGCCTTAAAATTTTTTTTCTGGCGCCTGAAAAAATCAAGGGCACC
Source organism: Cotesia congregata (assembly GCA_905319865.3). NCBI lineage: Eukaryota > Metazoa > Arthropoda > Insecta > Hymenoptera > Braconidae > Cotesia > Cotesia congregata. The sequence goes on along the minus strand of CAJNRD030001121.1, from coordinate 11,332,072 downwards.
TTCTGTGTCATTTCTCATCTTTCCTACTATTTATTAAACCTATTTTGACCTTGTATGGCCTTAAAAAATTAATTAAAGTAGGTCAAAACCAAGTACAATTGATTAAGGGCCAAAAAATCAGGTTTCTTGATGCCTTAAAATCTTTTTATTGCCCCTTAAAAATTACAGAGCATCTCCTGTGTTATTTTCCTTTATGCTCAAAAATTTTTTTATGGTCCATAAAAATTAAATAGTACTCTCTAAGTCATTCACCATTTCTCTCAGTTTCTATTTAACCTATTTTCATATTGTTTGACGTTTAAAAATTAATTAAAGTAGGTCAAACCTAAGTTTTATGGATTAAGGCTAAGAAAATATGGTTTCTCAATGCCTTTCAATTTTTTTTATAATCCTTAAAAATCACAGGGTTCCTCTCAAGTCATCTATTGACCCTCTGAATTTTTATTGAACCTATTTTGACCTTGTATAACCTTAAAAAATAAATGGAAATAGGTCAAAACCAATTACAATTGATTGAGGCCCAAAAAATCAGGTTTCTTGGTACCTTAAAATTTTTTTATGGCTCGTAAAAAAATTCAGGGTACCGCCTGTGTCATTTTCCATCCCTTTTAATATTTATTAAACGTATTTTGACCTTGAATGACCTCAAAAAATTTAGTAAAGTCGGTATAAACCAAGTACAATTGATTGAGGGCCAAAAAATCAGGTTTCTTGATGCCTTGAAATCTTTTTATGGCCCCTTAAAAATTACAGGGCATCTCCTGTTTCATTTTCAATCCCTCTTAATATTTATTGAACTTATTTTGACCTTGTGTAACTTTGAAGAATATAAAAAAATAGGTCAAACTCAAGTAAAATTGATTGAGACCTAAAAAATCAGATTTCTTTACGCCCTTAAATTTTTTTGTGGTCCTTAAAAAATAAATGGTACCCCCTTAGTCATTCACCGTTCCTCTCAGTTTCTATTTAACCTATTATTATTGTGTTTGACGTTAAAAAATTAATTAAAGTAGGTCAAACCTAAGTTTTATGGATTAAGGCCATGAAAATATGGTTTCTCTATGCCTTTTAATTTTTTTATAGTCCTTAAAAATCTCAGCGTTTTTTCCAAGTTATCTACTGATCCTCTGAATTTTTATTGAATCTATTTTTTCGTCGTACGACCTTAAAAAATTAATGGAAGTAGGTCAAAACCAAGTACAATTGATTGAGGCCGAAAAAATCAGGTTTCTTGATGCGTTAAACTTTTTTATGGCACCATAAAAAATACAAGGCACTTCCTGTGTCATCTTCCATACATCTTAATATTTATTAAACGTATTTTAACGTTGTGTGACTTTGTAAAGTATAAAAAAGTAGGTCAAACTGATGTAAAATTGATTTATGGCTCAAAAATCAGGTTTTTTTATGCCCATTAATGTTTTTATGTTCTTATGAAATTACAGGGTATCTCCTGAGTCATCTTTCGTCCCTTTTAATTTTTGATGAACCTATGCTGACCTTGTGTGACCTGGAATAATTAATAGAAGTAGATCAGACCCAAGTACAATGGACTTAAACCATAAAAATCATGTTTTTCTATGCTTTACAAATTTTTTATGGTCTTTAAATAATACAGGATACCTCCTGAGTCTTCTTCCATTCCTTTTAATTTTTATTGAACCTATTTTGACCTTCCATGACCTTCAAATATACAGAAAAGTATGTCAAACTGAAGGATAATAGATTTAGGACCAGAAAATCAGGTTTCTTTAAGCCCTGAAATTATTTTATTATCTAATAAAATGACAGGATACCTCCTGAGTTATTTTCTCTCTCTCATTTTTTTCATTGAGCCTATTTTTACATTGAATGGCCCTGAAAAATTAATGAAATTAGGTCAAGCCCAAGTACGATTGATTAAGGCCCGAAAAATCAGGTTTCTTTATGCCCTCAATTTTTTTTATGGTCCTTAAATATCAGAGGGTAGCTTCTCAGTCCTTTACTGTCCCTCTTAATTTTTATTGACCTAATTTTCACGTATATGACCTTGAAAACTTAGTTTAAATTGGTCAAACCTAAGTTTTATGGATTAAGGCCAAGAAAATATGGTTTTTCTATGACCTTCAATTTTTTTATATTCCTCAAAAATTACAGGATTCCTCCGAAGTCATGCAATGACCCTCTTAATTTTTATTGAACCTATTTTGACATAATATGACCTTGAAAAATTAATTGAATTAGCTCAAAACCAAGTACAATTGATTGAGGCACAAAAATTCAGGTTTCTTTATGCCCTCGTATTTTATTTTTGCGCCTTAAAAAAATACATGATACCTCCTGTGTCATATTTCATCCCCTTAATATTCATTAAACGTATTTTGACATAGTGTGACTTTGAATAATATAGAAACGTAGGTCAAACTCAAGTAAAATTGATTAAGGCCCAAAAAATCAGGTTACTTTATGACCTTAAATTTTTTTATGGCCTTTTAAAATTACAGGGTATCTCCTAAGTCATCGTTCGTCCATCTAAATTGTTAATGAACCCACTCTGAACTTGGATGACCTTGAAAAATCAATAAAAGTAGGTAAATCACGAGTAAAATTGATTTGGGCACAAAAAATCGGATTTTATTAGGCCCTCAAATTTTTTTCTGGTCTTATAAAATTACTGGGTACTTCCCAGGTTATTCTCCGTCCATCTTTATTTTTGATGAACTGATTCTGACCTTGTAAGACCTTGACAAATCGATAAAAGTAGGTGAAACCCAAGTATTGTCGATTAAGGCCTTATAAATCAGGTTTCTTTATGCCCTCAAATTTTTTTATGGTCCTCACAAATTAAAGGGTACCCCCTTAGTCATTCACTGTCCCTCTCAATTTTTATTTATTTTATTTTGATCTTATATGATGTTAAAAAATTGATTAAAGTAGGTCAAACCTACGTTTTATGGATTAAGGCCAAGAAAATATGGTTTCTCTATGCCCTTCAATATTTTTATAGTTGTTTAAAATCACAGGGTTCCTCCCAAATCATATACTGTCCCTTTGAACTTTTATTGAACCTATTTTGACGTTGTATGAACTTGAATAATTAATAAACCTCGTTCAAAACCAAGTACAATTGATTTAGGTCCAAAAAATCCAGTTTCCCTATGCCCTAAAATTTTTTAAGTGCATTAAAAATTAGAGGGAACCTCCTTAGTCATCCGTTGTCCCTTTCAATCGTTATTGAACCTATTTTGACCTTGTATGACCTTGAAAATTAAATCAAAGTAGGTCAACAATAATTACAATTGATTGATGCCCAAAAAATCTGGTTTCTTGATGCCTTAAAATTTGTTAATGGCCCTTAACAATTACAGTACAATTCCTGTGTCATACTCTGTCCCTCTCGATATTTATTGAACCTATTCGGACCTTGAGAAATATAAAAAAGTATTTCAAACTAAAGTAAAATTGATTTAGGCCCAAAAAATCGGTTCTTTTCAAGCAATTAAATTTTTTTTTGGTCTCTTAAAATCACAGGGTACCTCCTGAGTCATCTTCTGTTCCTCTGAATTTTTAATGAACCTATTTTGACGTTGCATGACCTTCAAATATAAAGAAAAGTATGTCAAACTGAAGGATAATGGATATAGGCCTAAAAAATCAGGTTTCTTTGAGCCCTGAAATTTTTTTATGGTCTAATAAAATTACAGAGTACCTCCTGAGTTATCTTCTTTCTCTCTTTGAATCTATCGAGCCTTTTTTTACCTTGTATAGACTTGAAAAATTGATAAAAGTATGTCAAACCTAAGTTTTATGTATTAACGCCAACCCAATATAGTTTCTCTATGCTCTTTAATTTTTTTATAGTCCTCAAAAATGACAGCGTTCGTCCTAAGTCATTCACTGACCCTCTAAATTTTTCTTAAACCTATTTTGACCTTGTAAGACCTTGAATAATTAATTAAAGTAGTTGAAAAACAAGTACAATTGATTGAGCCCTAAAAAATCAGTTCTCTTGATGCCTTAAAATTTTTTTATGGCCCCTTAAAAATTACAGGGCATCTCCTGTGTCATTTTCTATTCCTCTTAATAATCATTGAACGTATTTTGACCTTATCTAACTTTAGAAATTATAAATAGGAGGTTAAACTCAAGTAAAATTGATTTAGGCCTAAAAATCTGGTTTATTCATGCCCTTAAATCTTTTTATAGTCTCATAAAAATATAGGTTAACTCCTGAGTCATCCTTCGTACCTCTGAATTTCCGATGAACATATTCTGACATCGTATGACCTAGAAAAATTAAGAAAAGTAGGTCAAACCGAAGTATTATCGATTGAGGCCCAAATAATCAGGTTTCTTTATGCTATTAAATCATTTTATAGTCCTTCACCATCACAGGGTACCTCCTTAGACCATTCTACGTCCATCTCGATATTTATTAAACCTATTTTGACCTTGCATAACCTTAAAATATCAAGAAAAAAATGTCAAACCGAAGGATAATAGATTGAGGCACAATAAATCACGTTTCTTCATGCCCTCAAATTTTTTTCTAATCTTATGTAATTTCAGGGTACCTGCTGAGTTATTCTCCGTCCATCTCAATTTTTGATGAACCTATTTTGACCGTGTCAGACCTTGACAAATCGATAAAAGTAGATCAAACTGAAGTTTTATCAATTAAGGCCTTAAAAATCAGATTTCGTTATGCCCTAAAATTATTTTATGGTTCTTAAAAATTATATGGTTTCTCCTATGTCATCTACTTTCCCTCTTAATTTTTATTAAATCTATTTTGACGTTGTATGACCTTGAAAAATTTATTAAAGTGGGTATAAACCAATAGCAAATGATTTAGACTCAATAAATTCAGTTTCTTTATGCCCTAAAATTTTTTTAAGGGCCTTAATTATCAAATTATACCTTCTCAGTTATTTGCTGTCCCCCTCAATTTTGACCTTGAATGACCGTGTAAATTTATTAAAAGTAGTTGAAAACTACGTACAATTTATTGATGCGCAAAAAATCTTGTTTCTTGATGACTTAAAATTTGTTAATGGACCTCAATATTAACAGTACAACTCCTGTGTCATCTTCTGTTCCTCTTGAAATTTCTTGAACCTATTCGGACCTTGAAATATATAAAAAAGTAGTTCACACTCAAGTTTGATTGATTTAGGCCTAGGAAAATCAGTTTCTTTCATGCCCTTAAATTTTGTTTTGCTAATAAAATTGCAGGGTACCTTCTTAGTCATCCTCCGTCCCTCTGAATTTTCGATGAACCTATTCTGTCCTTGTATGACCTTGGAAAATTAATAAAAGTACGTCAAACCCAAGTATTGTCGATTGAGGCCCAAAAAATCATGTTTCTTTATGCCCTTAAATTTGTTTATAGTCCTCGACAATAACGGGATAGCTCCTTAGACATCCTACATCTCTCTCGATATTCAGTAAACTAATTTTGCCCTTGCATGACCTTGAAATATGAAGAAAAGTATGTCATACCAAAGGATGATATATTTAGGAATAAAAAATCCGATTTATTCATGCCTTTAAATGTTTTTTGGTCTTATTAAATTACAGGGTACCTTCTAAGTCATCTTCCGTCTCTTTGAATTTTAGATAAACCTATTCTTACCTTGTATGACCTTGAAAAATTAAGAAAAGTTGGTAAAACCGAAGTATCGATTGAGGCCCAAAGAATCCGGTTACTTTACGACTTTAAATTTTTTTATTGTCCTCAATAATAACAGCGTACGTCCTATGTCATCCTCCGTCGCTCTAAATTTTTCTTTGATCTCTTCCTACCTTTTATGACCTTGAAAAATTAATAAAAGTTGGTAAATCACGAGTAAAATTTATTTGGGCACAAAAAATCATGTTTTATTAAGCCCTTAAATTTTTTTTGGTGTCATAAAATTACAGGGTACCTCCTGAGTCATCCTCCGTCCCTCTTGATTTTTAATAAACCTATTCTGACCTTGTATGACCTTGGTAAATAAATTAAATTAGTTCAAACCAAAGTTATATCGATTCAGGCCCAGAAAATCGGGTTACTTTATGCCCATAAATTTTTTTATAGTCCTTGACAATTACAGGGTAACTCCAAAGACATCCTACGTCCCTCTCGATATTTATTAAACCTATTTTGAACTTGCATGACCTTGAAATATAAAGAAAAGTACGTCAAACCGAAAAATAATAAATTCAGGCCCAAATAATCAGGTGTCTTTATGCCCTCAAATTTTTTTAGGATCTTATGAAATCACAGGGTACCTCCTGAGTCATCCTCCGTTTCTCTGAATTTTTGTTGAACCTACGCTTGAGGCCCAAAAAATCTGGTTTCTTTATGCCCTTGAATTTTTATATAGTCCTTCACAATAGCGGGGTACTTCCTAAGACCATTTCACTTCCCTTTCGATATTTATTGAACCTATTTTTAACTTGGATGACTTTAAACAATATAAAAAACTAGGTCAAACTCAAGTAAAATTGATTAGGGCCACAAAAACCAGGTTTATTTATGCCCTTAAATGTTTTTATGGTCTTATAAAATTACAGGGTACCCCCTGAGTCATCCTCCATCCCTCCGAAGTTTTAATAAACCTATAATGACCTTTTATGACCTTGAAAAATTAATGGAAGTAGGTCAAACCCAAGTACAATTGATTGAGTCCCGAAAAATCAGATTTCTTTAGCCCTAAAATTTTTTTATGGTCCGGAAAAATTAATAGGTACCCCCTAAGACATTCACTGTCTTTCTTAATTTTTATTGAACCTAGTTTTATAGGAACCTATTTTTATATGGAAGGCCAAGGAAATATGGTTTCTTGATGCCCTTCAATTCGTTTGTACTCCTTAAAAATCTCAGGGTTCTTCCCAAGTCATCTACTGACCCTATAAAAATTTATTGAACCTATTTTGACCTTGTATGACCTCGAAAAATTAATTAAACTAGGTCAAAACCAAGAACAATTGATTGAGGCGCAAAATATCAGATTTTTTGATGCCTTTTAATTATTTTATGGCGCCTAAAAAAATACAAGGCACATCCTGTGTCATTTACTATCCCTCTTAATATTCATTGAACGCATTTTAACCTTGTGTGACTTTGAAAAATTTAAAAAAGCAGGTCAAACTGAAGTAAAATTGATTTAGGCCTAAAAAATCAGGTTTATTTATGCCCTTAAATGTTTTTATGGTCTTTTTGAAATTACAGGTTACCTCCTGAGTCATCCTCCGTCACTTTGAAATTTCCATGAACCTATTCTGACCTGTTATGACCTTGAAAAATTAGAAAAAGAAGGTCAAACACAAGTATTATCGATTGAGGCCCAAAAAATCAGATTTCTATTTGCCCTAAAATTTTTTTATGGCGCCTTAAAAAATACAGGGCACCTCCTGTGTCTTATTCCATCCCTTTAAGATTCATTTAACTTATTCTGACCTAGTGTGACTTTGAAAAATATAGAAACATTGTTCAAACTCAAGTCAAATTGATTTCGGCCCATAAAATCAGGTTACTTTATGCCTTTAAATTTTTTCTAGGATCTTATAATATTCCATGGGAACTCCTAAGTCATCCTTCGTCCCTCGAAATTTTTGATGAACCCACTCTGACCTTGTATGACCTTGAAAAATCAATAAAAGTAGGTAAATCACGAGTAAAATTGATTTCGGCCAAAAAATCGGGTTTTATTAGACCCTCAAATTTTTTTCTGGTCTTATAAAATTACTGGGTACCTCCCAGTTTATCCTCCGTCCATCTTGATTTTTGATGAACCTATTCTGACCTTGTAAGACCTTGACAAATCGATAAAAGTAGGTGAAACCCAAGTATTATTGATTAAGGCCTTATAAATCAGGTTTCTTTATGCCCTCAAATTTTATTATGGTCCTTAAAAATTACAGGCTACCCCATAAGTCATTCACTGTCCCTCTTAATTTTTATTTAACTTATTTTTGTCTTGTATGAGGTTAAAAAATTAATTAAAGTAGGTCATACCTCAGTTTTATAGATTAAGGCCAAGAAAATATGGTTTCTCTATGCCCTCCAATTTACACTAGTCACAAAAACTAAGGTATATAAAAAAAATTCCAAATTTTTGGATGATTTTCAACAAGCTGTAACTCCGAGGAAAATGGTCGTACAGAAAAAATATAAAGAGCAAATTGTAGCTCCAAGTGTCTAGTTTTTAGGTATGACTATAGAAAATTTTTGTCATGGTCAGGTCTGGAGAAATCCTACGAAAACTACCGAAAAAAAATTTTTCCAAATTTTTTCCCGTCTAAAAAAAGGTCCACGGGCTTCAAAAAAATTTTTTTGAATGTTTCGTTCAGAAGCTCTATTAGAGAATTTATTCCTCTTTAATTTGCCGTATTCAAAAAGCCTGTTTGACGATTTGCCGCGGAGTTATCGTCAATCAAAGCAAAAAAGTTCTTTTTGACTTTGATATTTAATAACTCCGGAAATAATGATCGTACAGAAAATCAAAGAAGGGTTTTAAAAACTGCACGATATTTTCTATAAGAAAATGAAAACATCTTTTAGAAAAAAAATTTTTTTTGAATTGAAAACTCGGACTGAAAAAAAGACAAAAATTCGCAAAATTAAGGATGTTTGGATAACTTGGTATAACTTTGGATTAAATGGTCGGACGAAGGATATCGTCGGTAATTTTCAAACCTCAAAGTGTCCCCTAAAATCCCTCGTAAGCGCTCTTGCATGTTGATGCATCGTCGAATGTCACGTTGCAAAATTCCTTGCCAACAACGTAACAACGCTTGAGTCAACTGATGAAGATTATGCAGTTGCGGATAGTCTCGCCGCAATCGACGCCCAAGCATGTCCCAAACATGCTCAATTGGGTTCAAATCAGGACTCATAGCTGGATGATTAAGCTTTGTTACGTTGTTTGCGCGGAGAAAAGTTCGCGTGCGAACTGCAGTATGAGGACAAGCATTATCCTGCATCAAAATGAACCGTCTTGCTCCCATGCGTGTGCGCATAGGCAGGACGTGTGGTCTCAGAATCGCGTCGACGTACCTGTCGGCAGTCAACGTCCCACGAACGATGACCAACGGGGTTCTGGTATTGAAGGACACGCCTGCCCACACCATGACTGATCCACCATTAAAAGCCGTAACTGGTCTCGTAAAACCATCCCGATCTCGTTCCCCACGACGGCGCCAAACGAGAGATCGTCTATCGCTGCCATGAAGACAAAATCGAGATTCGTCAGTCCGTAAGACACTGGTCCACTGTCTACGACCCCAATGGTGATGGTCATGCGCATAAGCCAATCGGGCTCGACGATGTCGTGAAGTGAGCATAGGCACGCGATTTGCGCGTCGCGCTCGTAGTCCTTGCTCTCGAAAGCGATTTCGGACCGTTGATGGCGAGATGTGTTGTTGGGGAGGACGTTGTCGACGATTGCGGAATTGAGGAGCGCTCGTGTGAGCATGGGCAGTAGGGTTTCGACGAGCTTCGCGAATGATAGCTCGATCATCACGCTCGGTAGTGATTCGTCGTCTACCGTGACCCGGACGACGATCGTAACTTTGAGTCGCGTTGAATCGGGCATAGGCACGACTGACAACAAACGGACTCACTCCCATAGAAGCTGCTACTTCCACCTGACTGTAGCCCTCTTGAAGGAGGGTAACAATGCGAGCCACATCTGTGGCAGCTAAATGTCGGCGAGGCATATCAAAATGCCAAAGGTGATTATCGAAGAAAAGTTTACAGAAAATTCACGAAAGAAATTTAAGCAAGAAAAAATACAAAAAATTTAAGTTTTGTGTGAAGAAAAGACGAAAGCCGCGGGGGGTATATCAATTTTTTTTGATTGAATTTTTAAAATAAGATTTGAAACTAAGGCAGTTGTAGCGGTCAGATAAAATTGAATTAATTTTTTTTGACAATAGTGGACCATTCTGAAGACGTTAAAAGAAAGAAATAGAAAAAAAAAAATTTTCGAAAAAATATTTCGAAAAAAATTTTCGAAAAAAATTGAAATTTTTTTTTTTTTGTTTCAAATTTAAAAAAAAATCAATCTTTTTAATCAAAAAATAAAGATTTTAGAGAGAAAAAAAATTTTTTTCATTGAAAAAATGAATAAAAATCACAAAATTGCTCATAATGGTGATTTTTGCAAAAACAAAGAATTTGAAGCTTCGGGGCACAATGAAAAAAAAATCGGAGCGCTTTGAATTTTTGAGGGATTTTAGGGAACACTTTGAGGTTTAAAAATTACCGACGATATCCTTCGTTCATCTATTTTATCCAAAGTTATACCAAGTTATCCAAATATCCTTAATTTTGCGAATTTTTGTCTTTTTTTCAGTCCGAGTTTTCAATTCAAAAAAATTTTTTTTTTAAAAGATGTTTACATTTTCTTATAGAGCATATCGTGCAGTTTTAAAAACCCTTCTTTGATTTCCTGTACGATCATTATTTCTGGAGTTATTGAATATCAAAATCAAAAAGAACTTTTTTGCTTTGATTGACGATAACTCCGCGGCAAATTATCGTACAGGCCTTTTGAATACGGCAAATTAAAGAAGATTAAATTCTCTAAAAAAGCTTTTGAACAAAACAATCAAAAAAATTTTTTTGAAGCCCGTGGACCTTTTTTTAGACGGGAAAAAATTTGGAAAAATTTTTTTTCGGTAGTTTTCGTAGGATTTCTCCAGACCTGGCCATGACAAACCTGAAAACTAGACACTTGGAGCTACGATTTGCTTTTTATATTTTTTCTGTACGACCATTTTCCTCGGAGTTACAGCTTGTTGAAAATCACCCAAAAATTTGGAATTTTTTTTATATCCCTTGATTTTTGTGACTAGTGTATTTATAGTCCTCAAAAATAACAGGGTTCCTCCCAAATCATATACCGTCACTTTGAATTTTTATTGAACCTATTTTAACGTTGTATGAACTTGGGAAATTAATAAACCTCGTTCAAAACCAAGTACAATTGATTTAGGCCGAAAAAATCCAGTTTCTTTATGCCCTAAAATTTTATATGGGCTCTAAAAATCAAAGGGTACCTTTTCAGTTATCCGCTGTCCCTCTTAATTGTTATTGAACCTATTTTGACCTTGAAAATTTGATAAAAGTAGGTAAAAAATAACTACAATTCATTGATGCCCAAAAAATCTGGTTTCTTGATCCTTTAAAATTTGTTAATGGCCCTCAACCATTACACTACAATTCCTGTGTTATCCTTTGTCCCTCTCGATATTTAGTGAACCTATTCGGACCTTGAGAAATATAAAAAAGTAGGTCAAACTCAAGTAAAATTGATTTAGGCCTAATAAATCAGTTCTTTTCATGCCCTTAAATTTTTTTTTGGTCTTTTAAATTCACAGGTTACCTCCTGAGTCATCTTTTGCCCCTCTGAATTTTTAATGAACCTATTTTGACGGTGCATGACCTCCAAATATAAAAAAAAGTATGTCAAACTGAAGGATAATGGATATAGGCCCAA
>CAJNRD030001121.1:11278300-11319655 GCA_905319865.3 Cotesia congregata | reverse complement strand
ATATGGTTTCTCTATGCCCTTCAATTTATTTATAGTCCTTTAAAATCACAGGGTTTCTCCCAAATCATATACTGACCCTCTGAATTTGTATCGAACCTATTTTGACGTTGTATGAACTTGAAAAATTAATAAACCTCGTTCAAAACTAAGTACAATTGATTTAGGCAGAAAAAATTCAGTTTCTATAAGCCCTAAAATTTTTTATGGGCTTTAAAAATCAAAGGGTACCTTCTGTGTTATCCGCTGTCCCTCTTAATTGATATTGATTCTATTTTGACGTTGAAAATTGAATAAAAGTAGTTAAAAAATAACTACAATTGATTGATGCCCAAAAAATCTGGTTTCTTGATGCTTTAAAATTTGTTAATGGCCCTCAACCATTACACTACAATTTCTGTGTTATTCTCTGTCCCTCTCGATATTTAGTGAACCTATTCGGACCTTAAGAAATATAAAAAAGTAGGTCAAACTCAAGTAAAATTGATATAGGCCTAATAAATCAGTTCTTTTCATGCCCTTAAATTTTTTTTTGGTCTTTTAAATTCACAGGTTACCTCCTGAGTCATCTTTTGCCCCTCTGAATTTTTAATGAACCTATTTTGACGGTGCATGACCTCCAAATATAAAAAAAAGTATGTCAAACTGAAGGATAATGGATATAGGCCCAAACAATCAAGTATCTATAAGCCCTCAAAATCTGAGTTATCCTTTTTCCTTCTTTGAATTTATTGAGCCTATTTTCACCTTGTATAGCCTTGAAAAATTGATGAATGTAGGTCAAACCTAAGTTTTATGTATTAAGGCAAGCATTATATGGTTTCTCTATGCCCTTCAATTTTTTTATAGTCCTCAAAAATGACAGCGTTCCTCCTGAGTCATTCACTGACCCTCTAAATTTATATCAAACCTATTTTGACCGTGTAAAACCTTAAAATATAAATTAAAGTAGTTGAAAAATAAGTACAATTTATTGAGGCCCAAAAAATCAGGTTTCTTCATGCCTTAAAATTCATTACTGGCTTCTTAAAGATTACAGGGCGTCTCCTGTGTCATTTTCTATTCCTCTTAATAATGATTGAACGTATTTTGACCTTATCTAACTTTAAAAAATATAAGTAAGTAGGTTAAACTCAAGTAAAATTGATTTAGGCCTGAAAAATCAGGTTTATTTATAATCTTAAATCTTTTTATGGTCTTATAAAATTACAGGGTACCTCCTTAGTTATCCTCGGTCCCTTTGAATTTTTGATGAACCTATTCTGACCTTGTATTACATTGAAAAATTAATAAGATTAGGTTAAACCCACGTACAATTGATTTAGGCCCGCAAAATCAGGTTTATTTATGCCCTCTAATTTTTTTATGGTCCTCAAAAATTAGAAGGTACCACAAAGTCATTCTCTGTCACTCTCAATTTTTATTGAACCTATTTTTATCTTGTATGACGTTAAAAAATGAATTAAAGTACATCAAACCTAAGTTTTATGGATTAAGGCCAAGAAAATATGCCTTTTATTATTTTTATAGTCCTTACAAATCACAGAGTCCCTTTCAACTCATCTGCTAAGCCTTTAATTTTTTATAATACCTATGTCGACCTTGTATGAATTTGAAAAATTAATTAAGGTAGGTCAAAACCACGTACAATTTATTGAGGGCAAAAAAATCAGGTGTCTTTATGCCCTAAAATTTTTTTATAGCGCTTAAAAAAATACAGGGCACCTCACGTGTTATTTCCCATTCCTCTTAATATTTATTAAACGTATTTTGACTTTGTGTGACTGAAAAATATAAAAAAGTAGGTCAAACTCAAGTAAAATCGATTTATGCCCAAAAAATCAGGTTTCTCTATGCCATTAAATTTTTTTATAGTCCTTGACAATTACGGGGTACCTCTTGAGACCATTTGACATCACTGTCGATATTTATTAAACCTGTTTTGACCTTGTATGACCTTAAAAAATTAATTAAACTAGGTAAAACCTAAGTTTTATGGATAAAGGCCAAGAAAATATGGTATCTTTATGCCCTTCAATTTTTTTATAGTTTTCAACAATCACAGCGTTCATTCTACGTCATCCACTGACCCTTTAAATTTTTATTGAACCTATTTTGACCTTGTATGACCTTAAAAAATTATTTAAAGTAGGTCAATATCAAGTACAATTGATTGAGGGCCAAAAAATCAGGTTTCTTGATGCCTTAAAATATTTTTATGGCCCCTTAAAACTTACAGGGCAGCTCCTGTGTCATTTTCCATCCCTCTTAATATTTATTGAACGTATTTTGACCTAGTAAGTGTGACTTTTAAAAATATAAAAAAGTAGGTCAAACTCAAGTAAAATCGATTTAGGCCCAAAAAATCCAGTTTCTTTATGCCCTAAAATTTTTAATGTGCTTTAAATATCAAAGTGAACCTCCTTAGTCATCAACTGTCTCTCTTAATCAATATTGAACCTATTTTGACCTTGTATGACCTTGAAAATTTAATAAAAGTAGGTCAAAAATAACTACAATTGATTGATGCCCAAATAATCTGGTTTCTTGATGCTTTAAAATTTTTTAATTGCCCTCAACAATTACAGTACAATTCCTGTGTTATCCTCCGTCCCTCTCGATATTTATTGAACCTATTCGGACCTTGAGAAATATAAAAAAGTAGGTCAAACTAAAGTAAAATTGATTTAGGCCCAAAAAATCAGTTTTTTTTTCATGCCCTTCAATGTTTTTATGGTCTTATGAAAATACAGGTTACCTCCTGAGTCATCTTTGTTCCATCTGAATTTTTAATGAACCTATTTTGACCGTGCATGACCTCCAAACATAAAAAAAGTATGTCAAACTGAAGGATAATCGATATAAGCCCAAACAGTCAAGTATCTATGAGTCCTGAAATTTTTTTATGTCTAATAAAATTACAGAGTACCTTCTGAGTTATCCTTTCTTCTTCTTTAAATTTATTGAGCCTATTTTCACCTTGTATAGCCTTGAAAAATTGATGAATGTAGGTCAAACCTAAGTTTTATGTATTAAGGCAAACATTATATGGTTTCTCTATGCCCTTCAATTTTTTTATGGTCCTCAAAAATAAAAGCGTTCCTCCTAAGTCATTCACTGACCGTCTAAATTTTTATAAAATCTATTTTGACTTTGTAAGACCTTGAAAAATTAATTAAAGTAGTTGAAAAACAAGTACAATTGATTGAAGCCCAAAAAATCAGGTTTCTTGATGCCTCAAAATTTTTTTATGGCCCTTCAAAAATTACAGGGCATCTCCTGTATCATTTTTAATCCCTCTAAATAATCATTGAACGTATTTTGACCTTGTGTAACTTTGAAAAATATAAATAAGTAGGTTAATGTCAAGTAACATTGATTGAGGCCTAAAAAATCAGGTTTATTTATGCCCTTAAATCTTTTTATGGTCTTATAAAATTACAGGGTACCTCCTGAGTCATCCTTCGACCCTCTAAATTGTTAATGAACCTATTCAGACCTTGTATGACATTGAAAAATTAATAAGAGTACGTCAAACCCAAGTACAACTTATTTAGGCCCGAAAAATTAGGTTTCTTAATGCTCTCAAATTTTTTTATGGTCTTCAAAAATTAGAGGGTACCCCCAAAGTCATTTACTGTCCCTCTCAATTTTTATTGAACCTATTTTTAACTTGTGTGACGTTAAAAAATTAATTAAAGTAGATCAAACCTAAGTTTTATGGATGAAGTCCGAGAAAATAGGGTTTCTCTATGCCCTTCGATTTTTTTATAGTCCTTAAAATTCACAGCGTTCCTCCTACGTCATCCACTGACCCTCTAAATTTTTATTGAATCTATTTTGACCTTGTTTGACCTTGAAAAATCAATTAAAGTAGCTCAAAACCGAGCACAATTGATTGAGGCCCACAAAAATCAGGTTTCTTAATGCTTAAAAATTTTTTTATGGCGCCTTAAAAAATACAGGGCACCACCTGTTCCATTTTTCATCCCTCTTAATATTAATTGGACGTATTTTGACCTTGTGTGACTTTGAAAAATATAAAAAAGTAGGTAAAACTCAAGTAAAATTGATTTAGGCCTATAAAATCAGGTTTATTCATGCCCTAAAATTTTTTTATAGCGCTTAAAAAAAACGACCACCTCCCGTGTTATTTCCCATTCCTCTTAATATTTATTATCGTCTGTGATTCTAAATCCAGGTCCTGGTGGTCCACGACGACCAATTTTCGATGATTTATTTTTTTCCAATTCACGTCCAAATATATCGATACTCATCGTTCGAATGTTGGAGCAACAGTGGTCAATTTCAACAGCTAGCACTATATTAATATATTATTTCAGCTTCACGAAGTTCTTCCATGATAGAGATGATTTCATTAGCATGACTTGTATTTCCAGCTGCTTGGAACGCCATCAGTAGACGAAGTCGATCAACAATTTCATTGGGATCATCCCAATAGACATAGTCCATTTTTGCGCTAACTTGTGTCGCTACTTTATATTTTGGTTATCCTTTACCTTTGCTTCTTGATGATGATTTGACATGCTTTGCGATGTAATTCTTGAATTTAAAGCTTTTTGCATCTCGAATACTACCATTGATGTCATATTTTTTCTTATATGCATTTGTTTGTTTGATTATCAGACCATAAGTTTCTGAATCATTACTCGAAATAAGAGGACTGTCTGGTAATTTTTTGAATAATAATTCTATCAGCCCTGGTGTCTTAATATAAGTTTGATCACCTATGCGGATGTTATCATTGAGGAATGTAATTTCGGAATCACCAACCATCAAATGTCCTTTCAGTTTTCGCACACCAGTGTGCATATCCAATTTTTTATGTTTTGTTTTTAATAATCTTAAATATTTTGATAATGAATCTTTTTTATCATCTCTGATAAAAGTAGTATCTTCTTCACTAGAAATATCATCATCATCTGTTGTTGTTGTTGTTGTTGTTGTTGTTGAATTCTATTTTACTTTTTGTAATGATGTTGTGTTGAATGTATCAGCTGTCATTCCTTCTTTTATTTGATTCGAGGAATCCAATAATTGTTGCAAAGGTTTCACTACGGGTTTAAAAATTTCATTTGCAGCTTGTTCATTATTGTCTTTGTTTAATTTCATAAGTTTATGCTTTCGACGAATTATTTCACTCGCCTTAGCTATTTGCCTCAAAATGTCACTCTGTTCACGTAATTTTTCACTCTTCATGTTGATAGCTTAAAGATCAAAATGTAACTGAACAATATTCAGTCATCACGTTTACTTATAAAAGTATCAAATCCCTTCCTGTATCGTCCACCGTTGAGTTCACTGTCTTTATCAATCATAATGAAACTAAATTTATCGTGATTCCAACAAGCATTACACATTTCTCGAAATTGTTGATACGTCATATCTGTGTTGACGTGATCGTCGTAGATGTGCTTAAGGTTCATTTCATCTTGACGAAAGATTATAAGCAGGTTTGCGTTGTCTCGCACCAGATGCTTTGGAATACGAGCATAAGTTTGACAAAGATAGAAGCTGTCAACATCTTTGTGGCGTCCCATACAAAAATATGCTCTAATATGATTTTGTTTTTCACATGCTTCGTCATCAAATATCATAACTGAGTTAGGTTGAGCTTCGTCAGGTTTGACAACCTGCTCATTATCATTGTAAGGATAGTACCCAACACCTTTTATTGACTTAAGTAAATTTTCCAAAAATTTATACTTTGGCTGATTAAGAGATTTGGAATATAGATAAATATTTTCAAATCTCAAACCGTTTTCATGAGTGATCAATGTCAATAGTGCATTGGTCTTACCACAATTTGACGGACCACAAAAAACTGCTCTTACACTATTGGGCATTAATTTACCGTGTCGTTTTTTTATTTTCTTTTGAGGTTCAGTTATACAATCAAAATTGAAAAGTCAAACAAGAAAAAGTGGGTCTGTACTTACGACCTCATCCAAAAAACACATAAAGCTACCATATCGAGCTCTGACTGATATCGATATAAAGAGTGTAACAGGGTAAAATATACCCTGCATCGATAATTTACCAGATATCGATAATGGTGCGACGCAGCACTGGTGCGTCTCGATCTTCGGGCATTTTAGGTAGTGGGGAGAGTGACGATGTGCCGGGAGCCGAGTGCAAGCGAGGGGCGACCGGCGTGCCAACGGAGAGAAGAGGTTGTACTACCGAACGTTCCGGACACAAATAGCAAACTCAGGTAAATATCCAGTCGCACGTTCACTTAATTGGAACGCAAGCGATGTTAAATATTTATTAATTGTTCCAATTAATAAATTTACAATATACTAATCCTATTTGGTACGTCTAGGAATAATTGTTGCGGTTGAAGGAGTGCAAAATCCCCGAGAGTACGAGCAACGACGAGGCGGCAGCAGACCCAAGCCGTAGCTGGAAGTTGGCGGGAAGCAGCTCGTCCATTGCAAGGTACTTTGTCAAGTCTCGTGGGCAAAAATTCGACTGTGGTTAGCACCCGGTCTTATTTACTCTTCTGGACAAGGTTTAATTATTTCAATTGGGTTTTATTAAATTAAAATAATTATTGGGTTTTATTAAAGTCGTTAGAAAATCCTGTGGTCCGACACCCGGGAAATATTAGTTAACCTTGAGACGGATTTGGTGTTAAGATAATTACGCGCCATTTTATAGTCAGTGTTATAAATTAATTTAATTAATTATTGATAAATTCCGGTTGAGTATAATTATTTATTAATAATATTCGGTTAATTAAAGTTAATTTATGGATCGTTTATTGTAAAATTTTATAAGAAGTGGTGAATTAGTTTTGTTACTACGCAGTACGTTTTAACTGCGCGTCTAAAATCACAAGGTCACGTTTACTGGCGTCATGTAATTCTATTGTGTTGAAAATAGTCACCGGATAATTTTATTAATTCGGTTAGATAATTTATAGTTAATTTCAATAAGTTTTGGTTGGGTTATGAGTGATAGAGAGTGAGATCGTGTATAAATAACTCCTGATACATGGTACGACTTTCCCTCTATATCAGAAGTTTATTATAAAATTGGTTATTGGTAATTCGGAGTACTGGTAAATAATTGGAGGTCACGTGGTCCTCGCACCCGTGAATTATGGTACGGTTTCCCGTCTGTTTCGCGGGTATTAATTAAGGAATTATTTTATGGAAATTTGGCAATGGAATTTATAGTGTGCGTGTGAGTGTGATTTTGTTAAATAAATATTTGGTAACCACGAATTATTGATTTTATTTATTTCCAGATAATTTCCTAAATCTCTCTACCCTGTAGATTATCTCTCATGTTCTTACGGTTTCCAGGATACCGTTGTAACAACCTGGTGGCGCCTTAAATTTAACATCTAATAATAATAATCTCGTGGTGTTGGTAGTTAACATCTAATTAACAAATTAGGCTGCTATTGAACGGCGGGAATAAAAAACCCCCGTTACAAGAGATATGCTAAAATAATGAAAATTCCACACTTTCGAGGTGTTTTCATGAGAAATGCTTTACCCGAGTCAGGACCAAGAATCAAAGAATCTGCAATTGTAAACCTTGATGATAAAGATGGTCCTGGAACTCACTGGGTGGCGTATAAAAAGTCTGGAAATCAGGTCATTTATTTTGACAGTTTTGGAGATCTTCAACCACCTCAAGATTTAATGCAATATTTCGATGTTGGTAGCGTAAAATACAATCATAAGCGATATCAAGAGTACAATACTGTAATATGTGGCCATCTGTGTTTGGAATTTCTCAGTGGAAAGCTATAAATAGAACCTAAAATTGAAAAAGCAATCAGTCATGGATGATTCGTTTACATTGACACTGTCAGGAGAGTCCTCCATCTTGGAGGCAAACTACTTTCCACCAATCGAATTGTCAAGTTCTAAAAATTATGTGCCTTAAAATTATGTATGACCTTAATTCAATGACAAGGATAAACAAATAACAATACCAACAGGAAGTTATGAAATAGAAGATATTGAAACTTACTTGACAGAACTACTACCAGATGTCTCTCTAAGTTTGAAACCAAATAACAATGAACTTCGATGTCGAATAAAGTGCAACCATCAAATTTATTTTATGCCAGAAAACTCTATTGGACGTCTATTGGGATTTTCTGCAAGAAAATTGAAAAAAAATGTCATACATCAATCAGATTTGCCTGTTTCAATTCTCAGTATCAATGCATTGAGAGTTGAATGCAATATAACGTCAGGTGCATACATAAACGTACGCAAAGTGCGCACGATTCACGAGTTTTTTCCAATAGTTCCACCAGGATATAAGATCAATGAGGTACCAGCACATGTCATTTACCTTCCAGTCACCGTACGAGCAATACATAACCTCCAATCGAAAATTGTTTATAAACGTGGTACAGTTGTTAATTTTCGTGGAGAAACAGTGACAATTCGTTCACATATAAAATCTATCAGTAGGCAATGGTAATTATTTACAATCGTAAAGTTGGAAAAAGCTATAGAAGTAAAAATTGTTAATTTGTGAGAATAATTTATAGAGTTTTATCGCGAGCTAATGACTGAGTAATTTTAGTGAAAAATTAACGTTGTAAATTTTTGGAGTTAATTGTTGTAAATCCGGAAATGAAAAGTAAAGTAGAGTCAGTGTGTGTGTGAGCGGGTTATGTGTGTGGAGATCGTGCGGGTTAAGTGTGTGCGATTGTACGTGTTCTCTACTTGTTGATGAATTGCCGAGTAGAGTAATTCGTACAGTCCTATAGAAGCCGTTGTATAGACGCCAAGTGGGGTACAGCGGCAGTAAGCTAGAAACTGCAGTATAGTCGCTCCTTATGAGGGTACTGTGGGATTAGGAACCTTTTCTTGACGACCCCTACTTGTTGATGAATTGCCGAGTAGGGTAATCTGGACTTGGTGCGACATTTTCTGCTTGTTGATGAATTGCCGAGCAGAGGACTAGCATCGATTTGAGGCGCCGGTTTTAGCCCGAAATCCTCAATTAGTCATAAGCGGTAGTGTGGAGTTGTGGAGAAGGATTAAGGTTGACTAGCGTTTAGTTGAGTTGAGGAGAGTAGTTATAAGTCGTAGTATTAAGATAGTTGTAAGTGAGATAGTTGTAAGTGAGTTGGGAGTACGTGCAAGTGCACGAGTTGTTAACTTGTTTTATTTTATTGTTGAATAAATTTTGGATCCGTTGTTTAAATAAAGATTTAATTATTTTCAGCATACCTTCCTCCATTCTCTCTCTCCCTGTAGATTAATAAGCTCAGCTCTGGCATCCGGTTCCAGGAACCGAGAAAATAAACCTGGTGTTGCCCTGAATAGTATTAGAGTATGTCGTTAATATATTGTTATTATTTAAATTTAATCAGGGGCTAAAGTGCGGGAATAAACCACCCGTTTCAGGGTTTTCTAAGACTTCCGAACGTAATGAAAATTTGATTTTTGGAAAACAAGAGGAAAATAATAACTTTTCAATTTTCGAAGAGATTGTTTTGCAAATCATTGTAAAAGAATTATCATTGAGTATTTATTGATATCTTTTACTTGTCTACAGTCATTAGGTTCAGTTCAGTAATATTAAAAAAAAAATGTTTACCTAAATTAAGATCTAATGCATGTCATATAAATACATAGTTTAATAATATATCCATTTCTAAGCTTAGTGTGTATATAATAGTACTCCACAACTTTATGCGATCAATTTATCTTAGTTCTAAGATGTATTCAAGTCACACTAAATCTATCGAATAAAATTATATTATTTAAGGATGAAATTTATGTTTGCCAATTTGTATCGATGATAGAGTTACACATGGAAAATATCATCCAATAGTGAATAGTTGGTGTAAATCAATTTAAGCCTTTTTTTCATCTGTTTTGTACCAATCCTCACTAAAAAAAAAAAAAAAAAAAAAAATAATGAATGATAGCTTGACGTACATAAGTTTTAGACTAGAAAGTTTTTTTTTATCTTACCATCCTGGTACATTTTCTGGTACATCACATCTTTGCTGACCTTCATTGTATACAGTGCCATCACTACAACCTTGCTCGCGAGGAGTATCTCCATTTAAGCAAACGTAAAATTTTTGACAATCTTCAGGATGAGCATATTTTGGATGATCGACAACCTGACCTCTGTCATCAATTTGTTGCTCTTTTGGACACTCAAAACCATCTTTAAGAGTTTTATTAACTGCCCCACAGCCCTAATGGCATAAAAAATAAATTATATTCCACAAGAAATTCATATTAAATTTCGAAAAATTGTGAAATCTAAATCAAAATAATGATGAATGATACGTAATAATTACGATTAAATGTACTTCAATTTAGTGACGCATCATGAAATAAAATAATTTCATGATTTATAAATGTAACTATTGAAAAAAAAATCATGAAACTTGGCAGGAGTATGTAAAGGATAGTCCTTCAAAAATTGATTCTTTCATTTTTAAATTCAACCATTGAAAAAAAATAACAAAATGATGAATAAATAGTTAGTGTTCGCGCGTAAAACTGCCTTGTTTCAGGACCCATCATATATTCAAATAAATCAACTTTTCTATAAAAAAAATTACTAATAAACGTACAATCAATATAATCCTTGAGATTGATTTAATTTTTTGGTTATTCTTTTTTTTTAGTTTGGATTACTTATAAAACAGAATTACTAAAATGCATATAAAAAATATTGCTATTAATAACAACCTGACGATTAGCACTATCTGGCCACACACATATACCAGAGTATTCATCAAAATGCAAGCCAGTTGTACAAGTGATTTCGACTGACTCTCCATCTATGCAATTATAAAAGACATCGCAAATTGAGTTATCTGGGTGAGGAAAAAATCCATTTTTCCTGGGACATTTCTTATTTGGCTGAGGAGGTTCTAAAATAATTAAAGATGAAGTTATTAAACGAATTGTTTCATATTGATTAACTTTCACTTACGTAATTCTGTACGATCCCCACACTCAACATTAAAAGGTTGATCACATTTATTTATCTTACGATTTAATGGATCAAAAACCAGTCCATCTGGGCATAACTTTTCTGTTGCAATACCATCTTCGCAATCATAGTATTTATCACATTGTACAGGATCTTCGTACTGACCGTCTTTTTTTGGACAAGTGAAAACTGCATCTAAAATTTAATAGTAATGTGATGATTAATGATTCGTATGTTCTTGTATTAATAAAAGACATATTGGTTGAAATAGAATGAAATTTATCAAGATTAAACTTAAATCAATGATAGACATAGTAAGGTATTTAATCGATAGATATTACGGCAAGAATCTAATTTTAAAATTCCTGGATAATACTGCATGTTATTGCATGCAGGGATTTAGGAATATATACGTAATAAAGATTCTTATCCCGGGAAAAAAAGTATTACATAATTTTATATAATTATCTATAATGTCATATAGTTATATATAAGTTTATTTAATGATTATCAAGGGACTTTATATGATTATATTTAATTATGCATAACATCACATTATTATATATTCTTATACATAATTATATTTAAATATATGTAATTTTATACAGTTTATAATTGATGTAAATTCTTATTGGTAAAAAATTACAATTTTAATGGGTGTTTTCTAACAATTGTTCTTATAAATCGTTCAATACTCTCGAAGTAAAGGTTACTAATCAGACAGCAGCTGCATCACTCCCGCGGCGTTTGAACTAACTCTCACGTTTCTCCATCTCCGTTTCATGGACTACATCATATCCTGTGGAGAATTGAATCATTGGTAAACCAAAAGAGCAAACTTCGTAATTGTTTTGATTCATTATTTTTTTAAATAAAAAAACTACTTTCGTTGTTTCCTAAACTGAAAATGTTTTAATTTAAAATTATGTACTGTCAGTTTAATTTTTTTGTGAGGCTTGGTGTTGTATGAAAGCATCGTCCTTTGTAATTTATGAAAAAAAAATTATGAAATAATCGTAACATTATCAAGTTCATTAAATCATTAAAAATGACAGTTTATAACGTATCGATATAGAACGTTGTACGTAAAATTAAATGATCCGAACAATGTCAGTGTTTATTCCTATCATTATTGTCTTTCATATAAAACAACACTGATAAAAAATTTAACTTGATTCAAAAGAAAAAATCTTGAATCAAGAATACCATTTTGAAGAAAATAATTTTCTTGTGTCAAGAGGAAAAATTCTTGAATTGAGAATAATTTCTTCACGGTGAGAAATTTCTATTATTTTTTATTCTGCATGGATTTTTAATTTTACAATGGTGCATATTACTAGTGAATCTTATTGACTCAGAATAAAATTTTACAATGGTCCATAGTAATTTCCGAATTTGTTTTGAAATCAGACATAGCAAACGGTAGAAATTAAAATGTACCATAGTGAAATGAAATATGCAATAATTTAAATTTCCGAATGTACTGTAGCAAAAAAAATAAGAAAATGTTTGTAAAAAATAAAAAATTTTAGAGTAAAAAATATTTTTAGCAATCAAAAAAAATATCAAACCAAACAAGATTTTTTTTTGTTTGTAATAATTTTTAAAAATATTTTTTTAAAATATAGTTTTTTTTATTTGTTTTTTATTTTTAATTTGAACGTAGGATTTATTTTGGCAGTTAATTTTATTATAAATAATTATAAACACAATGTATAACTTTTAAATTATTTTTTATTATAATAATAATATATTATTAGAAAAGTGTCGGTTGCAGGTTAACCATCGAATGTTTGTTTTCATCTTAATTTTTCACGTTAAATTGTTAAATATTTTATTATTTAGGAATCTTACAACAAAGCAGCACGAAAAAATGAAAGAGCGTGCGTCGCGACTGACGCGCATACGTTTACTATGGGACATTTGAAAATTTCATAGTCACAATTTTAAGTTTAAACCGAGTACACGTGACTAAATGTCAAATTTTTTTTATAAATTTTTATTGTCGACTGAACAACAGACATTTTACTATGGAACTATAATGAAAAGTTTTAAGCACACTCACAGTTTTTGTTCAGTCAGTTTACGAAAATTTTTTATATATGTTTATGTAACAGTTACATGGTCAAATTTACTATGGTCCCTAGTAAATATTGATTGGTACAATATGATATTCTTAAATTTTTATGGTAATATTTTGATTTGAGTCATTAAGGTTCAGTCTTATTATGTATGCATAGTAAATTTCTACAGAAATTTCTCACCGTGTAACTAAAAAAACCTTCAAAAGTCCGATAATTTTTACACACTTTGAAAATTTAATATTGACCAATATTAAGTTTTCAATCAGAAAATAATTACTGGGTTGTTGGCACAAAATATGAAAAATCTTAAACTTATTATAAAGCGAAGAAGGGCGGACTACTGATAAAACCGGACGCATTTCTACGAGCTCGATAATTTCATTTATATTTATATTCATGGTTAAACTATTTGGTTTATTTTTTTTACTTTCTGCTAAGAAAATTGAAAATTTTCGAAAATCGGGAAGTTATTTTTTTACCCCGTTTTTCGAAAATCGAGTTTTCATCAGATCTCGACGCTTTAAGGTCCTAGTAAGCTTCCCTGACTATTTCCGCGATGGTGTCTGTATTTGTGTGCGTACCTCGCCTAACTTTTAACCAGTAGATTTTGAGAAATCTCAAAAAAACTACGAAAAAAATTTTTTTCACATGTGGGTTTTTTGGAATAACTTCTAAATGGCTTTCTTGATCGATTCCAAAAACTATTCAGCTCTTAACATAAAAAAACTACGTCGATTGCCGTCAAGCCGGTCAAAATCAGTTGATTCCTTCGTGAGTTATCGTTTATGAAAAAAAGTGATTTTTTCGAATTACACCGGAATTTCCGATCTGATCAATTTGTGTTTATAAGTATATCATAGAATTTAAAAAAACTGCGTCGAATGCTGCCATCTGCGTGAAAATCGGTTTATTCATTCAAAAGTAAAATTTAATTAACAGTGAAATAACCGTTTGAAAATTTAAATAATAGTGTTTTATTTATTTATTTATTTATTTATGTATTTAGTAATAATAGACCCAACAGGTGGAAGGCCAATAACAGGGTCACAAGACAATTTATACAAAGTTTAATGAACTTAGTATAAGTTATGAACTAAAGGCGAAGTACATAAGAAAATTTTACAATTATAAATTTTAAATATATGTAAATTATGAACTAAAGTTTTGAACAAGAGGCACAGTGAATGAAAAAATTATTACATTATTATAAAATTGATCTTATAAGATAAATGATATACTGATATTATTAACTGATATTCGTTTTATTAAACTTTTATCAGACTTTTGAGCTCAAAGAGCTCAAAAGTTTAGAACAGATAACTCCTTGAGCTCGGATAGCTCAAAATAATACATAAAATATATTTTTGAGCTCGAAGATATTTCGAAAATTCGAAAATTTTAATTGAATATAAATAATCGTAGTAGAAAGACAGTGGTATTTTCAGTAATGATTTGTAATATAAATAAATAATAATACACTCTGTGTATAGCGGTAATTACAATAAACTTAACTTTATTACACAAAATAAGCACTTTTAATATAAACTTGTGATATTTCGGTAACGTAACTTAACAATGAAATAGAATAATCTTGATCAAATTTAAAAATTTATTGTATGAAGTATCTATGATAATTTGAATTAAGAATAAATTACTTTCACCAAGAATAGAATTTCAAGAAAAATTTTTACTTCGGCCAACACAACTTCGGTCTTCTTTCAGGCACCCAAAAATTTTCTTGAGCCAAGAATTTTGTTCTCCAGTCAAGAAATTTTTCTTTCTGTGCACACACACAAACACACACACACACACACACACACACACACACACACACACACACACACACACACACACACACACACACACACACACACACACACACATACACACACACACATGTGCGTAAAGGGATATCCTCGTAGAAATAGTCAGAATAGCTTTTTAGGACCTTAGAACGTAGAGATTTGATGAGAACTCGATTTTCGAAAACCGGGGTGAAACCAATATCTTCCCGATTTTTTGAAAATCATTGATTTTCATAGCGGGAAGTTAAAAATATAAGACCAAAGTAAGCTCTCAATCTTCTTATTAGACCGTGACTTTTCGAAGATATATTTCTTATTTCAATAACATAGAATTTTGCGACTGTTCACATTTGATTATTTCCTTCTAAACAATCAAATCTAGTGTAGCAATAAAGATACATACTCTCGTAGGAATTGAGCGTTAAAAAAAAAGATCTATGATTTTTCGATAAATTTGATCTTTTGAAAGTTATTGAAAATTAGAGATGAGCTTATAATGAATTTTGATATTATTTATTTTGACTGCAGAATTATCTATATTTGAATAAAAATTTACGAGTTAGATTTGAAAAACACTTTTGAAGTAAGATATTATCTTTAAGTGTTTATTAAACTGCATTTAATTCCGCAAATCGCATCAACATCGGTTGATTCTTTTATGAGATTTTGCCGGTCTAAATTAAAAAAAAAATTCTACCAATGCATCTACTAAATTTTCGAGCTGGAAATAGCATAGAAGGCGTATTTTTGAGCTCGAAGAGCTTAAAAATTTGTCAATCTCAATTTCCAAGAATTTTCAGGTCGAATGTAGCAAAAATTTTTTAAGATGGCCTGCAAGGTCAACTGTTTTTCAGATTTTTTTTTAGGACTTCTTTGATCGATCCGTTGACATTTTTGAGATATAATTCATGGACATATGCCTACTACGATCCTTTCTTATTCTTATCTCTTCTTTTTCTTTCCACGTTTTCGCCCATTCAGATTCGGTTTTTGGATCAGCTGCGGGATCTTTGTACAGAGGGTACTTAAGATTTTGATTTTCTACTTGACAAATTTTGTAAATTTCTTCCTTGGCAATTAAACATCTTACATTTGTTTCTAACGCTCGAATCACGTCAGCGATGGACCAATTCCTCCTATCCAGTAAAATTTCCTCTTTGTAACCTTTCATGTGAGATTCTATGTATGCGTTAGATACTCGAGATATTCTTGGGTCGATCAAATCCATTAGAATTCCTGTCCAGAGTGGAAGAAATGCCATATGACTATTCAAAAGGTATTTAACAAATTCTGGAGCGTAAAGAACATTTACAGATTTGTCTAACGCGTTTTCCGCTTCATCTAACAGCTCCTTGATTTTTAGATACCGACCATAGTAACGTTGGTAGTAAGGAGATTTTTTATAAATCGCACTCTGGGCTGAAACTTTGTTAAAAAAATCGTTAATTTCTTCATTTTCTTTAGGATCGGAGTTGTTTGATTCTTCTTCTATTTTTTTCATTTCATTTTTGTCGTTACAAGTTAATTCTTTAAATTTCTTTAGATTTTTTTCAGCAGTGACGTTCGATTTAGTTAAAACCATCGTTACAATCAAATCAAATAACTCATCCATTTTTTCTCTCTCTCGACACAACATCAATGACACTACGAATTCCATTAAAAACTTTTTTATATCCATATAACCGAAACTTTTGATCTCATCTGCAATTCGATGCATTATATGGGCATTACAGCTGAGAAGATACACATAATTTTTTGGTGGTTTACGTTTTTTGTCCAAAAAATATTCATAAGTCTGATCCAAATACTGATTCATGTTAACGTCATTCATAACACGTAAAATACTGTTCATGGCTGCCCAACACCAATCGGTAACGAATGCTTTAAACGGCCACTTCAGTGACTCTTCAACAACTGCTTTATATTCAGATAAAAATGTCGTTATCGATGAAGTATCATGCAACGAAGTTATCATTTGTGCTAATGGAACAGTCGATTTGTTAGCTTTGTAAACTATTGCATAGTACTGAAATCTTTTTTGTACTCAAAATCCAGGATTGCGAACATGAGCTCCTGTTGAATCTAAATGTACTATTACGGGATGATTTGGATTGATGACATCTAATTGAGATTTAGTAAATAGCACCACCCGAAAACAAAAATTTAACGATCGGAAAAATGGATCAGGTGAATTACGTTCAGTATCAACAAATAATTGCGATAAATCTGACAAATCTTTTGACTTCAACGTTAATCGATTCAAATTATTGCCATCAGATGAAATTTTTTCCATGACATGTTGTGGCATTAAATCTCCTTTAAAACCATCAGCCAAGTCTTGCAAATTACAAGTTAAACCAGATTGTAAGCTCAAATTACGAGCTTTGCAGAACATACTCAATTTCATAACTTCCTTGCGCTTTTCTCCGCGGATTTGAGTATAAGGCGTTTCGGTTGGATCGTGAGGGAACGCGATTGGAATCGTACTATTCGCATCGACTTCTAAAGTATTTGCATTGCGTTCTCTTATGTCAAATTTGTACCGAAATTTGTGAGTTGACACAAGACATTTTGCGTATGCAGACCAATAACCTGTAAACGGTTTCACGCCACTGTAAAAACTAAGAGGGCAGTAACATTGAAGCTCCTCATGCATTAATGATTTAATCATTGTCCGTATCAAAGCTGGGTCTAAAAATCCATTTTTTGCAACCGGATCAGTAAAAAATGTCATTTGGCCAAGGTAACATCGGTAACGTGTTTTTTCTACATCATTAACCCCACTTCCATTATCGGTTGAATTATTTTTACCGTCATTTTCGTCGGAATCGTATTCTTCTCTTCTAGAAACATGGCCATCGTTGTGGTTGGGAACATCGTTATCACTGTCGTGATTGGAAGTAACTCCATCACTGTCGTGTTCGGAAGAATCTTCATCGTTGTCTTCTTGAGAATTCGGGTCGATATGATCAGCAGTATCGTCTATAGAAAAGGAAGACAAAGAATCAACAATACTTTCCTTTTCTGCATCATCTTCGATATCTTGGATATAGTCTCTAATAAAACTATTTAATTTAGTATTATTTTCTTCTTGATAAAAATTGTAAGAACAATCAGGATTTGAATCACCTCTATTGAATTCCGAATTATTGTTCGATTCATACTTACTTTTAACGTTATTTATAATATTTATGTTTTTGCCTTGCAAAATTTGAAAGTGCCCGTTGTCATATAAACCAGTGAACAATAACTTTTTGTGGTCTACGTTTAAATTATGACTATTATCAACGTTAAAAATAGCTAATAATTTAAACTTCCTAGCATCGAATGGAATATACACATGTATAGAAATTTTGTATTTTTGTACAAAAACAAAAACTTTAAATAATGAACCAAATTTCCCATCAGTCATCATAAACTTTTTGTACGTTTCATAATCATCAAAATTATGAAATGAAAGTGAATTTATATTTGATACGTAAGTATTCCAACCATCAATAACTTCATTCACTATTAAATAACGAATAATTTTATGATTTTTATGATGAAGATAGACAATGGGGGTGACTCCGGATAAGCTCGAATTTTTTTTCGCGGAGTAAAGTGTACTCAGAAATTTTTTGGAAGCTTTAAAATTTTCCAGCTGGGATTCTTAGAAGTTCCGACAACTGCAAGTGGTTCAATTAATGAAAATGCGGAAGGAGAATGACTTTAGGTTGTCCTTAATTTTTTTTTTCAGAGGGTTGAAGTGTATCAAGCATTATCTAGGAGGCTTTGAAATTGACTATGTATCTTATATATCTATATATATTAGTGTTCAGCTGACCGGTCGCAACTTCAGACATAAAAACATGTGGTATTAATAGA
Source organism: Cotesia congregata (assembly GCA_905319865.3). Classification (NCBI taxonomy): domain Eukaryota; kingdom Metazoa; phylum Arthropoda; class Insecta; order Hymenoptera; family Braconidae; genus Cotesia; species Cotesia congregata. The sequence goes on along the minus strand of CAJNRD030001121.1, from coordinate 11,300,937 downwards.
TAATAATTTAAAAATTAGTAAAGATCCATTATAAAGAGGAGAGTTAAAATTTTCCTTCATCATTTTCACTATCGCTTTCATCAGAACTTGAATAGACGCTGAGTAAACTGTCTGTATCATCATCATCATCACTATTATCATCAGAACTAGAATCACTGTCCTCATGGTTAACAAAAGCATTGGGTGTGACTGTAATAAAAAATATACGAATCAGTATAGTGATAATTTTTAAAATGTTAACGTCATATTAGAATAGAAAATACATATAAGAAAACAAAAAATTGTAGCCACTCAGGTATGGTTTGCCAATGCTGATAAATAGCCGAGCCTGACTAATATCTCGCTAAAAATTCTATGAAACTCGAATACGAACCTCTTACCCTAAAATATCTTAGAAAATACCCAAACACAATTCCTGTTGAAAGCAAAACTCAAAATTCTAATTTTAAAAGGTCCCTCACAGAAGTTCAATTTTGGCACACCCTACTGTTTACCATAGTAATAAATTTTTCATGTTACACATCGTAAAATTTTCTATGTTCTTATGAAATTGTTTATATGCAAAAATGGAAGAAATTTTTATTTATTTTTTTTCATAGATATTTAAAATATTTTTGTATCCATATACATACACAGATAAAAAGGTTGGCTTGATTCAAGAGAAAAAATTTTATAACAAGGAAAAGTAATAGATTTTTTGGTTTAAGTAAAAAAAATTCTTCAGCTAAGATAAAATTCTTGCTTCAAAAGAAACTTTCTTAGCTCAAGAATTTTTTCTCTTCCTCCAAGAAATTTATTGTTTTCCTTTGTGAAGAAGGTATTATAAGCGAGGAGGCGGAGGGGTATCGTGAGCGACGAGAGACGGGACTCATCGACGGACCGAGCGAGCCATCGCTACCACGACCGCGTTGACTACCCGTGCCACGGCATTTATGTATATAAGTTTATTTTTGTTTATGAGTCTAATTATTTTTGTTAATTGTTTAAAAGTATTAATTGTTAAATTATCGAAACGTCGTTTAGAATAATTATTTGATATAATTACTTTAACGAGTTTCGTTTTGAGTTTCGTTTATTTTTTGTTTCCGACGATTATTATTATAAATAATAATAATTTGTATATGATTTTATTTGTTTAATTATTTCTTTATTTAAAATTATTTTAAACGACGTCTTAAAGGAAAATGAATTTAGTAGTTCGCCACCGAGCGATAGATGGCGTCGACGGTTCGCTTGCAGATCAAACTCGCCGAGCTAAGATAAGCGAATCCGCGTCACGATAATTTTTGTTTTTTGAAAGAACAAAAATTTACTTTATCTGAAATAATTAAGTGATTAAAATATTTCGAATAAATTCGAAATATCCAATTAATTATTTTTCTAAGTCCCAGAAATTTAATTAGTATGGGAAATAATTTTGGTAAAATATTTATTTTTGCATGAAATTATTTTTCTAAGTCGAATTTGGATGAAAATGTAATTTGATGGAATTAATGTAATCTGATGAATTGTTTGAATGAATTTGATATTTAATTTTGAAAACTTATAAATTTTCGGGGATTTCCCGAAGTTCGACGGCGAGCTACAGGTGGCGATAATTTGCCAATACTTTTCGCTTTTATTAATAATTTTTGAGTTGATAAAGCCCAAAAATTATCCGCCGTTGAGCAACCTTTCTCTGGGTTTAATTTCTCTTCTGGAGACTTCTGGAAGAGAAATTAAAAGGGAGTTCTCTCTACCTGGTGCGGACTACCACAGGTAAGTGAACTTATCTACCTACGAGTAAGGCGACTCTCCACCTGGAGGCCTTCAGCCAAAAGGTGGCAACCCCAGCCGAGCAGGTGGGGGAGAGATGGATTCTATTCACTCTTCCTTTGGGAATCGCGAAGTAGGGCCTGCGGGGCGGCGCTAGTCACCCGTCAGGAGCTGGGCACCAGAGGGCCGACGGAAAGGAATTAGCGACGCGATTTTGTAAGCGACGGGAGTATGATATTACCGACGACGGTAATAGAAATTGTAAACGCCGTGTATGTATGGGTTTAGTTTGATTATTCGCCATTTTTCTTTGTATAATGTTTAATGTTTTGGTTTATTGAAATAAAGAGGTTTTGTTTTGTTAATATTATTTAAATATCTAGTTTGATTAATTTAGAAATTACCCTCGTTAGAATCCTGGACTCCGGCGAGCTTAAAATCGAGCCGGGGGTAAAAATTGGTCAAAAAGTACCCGTTACACCTTATAATAATCTTGATTCAAGAATTTTTCTCTTGAATCAAGCTAACCTTTCTATCTGTGTACATTTAAAAAAACACAAATTTACGAATGCACAAATTTACTGGCTAAATAGTAATCTTTTTGTGTTTAAAAACTTACAAATTTGTTTAACCGCTAGAAAAGAGATCTAGTCAAATACTTATAAGAGAAATTACGCCTTCGGGCTTAATCGTTAAAACTCGAGAATAATCGTATGAACTCGGGAATAATCGTATCACGCTATGGCCGTCGCACATGCGCGCCTTGGTTAGCGGTAGAGAAGCCGGCTCGCGTGGTCTGCTGCAACAGTTGTGCTTGGACTTCTGTACTAGTACGACTACTCTGTGCTAATCAATTTGATAATTCTTACTTGCAGCTAACATTCATTCAAATATTTAAATTATTCATTAAATATAAATAATTATAGTAGATTCAATTATACTTTAAATTCTCAATTCATTTAAATCAGTTTAATAGTTCAGTGAATTAACATAAATAAAATCAAGTAAATTTATTTAGTGACGCCACGCGGCCATTACGCGCCACCGTGACAAAGGATTGCATCAGCCAAGCGGCTTTAGTCAATCCATAATTGACGCGTGATATTAACCATTAATTACATTGAATTAATTATTAACATTTAATTACGATCTTATTTCATTTAACTTGAATTAATTATTAACATTTAATTACGATCTTATTTAATTTAACTTATAAATAATTAAATTCCAATTTCAAATCATTTGACTAATTTCTACACGAAATTATCAGACTCAATTGACTAACATTCTGTTATCAATTGAATATTATTAGCTCTCGCCTTGAGACTATTTATTTAACTAATTAAACATTAGTAGCTCTCACCTTGAGACAATTCATCTTATTAATTGAACATTATTAGCTCTCGCCTTGAGACAGTTCATCTAATTAATTAGATATTACTAGCTCCCGCCTTGGGACAGTACAAATTCAAATTATCGATAATTTTCTTTATACGGCGGCTGAGCTCACCCCTATTGCGTTATTGCAACGTAATTTTACACATTCACACTTACACACACACACACACAATTTACTTGTATAATTTCATCAAGGAGGTTTTTCCCAGCCTAGCTGGGTTTTCCTCCTTTGGGGACAAATAAATTCTTCTAAATTGTTCCCCAAAAAATCCAAGTATTATTATTTAATTTTCTAATCCCAACTTCATCATATTTTTAAAAACAATTACGGGAATTATCCGCATTGGATAGTTTTCGACAAAACAAAATTTCATGAAAATGTTTTTCTATTTCATCACTGTTGTCTACTGATGTAGTACTACTGTTTATTTCTGTTACAAAAATTAATGATTTGCTTAGGAATGATTACTTATAAGTTCAGTAGTCATTAAGGTGTATATTTTATTATTTACCTGAATTATTTTCACTCTCATTGTCTTCTTCATTATTATAATTTTCTCTCTCCCTTTCTGCTTCTAAAATTGTTTTTAATCTTCGGTATTATGTTGACTTCGAACCTCGGTACATTGAGTTTATGTGTACTAATTTTCTTCCGTATAAATAATTTTAATTAATAAATGATAATTAATTAATAATCTTAGCAATTGTTTTAAATGAACTTAGCAATGAAAAAATTTTTATCGACTCGACTTTCAATCTATATTCACAATTGTTTATTTTTTTTCTTATTTTCGGGAAAACATTCTCATCATTAACTTAAACTTTTTAGTGTCACGATAAATAATAAACAGAGAATTATAATAAATAAAAACAAATGTCAAGATGTTTCATCTAGTTTATTGGAAAAACGGAAAAGTTTCCAAAATCCTTGATGACCAATTTATCAAAGAAGATAAAAAAAAAGGATTTTCGGCTAAAAAAGAAAATAAGTTTGAAGAAGCTAAACTGATCAAAAAGAGTCGTAAGCAAAATACAATTTTACTTTTTTTTTAACCGGTCACTGTATTCAAGTATTTAAGCTCTCATTTATTTACATTTTTTTAATTTCTTTATTTTTTGTAAACAATTCATTTACCCTATAAATCGGGGTGGTTTACATCGTGTTAATGATTAGAACGATTATTAATAGTATTGTAGAAATTGTTTTTACAAATTCTATTAAGAATATTTCCTCTATATAAAATGTTTTTAATTACTGAGTACTTATATTTATCTTTGCGTTGTAACTATCTGAGCCATTAATCCGCGCACGAAACATAATTTTTCTGAATAATTAAAGCTTATCCTACAGTAATCATTGTACGAACAGCATGACGAACTATTGTACAATCTCTAATATTTTTAGAGTTCTTTTAATTAATTTCACCATGCTCAACAATCATTTTTTTATGATTTTCTATAAATTTTATAATAGTGAATGATAAAATAAATAACTTTTCTAATTATTTATATTTTTTGAGGTTATAAAAAAGTCTCGACAAGAATTTCTGTTGATAATGACGGAAATATTATAAAAGAGAAACCAACGAAGAAACGAAACAAAATTGCACTTGAAGAGGATGGAAAGCTGATAGGCGAACTATCAATTTTTGAAAAATTTCAGTCTCCCTTTGATTCCCAGAAAGAAAATTCAATATTGGGTAATGATGTTGATGAAATAGTTGATCAGCCTATAACTGAACAACAACTGTGTTTCTCAGGAGTTTCCCAAGTAATTATCGCCACTATAATTTCCAAATTTTTCTGAAAAACTCTTGCATTAATAATATTTGTATTTTTTTTTAAGGATGTGGCTATACGTACGACAAACAGAGAGATACGGAAGTTAAAAAACGACTTTTTCTCACAGAGCAGTATGAAAACATTCGTTTTTCAACTTCCGTATCTCTCAGTCTGCCACAGGTATAGCTATTAGCTTTTTTTAAAATATATATGCATATGTATGTATATGATTTCCATGTATATATTTCCGCGTGACTCATCTGAGAAAAAATTTTTCAATTTCCCGCTAAGAAATGTTTGTGTATGTAAACCTCTCATAACTTTTTAGCAGCTTCAAAGATTGAAACTAAATACGCTGTGCTCCAAATAATTCCATTACTTAGATTTCCTAATAATTTTATACCCATTCGGACCGATAGATTTTAATAGTTTTCATAAAGTACTTTTTTTTTAATGTAAATTTTTTTAATTAACTTTTAAACGGTTATACCGATCGATTTCAAAAACTAATCAGCTTCTGACATTAAAAAATCATGCTGACAATTGCTAGTTTGGTTATAACCGACACGTTTGCTTGAGAGAAATCGAAAAATTTATAACGAAAAGGATTTTTTTAAATCACTATGAAATTGTTAATCTAACCAATTTATATTTGACATTTGTTTATTGAATATTGACGTAGAATATCGTCAACTTCATAAAAATCATTTGATTCATTCAAAAGTTATTGCAATTTAAAAATAAAAAAAAAGTGCTTTACGAAATTTCTATCAGACTTCTGAGCTAAAAGAGCTCTAATATATGAAGCTCGAAAAGCTAAAAGTAACACAAAAATTATCTTTTTGAACTTAAAGATCTTAAAATGTTTTCCTAAGTGAAATTTCCAATGCTTTACACTTGAAGTTAATGGGCAGTTACAAAAATAGTCGGAAGGGTGAATCATGTTACCAATTTTTTTTAATTGTATTCTGTTTTGTCGAAAACTATCCAATACGGATAATTCCCGTAATTGTTTTAAATTATATGATAAAGTTGGGATTAGGAAATTAAATAATAATACTTGGAATTTTTGGGGAACAATTTAGAAGAATTTATTTGTCCCCAAAGGAGGAAAACCCAGCTAGGCTGGGAAAAAACCTCCTTGATGAAAATTATACAAGTAAGTTGTATGTGTGTAAGTGTGTGTGTATAAATTACGTTGCAATAACGCAATAGGGGTGAGCTCAGCCGCCGTATAAAGAAAATTATCGATAATTTGAATTTGTACTGTCCCAAGGCGGGAGCTAGTAATATCTAATTAATTAGATGAACTGTCTCAAGGCGAGAGCTAATAATGTTCAATTAATTAGATGAATTGTCTCAAGGCGAGAGCTAATAATGTTCAATTAATAAGATGAATTGTCTCAAGGTGAGAGCTAATAATGTTTAATTGTCTCTAGATGAGAGCTAATAATATTCAATTGATAACAGAATGTTAGTCAATTGAGTTTGATAATTTCGTGTAGAAATTAGTCAAATGATTTGAAGTTGGAATTTAATTATTTATAAGTTAAACTAAATAAGATCGTAATTAAATGTTAATAATTAATTCAATGTAATTAATGGTTAATATCACGCGTCAATTATGGATTGACTAAAGCCGCGTGGCTGATGCAATCTTTTGTCAACGGTGGCGCGTAATGGCCGCGTGGCGTCACTAAATAAATTTACTTGATTTTATTTATGTTAATTCACTGAACTATTAAACTGATTTAAATGAATTGAGAATTTAAAGTATAATTGAATCTACTATAATTATTTATATTTAATGAATAATTTAAATATTTGAATGAATGTGAGATGCAAGTAAGAATTGTCAGAATTGGTTAGCACAGAGTAGTCGTACTAGTACAGAAGTCCAAGCACAACTGTTGCATCAGACCACGCGAGCCGGCTTCTCTACCGCTAACCAAGGCGCGCATGAGCGACGGCCATAGCGTGATACGATTATTCCCGAGTTTATACGATTAAGCCCGAAGGCGTAATTCTTCTTATAAGTATTTGACTAGATCTCTTTTCTAGCGGTTAAACATATTCCTAATAGTACTTTTAATCAATGATATTTTTTTGGTTGCGGAATTGAAGAATATAAAATTTAATTAAAACTCAAATAAAGTCCTAATGGAATCAAAATCAAAAGAAAATTACTCTTTACCTGCAGATTTGAGTTCTGAAAGCCGTAAGTATTCTGTAATAACTGTAAAAAAATTTTTTTTACCAGTTATATTATTCTCCTTTAGAAAATGTTGATAATTTCTTTACAATTAAATCAGCTGAATCCCCTATTTCAGCTAATAAGATAATGGATAACTATAGTGGGCTAAAAGTTGACAAAAATGATAATTTTGATAAGAAACTTGATTATACAAGTAAAGACAAAACTTTTCTCAGAATAAAAGACCAGCTAGCAAGCTCAAATGTAATAAACCTTCAATGATTTCCTCTTAACAATATGATTTTGATACAAGCTGATTTTTGTCGGGTGCACCAATTGTGGTGGATTGTTTTTTTTTTGTGACTACTGTCAAGGTCGACAAAGTTTTGTTCCGGACGCGTACCACCGCCACCATCGACGTTGAACATCGCCACTATTGCCAACGCAGGTCACGCCGAAGACGAACGCCCCAGCGACGGAGTTCTTTTCCCGGGATACCAGGTCATCGCTACCGCCGAGCCGTCCAGGGTAAGTGACCTCCATCTTCAAGGGTTAGTTCGTGGCCACGTAATTCCAGGAACGCCGGAGTACGGCTCCTGGTTCAATGGATTCAAAATTTCTGTGATAGCAGAGTTTGTTTGTTCTTTATGGTAACGGTTTGGTTAGTTTTTTTTTTCTTGCCTATTAAAATTTTTTTTGTTATTAGATTTTTCTTTGCCTATTTTGGCAATATCAGGATAATACTCAGAATCGTGGCCACGAGGTACCCCGGTACCATTGTAGAGTGTGTGTGCATGCTGGGTATGCAGCGTATGTAATTGTGTAGAGAGGGAGAAAATTTGGCGGCCATTGTCTACGGCCCAAATTTCTACCGTGGGTCGAGTTACCCAAGGAGACGGCTTATCCTCTGACACCTAGAATATCGAGCTTCGGTCGGGATAAGTTATCGACGGTACGCATGAATCTAGCTCGGCGGGTAATTCAAAACTAAATTCCCGAGCGAGATTCAAATCATCGAAGTTGGCGCGAAATTTAAGTCGCACACTCCGCCGCCAAGAGAAAAAAAAACCCTACATTGGTGAATTTCGGCGCGAGATTTGAACTGCGGGTCTCAGCGTGCAATTTGGGCGGTATGATTCGGCGCGAACTTTTAATTGTAATTCGTGGGCAAGTAGCTGTCAGATAATTCGACGCTTTTAGTCATTAAATTTTTAATTTTTATTATTTATTTACTGATCTGTTGGTATTATTATTATCATTAATTTTTTTTTGTTAAACATTATAATTTTCTTTATTAATTAAACGATTTTTTTTATTATTGTTATTGTTTTCTGTGATAAATCCTGTTGGTTGAATTTTATGAGAATCCAAGGATTAATTTTTTTTGGTTGATCCCAAGCAAAAATTTTGGTTCGCTCCCTTCTGAATTCGCCGCCTTGAGACGAGTCCTTCTAGCTGAGCAGCTGAGTCGACGACCGAGGGGAGTTTTGAGCTCTCCTGGCGTCCAGGTTAAATAAATCGGTAGTCGATATGAGGTAGGTGAGTTTTTAGTATGTATTTCGGACGCTAGGTTTGGCCGACGCCTGAACCTAGTTTAGCCGTCATAGAGTATAGAAAATGTAACTCTTACTAACATAGAAAATTTTATACGTTGATACAAAAATCATGCAGATGGTCATAAAAAGCTCAAGGTTGATTATAATAGGGTCTCTGATCCCTGATTAAAAACTAGTATTTAAAACAATGGGAGAAGGAGTGAAAAGAATTTAAATTAAATACTTTAAAATCCTTTTTCCATTGTTCTAAATGCGACTAAATCCTAGTTTTTAACCAAGAATGGTCATAGAAGGGTCTTATGAGAATTATTTCTACGTAACACTGTAAAAGTTTCAATGTCACACATAGTGAAATTTTCTATGCTTACATAGAACTTTTTTCTATCTGAAAATTGTAAAAATTTCTATTTATATTTCTCCGTGTTCTAGCACTCATAAAAGAACTATGAATTAATTGTTGCTACAACAGTATTTTCTCTTGTTGGTGCAACAGTATTTTCTCTTGTTGCTGCAACAGGACCCATCCTGTTGCAGTGCCTATTTTTTTTCGTGTATAATTTTTCTGTTATTATGCCGCATTTATCAAATACGGTCAAAGTTTCGTTTTTTAATATTTTAAAGACTACTGTCCCTGGGTCACTGGGTAGTTCTAGTCAAAACGAAAAATCTATAAGCCAACCAATGATTAAGCACAAGCAGAAAGACGATACAATCACACTCGGTGAAAGTATTTTATCACTTATTATGCTGGTAGTACGGCATAAAATAAGTCATGTTTTATTGGCAGACATTATTAGAATAATTCGCTGTTTTTGTCCAACTCCTAATATTTTCCCCAAGACTTTGTACAAGTTCCAAAAATTTTTTTGTAATTTTGATCTGCCCACAAAGCGTCACTATTACTGTTCTGTTTGTTTTTCAAAATTAAACAACTCGATGGATACTTGTAAGCAATGTCCGGACGCAGAGCAATGCTACTTCATAGAACTTCCTTTAGTTCCTCAATTATTGCGTTTATTTCATCGTGACGGTTTCTTTAATTTATTAAACGCTCGATTTGATAGGCAACATGATTTTCCTGGCACGAAAGATGATATTTGGGATGGTGAAATTTATAAATCTCTAAGTGGTCCAAACGGATTTCTATCAAACCGAAATAACATCTCCTTCACGTGGAACACTGATGGAATTGACCTTTATAAATCTTCAAAGTTCAGTATATGGCCATTCTACTTAACGATTAATGAGTTACCGTTCTCTTTGAGATCACAGCTGAAAAATACTTTGATTTGCGGATTTTGGTTTGGATCGATTAAACCAATAGCTAATGTTTTTATGAATTCATTTCGTCAAATCATTGAAAAAATATTTAAAGGCATTTTTATTAGACTTCCGAATCGTGCGAACTTAGTGAAAGTTAGGGGGCTCATTATTTGTGGAACCTGTGATTTACCAGCGAAAGCATGTTTTTTAAATATGAAAGCGCACAACGCAATATACGGTTGCTGTAAATGTAAAATTCAAAGTCAACAAGAAGGTAATACTCGAGTTTTTCCTTACACCGAACAACTAGATTTGAGGACTAGTGAAGAAACCATTCGACAAGGGGAAGAAGCATATGAAACTGATGACGCGATTGAAGGAGTAAAAAGACCAACAAATTTATCCAAAATTGTGCTTGATTTCATTGAAACGACTAGTATAGATTCTATGCATTGCGTTTTTCTTGGAGTTGTCAAATTTCTAATGAAGCTTTGGTTTGATATTTCCTTCCATCGATCTATGTTCTCTCTGAGTAGTTATATTAAGAATATCAATCAGCAAATTAAAAACATCAGCCCACCTTCTTTCACCCATCGTTTACCTCGATCAGTATCAGATTATAAATATTGGAAAGTGTCAGAGTTGCAATACTGGCTTTTATATTACTCCCTAATTGTGTTATATCCATTTATGCCGACAAGTTATTATGAACATCACAAGTTATTAGTTAAATCTATAACTTTATTAAGTCTACAGAGTGTATCCGAATTAATGATTGATGAAGCATCTACTTGTATAGAACAATATGTCAAAAGATTTGAAGATTTATATGGACTATCTCATATGACATGTAATCTACATCAGCTTCGTCATTTACCCGATGCAGTTCGTAAATTCGGACCTCTACGGACAACTTCATGTTTCCAATTCGAAAATCTCAATGGCGTTTTGAAAGGATTAATAAACGGAACTCGATACGCGCAATTACAAATAAGTAAAGTTTTATCAATATTTTTCAATATTGCCGAGTTGAAAATTAAATATTTACAACCTGAAAGCGATATTGCAATTTTTTGTGAAGATTTGGAAAAAAGTACGCGACAGAGACGTAAACTAAATTACATTCGCCATAAACTAGCAATTGTCGGAAAACTTACGATAATTCAAAACTTACCGGAAGATTTACTGAATCTTTTGACAGAGTTTGGTTTTCAAAATTATCGTAATTTTCATTCATTCAATGGGCTTTTTAAAGATAACGTTATCTTTGATTCAAAATCATACAAACGTAAAAGAAGGACTATTTCGTACGTAGTAAAATACAAATGTGACGAAGAATTGCATACTGGAATCATTGACCAATTTATTAAAGCATCAAGGTGTGATTTACGAACCTGCGAATGTGGTAGTTGTGACGAGAGGTCAGATTGTTTGGCAATAATGATTGAATGTGATACATTAGATATTATTATACAAAGTGAAAAATCAGATTTATTATGTATTTGCAAAGAAATAGAAGATCAGAAGAAAGTGATCAGTGTCGACGATTTAGAGAGAGTATGCTATTCTATCGATAATACTGAGAATCAAGAAACATTTGACGTCGTAGATCCAGTAAATAACTCTGAATTCTATTAGCTTATCTTTCAGATCTTTGTTCTTTCGTTATCATGTCTTTTACAAGTCACGTGGGAACAAAATTTTTTTTGCCTCATTTACTCTAAGCATCCGCATTTATAATTAAGGAAAATGACTGTTAGATACAAATAATTTTTGCAATATGATGTTCAAATAATGATAATCTTCTTAAGTAGTATTTTTAAATATTCTAGATTTATTACTCAAGATGTAAATAATTGTAATAGTTTTTTTAAGTTGATATAATTATAATGAATTAATTGATGTACAGTTATTTGTAAAACGCTGTGATACATAATTTATATCTATAAAATTGGTATTGTTCATGACTACTACATAAAAACGCAGAATAACATAAAAACATATCTACAGCGATCAGAAATACACTTTAAAAAATTTTGATGTAAAAATGAACCAACAGTATTATAAAAAAATGTACTCTAAGATTTCTCATTTAAGGATATAGTTTAAATCTCGTTTACAGATAAAACCAATCTATGGGTCAGGTTCATAAGAAGTTTCGATATTCAAGAGACCATATAACCTAATGTTTCGAATGTTATGTATGAATTAATAGATACTCAATATATTTTCAGCAAGCATTGTGAGTCAAATGTCGATATAGTTTTCCAGAAGTGAATTATTTAAGTAGCTCCTCACTCATACAAAAATAATAGAATAAAATCCTATAGTGTTTCAAAAATGCTCAAAACATTATTTCAGTTGAATATGTGGCAATAAAATGTTGGATGTACTCCGCTCACAGATACATAAAAGATCCAAAAATGCAAGATGACTTATTTCTTTAATTAATGACTAGAATGTAACGGAGTACACGGGGCCTTCTTTACCCAGAGAAGGTTTCCGATCCGTGAGTTAGTTATCGACTGATTCCCCAGAGCGCTGTGTTCTTAAGTACTCGCGCCTCTAGCTGTAAGTTAGTGAGTAAGTCCCCAAGGGGGAAGCGTGGCCATATCACAATTATAAGGGGGATTGGATAAATAAATAATTTTTTTTAAACGAAATTCTGTGTTTTGATCTTAGTTCCTTTCAACTAATCTCTCACGACCCTGACCTAGCACTCCATGTTCTGGTCCAGTTCTGGATACTGAGGACAAAAATCCAGTGGCGCCCTTAAGAGAAAAGGGGCGACCAAGAGAAGGAAAACATTCCGTTTCAAGAAGATCGAAAGACGCTCCATTGACTCCTTTACAAAGTTGAAGAAAAATCGCGTAAGGTATTTCAAATATGCATTAAAGTTTTATTTCAGTAAAATGGACAACTATTTTTTATTTTGTTAGACACTCGTCTAGCTCCGTCACAAAATGATTACGAAAAAGTCACAAGAACGTTATTAAATTTACTTCTGTTCGATAGGCATTTTTCTTAGTTAAATCCACATCCGAATCACGTTCATAAGTTCCGTCCCCGAGTCACAAAATAGTCCGAAAATAGTCACAAAAATGTTCCAAAAAAGTCACAAAAATGTCCCAATAAAATGACAAAATTTATTTCAGTTGAATCTACGGCAATCAAACTGAAAAATGTCTTTTATCACGATTGCAAAAATATTCTAGGAACCCTGGCGGTTTTGCAGTCACGTTTGGAATAAGGTGATTACACAAAAGGAGTAACGTGGAGACCTTCTGAAACAACCAAAGTAACTTCAAAATTTATTGTCGTTACCTGCACTTTAGATGCGCCGGCTCGTGCAGCAGTGGTTCGCATAAAAAATTTTAATGGTTACTTTGGCTGTACATTTTGTTATGCGGAAGGTGAAAGTTTGTCACGAGGAAAATTCATCTATCCATTTAGTCAGTCTTATGGCAAATTAAGAACTGACAATGCAGCTTTCCTAGGAGCTGCAAAATTACATATAACAATTCTGTTAACGACAACAAAAGCTTCCTATTATATTGGACACCCCGATGTGATAAAAATAATTGATAAAATATTATTATCTATAAAACCTCCTTCTCGTCGAGCTCGAACTCCTAGAAGTATTAATTCTTACGCGCAATGGAAAGCTTCCGAATGGCGGAACTGGTTGGACTATGCTCCAGCATGTTTAAAACCTGTTTTAGAGGAAAAATACGTTAATCATTTGGCCCTTTTTTCAGAAGCTATGCATTACTTGAATAGTGATTCAATAACGTTATCAGAACTGGATCGTGCGTCAATGTTATTGAAGGAATATTTCAAGTTATTTGAAGAGTTCTTTGGTACTGAAAAAATGACATCGAATATCCATTCATTAACTCATCTTGCTCGATGTGTAATGAACTGGGGTCCTTCTTGGGTGCACAATGCTTTTATTTTTGAGGCTTGGAACCGGAATATTATTGAATCTCAAATATAAATAATAATAATTGTATATTAATAATAATATTAATAAATAAATAAATAAATCTTTCCTTTCACTTAAGCCACACCGTCCATCTTACGGTTAGCATTTTTTAACAAATATAAATAATGCAACATTTACGTAACAGGATATTTTGGTAGGAAAGGATTGAGAAAGGATTGTAGAGAGGAACTTTTTAATGTTAGTGTATAGAATATGTGAGAAAAAATTTATTAGATAGCTCGGACTGGGATTCGAACCCAGAATCTTCCGAAGACATGTCGGCTACTCTACTATTTGAGCTATCCGGTCTATACTAAATTTCCTTTCACTTGTTCTATATACATTAAGCCACACCTTCCATCTTACGGCTAGCATTTTTAACAAATATAAATAATGCTGTGAAGCGGGAAAGAATAGGAGTTACGGATAATTATTACGTGAAGCGTTCCAAGTATAAGTATAAGTAGTCCGAATGCTCGCGAAGATCAAATCGCCACACGTTTTCTGATGCAAAGATTTCTCAACACCAGCATTTGACAAGTCTATCGCTTCTGAAACAAGGGACTACATTGTTAAAAAACTTAAAGTTGTCGATGAAACTGTAGAAATAGGATTCGCTGATAAATTTGTTTTGAAAGAAAAACCTACGATTCGATCTTTAACTGAAGGCGAGCGCATTGTTCTATGTGCAGCTGGTTACACACCAGAAAAAATCAATATTTATGGACATATGCGATTGAATGGAATCAAATTTAGTAGCGTAAATCCTCAACTCCAAACCAAAGTTTCGAACTCGTTTGCATTCAATGAGCGTGATGAAGTTTTTTTTGAAATTAAAAAAATTGTCCAATTTCAAATAGATGATAATTTGATTTCAGGTTTGATTGCTCAGAATTTTTCACATGCTTGCTATGGATTTGATACTCAATTTATTCATGAAGTTGATAAAAATCATACCAACTTCATTCAAGAAACCTCTAGAATAAGACCAGCGATAAAAATAACAACCATCGGAGCAACATATGCAATCAAACTTGCAAACTGTTGGGAAACAGATTGATGGAGGATAAATTTTTCTATTTCCTGAACGTATTGTTGCGTAGAGTATAATTTTTGTTGATCATATAAATAATTATTTATTAGTGAATTTATTGATTTCCGAATATTTTACTAAAAATAATATTTTTCTATGTTTTGTATTTATGATAAATAATAAATTTTTTAAAATTAATTATCTCATACTAATTAATAACAAGACTCATTTTTTTTTTTTTTAATATAAATTGATTATTTTTAAAGGTAATGAATCCGTCCCAAACGTACTTTTGGTATGTTTTACTTTTGGTAAGTTTTTGTACACTAAAAAATATATGAATTGATATAATTTAATGTAAAATATCTATAGAATTTGAGATTTCATCAAGATTATATTTTGAAAATTGAGTCTTTAAGTATAATTTTTCTTCTTATATGCGTTCAAGGATACCATGCTTTATTTTATTATTAATTGTACATGAGATAAACAAACGGGAAAATACAGTGAAAGGAAAGCAATTCTACTGTGAATTGACAGCCAAAAAATTGTCGAATCGTCGTGAATTGACGGTGAAAATGTAGTGAATTGCTGGTCGAGTCGTAGTCAATTAACAACGTTACCACTATCATTTCCTGAAACATCGACCTCGAAATACTCATTCCCCGCAGTAGAAACATGGTGTATCGACGGTCGAAACGTCTTATTTTCATGAATTAGGGACAACTTTTCTTCAGTGGAACGATTATTTTGTCACTATTTACTCACCATCCTTAGATAGTGACGGAACGAAACAAATACACCAGTTTTTCACTGTGAATCGACTATACTAAAACCCTGAATATAACGTGAAACGACCGTATTATTAATCAACCGTGAATCGACGATGTTTTGGGTGTATGTCATTATACCCGCGTAGCATTATACCCGCGTAGCATTATACCCGTGTTGCAAAATACCCGCACAAAATGGCGGTGCCTAAGAAAAATACCGCAGTGACATCTGTGGGGTGCAAAAAAATAATATTTTTGAAATTTGCATGATCGAGGAGAAAATAAATTGTAGATGGCGCCAGGGTCAAACAAAATTCATTAAAAAAAAAGAGATGATAAAAATATAAGGAGTGAAAAATATCCCATTTGATCAGAACCAATACCATCGGTGTTCCAAGTATTTTCCTCCGTAGGTTTTCCCTAGATACAACGTAATATTAACCTCCGACCCTCCAATCAACTGCTCGTCGACGACCTGTCAGTGGAAAATACCCCGAAGTGTTTTCAGCCAAGGGAGTCACTGGAAAATTTTTTTAAAGTTATAAAATACTCTACCGCGTATACCTTTCCTTAAATTAAAGTGTCCAGGTGTTTTCCTCCGTAAGTTTCTCCTGGATACACCTGAATATTAACCTCCGACCTTCCGATCAATTGGCCGTCAACGACCTGACCTTGAAAGAGACCCCCAAGTGTTTTTAATCAAGGGAGTCACTTAAAAATGTTTTTACAATTATAAATTACTCTACCACGTATACTTTTCCTTAATTTAATGTGTCCAGGTATTTTCCTCCGTAGGTTTCCCCTGGATACATCTGAATATTAACCTCCGACCTTCTGATCAACTGTTCGTCAACGACCTGACCTTGAAAGAGACACCCAAGTGTGTTCAACCAAGGAAGACACTTGAAAATGTTTTTTAAGCTATAAATTACTCTACTGCGTATACTTTTCCTTAATTTAATGTGTCAAGGTGTTTTCCTTCGTAGGTTTCTCCTGATAACACCTGAATATTGATCTGAGACCTTCCGATCAACTGTTCGTCAATGACCTGACCTTGAAAAATAACCCCAAGTGTTTTAAGCCAAGGGAATCACTTAAAAATGTTTTGAAAGTTATAAATTACTCTACCACGTATACTTTTCTTTAATTTAATGTTTCCAGGTCTTTTCCTCCGTAGGTTTCCCCTGGATACATCTGAATATTAACCTCCGACCCTCTGATCAACTGTTTGTCGACGACCTGACCAAGAAAAATACACCCAAGTGTTTTTAGCCAAGGGAGTCAGTTAAAGGTGCTTTTAAAGTTAGAGGTTACCGCAAATACCTTCTCTTCATTTAAAGTGTCCAGGTGTTTTTTCTCGTAGGTTCACTTAGGAAACTTTTCATTACTTACCTTCAATCCTTTTAGTAACTCCTTGCCGACGACTTTACCTCAACAACGCCCCTTAAGAGTTTTTTACATACAAATATATGCACCCTTTATGTTACAATCATAAATAAAATTTTATTCTTATTCATGTTATACATATATTTTTATTATTTTTTCGTATCGAATTACTGTTAATTATTTTGTGAGTGACCACTTTGTTTCATTACTATTATTACTTTTTACTAAAACTAACTTTAATTTTGGTAAATCTTCCTTTACTGGAATTTTCTTCTTTGTTCCTATATGAATTGAAGAATTTAATCATTTATTATTCTAGGTCAAGTATAATAACACGAATATCTCTCAACTTCCTGCCTAGAAAAATGAAAATTTTCGAAAATCGGGAAGTTTTTGGTTTTATCCCGTTTTATCCCAGTTGATGCTATTCGAAAGGGTTTGACTGAACTTAAATTTTGAATTTACTTTTGATCAATTCAGACCGTTAGATTTCGAGAAATTGCAAAAAAACTAAAAAAAAAAATTTTTTCAAATGTCGTTTTTTTGGAATAATTTTTAAACGGCTTTACCGATCAATTATTAAAACTAATCGGTTCTTAACATAAAAAAAACTACGTCGATCGCCGCCAGTCCGGTCAAAATCGGTTGATTCGTTCGTGAGTTATCCTTGACGAAAGAAAACCGAAAAAAGCGTTTTTTCGGAATTACTCCGAAATTTGTCGTTCTATTAATTTAAACTTGAAGATCCGTTATGAAGCTTAAAAAACTGCGTCGAATGCCACCAACCGCGTGAAAATCAGTACATTCATTCAAAAGATATTGCGATTTGTAAATTCAAAAAATAGTGTTTCATCAAACTTCTATCAAACTTTTGAGCTCGAAGAGCTCAAAAGCTTACAAAAGCTGTTTTTTCGAGCTCGGAGAGCTCAAAATAATACACCAATTGTATTTATGAGCTCAAAGAGGTCAATAACGTCATTAGTGTTTTCAAGTGTTTCGGTATAAAATTGGCGGGTACTTGCAGGGATGTCCTTCAGGGTCAACCGTTTTCCTAATTTTTTTCTTTATAATAGAGAAGCAAAAAAAATCTCCCATAAATACCGCCATTATTGAAGGATGATGTTTAATAGTGTGGAATTTCACCCACTAAAAAAAACCTCTCTTCTTCCCCGTAGATGGTACGGAGATGACTGGATCGGAACCGCGTTAGCATTACTTCAATCCAGTCCGTGATGCGTCTCACGACGCCTACTTCTGGTTAGTGGTCCCTTCCTGCGGTTTATTCTGTTAAAAGGTACTGCGCGTAGGCTACGATAGCTGACCAGTTATATTATTTCTTGAGCATGCAGGATACCAAGCTCTATTGAGAGAGGGTGGTGCCAATAGTTTCTTCGGTGCTGCTTCTGTAGTCCTTTAACTTTATACACACGAAAAAAGTATGTTTCGCGTCGTCGATTTAGTCCGGGTAGCATTCGAACGACAGCGTGTGGTGCAGCCCCATCTTGAAGAAATAGGCGTTAAGCTATCCGTGTCCCGTCAATAGGTGGGTGAAGAAGAAGTCCGTGTCCCCGTGCTTCCGAGAAAGCTAGAAGTTAATCTTTCAGATCAGGTGCGCCGTCCATCTACCCATCTCTTCCGATGTCCATCGGTTCTGCCACTCTTGCTGCGTTTCCACCTTTACCCTCGTTCTTGCGTCATTCATGTTTTCGTCACTGTTTTTAGCGTCATAGAGTTTTGCTCTCTTGAACGCCAGTAAGTCGATGAGCACGGCTCCCGCAATGACAGTTTTAAGAGCTGGTCCCTATGAGTGCAGCTTTTCATTTCTCTTCTAAACGAATGCAACAAGGATAGTACCGTTTCTCGCCGTGAGTGCGACGCGAGAAAAAGATGGGACCAGTACTTAAGAGTCAATTGTTTTCCAATTTTTTTTTTTAATTTAATAAAACCAATACCTTCCCGATTTGTTAATATTTTCGATGTTTTCAGTGGCAAGTTATAACAATATTTCGACCTTTTTAATATTGAGCTATTGAATTCGGATTTTTCTTTATAATTTGAAATTTTATCACAATTTACCTGTCTTTTTGGAAACTTCCTTTTCTACTACTTTCTTTTCTGCATCGTCCTCTTCTGCAATTTCATTTTCCGTCAGTGCTGTTTTTGCAATTTTCTTTTCCGCAACTTCCTTTTCTCCAACTTCTTTTTCTTCCCGACAACTGTCTTTTTCGCAGTCCATATTCAGTGCATCATCTATTTTTTATATTTATATATATGTGATTTCAATAATGTGTCTCAAATTTATATATATATATATATATATATATATATATATATACCAATGATATTGTGCTACCATTCTCACAAAAAATTAAGGGAGCAAGAAAGAAATCTAAATTTTTGGGGGTTTTTAAAAGGCTGTAACTTGTAGAAATATGTTCGCACAGCAATTAAAAAGAAAAATTTGGAAAACGGTTGACCCTAAAGGCCATCCCTGCAACTTCCCGCTAATTCCGTTAACACCTAGGTGCTTAAAATTGCACCTACAAAGTTTTTGAGCTCTTCCAGCTCGAAAATACAATCTGTGTGTCCTTTTGAGCTCTCCGATCTCAAAAGTCTTATCAAAATTCGATGAAACACGATTTTTCTAATTTTTAAACTGCTGTAACTTTTTAATAAATTGACCGATTCTCACGCAGTTGGCGGCGATCGATGTGGTTTTTTGATCTCTATAAATGATTCAGAACAAAAAAATAAATCTGATGAAAAATTTCAGAGTTATTACAAAAAAACACTTTTTTCGATTTTTTTCGACAACGATATCTCACGGACGAATCAACCGATTTTGACGCTCTATGTGGCGATCGGTGCGGGATTTCAAGGTTAAGAGCTGATTAGTTTTTGAAGTTGATCGGTTCAGCCAATTCGGAGATATTTAAAAAAAATGAAAAAAAATCAATTTTTTTTGTCACTTTTTTTGCAATTTCTCGGAATCTACTGGTCTGAATCGGTTCAAATTTTCAGGAAATCTGATTTTGGCGAAGCCCTTTCGAATGACACCAACCGTGATGAAATCGGTCAAGCCATTTAAAAGTTAGAAGAGGTTTACACACACACACACACACACACACACACACACACACACACACACACACACACACACACACACACACACACACACACACACACACACATACATACATACAGACGTACGGACATCATCGTGAAAATAGTCAGGAAAGCTTTCTAGGACCTCGAAACGTCGAGATCCGATGAAAACTCAATTTTTGAAAAACGGGGTGAAAACAATAACTTCCCGATTATTAAAAATCTGAGATTTTAGCGGGAAGTTAAAAAACAAATTATAGCTCTAAGTGTCTAGTTTTTAGATCTGAGTTTTGGAAATTTTTTTTTGAGTAATCTTAAAAAAACCACCGAAAAAAGAGTTTTCGAAATTTTTTTGGTTTTTTTTAATCCATGGACTTGGAAAAAATTTTTTTAATTCAACCTCTACATGGACCGGATAACTTGTTTATTCAACTTTGATTTGTGTTTTTTTTTAAATCTTGATACAAGCATTTTTTGCTCAGATATCGGTGTTTGAATAGAAAAATATCATTTTCTCTTTGATTATAAATATCTCAGCATCCAATGATCGCACAAAAAATTTAAGGATGGTTTCGAAAACTTGAATAAATTTCCTACAAGGATTGACTATTGATTTTTTGAAGAAAAATTTTTTTCAATCATTACATAAATTTGAAAAAGCAACCAAAAAGTGGCTTTTCAAGGTTTTTGGATACTCAAGCGCCTAATCAAAAATATCGTGGAGACCATTAATGTTAATTGTACCTTTCACAATTCAATATACCTACAAATACTCTAAGATGTTTCAATTTGATCCAGCTAATCTTTTTTTTTCCCACTCGATTGATTATTTGAAAAAATTAAAGGAGCAAAATTTTTGCTCCGGAAAAGTCACCATTTTTTTTACAAAGAAAATAATTTTTCTTTCAATTTTTGCATCTGTGACTTAATTAATTTAAAAAAAAACAAGTTTGAAATTTTGTGAAAAAAAATTCGAAAATTTTTGAAAAAAAAAATTTTTTTTTTTAACAATTTTTTTTTCAATTGTTTAAGAATTAAAAAATTTAGCGACTCATTCTCTTATTTATTTTCCTTTTCCGCACTTTCCCAGACGATCCTCAAATTATCGATAAGTGTGCCCTTCTTCCACCACAGTCACTAACTGAGAGACCAATAACACGAATAAATGCCACCTAGGCATTATAAAGAAATTTATGATTAGGAAAATTAAAGTGCGAAAAAATTGAAAGGAAGAAAATCAGTGAGAAAATAAGTCGCTACATTTTTTTAAATCTTAGCCAATTTTAATGATTGAAAAAATTTTTTTTTTTCAAAAAATCAATAGCCAATCCTTGTAGTGAATTTATTCGAGTTTTCGAAACCATCCTTGGACTTTTTATGCGATTATTAATTGCTGAGATATTGATAATCAAAGACAAAATAATCTTTTTCCATTAAAACACCGATATCTCAGGAAAAAATAATTATATCAAGATTTCTAAAAAAAAAACAAATCAAAGCAAAATAACCAAGTTATCCGGTTCACATAGAGTTAAGTCAAAAAAGTTTTTTCCAAGTTCGTAGATTAAAAAAAAATAAAAAATTTCAGATCTAAAAACTAGACACTTAGAGCTACAATTTGCTTTTTTTAACTTCCCACTAGGAAAATTGAAAATTTTCCAAAATCGGGAAGTTATTGGTTTTACCCAGTTTTTCGAAAATCGAGTTCTCAACAGATCTTGACGTTTTGAGGTCCTAAGAAGCGTCCTAAGAACTTCCCTGATTATTTTGGCGATGATGTCCGTATGTCTGTGTGTGTGTGTGTGTGTATGTGTGTGTTTGTTTTTTTTTTTTTTTGCCGTTAGGGGGGGTAGTTCTTTTACGTATTCTAGGCATAGTTGTTGGCCTGGATATGTGGCGACTCGACGCAGCGTCATACTAAAACTCGACGCTAACGACCCCTACCCACAAACCCTAAACCCCTTTCCTCTTTCCTCTAATCCCTCATGGAAACCGCCGTCAGGCATTACTTCGTGAGGGGAGGATCTAGCTACTGCTCTTCCTTCTGATGGCTAAGGTGTTAACTACCTTCCTTCTATACTCTGCTATTTGCTCTTCTTCTTTCGGTGAAACGCAAGTCTTTGAGGACTTCTGTTGCAAACGCGTTGGTAGCGTTCCAGGCAGCTTCTGATAACAACATTGCTTCCACTAGTGAATCTGGTGGCAATCTCTAGTTCAGGATCCTCTCCAGCTCTTCACGCTGTGGGTCGAAACGAGAACATACAAAGAAGACGTGCTCCGCATCTTCAGCAACTCCCGGGCAGGTCGGGCACTCCGAAGAGTCATCGTACTTGAAGCGGTGTAGATACTCTCGGAAACACCCACGTCCCGACAACATCTGCGTAAGATAGTAATTGAACTCACCGTG
>CAJNRD030001121.1:11243886-11265499 GCA_905319865.3 Cotesia congregata | reverse complement strand
CGTTTTTATTCTTGTTTGTTTCCTGTAAATTACTCATACTTTTTTGGTTTACCAGTGCATCGTACGGAGTGGAGCGGGTTGCTATAACTAGGAACGGGTGTACCCTCGGAGATAGTACCCCTACCCCGGTTCCCTGAGGCCTAGCCGACACTTAGCTAGTCCCGGAATACACGGACGGACTAGATTCGCTCGGGGCGGTGAAGATTCCGATCTTTAACACTCACTGCGTACTTCCTGATCGAGGCCCGAAGTGACTGGCTCCTGATCCACTACTGCAACTTACACCTCGGTAGAGCAAGCTCACATCAGCCGTGGCCTGCATCGTCGGAAACTAAGATATAGGTTCCGGACACTCCCAGTGAGTTACAGCAGGGACCGATCGTCTTTTTAGGTCAGTTAGTGTGACCAACCCATTAAAGGGGAGTTTTGTCCACGGGAGCGTATTTTGTTTGGTTATTTTGCTTGGCTCCTACCCGCTGTACCTCATCAACTGAGAGATTATCCAAGTGTCATCCAAGGACAGCGAGTGTCAACCCATCCGCTACGGGGAGACGCGCCTGGTAGCAGTTTCTCCTCTGCCGCAGGTGTGTGTGTGTGTGTGTGTGTGTGTGTGTGTGCGTGCGTGTGTGTGTGTGTGTGTGTGTGTGTGTGTGTGTGTGTGTGTGTGTGTGTGTGTGTGTAAACCTCTCATAACTTTCGAACGGCTTGACCGATTTGATCGCGGTTGGTGCCATTCGAAAGGGTTCGAATGAACTTAGATTTTGAATACAAGTTGGACTGATTCGGACCTATAGATGTTGAGAAATCTTTTGGTTTTTTTTTTTAATAACATTCAAACGGTTCGACCAATCAGTTCCAAAAACTCATCAGCTTTCAACATCGAAAAACAACGTCGACCACCACCAAGCCGATCAAAATCGGTCGATTCGTTCGTGAGTTATCGTTAACGAAAGAAATCGAAAAAAAGTGTTTTTTTTCGAATTACACCGAAATTTCTGGTCTGATCAATTTGTGTTTGAAAATATATCATAGAATTTGAAAAACTGCATTGAATGCCGCCAGTCGCGTGAAATTCGATTGATTCATTGAAAAGACTGCTGTTCGAAAATTCAAAAAATAGTGGTCTATAAAAATTCTATCAGACTTTTGAGCTCGAAGAGCTTAAGAACATCATAAGTGCAATTTTGAGCGCTTAATTACGAAAGTAGCGGGAAGTTGTAGGGATGGCCTTCAGGGTCAACCTTTTTCCTAATTTTTTTACTTTGTTTTACAATCATTTCCCTCAGAGTTACCGCTCGTTGTAAATCACCCAAAAATGTTATTATTGTATTTATTTTTAAAATAACTCTTAAATTTAAATTTTCGCTTTCATTTTATCAGTATAAATTTAGCTTACTTTTTCTAAAATTAATGAAACCAGTCGTGAACTCTAAAAACTGCATTGGCGTTATTTCTTTTGCTTTTAATTTTTCGCAATAGTTTTTTAATTTCATTGATTTATTGCGATTTTCAACCTGTCCTCGTCGACACGTTTTGTTGGCCATCACCGCTTCCCACCTCCTGTACGCCTTATTCTGTTCTTTTAATAACTTATCTGCCAAAATTAACAATCAATTAAAAAGTATTTTCTATCAGATAAGTGTTGTCCATGAAAACTAGCAAATTTATTATTATTACGAGTATATAGACTAGAGAGGGCCAAACAAATCAATTTTTTTTTGTTCTTTGTTACATTGAAAATATTATTTGGGATGAAAAAATAAATATTGTGAGCATTTGAGCCCTTAATATTAATATTAAGAGGTCTATCATCGCAATTTTTGATTTTTTTTCCAGAACTGGATTTTCTCATAACTCCTAAACCATTAACCCTTTAATTTTCTGGAAGCGCAATAAATCTCAGTGTGGGCTGTGAGGGGAGAAAGCCAAATCATAGTCCGTTATGCGGTTATGTAAAAGACGGTTTAGTTGTAATAGTGTGTCTATGCGTCCCTTTTTACTACTTTTCTGGCCCCCTCTCCAGGAAAAAGACTATAGCTCTCTCACTTAAAGAAAAAGACATATGACTCGAATGAAGAGTAAGGGTTCAAGGTCGAACATTAAAGGGTTAAGGTAAACGAAATTGACTCAGAGACATTTTTTTAAAGAGAATTTCTGGAGGTTCGAGCGAATCTAATGTAAAAAATAATTTCCAACTTTGAGCTTTGAAATTAAGTATACGTATAAGTAAATACATAATTTATCTAATCCCAAAATTTAAAAAAGATTCACGGTTTAGTTACTTAGATATTAAATTTCAAAAATCACATATTTTATCTCCTCATACATGGGCTCTTGTGGCGGACAAACTTTTGTCGAAACTTTAATTATTTATTTCAATATTAACCTCCCAACTTTAACGGATGAAAAACTACACACATGAAACTTGGATTATTGCAAAATATAAAAACAATTTAATAATAATACATTACCGATATAATTTTTGAAATATTTGAAGATATATTTTATGTTTGTAACTTCTTTATCGTCAGCTATTTATCTGAATAAAGATTTTACAACATCGCGACAACAGCTGAGCAAAAAGAAAAGAAATATAGAAATATAGTTACGGAGAAAGAA
Organism: Cotesia congregata; assembly: GCA_905319865.3. Classification (NCBI taxonomy): domain Eukaryota; kingdom Metazoa; phylum Arthropoda; class Insecta; order Hymenoptera; family Braconidae; genus Cotesia; species Cotesia congregata. The sequence goes on along the minus strand of CAJNRD030001121.1, from coordinate 11,262,880 downwards.
AGGTTTAACTCACACACTCATGAACGTCTGTGTAATGGGTATAATCAAACGCACTATTGCCAAATCTGTTTATTTATTCCGGCAAGTAATAAATACCAAAGTCATTTTATTATTTTACTTTATTATATAAGTAAAAATCATCAATTATTAAATTGTTTAAATTATTTTAAATTAAAATTAAGAATTTTCACGAATATTGGGAAGACTAAAATTTAAAAAAAATTTTAACATTATTTTGAATCATTAGTTACGCTCGAACTTCCTTAATGATCTACAAAAAAAAAAACCGATTGAAATTTTTTGTCAGATGAACTGTTATTTCATAATCACGCCTTTAAAATTGGTATGACTTCACACTTTGATATTTTAATTTTGGAATTTTTTAATTTACTTAAAAATCAGTATCCAGAAAAAATTCAAAATAGAAGTTCTGAAAGGGTATTTAATCCACTACAAAAAACGTGTCTTAACACTTTTAGCTAAATGCACCGTTTAAAAGTTATTCAAAGTTAAAATTGAAGTCAAAATGAAATTTTTGTTTTTTTCGCTGTAGATTTAATTTTTTCGGGCCCGTTGAAAAACCTTTAATCTTTTTAAAGATGATTATTTTTATTTCATCAAGTAAATACGAAAAATTTGAAAAAATTCAACCTCTATTTTGAATTTTTTCCGGATACTGATTTTTAAGTGAATTACAAAATTCCAAAGTTAAAGAATCATAGTGTGAAATCATACCAATTTTGAAGGCGGGGTTATGAAATAACGGTTCATCTAATAAAAATTTTAATCAGTTTTTTTTTGGTAGACCATTAAATTTTCTTAAAAAAATGTCTCCGAGTCTATTTCGTTTATCTTGATGGTTTCGGAGTTATGAAACAAAATCCCGTTCTGGAAAAATAAATCAAAAATTGTGATGATAGATCTATTAATATTAATATCAAGAGCTCAAATTCTCACAATATTTTTTTTGTCATCCTAAATAATATTTTCAATATAGCTACCAAAAAAAAGTAGTTGATTTTTTTGGCCCAATCTAATATAGACTAACCTCTGTAACTTTTCGCTAATTTTTAACTCAAATCGTTGTACATATTGCTTATATGATATTTTTTGAGCGTTTTAAGCACTGAAATATTAAATTTGTGTTATTATTAGCACGTTAAACTATAACCTATTACTGTTTGTGCTGGTATAATTCGAGATATCCCATAAATAACAATTCTGACAAACAAAAAAGTGCTTTCTTTGAAATAACTTTCAAACTACTTTACCGATCGATTCCAAAAACTTATCAGCTCTTAACTTGAAGAAACCATATCAATCATTGCCAGGCCAATCAAAATCGGTTGACTAATTCTTGAAATATCGTGAATGAAAAAAATCGATAAAATTGATTTTTATAAAAAAACTAAATAATTTTTTATCTGATCTATTCGCGGTTTAAAATTCTTTATAGAACTCAAAAAATTGCATCGACTGCTGTCAACCGCGTAAAAATTGGTTACTCAAAAGTTATAGCAGATTGAAAATTAAAAAATTTATATTTCGTTAAACGTCCATTAAACTATTGAGTTCGAAGAGGACAAAAGCATAGGACAGTTGTCTCTTAGAACTCGGAGAGTTCAAAATTACGAAAAACATCTCTTTGAGCTTGATGAGCTCATAATCAATGTAATGAGTGAAATTTTGAGCGTTTAGGAATATAATTAGCGAGAAGTTATAGGCATGGCCCGTTGGATGAACTATTTTACTTATTTCTTTATTTAACTTTCGAGCTTGAAAGTGTGAATTATTGTGACGCGACCGTTGATTCACGACAACTGATTTGAAGACAATTGATCAGCACGACAACTGATCCGCCGACAGTTCATCCACACGACAATTAATCCGCACGACAATTGATCCGATAATCGCTAGAGTTGGGGGGGGGGGGGCGAAGCCCCCAACTTTAATGACTCTATTAATTTTTATTGTATTGAATATATTAATTGAATCGTTGGGTTCTAGACTCGAAGCCCTGGCGGGGGTTGGGAGGCGGAGCTCCCCAATTAAATGACTCTATAAACAAGCTTATGTGTTGGTCATGTCGATAAACACACACAATCACCATGATAAAAGTGCATAACACGGTAACAAGGTTATGTCTTGGTCTTATGTCGAATAAACACACACAACAACTATGATAAAAGGGCATAACACAGTAACAAGATTATGTGTTGGTCTTATGGCGAATAAACACACACAACAACCATGATAAAAGGGCACAACACGGTAGCGTTAATAATCTAATGGATCAAGTATCGTGATGAGCGATTATGCCCTGAATAAAAAAAAGTATTGAGACAAAGAAAAAAGGATTGAAAAGTATTGGATTGACTAGAAAACCAATACTTTTTTCTTTGTCTCAATACTTTTTTTTTTATCAGGGTGTGAAAGATGTTGTCCGTGGATCAAATGTCGTAACTATGAATTGTCCGCGGATCAATTGGTTTGGAACCGTAAGTTATACATCTATTTGAGCTCACAGAGCTTCAACTAGCACTAATTTCAGATTTTTGAGCTCGAGGACCTCAAAAACGTCGTAATAAATAGAATTTCTACCGTTTGCGCTTGAAATTAGCGAGAAGTTACGGAGAGGACCTAAAATGTGAACCGCTTTACAAATTTTTTTAAATAAAATAGTCTCAAATTAAGTTCTAAGTGTTTTGCGTTTGAAATTAGGGAAAAGTTGGAGGTACGGTCTACACAGAAACAAAATGTTCTTAAATCAAGTATGTTACTTTGAAGATTTGAGTACAAAAATTCTTGAACTAAGAAATTTTTACTTGGTTCAAGTAAATGGTACTTGATTCAAGAAATTTTCGTCTTGATTCAAGACAATTATCCTCTTCAAAATTATTTTCTTGGTTCAAAAATTTTCTTTTCAAATCAAGTTAATTTTTTTTCCAGTGTATATAGAGTAAACCATTCTACTAATTACTTTCAATTAAATGTCATTACAAATTATAGCAATACTTGTAAAAGTCCAAATAGAGGGACGTTTGCCGAAAGCACTGTTTAGGTCTCGATTCCATGATTCTGTCGCGTTGTTGGTCCTTCTGATGTTGGTGAATTGGGACCATTCTTCAGGCTTTCGCATTTTTATCCATTGTTTGATAAAGTAATTTAAAAATCTCTTCATTCTCTTAAAAACCTCGAGATTTTTGATCCTTTCCAAAATTGTTATAAGCGCATCAGGGATATCTTTGCCGGGTAGAAATGCCAATGCCATCAGCTGGCGTAAAATATCTTCAATTTCTAAATCTATTGAAGTAACAGTCGCAGGCTTGGTTTTTGATGGTCGTTGTATTGCTCCAAGTCTTTGGGCATTTTTTATAATGGCCTAAAAGATGTTATAAATTGTTGAGAAGATTTATATGTAAAAAATAAAAAGCAGACAGCATTTGGCAGATGACATCTTTAAAACGAATCAAAAAATCAACGTGTAAGCCTTTTGAGTAAGCATTATATATTAACTAAGTAAATTTATTGAGTAATTTTGAATTTAGATGAATAGTATATTACACATCAAGGGAAGAAAAGTAAGAAATGTCTAAGATCACATGTAATTGTTGACTGAGGCGAAGCCGAGGTTATTAAACATGTGACCTGAGGCTTTCTTATTTACTTCTCTAGGTGTGTAATATACTATTAGGATCAAGTGAAGAAAACTATTTTTTTGTCCGACGAAGGCAGATAGCGGCAACTTTGCTTAGTGCAGCGGGACGAAAGTTGCCACTTTCCGCCTGAAGGGAATAGTATATTACACACCTAGGGAAGTTAAGTAAGAAATGTCTCAGATCACATGTTTATTGACCTCGGCTTCGCCTCGGACAACAATTACATGTGATCTGTGTGTAAATAGTATATTACACACCGAGGGAAGTAAAGTAAGAAATTTCTCAGATCACATGTAATTGTAAAAGAAACATGTGATCTGAGGCTTTCTTATTTACTTCCCGAGGAGTGTATGCTATTTTTTTGCTCGACGAAGGCAGAAAGTGGCAATTTCATTTAGCGCAGCGGGCCGAAATTTGATGCTTTCTGCCCGTCGAGCAAAAAATACTATTTTTGCTCGACGAAGGCAGGAAGCGGTAACTTTCGATTAAATAGTTTTATATTGTCATTTGCTATATAAGTAACAGAATTATAATAGGTCGTTACAGTTAACGGTTAGAATGACAATTGTAAGGCCCAGTTTTTCAATCCAGGATAAAATTTCATCCAATGATAAAATATATCTATACATTTCATATATATAGATGTACTGGCAATAATAATTTTATTCTGGATAAAGTTTTATCTCGGATTGAAAAACTAGCCCTAAAGGTATAATAGTATATTACACACCGAGGGAAGTAAAGTAAGAAATTTCTCAGATCACATGTAATTGTAAAAGAAACATGTGATCTGAGGCTTTCTTATTTACTTCCCGAGGAGTGTATGCTATTTTTTTGCTCGACGAAGGCAGAAAGTGGCAATTTCATTTAGCGCAGCGGGCCGAAATTTGATGCTTTCTGCCCGTCGAGCAAAAAATACTATTTTTGCTCGACGAAGGCAGGAAGCGGTACTTTCGTTTAGCGCAGCGGGCAGAAAGTTGACGCTTTCTACCCGTCGAGCAAAAAAAATAGTATAATATTTCTTACCTAGGGCAGGAAAATAAGAAATGTCTCAGATCACATGTAATTGTTGACCGAGGCAAAGCCAAGGTCGACAAACATGTATCTGAGGTTTTCTTATTTCCTGCCCGTGGTGAGAATACTATTTTTCTTATCTCCGGGCGGAAAGTGTCAATTTTCCTCCCACTGCGCTAAACGAAAATGCCGCTTTCCGCCTCCGTCGAGGAGAAAAATAGTATACACACCACGGGCAGTAAATAAGAAAGCCTCAGATCACATGTTTATTGACCTCGGCTTCGCCTCGGACAACAATTACATGTGATCTGAGACATTTCTTATTTTCCTGCCCTAGGTGAGTAATGTACAATTTAAAAATCCTCCTCCAAAGATAATTGCGGGGGCGTTAACGATGAATAATTCACGTCCTTAAACTATAGCTTCTATAGATCCAAAATTTGGTAGGAATCTTCTATATATATTAGGGTGTTTCAAAAAAAGACGAAATTTTGTTTTTTTCTTTTGGTGTCTAAAAATTGATAGTATACCTAAAAATAAAAATTTTGGCGCCCATATGAGCTCTTAATATCAATAGTAAGGTTCGCCTGTATCGATTTCTTTATTTTCCATTTAAATAACACGGGAAAAATTTTTTTTAATTTTTTAATTTTTATTACTTTGGAACGGTTCATCGTAATAACAATCTGAAAAATGGTATTTGTAGGAAATTTTACGCTCTACAAAAAAAGTTTGAAGACCAAAGTTCCTCAGATTACCGGCTTCAAAGATATCCGCGGTCAAAGATAACACTAATAAAAAATTTCAAATATTTTCCAATAAAACTACAAAAAACTATCATATGCCATATTTTTATCATTTTTTTATGTAAAATTACTTTAATTTCGTTAACCTGAGACTGTAAACTTTTGTTTTTTACTAATTAATTCTATACTTAACTCACGAAATGCACTAATATATAAGGGGCATTCCACGCCAAATCGGACGGTTTCAAAAATTTAAATTTTAGAAATTCTCAATTTTTTGGTATTTTTTGGTACCCCCCTTAAAGAGGCCTCCTGATAAATTTTGAGATTTTTTTGATCACTGGTTCAAAAAATATCGAATTTTCAAAAAAACCGTTCTTTTTTTGGTTTTTTGCTCGTAACTTTTTTAATAATGGTCGAAATTCAAAATTTTTTTTTCAAAATTTTTGTTTTTAAATGCTCTTTTCAGAAAAAAATATAAAAAAAAATTCTAATTATTTTTCATTAAGATTTTTTAATTTTAAGTTTTTAATCATGTTTTACAAATTGTGTGCATCCGTCGATTTTTTTGAAAATTTGCTATTTTGAACTTCTATTTTTTCTTCAACTTTTAAGGGGGTATTCTGGTCTAGAAATTTGAAAAATTCGAATTATTTTTTTTCGCATATCTGCACAGTTTAGACCCTTAAAAATATGTCCTTGAGTGGATTTTTCAAAATCCGAATTATTTTCGGAGATATCGAGGATTTTGTGACGCAGCTGCTTCTGCTTCTGCTTCTTCAATAGAAGGCAGAACAGCTCGATTAGCAGAAAGAACTTCGCAAAACATCGAGTAGGAAGTAGAAGAAGGCTCAATTTACGGATCTGGGATTCGCGATTAATCCAAAGTGAATATTAAATATTATTATGAGTTATTTTACTGAAATCGTTTCTAAAACTTTAAACGCGATTTTCTCGAAACTACTTTTTTTAAAGTGGTTGACATGATATATTAAGTTCTACCGCACCGATTCCTTTGAAATTAAGTGGGAATTTGCTTTATATATCTCTCTATCGCGTCTGCTACGGATTTCAAAAAATTTCAATTTGGAGTATTTTTAAAAAATTCGAAAAGGTCAAAAAAAAGGGTAAAAAAATTGATATTTTATGTCGACGCCATTTTGGGAATTTTTTTTTTTTTTTGCTATAGTCAACGCAATAGCGACATTTTTACAGATTGAGAATTTTTCAATTTTTTTTGTTTTATATCACTACAAGGGCTGGAATCATGTCAACCAGAGGGCACCGTTTTTTTTGTAGCCCCCACTTCACCGCCCTGTAATTTGTCAAATTTATCATTTTTTTTTTTTTTTTAATTTTTTTTTATATTCTTGAAATGTCAATAAACATCATATAAAAAAACGGATAGTAAAAATGTTTTTCATTTTTTTTTATGTTAGTTTGAAAAAAGCCTAAAATTTAGGCTTCTAGACCAGAATACCCCCTTAACTTGAATCAAATGAAATAAACTTAAATCAAGAAAAATTTCTTAATTTGAGAATTTTTCTACTCACATTAAAAAAATGAAGTTTTTCAAAATTATTTGCTTTTTTTTTTTCAGTCTATGTAATTAAATAAATGAACGTCTTACCATTCTCAAAACCCAAAAGTATAACATCAATAAACATTTTTATACTTGTAATAATTCTATCATACTCCCATCTTGATGTTTTCTTCCGTTGGTTTGTATTCGGTTCTTCAATCAGATGAACAAACAATATTGAACCTATCCAAAAAGTCATATTATTATATCATCTGGAACTTGGGGCAAAACAATTTTAAAAATAAAAAGAGAGCGAAATTCACACAACAATGCCTAGCAATAAAACAATAGCGAACAAATTTGCGAGTATGAATTAATATTATAGCCTCTAGATATTGAATGTCGAAACAAAAATAAGTTTGGTAGCAAAAACACGTGTGTTTATGTCGGAGAACTCTTAAATTAGCTGTAAAATAAAATATAAAAATTTTATTATTTATTTAATGCATTTGCGAATGTTTAAAAAAATTTTTAAAATACTAACTAAAAAAATAAGACAAAAATAAAGATAAAATTTAAGATGAAGTTCAATGAAATAAATTAGAAAAAATACTAATTAGTAAAATCACCAAAACTAAAAAAATAGATAATCCTTTAGTAAAAAGTTGATGTGACGTTTTCATTGTTTTCGCTTTTCGTTGCTATGGTGACCTTTCTTGGCAATGGTTATCATAGCAACGGTTACCATGGCAACGGTTAAATATTAATTAGTAAAATTTGTAAAAATATTATTGATTAATTAAATTGTCGATAATAAAAACATTTTGACAGAAGCGCGTTCAATTTTCTAGTATAATAAATAAAAATTTGATTAATTTAAAATACAATTACCAAAACTGAGCAATAAAAATTTACTCAATGCAACATGGCATTTGATTGGTGTATTTTCATCAACATCTGGCAAAGAATACCGTTTTATATTGAAAACACTAAAATAAAAACTTTCATCATCTTCTGGATCATTAAATATAATTTTTAATTGAACTACTTTGAATATTTTATTTCTTCTTCGTACTATTGATACCTGTAATATACAACTTTAATTAATAATCGAACTAATAAAATAAAGACTACTTTTTTTTAACTACTTTTCAGTCACTTACAATTTCTGCATTTGTAGAGATTTCAATTATTTCAAATCCGAAGGAATTAAATTTTCTCGGCAAATTTACTATGATTGTATCTTGAACGATTACTTCATCAAAAACACCTTCTAAGTCAATGATAAATTTTACTGCTGTTATTTCCAGATGGTTGGTAATTAAAAATAAGAAGCTTTTGTTCATCCTGAAATCAAAATTGTATTGAATTTTAATTTATAAGCAGTTTTTTTTTATTTTTATTAAAAATAAAATATTTTTAATTAATTTGCACTTTTCATTTCTGTTAAATATTTTTTTTTCAGTGTGTTCCTAAATTTTATTGAAACTTACGAGAAAATATGATGACGATTATCAAAAGCATCAGCACCTACGATTTGTCCACTTTCCAAATTCCAGCAAATTAGTTGGCTGTTATCAGAAGTAATTCCAATAATTAATTTGAGGTCAGCATTAACATTCCAAAATGTAAGATCTTTTACAAAATCGGTGTCCTCGTTGCGAAATTCTATTGGATCACCATTAAAATTATGAGGTTTCAAAAAGATTCCTGCTGCATTTGTTGAATATATCAAATTACCACCTGCAACATTAAATTATCGATATTATTAAGAAAAGAAGAGAATAAGAAAAATTTTGTTAAAATTTCTTTAAAAAAAAAAATGGGCATTGTTAAAATGCATTTTTTTTCGGGATATGATAGTTTTTTGTAGTTTTATTGGAAAATATTTGAAATTTTTTATTAGTGTTATCTTTGACCGCGGATATCTTTGAAGCCGTTAATCTGAGGAACTTTGGTCTTCAAACGTTTTTTGTAGAGCGTAAAATTTCCTACAAATATCATTTTTCAGATTGCTATTACGATGAACCGTTCCAAAGTAATAAAAATTAAAAAATTAAAAAAAATTTTTCCCGTGTTATTTAAATGGAAAATAAAGAAATGGATACAGGCGAACCTTACTATTGATATTAAGAGCTCATATGGGCGCCAAAATTTTTGTTTTTAGGTATACTATCAATTTTTAGACACCAAAAGGAAAAAAAAAAATTTCGTCTTTTTTTGAAACACCCTAATATATATATATTATATTGAGACAAAAAAAAATTTTTAGTTTTTTTGGCTAAAGAAATTCCCTTTTTAGTAGTGTCAAAAAATTGTAAAATGTACGTAAGTTTTACAATCTCTCAGGTCTGAACTTTGAAAAGCATCATTTTCGCAATGTTTAATTTAAGGTACAGTACGGTTACGAAAACAATATTTCAACAAATCTTTAAAACTTTAAAAATAAGTAATTAAATGCATAATAGACGCCCGGTAAAAATTCGAAATTGATTCACAGAGTCAAATAAACGATAATTACAGTTTAGAATATTTTAACACAGGTGGTGTAGGAGAAAGAAGAGAAAACCGTACATTTTAATAAAGGCATTTCAAGAACTTAGTTAAAAACTAAAATTTATTAAAATAATGTATGCATAATTGACTCAAAAAAATCCTGAATTCTGAATCACGTAATTTTCTAGAAATTATCGATAAACTAGTCACCTAAACAAACAATGTCTTAAGTGGAAGAAAGTGAGCAAGTCAGAGTGACAGAGGTAGTGAGTGAAAAAGACGGTACAAACTATATATCGCGGAGGAACTATCTGAATAAAAAATAGATGTCACAAAACTCCAATCACGTGATTGGTACTAAGGATACTGCGGGGGTGTAACATTATAAAAAATTTGATAAGTCAAAGGGAAGGGGGCACTCTCATGAAAAATATACAAGTTAATAACTAACAATAGATATTAATATTATAAGTGTTTGAACTACAGTTTATAACAAACATTAATGTGTTAGATAACAAAAGTCTACATTAATTTTAATGTTTAATGTCAAGTAAACCAAAGGAAACTGAAAAGACATTGTAGGAGCGTTACACGGAGAGAATTTTATATTAACGATAACCATCCCTATTTTGTAGCTTCTACTATCCAGAATGGTTATTAACTTTTACAACGTTAAGATGATAAATGCAACTGTCAAGGGTCAGAATATAATAACATTCTAATGTTTGACATAAGAGTGAGTATTGAAAAAAGTGTATCTATATTATTAAAAGAATAACAAAAATTTTGTCTCCAGGATAGTCATATGATAAAATCGGTTTTTTTTTTTATGAAATTTAGTGTCATAGCAAAGGCCTTGACTTGAATTTCCGCCTTTTCAAGGTTTCATATTATTCTCATCAATAGTTATTTTATCATGATGAGTATTTAGGCTGCATTCGAAAATGCTCCATTTCTAGATATATAATTAAGAAATTACCTAGTATCTTGTTAGCTATTGACATTTTTAAAGATATAAGCTCATCCCAAAATTACACTCATCGATACCTTTCATTTAAGTACCCACATCAATTTTTCATATATTTTATATATTTATATATATTATAAATATATATAATATACAGTAGTCACGTATTGACTAATTATATTACTAGCTGCGATGGTAATAATTACCATCATGATTGTAGAATTTACAATCAACATGATTTTAGCGGTTAACATATATTATGATTAAGTTTACCATCTTTAAGTTACCAGCCAGATGGTAATAATTATTATCCAGATGGTAAATGTAACTATCTGGATGGTTCAGTTAACAATTTGGATAGTTTTTGCAATAATTTATACTAAGTACGGCTGCCCAATTTTAAAACACAGTAACTGAAAAATTTTTATACCTGATTTTCTCTAGTATTGCTGCTTTTTTATAACTTTTAGAGCTCAATTTCAAGTATTTTTTCTTAAAAATATTTATATTCAATTATTTTATATTTACAAATCAAATTTTTCATCAATTTGGTGGGTAAACTTTTTTTTAATAAGAAAAATTGAAAAAGATTTTTAAATGTTAGTTACTGTGTTTTAAAATTGGGCAGCCGAGTAGCTGTTTTTACAATACTCGGATAGTTGTATTCATCATTAAATTCTCTCCGTGTAGATATTAAAAATTTTTCAATTATTTTTACTATCGTTTATTTTATAATTAATACTTATATGCTAGATATGATAAAGTTCAATATTCCTTTTTTAATTTAACGTGATACAAATCATGTGGGAGACAGAACTAGTATGCAATATAATCGTAAGACTTTGAAATTAAGTCAAGTAATTAATGTATAAATGTTGAATTTTATCAAAATAAGCTATCGTTAAGGGGACCCGGTGGTCTAGTGGCCTAAAATTTAAGCTATTTTAAAAATTTTATTTCTATATGAAGGTAATGACTAATGCTTTCAATTTTCTTTTTCACTTATCCTATTACTTATCAACTATACGAAAATGAAAATCAAAACAAAAAAAAATTTTTTTTTTAAATTAGAAAAATGGCGATGAAGTCCCCCTCTTCAAAACAAATGGACCAGACTTGTGCGTGGCGATTGATCTCTCCCTCTGATCTGAAATAAAAAAAAATGACAAATTTTTAATTAGTATAAGTATAGTTATCGTCGGAACTTGAATGAAAAAAAAAATATATTTGAAAAAATGGCGCGTAGTTAAAAGAATTTTTTGAAAACGAATTTCAGATTCGTACTTTTAACTACGCTCCATTTTGTCAAGTATTTTTTTTTCAATCTATTTCCGACGATAATTATACTTTGTAACAGAGTACTTTGTTACCACTGGTAGTTAGTTGAACCATTGCGAGTTCGGTAAAATATCGACGCGACACCAGTGCGCGATGGTCTCGGGCATTTAGATAGTAAGGAGTGGGGCGACGGGCCGAAGCAAGCACGAATGAAGCAGCGGCCGGCGAACAAGACAGAAGAGGTTGTACTACCGAACGTTCCGGACGCACTTTGGAAAACTCAGGTAATTATCCAGTCGCACGTTCATTTAATTGGAACGCAAGCGATGTGTAGTATTTATTAATTTGTTCAAATTGATAAATTACATCATACTAATCCTATTTGGTACGTCTAGGAATAATTGTTGCGGTTGTAAGGAGTACAATATCCCCGAGAGTACGAGCAACGACGAGGCGGCAGCAGACCCAAGCCGTAGCTGTGAATTTTGCGGGAAGCAGTTCGTCAGATTGCAAGGTACTTTGTCAAGTCTCGTGGGCAAAATTCGACTGTGGTTAGCACCCGGTCTTATTGACTCTTCTGGACAAGATTTTAATTGTTAATTGGGATTTATAAATTAAATTAATTGTTGGGTTTTATTAAATTAATTTAATTACTGGTTAGATAAAATTGCTAGAAAATCCTGTGGTCCGACACCCGGGAAATATTAGTTAACCTTGAGACGTAGTTGGTGTTGAGATAATTACGTGCCATTTTATATTCAGTTTTATTAAATTAAATTAATTAATTAGTGATAATTTCCGGTTAATTAAAATTATTAATAATAATATTCGGTTAATTAATTTTAAATTTATTGAACGTTAATCTGGAAAATTTTTATAAAGAAGTGGTGAAATAGTTTGTTACTACGCAGTACATTTTAACTGCGCGTCTAAAATCACAAGGTCACGTTTACTGGCGTCATATTTATTCTATTGTGTTGAAAATAGTCACCGGACAATTTCGTCAATTTGGCTAGATGATTTATAATTAATTTCAATAAGTTACGGTTGGGTTATGAGTGATAGAGAGTGGAATCGTGAATGAATAGCTTCTGAGATATGGTACGATCTTCCCTCTAGATCAGGAGTTATTATAAAATTGGTTATTGGTAATTCGGATATTGGTAAAGGAAAAGTGGAGGTCATGTGGTCCTCGTACCCGTGAATTATGGTACGGTTTCCCCTCTGTTTCGCGGGTATTAGTTAAGTAATTTTATTATGGAAAATTTGGCAATAGAATTTATAGAGTGCGTGTGAGTGTGATATTGTTGAATAAATAATTGGTAACCACGAATTATTGATTTTATTCATTTCCAGATAATTTCCTAAATCTCTCTACCCTGTAGATTATCTCTCATGTCTCTTACGGTTTCCAGGACACCGTTGTAACAACCTGGTGGCGCCTTAAATTTAATATCTTGTATAATAGTCTCATGGTATTTGGAGTTATCATCTAATTAATAATTTAGGCTGCTATTGAACGGCGGAAATAAAACTCCCCGTTACAACTTATACTAATTAAAAACCCATTTTTTTTTATTACAGATCAGAGGGAGAGATCAATCGACACACACCAGTCAAGTCCATTTTTTTTGGAGAGGGGGCGGACTTCAACGCCATTTTTCTAAGTTAAAAAAATTTTTTTTTTTTTATTTTCATTTTTGTGTAGTTGATAAGTAATAGAATAAGTTTAATAAAAATTTGAAAGCATTAGTCATTACCTTCACGTAAAAATAATATTTTTTAAAATAGTTCAAATTTTAGGCCGCGAGACTACCGGGTCCCCCAATGTAAAGCAATGAACTACAATAAATTACTAACTTTACAAATCTACAATAATTTTTAAATTTTAGCTAGCGTTTCTACATGAATATTTGAGAGGTTTAAATTTAATTACTTGACAGTAATGGAAATGACAAAGCTCGATTTTCACTCCAGGTAATAAACTTGTCAAGGCATTTCTCGTAGCTAACTCAAAATCAATATGTATTCTCGGTCGAAGGGTTTTAATTTCAGGAGATACCTTTTCTGAACATAAATGATCGATAATAACTTCATATGAGTTAGTACATTTGGATTCCATCAACGCATACAAAAAAGGTATCGCCTGCAGGAGTTATAAATTTTTTAATAACAATAACAGTAACGATAACAATAATAATAATAATAATAATAATAATAATAACCCGGCGGATAGATCACAACAAACGTGATATTGTGCTCTTCGACAAGGCTACTCGTGACATTTATGTCATAGAGTTTTCGGCCCTGGCTGAATACAACATCTCAGCCAAAGAAGAGCACAAAAGACAAATATATCAGGATCTCCTGTTTGAAATTGGCAAACTTTACCCAGGTTACCGTGTCAAGCTTGTCGTCCTGATTGTTGGCGTCCTTGGAGGGATGAAACAGTCTTTTGTATCCTCACTTGCCAGAGTTCCAGCTTGCTCATCAAAAGCTGAGTTCTTGGCAGTCAGGATGCAGAAGGCTGTGATACTAGGTTCCCTCCGTCTACTTAGGGAAATGACTTTGGCCTGCTGTGATCACTAATCGCCTTGTTGTGCGGAGTGGTCCAGCAGTGATGGATGGAGTTCAGGCTGGGCCCTCGGAGAGTCGGACTCCGGGGACAACCCCCCTGAGCATTTAATAACATAATAATAACAATAATAATAATAATAATAATAATAATAATAATAAAAAAGGCCATTCGGCAGCCGAAATGGAAGTAGATTTTTCAAATAAAGAAAATTGATTTTTAATGAAATTATATCAATACTTATAATGTATAATTTAATTCATGAATTAAACACAAAATTCAAATATAAACTTAAAACTATTTAGAACAAATTTCGGAAAGAAAATTATCTCGTGAAGAAAAAGTTTCTCGAATATTTATCAAACGATTGCAAAGATTATAAGATTTAAGTTATAAATGTCCAAATTTTTAGTAACTGCTTAAAAACAACATTTTCCAAGTTAATCTGAATTTTGAAACCGGATAAAATTTTAATTGAAGAAAACAATATTTAGAACTAATTTGTGACATATTTACTGACGACCTACCCGAAAACATTACAGGAAAGACTGATTAATATCGTAATTATTGAATTTACATCATGATTAAGCTATGATGAGGGACAATAAATCTAAAACGGCTGCAACAGTAAAACTGTTTCATTAAACGAACTCTAAAAGACGTAATATTGAGGCAATTACTACTTCTGAGTAGTGGAAATTGAAGCTTATTAAAAGAGCTTTTCGATACATTTGACCGAATTTTAATATCTTGTCTAGTTCAGTAATTATACCAAGTTGAAGTAGTAAAAACAGCAATTTTTATGATTTTTAGAATTTCAAAATCCTCTATATACATACATATATAAACTTTTGAACGAAGTACATATTCTAACTCAGCTCGACAAACTGAGTCAGAAAATGGCAAAATTTTTTAAAAGTTGCGCCATGAGTAGGGCTGCAATAGTCAGATTTTTATAAAATCTACTAATAATAATAAATATACAAATTTAATAAACAAATACTTCAGAATTGGAACAGAAATTAGATTTCTCAAAATATATCAGTTTGAATCGGCCCAAATTAAAATCAAAATCTAAGTTCAGTCAAGCCCTTTCGAATGGCACCAACTGCGATAGAACGCAGCTTGTCGCGTAAATAGCATCTATAACGTCCAACAGAACTCAATAAAACTTTACAATCTACACATTAAAATAAATTAACTTACCTGATTCCCTTTGTAAAATTGCCAAGTCATAAACTGACGAACATGCAATTTCTTCGGTCTGATGTTAAAAGTGGAGTCTATCGAAAATTTCGCGACACCTATTTCCGCATTGATCAATAGTTTTTTCAAATACTCAAGATCATAAAACATCACAGATATATTAGAGAATTTATCTGTTAATTTGACTGCTCGCAGGGTTCCATAATTGTACTTGAGAATTTTACCCGCCCATTTTTCTGAATTCAAGGAATCACAATAATCATTTAGGTTTTCTGGACATGGTGGAGTGATCTTATTGCGACTGCGGCTCATGGTAGACTTTTTATTATCGTAGCATAAGGGTGGGGCATTAGGATGACTACAAAAATTACGTATTTTTAGTAAATTTAATAGGAATTAAACTACTGCATTTGCTTACTCTGTAAAAAATTTTTTGGACTCGATGTGGTGTAAATGTTTCGGTGTAAAAGTTTTTAACACGTATGGTGTGAAAATCGCACTAAGTGTTATTTTAAATTTGAACGGTGTGAATTCTAAATTTTATACCATGGAGCGTATAAATGTATTTCTTGAAAATTTCTCATTAATTAATATAATTTGATTGTTTAGTTTCAAGCTTGTACGATATTAGAGGTCCTTTTTGAAAAGAAGTTTTCATTGTTTGATGTAATTCTCACCAATAGTTAATTTATGATGATAAGTATTTAAGCTGCATTTAAAAATGCTCTATTTCTATAGATACATAATTAAGAAATGACCTTGTATCTAGATTACTATTGACATGTTTAAAGATATAAGCTCATCCTGATGTTAGACTCATCAAGACCTTTCATTTGAGTACTCACATCAATTTTTTATATATTTATATATCTATACTTTTATACTAATACTAGCTGTTACCCGCCCGCTTCACTAGGCATTTATAGAATTGTATTTGTAGATTTAAACTTGAAATTTAATTGGAGTATTATATTGACTTACAGAGATTCCTAATTTTATCGAATTGGCATTTACCTTTTATCCATGTGATCATTCGAGCTAATATTTATAGTAACTTTCAATGTGCAATTAATATAAAATTCCCGTGACTTTCTTCAAAAAATGAATAATAATTGACATGAAGAAAAAAATTGGAAATGAACATTGAAAGTTTCAGTTAAAGTTACTGTAGGTCTCATAAGTGAAGTTGAAATCTGTCTAGCTCAAAGTGCAGCGAATTTTGCTGTTAATCAAAATTTCCTCCGTAATAAGAACAATTCATCGGTTAGTGAGCAGGAAAAATAAATGTATATTAATCTCTTAGTCCGTTGACTGAATAGCTATATGGAAAGTAAACTTTTGGAAACGTTAAAATGACTTTTTAGCCGCTGCCAAAGAGACGATTGTTGTAAGAAAATATAATTATTAAGAAAGAAAAATATTTAAATCGGTTGACCTTGGAGGCCATCCCTGTGATTTCCTGTTGCTCTTGAGATTCTATCAAATTTTATATCTGTAGGAACAATATGAATTTTTTGACAATCATCACTCCCGCACTTCTATGTAGGGGAGGAATTTCGTAAGATGCTATTCGAGACGATTTCTACATTATAAACAAACGGTTCCAACAAAAGTTCGAGGCTATAGATACTATTGCTTGGAAATGAGAAATTTTCGTTGTTAACGCGCCCACAATCCTTTATGGAATTAGAATTCGAGAAAATCCATTCTTAGCTGAACTTTACATTATACACGAAGATTCCTACCAAATTTGGAGTCTGTACACGGAAAGAAAAATATGGGAGCTATTCCTATAATTCTATGGGAACAGTTCCCAGGTAATTATAGGAACTGTTCCCATGAATTATGGAAACTGTTCCCATAATTATAGGAAATTTTCCCAAAATTATTGGAGAATTTCCCATAATGATGGGAATGGTTCCCATAATGGTATAGGAATGGTTTCTATAATTATAGGAATGGTTTCTATAATTATAGGAATGATTCCTATACAATTATAGGAACCGTTACAATTTAATCTTGACATGGAAGAAGATACTATTTCAAACAGTAATATTCGCTATGCAAATGTCTAAAATGTTAAAGTATAATAATTAAGAATTCAGACTTTGATATTTATCATTTCGTACCTAAAAAAAGATCTTATGATATGTAAAAAGTATAAAATAAAGTTAGTAAATTTCTAATACAAGCAACGTCAATATTTACAAAGTAAAATGGTAAATTTTAAACGCAACGCTAAAAATCAAACTGTAATTATTGACTTGCTTGGACTGGTAAAATGTATATTTTAAAAGTATAATTTTTACTGTTTCAAATGTTAAATTCTCCCAGAGTGAGACCCCCTTCTCTTTCATCTGAGTTTCCCTTCTCATAATACCGAAAATATATTGAAATGGCAATGTTTACTGTTTGAAACTGTAATTTTTTAAGAAGAAAGAGTCGTTATTTACTATAGTGACAGCTACTAATCACTTATTTTGGAAATTAAATTATAAATTGTGGCTTTTATACTTTCTACATTGTTCTGTAATATTTATATTTTTACCACCCCGATGTCCACTTTACTGTTTAAAACTATAAAAATTAACCGGAGTCCGAGTGAATATTACAGTTTACTTTTCTCCGTGTATAAATAATAACACGCAATAGTGTAAAATAGTAAATTACACCGTGTCAAATTTACACGAGTGAAAATTTTACATGGAAAAAAATTTTACACCGATATTTCACACTTATACAACGGTGTAAAAGCCTCTGGGTTCAACTTCACACCGAAATTTTTTACAGTATATGTCAAGATTTCCAAAATATTTTTGTAATGTTCCGCTTAGCTCACAAACTAGATGAACTGAGTAAAAAAAAAAAATTAGGATGACGGTTGACTCTAAAACCCATCCCTTCAACTTTCCGCTTATTTTGTACTTAAGCGCTCAAAGTTACACATTACGTTTTTGAGCTCTTCGAGCTCAAAACTCTAATAGCAGTTTAATAAAACACAATTTTTTGAATTTTCAAACGGCAATAACTTTTGAATGAATGAAACGATTTTCACGCGGTTGGCGGAATTCAATGCAGTTTTTGAAGCCTTATGAAGAATCTTCAAGTTTTAATCGATCGAGCCAGGAATTTCGAATTAATTCCGAAAAAACACTTTTTTCGGTTTTTTTTTCGACAACGATAACTCCCGAATGAATCAACCAATTTTGACCGGGCTTGCGGTGATCAACGTGGTTTTTTGATCTCAAAAGCTGATTAGATTTTGGAATTGATCGGTAAAGCCATTTAAATGTAATTCCAAAAAAACCACATTTCAAAACATTTTTTTTTTAATTTTTTTTGAGATTTCTCAAAATCTACTGGTTCGAATCGGTCCAAATAGTATTAATAATCTAAGTTTAGTCAAGGCCTTTAAAATGGCGCCAACCGCGATGAAATCGGTTGAGCCGTTTAAAAGTTATGAGAGGTTAGCATACGGCTACACACACACACACACACACACACACACACACACACACACACACAGCCGCC
>CAJNRD030001121.1:11214140-11229804 GCA_905319865.3 Cotesia congregata | reverse complement strand
AAGTTTTTCTGTTTAAATAACATGGGTAACATGATTTTTTATTAGTTTTTTGTCCTGCAAACTGTGATGAAATTATTTTTTAAAAAAACGAATGGATGGCTCTTGTTTATTATTAAATTTGCTACAAAAAATTCTCCTGAGTCGAATTTCTATCTTCAATATTTGATTTGTTACATAGCTTTGAATTTCAAATTTCCGGTTTTTTGCATTTTTTATCTAAGCTGTAAGAGTTAGACAAAAATGTTAAGTGGCAAATTTGTAGTACTTTTAATATTCTATAAAAAAGTTCTCGTCAATTTTTTCATATCATCAATAACAACGACGTTACAGGCTCATGTATATTTAGTTTTTCAAATTTTCACTTTTATGAACTGAAATATCGATAATTATGCAAAAAATTTGGTAAAAATTTGTTAACACATTAAACTTACAACAAAATTTGGTGTGTAAGATGTTTCGTATTATCAAACCATAAAATTTATAGACTAAGTCAGTCATATTTTTATGATTTTTCAACTATTTTATACAATATATTGGTAAAGGACATAAAATGGCATTAAGATATCAAAAGCATGTACAATTCACAATATAATTGCAGTTAATTTTAGTTCAATAATTTTTAATATTAGCTTAAAATATGAAAATGTTTATATTTTTACTATCTCTTTATTATTTGAATTTAAATTGTTTTGAGAACTTGCTTTTAGCGCCCTCTGTATATTTATCGATTTCCGCGCCATTGATCACTTACCGCTTGATTGATTCAATTAGTAGATTCTATTGTCTTTTGCTTTAATTAGTCCTCAATTGGTTCGGTTTTTAGGTTAGTTTTTAGCTAATTATTGTGTAACAGGGCACTTTGCCCCTGATCGATAAAATCGATCGCGCGTGATAATAATTCGACGCAGCACTGGCGTCTCGATCTTCATGACCCGACAAGACCCGATTAGTAGTAAGTGGGAGGGGGTATTTCGGAGATCCATTAAATAGCTGAGCAGTGCGTTGTGTCGGCAGAAGTAGTGAAGTGGTTCACCCAGAAGCACCAACGAGCAACAACATCCAGAAGGAAGACCAAACCCAGTCCAGAGTTTCTTCGGTGAGGAAAATTGCTAAGGTAACGGACTTCTGTCTCCGTGTTGAGCTAAGGGGTTCACACCCGGCTCACGGAAAATACTACTTCTCATTTAATTAATTATTTTATATATATTTATCGTTTTTGGAAAATTGTTTGATTATTTATTCGGAACAATTTTAATTACCGGAATTGATTTATTGAGAAAACTGCGTCGCATTTCGAAATTTGGGACCGTGGATAATTTTTTTTGAAATTACTTTTCCACTCTGAAGTGAATTGTTTATAATCTAACCGTTATTCGCAAGTTGCTAGAGATTTGTTATTCCACGTGTTATTAATTGTTGAGAACTAATTTATTAAATTTCGACGCAGATAAGACTGAAACACCCGCAGGAAAATTGAGGCACGTAATTTTCATGTTGAGTAAAATTATAAAATTTTATCTAATTTAATTGCCAATTCCTGCCAGGGAAGTCTTATATCGAATTTATCAATAATTTGTCATCATTGTTATTCCGGTAAAATTATTTATAGAACTAATTATTCGTGTGGATTACGTCCAAGAAAAATTAACAGTTTTACCCGCAACACAATTGTCGAGGTAAAATGTTGCGGCAGAGGTTCTGAGAATTTGTTAATGCGCAGAGATAAGCTCGTGATTAAAAATGGAGGGAAAAGAAGCGTTGGTTTAAGCCGGATATTTTAAGAACTAAAATTTAGTAATTTATGAGAATAAGTTCAGGAGTTTTATTGTTGTAAGCTAATGACTGATAAGTTTTATGAGAATCTAAAGTTGACATTTTTCGGAGTAAATTTTGTAATCCGGAAATAAATTAGAAAAGTAGAGTCGGTGTGTGTGTGAGACGTGTGGGGTATGTGTGTGTGAGTGCCACCAGGGTTCCTTCGCAGTCGTGCAGTCCGTTGCGAGGTGTTTCGCTGGCGTAGAAGCCGTTGTATAGACGCCAAATGGGGTACAGCGGTAGTAAGGTAGAAACTGCAGTATAGTCGCTCCATAAGAGGGTACTGTGGGATTAAGCATTTTGATAGAAGCCGTTGTATAGACGCCAAGTGGGGTACAGCGGTAGTAAGTTACGTGTTAGAGAGCTGCAGAGGCTTCTTGGCTTATGTTGCAGTCACTAGGCTGTTGCTTCTGTAGCAAGGCGTTATTGATAAGCCCTCGTGCACTGCAGTCTTTGTACGAGGTGTCTTATTGATAAGTAGATATAAGTTGTAGTAGCGACTTCCCGGTGGGAAGCGTGAAGTAAGAAAAACCTTAGTTATAAGTGAGTAGTGTATGTGAGTGAGGAGTACATACAAGTGTACAAGTTGTTAAATTTTTATCGTTAAATAAATTTGTATCCGTTGTTAAATAAGAATATATTTATTTCCAGTAAACCTTTCTCTCTCTCTCTCCCTGTAAATTAAGAAAGCTCAGCTCTGGCATCCGGTTCCAGGAACCGAGATAATAATCCTGGTGGCGCCCTATTTGTCGTTAGTCATTTTTGTCATTATATTGTTTATTTAAAAATAATCAGGGCTAATAAGTACGGGAAATAAACCACCCGTTACAATTGCAACACCAGTAACCCGTGTATCTTTTTCATAGAATAGAACAATGTCTGAAAAAACAAACCAACGGAACTACATAAATTTAGTTGGCTTTGAGTCAAAAAATTTAAATGGTTCAAAATTACCTGCAAAGCGCGATGTTTTATCTTTGTTTTTTTATATACATCGAACAAAAGAGTTTGGAATTCGCAAGAGTTCCAAATTCGTTCTTTGTGAAGTTGTTAAAATATGGCATAAATTTTTGCTCCCTGTAAATAATTCACATTACTCCATGGTGAGAATCGAAAAATTATACAAAGACTGGCAAAAAACGCAAGTTCACAAAGCTAGAAAAAAATCTCTTGCACAAAAATTAGTTGAGATGAATTTCATTGACTCTCTAGATTGCTTATTCGATATTGCTCCGCAAAATGCTTTGCAAAACTTAAGTTCTCCCCAAAAAAAATTTTTAAGTGATAGTCGAGAAATTCGTAAAGGCAGTCAGTTGTTAACAATTTCAAGAAATGTACAAGAGGTACAAAGTACATCAACTGTTGACCTAGAAAATTACTTGAATATTGTTCAGGTGGGGAGTTCAGAATCAAATTCAGACGCCATTGAAGCTGATATAGCAGGTATTTTAGATATTTACTACTCACTTTTATTTTTTTCTAATGTTTTCTCTTCTCATGAAATTTTATACACTTTTCATATAATTTCTTTTTTTACGTGTATTGCTTTTGAAACTCTATTATTATAACAAAAATTTTTCACACACTATATTTTCGGTGCTGATTTCAATCATTTAATAATTAATGCTTATCTAATCAGCAATTTATTTTCACTCTACTCTAATATTTTCCAGAATTAAATAAATTTAAACAAACATACTTTTGCAGTAATATAAAGTTAAAATTACTTTTTTTTTGCAATTTAAACAAAGTAAAAATTATTTTGATAGAAGTAAAAATTTGTTTGAACTTAGAAAATTTTAATATTTTCAATTTTTTCGTCGCTCAAAAAAACTATTTTTCTGTGAATGAGAAGGTATAATTTTTTTGTGATAAGCAAAAGTTGAATGTTTATAAGATTTCCACTATTTACGTAATTTTTTTCATGAACTGATCAATTTGAAATATTGATATATTAAAAAAAAAAAAAAATTGTGTTCTGTAAGACAGACAAACTTTCTAGAACAATTATCGCTCCGAAAAATTTTTAGGTCCATTTTTTCGGCTCCCTTAGGGTCCTGGATTATAAAGTGGGCTCTGAAGAAAATATTAGAAATTTTTCAGGAAGGGTTCAAATTTTACAGTAGGTCCAGTGCGACCAACTGGTACTCTAAAAAAAATCATGACCATTCCCAAAAATATTACTTCAATCATCTTATAAACAATGGATTCGTTTCTGACAATTATTTAAACAACGGAATAAAAGAATTAAAAAAAAATATCTGTAGCTTTTTATGATAAAAAAAAATTCAGTTCATACTTATTTAAACAAACATCTTTTTTGATTTTTAATCATTTTGTGATTTTTGTATGTCTTCGATCGTTTTTGAAAATTGTAAGTAGTATGTAATATGACTATATCAGGCACTGTGTTAAGTAACTTGCATATTTCAAAGTCGTACTTCTTTAAATGCGATGTAAAAATTCAAACAAAAAAGTTCTTATCTAAATTATAGAAGTTTTTACTTTTTACTTTAAGCGGTTCTAGCCATAAATTGTAAATAATTGCTGATTAAACAGTTATTAATTTTTTTAATTATTGAACTATGTTTTATTTACAAAAATAACAAAATTGAATAATCAATCGAATTTATAAAGGAGTTAATGGTTAAAATTTTTTTATATAACTAAACATAATAATAGCTTAATCTAATATTTTGCCTTCTGGGCGAAAAGTGCCAACTTTCGGCTCGCTGTGCTAAACGAAGTTGTCGCTTTTCACCCAGAAGACAATAAAATAGTATTCAGCTGTAGGATAGAAAAGTTAGAAATGTCTCAGATCACATGTTAGTCTTAGGCTTTGCCTCGGTTGACTATAACATATGATCTGAGACATTTCTTACTTTTCCTCCCTTGGAGTGAAATCTCCTATAATTGTAATATTCCAATTACAATTATTATTAAATAACCATATTAATAGTATACTACACACCTAGGGAAGTAAAAGAAGAAATGTCTCAGATCACCTGTAATTGTCGGCCAAGACGAAGCCGAGGTTGACAAACATGTGATCTGAGGCTTTCTTATTTACTTTCCGAGGAGTGTAATATACTATTAAATAAAACTTTAAATTCAGCTCGACGAAGGCTGAAAGTGGCAATTTCGTTTAGCGCAGCAGGCCGAAAGTTGACGCTTTCTGCCTGCTGCGCTAAACGAAAGTGCCGCTTCCTGCCTTCATCGAGCAAAAAAATAGTATACACTCCACGGGAAGTAAATAAGAAAGCCTCAGATCACATGTTTGTCAACCTCGGCTTCGTCTTGGCCGACAATTACAGGTTCAGATCACATGTTTGTCAACCTCGGCTTCGCCTCGGCCAACAATTACATGTGATCTGAGGCTTTCTTATTTACTTCCCAAGGAGTGTAATATACTATTAAATAAAACTTTAAATACATTAAAATTCATTATTTTTCATTAATTATTTTAAAATTTCTCCTAAGTAGTGGGCAGTGCATTGAAATCCATCGACCGGCTTTCGCTCGATAGATATCGTTAAATCTTGCATAGAATACTGCGTAAATCGATTTTTCAAAATTTCATCACGTAACCGGTTCCGATTTCTTGTCATCTCATCATCACGATCATCAGTTTCCGCGTTTATTAACATCGATAATATATTTTTCCGGGCATATTCTTTTACTTCGGCATTCCTAAACTTTATATTCAATTTGCTGCATATCATATATCCCCAAACGCACACATAAGTTCCGCAATTTACCCCATCATCTTGTTGCGGTAAATCATCCGGTGCGTAAAATCGCCATTCTTTAATATTAAATTTTGATTTATTCAAGTCTGCAATAACTTGAATAAGAGGTATTACAGACTTAAATATCGTCTCAACTTCATTATTCTGATTTTTTGCCTTGTTTTTCATGATTTTTCTCATTGAGTCCAGATAAATAATTGTGTGTCGAGAATGATCAATTACCATGAGCGTCCAATGAGTGTTATAGCGAACGTTAAGGGGTAAAAGCCAACAGTCGAAGTTACACCTTTCCACCATGTGATTAGAAATCCATTTGAGGAAGCCATCGCTAATTTTTCCATCCAGAAGATTTTGAGTGAGCAGAGTTTCTAATAAAATTATATTTTTACTTTCACTAACAACTTTATCAACTTGTACAGCTAAAAACGCATTTATAATGTTGTCATCTAACAAGCCATTATTTTTCAATTCTTTGAAGCTCTCAGAACTTATTGCATAACCTTTAATTTCTTTTGTTTGTTTTAAACTTAAACATTTAATATTCGTTTTCTTATTAAAAATTAAACATTCATTTTCTTTCTGATTTTCAAATAGTTTTGACATCGTTTTGTTTTCTCGATCTTCGAAGTTTTCCTTTACTTTTTCCTCACTTGTTAGTAAATTTTCTTCCTCAAAGTCTTCCTCGGTTTTTAATTGATTTTTGTCCTCAAATTTTTTTTCTAAATTTTCCTTTGTTGTTTGTTGTTTTTCTTTTTTTTCAGTTTTTTGAGCATTCTCTGTCATTAGTTTTGATTGAGTGTGGTATAAATTTTTTTTTGGTCTTTTATTCTTCTTTGCTTTCCGACTCAACCAAAATTCATGAGCTTTCAATCCTTCCTTATTCTGATAAGTTGAGGTGTTTTTAAACTTATATTTTCTTATCGTTTTTTTCATAATTTTCTTCCTAATCACTCCTTTCTTCTGTCTATCAGTTTTTAAACTAATAGTTCTTTCTCTTAGTCTTCCGACCAAAAGCTCTGCTTGACGTTTAATGAATCGGGGTGCAGGCATTTTAGTTTCTCCGTCATTCAAATTAATCTTAACAATTTTGTGCCAGTTTTCTGCTGTGCTGGTAGAGTCCCGTAAAATCCCAAACTTCTTTATTTGTTCCGCTGACCAAAGAGGATAATATGGAAACCACTCGTCGATTATGTACTGTACTATTTCTGGACATAAAGCTTCATACTCTGAGTTAAAGTTCTCCCTAAAATCATGTTTTAGTTCGTTATAACGTTGACTTGCTTCTTTATAATACAGAGAGTCCTTTTTTCGTATTGAGTCTTCAAATCCATCATATGAAAATGCTTTATCTATTTCCTGAAAGGAAGTCACAGGTTCATTATCGGTAGGAATGTTTTCGAGTTCAACATTTGCCCGTAGTTCAATAAATTTTTGAGGTGTTTGTGGGATCGCAAGAAAAAGAACAAAAATTTCAAACATTTTCCAGCATTTATCCATGTTATCGCTATGAATAAGTGCAGAAATTATTTGAAGAGCTAATTTTCGTATATCCTTATTTATTTTCTTGGTTATCTTTGTACACTTTTTATCTATGTATCTCGCAGCAGTTTTAATCATGTGTGAGGAACATAAATGAATAGTTGTAAACTTTTCCACTCTAGGTGTCTTACGATAAACGCAATTAGCATAATCTATAATTGATAATCCATTGAAAGCAAGACTCACTGACTGCACTAAAGTTGAGCTGAAGTCTATTTCTATTTTGTCAATTACCGGTTGCTGTCTTTTTGTAATTAACAGCAATGAGTAGTGTAATTGATGTAACCAAAAAGATACAAATGGCACAGATTGCACAGTACTAATAATCTCTGCGATGGGAAATGGCTGAATCGGTTCACTGTTGTTTCCGGGCAGTAACAAAGAATAATAATATACGGTTGCTTCCATATCGGGTGGAGGGGCTATAATTGATCCTGTAGAGTCTAAAAAAAGAAAAACATGTCCTTTAGGAATGTTTTTTATCATTAGTAATTGTTTTTCACTATGAAGATGAACAACATAAGGTTTATTAAAATAAATATTTATAAAATTATCGAACATTGAACCTTTAAATTCTTCGTCGTACTTTTTATACAACAATTCGGTGTAGGCATAATAATCATTCGATAAATCTTCTGTTTTCTTCTGGTCACTTTTAATTTTTTGTAAAATTTGAAGACTTGGAGCATCATTTAAATTTCCATGTTGTAAAATAACTTCGTCAGCTTTCTTTAACATCTGCAATTTTTTTTTTAAAGTTGATCCTTTGCCGATTTCATTGCCAAGAGCCTTTCTTTTTTCTCCAGTGATGTGTCGTCGGTGATTTTCAACATTGTCAGGATCATGAAAAATTTTTTTATTACGAAATACATGTACTTTTCGGGTTCTGTGAGGTAGTGTAATGTCATCGTTGCAAACAAAATAATAATGAGAACATGTAGTACACTTACATGAACCAAAAGCTATAAAAAATTTTCGTTTAGAAGAGCCATATCTACATTTATGCCAGTCAAAATTCAAAATACATAAAGGATAATACTTTTTAATAATATCATTAAAATCGTTACACCATTCTTTATTTAATTTAGGCGTATTATTATAATTTTTTTCCCAAAATTCTGCTGGCAAATCAAAAGATTCGTCCTCGATGTTACAATCAGATGTTCTTATTTTTTTTATAGCCTTTTCATTGTTTTCACTAAGAGTATTTTTATTTATTAATGGACTATTGCTGTCAGTTTTTTTATCACTATCATTATTTACATTGGCTGTTTTTCCAAATTCACCAGTTGCTAATGATAAATGGGAAAAACTCGATGATAATGATTCATTAGAATCATTATAATCATTATTATCATTATAATCATTATTATCATTATTTACAATTGAAGTTTGGGTTGAGTTAATGTCTTCATGTAATGAGCAATGTGAAGATCTTGACGATAATGAATCATTGAAGTCATATTTGTCATTATTTACGATTGGCGTTTGTAAAACGCCAAAAGGTTCAGAATAGATTGAATCTGTAAATCTTGATGATAATGAATCATTAAAGTTACCTTCATTATTGTCTATATTATTTACAATACGAGCGTCACGCTGAACATTGTTGTTATCATCTATAATAGAAGTTTTTTCAGATTCACAGACTACATTTTCTTCAAAAATATCATTTTCAGAGACATAAGTTGCATCACTATCACTTGGGATAAATTTTTCAGGGGAATCTATAAATTAAAGTAAAATTTAAAAAGTCAAAAAAATATTTAATAAATAAAAATTTTATAGAAAGTAAATTCTTTAGTAGATAAGTAAGCAAAATTTTTTACTTAATTTAATTACTGCTTTTAATTATGAACGAATAAAAATTTCCACTTTTTTATCAATAACAAATTTATAAATGTGATTATTGATTATAAATTGTTTCAAATCAATAATTAATTAGAATATTTACTGAAAGATTGAATTGATATTGCCAAAATAATCATGAAATGTCAAAGCCAATGACAATTATTAAAAAATAAATACACAAAGTAGTATAATACAATACTAGTCAGACATGTCAAATTTAATGACTTTGCAATAAAATCAAAGCGGTTACTTTGATGATAGCCCTTGTGGAAATGTTGCTCCGGATAAAGTCTTTAAAACTCTTCAAAAGTCTTCATAAGACTTTCTGAAAGTCAACATAACCTTTGATAAGAAAAAGAAAGAGTTTTAAAGTCTTCATAACTCTTCGAAAACCTGCAAAAGTCAAATATACCCGAAAATTTCGGATTTTTCCCAAGAGTTTTGAAGAGTTTAAAAGACTTTTTCAGATTTTTTTCAGAAAAAAAAATATTTGTGAAAAAAATTACTTTAAAGTAAAAGAAAAACTTTTCAAGTAAAAATACAAAATATATGAATAATTTATTCGGTTGTTATAAGGGAAAATATTTTATTAAAAATTTTTTTTTATAGACATAGTTAATAACAATATCATATTATATTATCCGTGAAAAAGTTAATAACGCTGTTGTTGTTGTTGTTGTTGTTGTTGTTGTTGTTGTTGTTGTTGTGTTGCTGCTGCTACTACTGTTGTTGTTGTTGTTATTGTCGCAATTGAAGTTATATTTTTAAAATTACTCTTTTAAAATATACTTCGAAATATATAAATTTTTATCAAAAATACTTGACATAAAAATTACAATCTAGTCAGTGTTTTCTTCCTCATTTATGTTTACCTATTTTTTTTTATATAAGTAATAAAAAGCTAATGCAAAATGAAAATTTTACAAGGTTTTATCTTAAAAATTCGCAAACTAATAAGCTGATGTATATTTTTTTTTCGACTTTAAAATTTGAAAAAATTTAAATTATTGGACAATTTATATCCGTGACACAATGATAATTTTTTAAAACTTCTTAAACCGAGTAAACTATTACATTTTAGGCATTCCCAGAAGTTACTTTGCATAAATGTAAAATGGATTTTGACGTTAATAATAATAATATTTTATGCTCTTAAAACACGTCGTTCATTGCAAATACTTCGTTCACATTCGGTGATATTTTATTGCAATTATTGTATAAAATAATAATTTGATTTATTGAATTTGAAATCAACATTATTTCATTTTGTGTTAATTTGTGAATGTTCATTAAATTAAATTATATTTTATATTTTTATATTATTATTATATTTTTAGTTCAAAATAATAGTTTAAAGTGCAATTTCTATAAATTCAATTTTAAATATTAATTTTTACATATTTAAATGTAATTTTACGCTTATTATTTGTGCCTTTTACAGTAAGTAGTAACATTTTTTAATTTTACATACAATTTTGACAGTATTGTATTTGTACCGTATCAATATATTTTAAACTGTTCTTTTTTTTTTCTGAATATAGAAAAAATGTGATTATGAACTTATTTTTCTTGAGCGCATTAATAAGTATTAATCTTCGTAAAGTACACGACAATTGTTCATACATCCACCAGCACGGCTGCTCAATTTTAAAACACAGTAACTGCAAAATTCCTATACCTGATTTTTTAGTATTGCTGCGTTTTTTATAACCTTTAGACCTTAATTTCAAGTGTTTTTTCTTAAAAATATTCATATTCAAATATTTTTTATTCATAAATCAAATTTTTTATCAATTTGGCGCGTAAATTTTTTTTAATAAAAAAAATTTTTTTGATCTTAAAATTGTCAGTTACTGTGTTTTGAAATTGGGTAGCCGTGCTGCAGCATAGCGTATTAATTTTCTAATTTAAAAATTTTATAGGATACAAATTTTAAAATGTTATAGACAATAGGATATCCAATTACTTCTTTCTATTTTTAGCCTATAAATTAAAATGGAAAATTATGATTTTCTATCGATGTTTTTAAGGTTGATCAAACAATAATACGATGTATAGTAATTTTCGACTCTTTTAATATGTTTTTAATTGATATTAAATACATATAAATTATTTTTTTGAGAAAGATCTGACGAAGAGATTTCCATTAATTAATTATTGAAATTGAATTTGTGAAAAGCAGTCACTTTACTGTCTTATAGTAAAAATTGCTAGGACATATATTTCAAATAATCTTGACAAATCTACTAAAGATTAAAAAAACGAAAAATTATCATTAATATAAATTCAATTTTGTAGATAATTTCAGAATTGATAGGAAAAATTCTGATGATGGCTTTTTAAAATGTCTTAATGGAAAAAATTGAGGTCCATATAAAAACTATTAGTAAAAGAATTGGCAATAATCCCCGAGAGTGATAGTATTAGCAAATAAAAACGACAGCAATAGCATAAACCATATGTGACGTCCAAACAACCTTAAAAAATTAGAAGTCCAACTCAATCATACTAGACAAGTCCAACTGCTCAGCTGCCCAATTTCAAAACACAATAACTGACAATTTTAAGATTAAAAAAATTTTTTTTTATTAAAAATAGTTTACGCGCCAAATTGATAAAAAATTTGATTTATGAATAGAAAATACTAGAATATAAATATTTTTAAGAAAAAATACTTGAAATTAAGGTCTAAAGGTTATAAAAAACACAGCAATACTAAAAAATTCAGGTATAAAAATTTTGCAGTTACTATGTTTTTAAATTGGGTAGCCGTACTACTCTTTTAATGACATCAAGACTAATAGTGAACGTTATAAAATAATACGATTAATAACCAAATAAATTAGGACTTTATTATTCTGGACCATTATAGAAATATTTTCTTTAGCTATTGTTAATTTTTTTAGCTGACTGAATAGCTTGGTCCAGATATTTATTAACAGTTACTTCCTTTACTTCTATATTAAACTTTTCTACGGAATAATTTTGCTCTTGTAAATAATGTCTATAATGTGTTTGCAGTAACTCTTTTTTTCTCGGAGATAACTGCCGACGATCTCTCGTATTTTTTTGTTTCCGTACTACTCGTTGTGATAGATTTTCAGTGCCCCAAACAGCATGAGACATAATCTTAATAAATTTAGCTGGGGTCTTTGCATCAAATGCTCTTCGGGATTCATGACTTGGTATAGTCATACCATCTCCAAAGTCAAATGTTGCGTTATCTAAATAATGATAAGGATCATAACGCTGTTGACGTTGGTGCTGTTGTGGTTGCTGTTGTGGTTGTTGTTGTTGTTGTCGTAGCTGCTGCTGTTGCTGCTGTTGTAGTTGTTGTAGTCGTTGTTGTTGTTGTTGTTGCTGCTGCTGTTGTTGTTCCAGTTTCTTTCGTTCAGAAGCTGTTTCCAATCTCCATTTTTGATTCATAGCTTTCATCTTAGCAATTTCTTCATCTTTTTTTCTATTGTCTTCTAATAAACCTTTCAATAACTTATTTAAATCTTCATTCTGAATATAAAATATATAAATAAGATTAATAAAATATTTTTTAGTATAGTCATTGAAAGAATGAAATGTAAACAGAAAATTTAGTAACAATTTAACTTACCGTTCTGTCTTTAAGAATCGTTGTTTTCGCAGGAATTTCCTTAGATGATGTTGACAAATAAC
Source organism: Cotesia congregata (assembly GCA_905319865.3). Classification (NCBI taxonomy): domain Eukaryota; kingdom Metazoa; phylum Arthropoda; class Insecta; order Hymenoptera; family Braconidae; genus Cotesia; species Cotesia congregata. Next base: position 11,217,181 of record CAJNRD030001121.1, on the reverse strand, counting down.
CCGGGTGATTTAAGGCCTTAAAAAACATGACGAAATTCAATTTCATTAGTTACTCATTTAAAGTATATATACTTTAGTATATACTAAAGTATATATACTTCAAGATATACAAATTTTTATCAAAAATCCTATGCATAAAAATTACAATATAGTCAGCGTTTTCTTCCTCAGTTATGTTTACCTATTTTCTTTTATATAAGTGATAGAGAGTTACTGCAAAATAAAAATTTTATAAGGTTTTATTTTTAACTAAACATTCGCAAACTAATAAGCTGATGTGATTTTTTTTTTTCAACTTTAATATTTGAAAAAAAATAAATTGTTCCACAATTTATATCCGTGATATAATGATAATTTTTTAAAACTTCTTAAACTCACTAATAAACTATTACATTCTAGGCATTCCCGGAAGTTACTTTGCATAAATGTAAAATGGATTTTGACATAAAACTCCATTGCAGATTATAAAATTTAATCTAAGACAACTTATATAAGCCATAACTCTAATAAAATTTTTGAATTTTATGAAATTTTATTAAAGTGTATTAAATTATATGAATTTATTAATAAATAATAATTAAAAAAAAAAAAATGGTGTGTGTACTTATGTACACGCGTTAGAAGTTATACTTCTTTGGCACATAATAAAAAATATTAAAAAAAAAAAAATGCAAAAATGATCAAAGAAAAATGTTAAAAAAATTCAAATAGGTTTTATTATAGTAAATATTTAGCTATACCGCATAAATATAAAATCATTAATTATCATATGAATTTAATTCAATATTATTGAAGATTTTTCTAAATCAACTAATTTTAAAGCTGCAAAGTATCAATAGTTTATAATCGATCATTATAAAATATTTTAATTATTATGAAAATTAAGTTAGCTGACATAAAAATTTTTAGAATTTTTTTAATTGAAAAAATGATTACAAAAAAATAAAAAAAAATTTTCACTTGTAAAAAAACTTCAAAAACTCTAAGTGCAATTTTTATAAAATATTTTTTTGCTCTAATTTAATTATTAAAAATAAAATCAAAAAACACCGAAATAATATTTATTTATTCATGCTGTTTAATTGTACTGTTACGAAACACGTGGTCTAAATATAAAAATACTAGAATATACAAATTGAACATAGTTATCAAAATTTTCATACCACCTAGAACTAACTTTACGATGTAGAATTTAGCTATCGGTGTGCGCGCGCATCGTAAAAATTCACTCTCATCATTTTTCTCCAACGCGCCAAAAGAAGTATAACTTCAATAATTAATTTTTCATAAACGTTAAAACCTATAAATATTTAAAAAATAGCAATAAAAATTGTGTATGTTTTTTTCAATTAAAGCAGACATAACTTTTTGTATACGTATATAAAATGAATTGAAATTCCGTGAAATTTTTACTACTTCAATGTATTAATTTTCCGTACTCAATAAATTGGAAGTAAACATTATTGTATAACGTGTTATATTAAGTGTAGTATAAAAAAATCTAATAAACGAATTTCTTCAAGATTGAATGTTTAATCTTAAAATTTGACACCTCTAATAATTATTTCAAATATAGCTAATGTTTTTAATTTCTTTTTAATGATTTTTAAAAAATGCTTTACTATACCTGACTATGATCAAATGTTGCTCCATCTTCATTAAGTGTATTATTATCAATATTATCATTAATAATGACAATTGGTTCAACATATTGATCATTTCGAGTAGGCACTTCTCCTTCTTTCTCTGATTCAGAATCACTTGATATTCTGTTTCGGGTAGATCGCTTATCAACTGTCGAATTACGTTTATTTATGTCCTCTTCATCAGTTTCCACATCTGATTGACGTTGAATGCAATCATAATCGTCGAATCGAGTACCATTCGGTTGATCTGTTCCTACATCATCAACTGAATTGAGTTCTTCGGAACTCTGAAAAAAAGATAAATAATATGTAATAACTGATAAATAATGAACATTTATAAGCACAATGTCTCAGCTAAATTTCTCTAATTTTTATTATCTTCATATACGTACTGCCTGCTTCTTATTTTGGTTATCGTTTTCGTAAATCTTAATCATTTCCTCCACTTTCCTCTTTTTACATTGTGATTCACTTTGTTTTTTATTCTGTAAAAAAAAAACATTCAAAAAGATAATATTTCATTAATGATTCTTTTAAAGAACATACTATTTTTAAACTGATGGATGTCATACATACATTTCTAGCTGCTTTAGCCTTAGCGACTCGCGTTTCCTCTTCGTCATTATCATCTGGGGATGATTCCAACGATGAAGGGTTCGTAATCTTCGGATTCCGAATGCGATGATTATCTCTCACCAATTCTTCTTTTGATTCTGAAAATAAAAAATATTATTATTTGTATGCAAATTAATTTTTTACATTTAATTGAATTTGAACAAATCTATATTAAAGTATGAAAGAGAAAGTTTAATGGACAAAGTTGACTTTAATAGTGAATAGCTAGTTAACATGTCACATTATTTTACATTGTCTCAAATTGCATTTATATTATGAAAAGTAGTAACCTCTCACTCAATTATTTTTTTAGTAGATTTTATAAAAATCTAACTATTGCAGCCGTCCTCATGGCGCGACTTTTAAAAAATTCAGTCATTTTCTGACTTAGTTTGTCGAGCTGAGTCAGAAAATGTATGGGGTATTCCATGCCAAATCGACCACTTTTGACCCCGACCCTTTTCGATTTGGCCGAAAGTTTTCCATCCTTTTCTACCCTATAAAAAACGGTTCTCAGAATTTTTTTGAATTTTTTTACCTAACTCCAAAAAAGTTATGAATTTTTCAAAAAAATGGCTTTTTTATTTTCAAATAGCCATAACTTTTTCAAAACTAAACATTTAGGTACCTTTTTTTTTCAAAATTTTTGTTTTTAGATGTACTTTCCGATAAAAAATATTAAAAAATTTTTGTAAGTCAATACATATGGAATTTTTCAGTTTTATGACAAAAATCAATGCTTTTTCGAAGTTCGAAATTTTTTTTTTTAATTTTTTTTTT
>CAJNRD030001121.1:11191355-11206892 GCA_905319865.3 Cotesia congregata | reverse complement strand
AAGCCGTTCAAAAAAAAAAACAAAAACAACACACACACACACACACACACACACACACACACACACATACACACACACACACACACACACACACACACACACACATACAGACGTACGGACATCATCGTGAAAATAGTCAGGAAAGCTTCCTAGGACCTCGAAACGTCGAGATCCGATGAAAACTCAATTTTTGAAAAACGGGGTGAAAACAATAACTTCCCGATTTTTGAAAATCTGAGATTTTTAGCGGGAAGTTAAAAATCAATTGTCTTAAAATTGCTTAAAATGTGAGACAAGGAAGGACTTTCTGAAGACCCATGATGGAATAAAAAAGTTTATCATAAAATCGTCTTGGAAAAATTTTTTGAAGCTTTCACAAATTATACCAAAGATCTAACTGAAAATTTAATGATTTCACAATTTTTTTTTTTAAATTTTGAAATTACTTAGTAATTTTTTTTATTTATCTTCCTTGTAGTTTGTCCAATAAATCTGATTTTAACAGTGCAAATTTAACTTTGGAACCTGTTAAAGATTTTTAGGATAAGTGTAAGACTTATTTATTAGATTTAGAAGCTAAATTTTATAATATACGAATCAAATTCAACGTAAATTGAAAACTATTTCACGACCTGTCTCGCATGAAATTAAGTCTTGGGAATCTCATATTAATAAAAAAAAAATTATTTGATTTTTTTTCGGCAACCGTATTAAAAGAAATTGGCGACTTTCTTATTGGTCTTTGATAACGATAACACTGATAGATCCTCATGTGGATCTATCACTGTAGGATCTCACATGTATGAAAAAAATTAAAATTTCGAACTCTCCCAAAATTATTGATGTTTTTTTTTTACGAAGCTTCTGATGAAGGCCACAGGAACTGATCGAACATTTATGATAAAAATTTTCCTTAAACATTTTGTTATCATAACTTTGCGACTTCTTGAAATATTTCAAAACCTAAATGCAGATTTTAATAACAAAATTAAGACCTTTTAAAACTTATCTGTGACTTTATAAGAAAAAAATTAAAACAAATTCAACACTAAAAACTATTTGAAAATACTTCAACTATTTCAATTGAAGACAAATATTTTATATAGATATTTCTTGAAAACATGTTTTTTAATATTTCGTTCAGTTTCTCTGGACTTAATCAGAATCAACGTAAAAAATATTTCAATTTGTGCTAAGAAGTATTCAAAGAATTCAAAACTCTAATTTTTGTGGTAGATTGAAAATCCCTTGGTCTTGTTTTCATAAAAAACAAGTAAAAATGCTGCTAATTTGCTTCAAAACGGTTACAGAAAAATTTTAAGCCCAAAACTTTTTTTTCTTTTTAATTGCAAAAATGAAATCGGCAGGACTTACCTGATTAAGAAATCTTGTTTAAAAATGTTCAATACAAGTAAAGTATATGGGTGATTCTCTGTAAGGACGTCTTAAATCTGTACAAAATTATCTGTACAGATTTTTTACGTCTTACAGAGTGGCGATCATGGCTTCTTTTTTATTCACTGATATGTCTCGAGAGAATTCTTCCAAAAAAATATTTAGACCACCTAGCTTTACTGGTGGAGGCTCTTCATATCTTATTATCAGACAAAATTAATAATGATGAAATGGACAGGGCGGACTCTTTAATAATAAGATATGTTGTAACGTATCAAGATTATTTTGGCAAAGAAGCAATGACCTATAATATTCACTTATTATTACACATAGTGAAAAGTGTTCGAAAGTTAGGACCATTGCTATGTCACAATACATTCGTTTTTGAGAGTGAAAATCATTTCTTACTGAAACTACAAAAGAGTCCTACTAATATTGCCATTCAGATTGCCCGGCGTTATTTGTTTAAAAAAGCATTATCACCACTACAGAAAAAAATTCATGTAAGTGAAGCATTTTTGAAATTTTGTGGAAAAAATTTGACAGGACGTTTAAAAAACTTTTTTGAAGTAGACGGCTGTATTCTCATTGGAAAGGGTAAAGAATATTCCTTGAATGATAATGAGCGAAACCTTTTGAACAGAATAGATAACTGTAAGTGTTTTAATAGATTCATCTACAATAGCAAAAGATATACTTCACAAAATTATCGTTCATGTGAAAAAATAGACGATTCTGTGGTATTATTAAAAAATGGCCGGATTGGTATCATTAAAAATATTTGTTATTTTAATTTGAATGAAACAGAGAAAAAAATATATATTTTTTACGAAGAAGTGATCAGATTAGGAAAGTATTTTCATTTGTCTAAATATGTGACCGTCCACAGCATTGAAAGGTGTATAATCACTAAAAATTTACAAATTTGTGAAGCAAAGATGATCCTACAACCTTGTATGTTGACATCTATAGAGAATAAGCAGTATGTGATTTTCATACCACAAGGGTGTTATGGAGATGAAAGAAAGCAACGTAGAAACATAAAGAATTAGGTCAAAAGAATCTACAATTGTTCTGTTAAATAAATATATTGTTAGGATGAATGCACAAGAAAATGAAGAATATAAGTTAATTTATTGAAAACAATACCCATGTAAAAAAAATCGTCTTAAAATTGTCGTTCGTTTAAGATCTTAAACGTGACATAAACTAAGACTATTTTAAGACTCTTTTAAGATGCCAAAAAAAAATTCCGAGAGCAGATTTTTGAAAATTTGGTTCTCGAATTTGTTGTGAAAATTAATTTTTATACATTTTTTAGACGATTTTACGACTTTCTAACCGCATTATTTTTGAGAAAGTTTGAGTGTTTTTAAATTGAATTAAAATCTTTTAAAAAATTATTATCTGAAATTTTAAGACTTTTTAAAGACGTTTTTAAATTGAATTAAAATCTTTTAAAAAATTATTATCTGAAAAATTTTAAGACTTTTTTAAGACGTTCCGTTTTCATGTTCCGGGGCTTTGTCGCTGTTAGCCCATCTTAAAATAGTCTAAATTTTTTTTTTAAGATTTTTTTTAAGACTAATTTAAGATAATTGTAAGACAACTTAAAGACGCTCTATAATAATTTTCGGAGCTGTCACTGTGATGTCATCTGTAAATAGCCTAAACATTTTTTAATAATTATTTTAATTTTTTTAAGACTATTTTAAAATTTTTTCAAGACGATTTTAAGATTTTTTAAGATTATTTTAAGATCTAAGTCTTAAAATAATTTTTAAATAGTCTAAAAAAATCTTAAAAAAATATCATTGTGTCATGGATATAAATTGTCCAATAATTTAAATTTTTTCAAATTTTAAAGTCGAAAAAAAAATATACATCAGCTTATTAGTTTGCGAATTTTTAAGATAAAATCTTGTAAAATTTTCATTTTGCATTAGCTTTTTATTACTTATATAAAAAAAAATAGGTAAACATAAATGAGGAAGAAAACACTGACTAGATTGTAATTTTTATGTCAAGTATTTTTGATAAAAATTTATATATTTCGAAGTATATTTTAAAAGAGTAATTTTAAAAATATAACTTTAATTGCGACAATAACAACAACAACAACAGTAGCAGCAGCAGCAACACAACAACAACAACAACAACAACAACAACAACAACAGCGTTATTAACTTTTTCACGGATAATATAATATGATATTGTTATTAACTATGTCTATAAAAAAAAATTTTTAATAAAATATTTTCCCTTATAACAACCGAATAAATTATTCATATATTTTGTATTTTTACTTGAAAAGTTTTTCTTTTACTTTAAAGTAATTTTTTTCACAAATATTTTTTTTCTGAAAAAAATCTGAAAAAGTCTTTTAAACTCTTCAAAACTCTTGAGAAAAATCCGAAATTTTCGGGTATATTTGACTTTTGCAGGTTTTCGAAGAGTTATGAAGACTTTAAAACTCTTTCTTTTTCTTATCAAAGGTTATGTTGACTTTCAGAAAGTCTTATGAAGACTTTTGAAGAGTTTTAAAGACTTTATCCGGAGCAACATTTCCACAAGGGAGTTGCTGACGAATTTTTTTTTTACTTCAAGTTTGATATGCTAGCGCTGAATGAAGATAAACATGAAAGCGAATTAAAGGTAACTTAATCAGAACGATAAATATTACGTTGCTTGAATTAAAAAATAATAAACATTTGCGTGGATCAAAGACAGGTGATTAGTGGAAAATACTATCACGCAGAATTTTTTCAAATTACATCAATTTAGTTATTTATAAGTGCACTGAAATTTATGAACAATATATCTGCATTATTTTAATTCATTGAAATTTTTTTCGACAGTAATTAACTTAAGTAATAAATTTTGCCGTTCACGGTAAAATTGAAACAGAATAGGAAAATTTATATCAATTTTTACTTTAGATACATTAGATGCTTACACAGTAGATAAAAATAACTTGTACTAGCAAAAAAAATTTTTAAAAAGTTTTTTTTTCTATTAATTTAAGTTGAAGAATGTTCCTTACTAAGGTACAACAGTATATTATAACGCAAAGGATAAAACTAATTGATTATACACAGAAAGAAACGTTCACTTGAGCCAAGAAAATATTTTTCTTCATAATTATTTACTTGGGCGAAAAAAAAATTTTTTTTTGACACAAGAAATTTCACTTATTCCAACAAATCAATTCTCTTGCTTCAAGAAATACGTTTCTTGATCCAAGACAATTTATTTAAGTCAAGAAAATTTTTCTTGTTTTGAAAAAATTTCTCTCTTGCTCCAAAAAATTAAGTTCTTGACAGAAGTAAATTTTCTTGTCTTGAGAAAATTTTTCTCTTGCTCCAAAAAATTAAATATCATGATAGTAAATTTTCATTAATATTTCTATTGACTAACATGCCTAATGGAAAGATCAAATAATATTGAATCATTTTTTTTCATTCAATATGTATAATTGCGCGCTAAAATGATCTAAAATGGGTATCAAATATTCAAGAGAAAAATTTTCTCACGATGAGATAATTTTTTTCTCAGCTGAAGTAGGTGGCACTGCTTCCCTAAAGTATCTAAAAATCTTGATCAAATAAAAAAATTTATTGCATCAAGTATTTATGATAATTTGAATTAAGAAAAAATTACTTCCACCAAGAATAGAATTTCAAGAAAAATTTTTACTTCGGCCAACACAACTTCGGTCTTCCTTCGGGCGACCGAAAATTTACTTGAGCCAAGAATTTTGTTCTCCAGTCAAGAAATTTTTCTTTCTGTGTAGACACGGGTAAGTGTTTGTTGACTGTTTGATAAAAGCTACGACGATCATTGTCATTATCTAATACTCTATTTTCACCTATGTCTTGAACTATATTTTTTTACCATTCGTATTAAAATTAGAAAATTTAATGTCTGCAGTCGAAAAAAACAAGACAATTTACGATCAGTTACATATTTTTAACGGTGAAATTGATGATTTATTATAAGAATTACAAAAAAGAAAAGCTATTTTGCGCGTTTGAAATTGACAGTTTCTACCTTTGACTAAGAATTAATTAGGTTCTTCATGCAACCATGCAGTCACATCAGTAGAATTGTCTCGATTTTACTGGATCAACATAATATAAACTAGTTGCAATTGTAGTGATATGAAAAATTATTCAAATCCAAATTTGATAATTTATCCGAAGTTTCACGCTAAATTTAAGATTTAGATAACGGAAAATTTTTATTAAAGTCATAATTTATCGCACCAAAATTTATAATATTATACAAAAAAATTTTAACACTTCACACAATAACGAAAAGTTTTTAATCTAGTATTGTATAGCTTCAAAAAAAACTTTTACTAGTTCGGACTTAACGGAGGTTTAAGGGGTAGTTTCGGAACTTCTAATACTTTCATGATTTTTTTGGATTATAGTTAGAAGTCAAAATAATCTATCTTTACGATAAGAGCTTAAAGTAAGACTAACGATATTTTTTCAATTTTTTTTTATCTTTCGACGCTAAAGGAGGCCTAAAAGATAGTTCCTTAGCTTCCAAAGCTTCTCTAATTTTTCGTCGTATTTCTAACAGCTGCTTAAAAAGAACATAAATCGGTGGATTGACATAAGGCAAAGAATAAGATATTATAATATTTTTTTTATTTCGTTGGCGGAGCAACGTTTAGAACTTTTGATACATATCTTTTCTCTGTGTAAGAATCTAACAAATTGCTCGAATAATTTTTTTTATAACTTTTTTTTACAAAATAGCACTGGAATAAACATATATCTGATCATTTTTTTAATTATTATAAAACTGTTGTTATTATAATGAACATTTAATATAAAAATTCCATGGAATTTATGTGCACATATAAAAACTAAAAAATAAATTATTCGCAAATTTAAAAAAAAATTTTTTACATAATGATTGATTCATTTTATAAACACCTGAAAAATTATCGGATACCTGGTGTTTTTAACTATTATGAAAATTAATAGAATTCAATTAATTTTTTTACGAACCAATTACTGAGACGAAAATTAAAGATAAAAATTCAACATGTCAAAATTTTTAATTCTATGGACGCAAATTTTTTTAAATGTTTTTTCAGTATTAATTTATTCGCTAAAACAAACCCAAAACGATCAGATATCTGCTGATTTCAGTATCATTTGTTTTAATTAATGATATAGCTTATTTATCTAAGCTAAATGAATTAGACACTGAGTTATGGCAATAGGTATTCATGATAAATAGAAAAAATTAAGGAAAGTGATCACAAAAGCAAATCGGAAAGACATGGTAGGAAATTCTAAAGTAATCGATTAATATCCTTTGACAAGTATTTAGATAGGTTGTTATAGTCGACAACCATACATCCTGAAAATGGAAATAAGTGCCTGATTTGTCTTTAAATAATATCAGAATAATCAGAATCAAAAGTCCAATCACCTTGAGAACTTGTAAATAATTGCAGTACTCGTATATTTTCTGTTTTTTTTTTTTTTATTTTGATACTACACGGAAAAACCAACTTCGAAATTTATAGAACTTAATATCTTATTTTTACATGGTGAATTATAAAAATCTTACATATTGAGTATGTAATTATCATAGACTTTATAATGCGATAAAAACACAAGTTTAATATATAATCCTTACTAAAAATTTCAACTAATCGATAGAAATGATGGAATTTTTTACAAAAAAAAAAAAAATTTATCTCATATAGCATAAAATGACATTGAGATACATTTTTTTATCTTTTAAGAGCTTGTAAAAGAAAAAAATTTTTTTAAAAAAAATTATTGAGGTAACACACTTTGCTCCCATCTCCCTGGCCTAATATTGGACAAAGAAAAAATAACGTTTAAATACTCAATAATTTTTGTAAACTGTAAAAAAATTAAATGGATAATTTTGTAAAATTGATCGTGCTTTCAAAAATTAAATTTAAAATTCTCAATTATCACCTCACAAAATATTAAAAATTTATACATAAGCGATTAATTGAATACGCTACAGTCTAATTCAATTAGCTTAAATAAAAATAACAATTTTATTATTACCATTATGTAAAAGACTTGAGGTTCCCAAATTTTCTTCACTGTTTATTTCACTAGCACTATCAATGTTTTTTTTTTTCAATAATTGCACAAATTAAATCTTTATTTGTGTGTAAATGAAACCAGCATTTATTTAAATATTTTAAAATTGTTTTGTCAGTCGATGAAATCGGTAAAATTATTTTACAAATATCAAATATTTGTGACGATTTTAATTTTTTTGACAGTTTTAAGAGTTCATTAATTAAAAGTCGAGGATTTTTAGTATTATACAAAGAAATTATTGCATTAGCAATTATTTCGTTACTAAAAATAATTTTACGCCACATATTCGTTGTGTATAAGTTGACAGATACTTTTTAATAAATGAACAAACAAGATGGATAATAAAAAAATTGACAATAGAAAACCATAAACCGAATAAACAAATGAGCACGGAAGTGAAGTCTCTTCGTGACCACTTTTAAATGTTTTAGAATACATTTCAATTTTTATTGAAAGAAAAATAGCTTTCTTTAAAATTTATTGATTTTTTTTAATATTAAAAAGTAGTAGCAGGAACTTTAATTAATAATCGAGTTATAGCTTCGATTTAAAGCTTAATTAGTTAATTAGTTACTAAATAATGAAACATTCTCGATGTGCTCGCTCTATCTTCAATAGTGTGTAAGCTATATTGATAACAAAAATTAGAAATTAATTGCGAATGAAAATTAAAACGAGAAGAAAAAATTTAATACCAGAAAAAAACACGGTTTTTACCGAGTTATTTTTTAACAATAAAAATAAAGTAGCAAAAAAAAAACTTGGTGATTAAATAAACAAATGAAAATTTAGTTTATAGAAATTTTTTTTACAATATGAATTATAATTTTAACAAAAAAATGTTCCTCAATATCAATATTAACCTGCACAGATAGAAGGATTTATTTGTATTAGATAATATTTGTTAATAGTTAACAAATCATTTATTAGAGACCGCTTTTTAGTATTAAATAAATATTTCTTAGTATTTAAAATAATTTGTTTATATTTAACAAATTTGATATTCATTTATTAAATATTAATAAATCTTTTTGAATACTAAGAAATATTTTTTAAAGACTAAAAAGTGGTCTTTTATAAATGATTTGTTAAATATTAACAAATATTTTTAACTATAGACAAATCCTTCTATCAGTGTGCATAAAAACATTGTTACTTAACAAATGCGTTTTAATGCAATAAAATAATTTTTTTCCGAAACCAAGTTCTTTCTAGATCATGAATTTCCCAACAAACGGGATCGAATAGAATCGAATAGAAAGTTCTATTCGATTCTATTCGATTCAATCCAACTTTTGAAACGCCAGTTTTTCTATTTGTTTCAATTCGATTCTATTCGACTCGTTGGTAACGACTGAAAAAAAAATTTTTTTACCAACTTTGAAATATTCTTCTTTATCGACTGCTAACTCCACGATTTCTATTTATCTCTGTGTATTTCATGAATTCAAATTATGAATGATCTAAATTTAAAAAAGTTTTTGAATATCTCATATTTTATAGCAATTGAAAAATTTTAAATAGAAATTAAAAAAAAACCAAGAATAACTTAATTATAATTGTTCATCAATATCATTTTTAATAATTTTAATTAAAAATAATTTAAGCGTTGAACATATTCTAAAAAAATTGATGTCAGAAATACGTTTAAATAACAAAAGTGGAATTAAAGTAGAAATATTATTGCTAGTAAGTACAAATATAAAATTTATTGTGAAGTTCTTTTATTTTACATACATTTTTTAAAAAAATTTTAACATAAGTATAATAAAAACTTAAAATATTTAAATCATGAATTATACAATTATAATAAATGTTAATTACTCATTAAATTTTAATTATACATTACTCAATTATAAAAAAATTTTAATTACAGTTCTTTCGAATAATAGAAAAGTGAAAAATCAAATTTTTGTTAAATTATTTACATAAATTAATTCAACATACAAAATTATATATACAATTTAAAATTTTTATTCTTTTAGTTATTGTGATAGTTACTAGGCTGTACAGTTATAAAATCAAAATTTTCGCCTTTAATATAAATAACTTTACGAAGTACATTTTCTAAAGATGTTGTAATAACTGTATTTTGTTTTGCTTCAATTTTCCATACGCGAGTCATTACAACACCATCTATATTTAATTGCTTGGCATCTATTATTTTAATACTTATTAAATTTTCATTTTCTCTCGAAAATATTTGTAGAATTCGAGCAAATTCACCAGATTTTAGTTGTATATAGCTATCATCCCACTTATTAGTTTTATTATAAAACATTGTACTATAGATAATCTTATTATAAACGCATTTATCGTAATATTTTCTATTTGAAGTAGAATCAAATTTTACATTGTCAGATTCATTATAAAGAACACCATTGTGCAAATTTCCAGTCAATGGTTCTTTAGAGTTAGAAAAAAGATTTTTACAGTAAATATTTACTTTTTCATTTGTAATTCTATTATTATCGTAAAATTCTGATTTAAATTTGGTAATAGTTATTGATTTTTTAATTATTTGAAGATCAACACCTTTGGCACCATTTACAAGCATTTTTAAAAAATGAATATTACCTTCATGAGGATATGTATAATTGGCCCATAATGGACCACTTTTACGTACTGAATCAACTGCATGTAACAATAAATGGACGTTAAACCTCATTTTTGATTCCCCAAAAAATTTTTGAAAACTACCAACAAATATTATCAATATCCTTTCACACTCAATCAATTCATCTTCAGATATTTCGTGCTGTAATAAAATGAACAAACTTTTTGACAACAGTGCAAGTAGATAAATTATGTCATCACAAAATATATCCAATCCGATAGGTATACTATAAAATAATAATAAAGCATTAAAATCCTTAGCTTTAAAATTATTAAAGTCAGTAAACTTTTTTGGAAGAGTCCCAACTGTGCGAGGTGGTTTGAGATTATTTATCATTTCATCTAGTCTTAATCTTTCGTCTTTGTTTAAGCCTTTTAGTATCAATTCCCACAAAAATTTTGTTACTCCTAAATCCCAAGTATGCATACTGTCGAACGGAAAACTCCAAACCATATCGAAATTCGGCAAAGATGATAATGCTGATGGTCCTTTTACGCCGCGACATCCCAGTTTTGGCCTCTTCTCAATGCACTTTGCAACATCTTTCATATGTGAACCATGCGTTCTTAATTCTTCAATTGATGCACTGAATGGGAAATGTCTTGCTCCATCAGATGTTTCTCCCATTATATAACAATAGCTGCAAGCAAAGTATCCACTATGCTTCACTCTGTTTTGACATAATGCACGAGCAACTGAGTCCGTAGAGAAATTAGAAACTGCAATTTTGATTTTCGTTTGATTTCTTTCGATATTATTGTCAACTACATTGAACCCTTTACTGTTAAGGTTTTCAATTTGTTTAATAAAACTTTCCATGTACAAATTCATTAATTCTGGAGTAGGTTCATGTTTAACTATCATAAACCCTGCAATAATGACATTTTTGAATCTTAGTCTAGGCGGCAAATTGTTGACAAGTATTTGTAAAGGCCACATGCTCCTTTTTGATTTTCTAAATATTGGTGCTCCATCAGTGCTGACATTTAAGTAAATGATTTTTTCATTGTTATTCGCAAAGTTTACAAATAATTCTGAATCCGTAATGTCTGTAATTTGAGAGTTGTCACCGTATTTATTATTGAAACTTTCACCGATTGCAGAATAAATGTTTTTTTAATTTTAAAAGTTCTTTTAATTGATACTCAACATTAATTGATAAAAAATAATTTTCATTGAGAGAGTTTAATCGAATTTTTTCTTCACATTGATCACAAATGACTTCAGAATCTTTGATTGATTTCTTTGGCGATATATAAATTATCCTTGTACATTTTGCACAAAAATAATGAGCTATCATTTTATCTTCAGGAATCTCAAATATTTTATTATATTGATGATCAGATATTGAGACGTTATCATATTGAGATCCCGCGCATAATTTGAACATTTCCATTAATTGCGTTCTTCCTTTATTACATAAGCCAAATCTCAACGTAAAACCAGTTATCATTGTGATAACATCATTAATACTCGTTTTAGATTCTTTAAACATGATCCGATCGTAACCGTCCAAAGAAAGTTTCAGAGATTCAGTATGTTTTTTTGGTTGGAACGTATTGTTTTCAATTTCCGTAGTCATTGTTTGGGTGTCAGTTGACATATCTTCATTTTGCAGATGAAGATTCGTTTGTTCGCACTTGGTAGACGAATCACTTCGGTTCTCGAGTTCCATACCTCTGCAGTTGTCTACACCAGCGACATTGCTTGTTATATGTTTTCCGTCGACAATCGAAGACTTCATTGAATTCGTAATATCGAAAATATTCAATGGACCGCTAGTTTTATCTACAACAGAATTGTGAAAGTTTTGTTATTGAGTTTTACAAAAATAAAACATTTTACATTTTTTCAAAAAAAAAAAAAAAAAAAAAATTTTTAAAATTTTATCGCGTTCCAGATGCCATTAGGGTGTATACCGGCAAAAGGTCCCGATGAAAAGCATAAGGGCGTAGAAAAATTTTTTTTTCGGGAATCAACGTAGTTTCGTTTAAAATGTACAAAAATGCAAAAAAAATTTTCCATATAATTGAATTTTTACTATAAGTAGTATAAATTTTTTTTGGGATTTCTGTATTTCTCGGACGAAACTATGTCCAAAAAAAATTTTTTTTTGCATCTCTACACGTTTCATACAAAAATACGTCGGTGGCCAAAAAAAAATTTTTTGTACACGCCGTTATGGCATCTATGGTAGGTGCCGAGAGCCACAAGGACGTATAAAAATTTTTTTTTCGGGAATCGACGCATTTTTGTATGAAACGTGCAGAAATGCAAAAAAAAATTTCTTCAAACTTGAAATTTTCTTGGACTTAATAAAAATAATAGAATTTTTGTATGTCCGTACGACATCTGTAACGCGATATTTGACGTAATTTTAGACTACAAGTTTATCTGATTTTTTTAACAAAAATGTTTTCGGTAAATCGCCAAGTAATTATTATTTTTGTTTGACTTTCAAGGACTTGAAAATATTGTGATCACTTTATACTCATATACTTACGTTTTCGTCTGTATTCATGAACTTCTCTTGAAAATGAAATAGTCCTTTCACTCCATCGTTTCTTTGTAATTTCGCTCACCATAGCAGGATCATAATCACGTTCTAAGTAAAGTTTATAACGCTTTGGTGGTGTCTCTGCCATTTTCAAAACCTATAAATGATGGAATCTGCATTAAATTTTATTCTCATATATAACAGATGAGGCAATATTTAAAAATTTTTTTTTTCAATTCATTGAGAAGTAAATAAGTTAAAAACATTAAAAATAAAAACAAAGCTAAAATTACGAGGGATTCTTCATTACACTCGACATGATCTATAGAAATTTTTATCTCAAGGTTTTGATCGCATGTACAAAACTGTGATCATCTTGGATAAAAAAAATTGATGCATACAGGTTTTTGATAATAACTCTGAAGATGTAAGTACTCAAGCCGTTTTAAAGAACATTCTTAAATAGGAAGAAATTGCCGGTATTTTAAAATATTATTTTTGACTTGAAATGGTAAAATTCTGATGTTAATTATTATTCACTAAAATTAATAGTTTATCATGATGAAATGAATTGCATTTATTAGAACCACCATTGCCAAAATATTTACGTGCGTGCCGAATCCAACACACTATAACTAACTATCGCTCAGCTGATTAGCAAAAATAACTTTTTTATTATTTTTACACCATAATTTTCGGAATTTAAAAATAAAAATTGATAAATATACCAAACTTTGAATAGTATGGTTTTTAATGTAACTATGAGAAATATTAATTCTTATTATTTATGTTGCTACAGATAAACACGTGGTTCATAACCTTTAAATGACAACGTTTATGTGAAATTACTTTTACATTTAAAAAATTAAAATTGATTGTGTACTTACGTGCTTAATATTTGTTTCAAATGATAATATTCACTGTTTCAATCAAAACTATCTATACAATTTGACCTTGTGCTATACAGCCAAATTAAAAAAATTATCTCTTGGTAGTGCTCAGTAAAATCTCACACGCCTCGGAAACAACGTAAATACTATACTGTCGGTCGGTGTGCTGGAAAAACGAAAGAAGCCGTAAGACTGTGAAACACTGAACTAGCCAGCCGAATATGGCCGAATAAAGGGGTTCAGTACTCTCTACCACTCGCTCCGTAAAGGTCACACGACCCTATAGTATAGTCAACAAGTTCGATTTTGGTCAAATTTTTTCAGCAATCTCCAAAAATTATTATTGAGGTATCATTTGATTCGGAATGGGGTCTACATGATTTTTGAAAAAAAAAAAAAGTTCCGCTTGCCGTAATTGTATAAATTATTAACAATAAACAAAAAAAAGGGGAGGACATCTTTTTGTAAAGTATGAAGGGTAGAAGTACTTTTATACAGAAAAAAAAGTCATCTTGAGTCAAGTAATTTTTACTTGATCCAAGGTGGAAACATCCATTTACTTCAATCATTTGCGGACCAACAGGATGTGGAAAAACTTTTTTTGTAAAACGTTTTTTAAAAGAAATTAGAGAAATTTGTGATATCAATTTTAGTAAAGTTATTGTTTAACCGCTAGAAAAGAGATCTAGTCAAATACTTATAAGAGAAATTACGCCTTCGGGCTTAATCGTTAAAACTCGGGAATAATCGTATCACGCTATGGCCGTCGCTCATGCGCGCCTTGGTTAGCGGTAGAGAAGCCGGCTCGCGTGGTCTGCTGCAACAGTTGTGCTTGGACTTCTGTACTAGTACGACTACTCTGTGCTAATCAATTTGATAATTCTTACTTGCATCTCACATTCATTCAAATATTTAAATTATTCATTAAATATAAATAATTATAGTAGATTCAATTATACTTTAAATTCTCAATTCATTTAAATCAGTTTAATAGTTCAGTGAATTAACATAAATAAAATCAAGTAAATTTATTTAGTGACGCCACGCGGCCATTACGCGCCATCGTGACAAAGGATTGCATCAGCCACGCGGCTTTAGTCAATCCATAATTGACGCGTGATATTTACTATTAATTACATTGAATTAATTATTAACATTTAATTACGATCTTATTTCATTTAACTTGAATTAATTATTAACATTTAATTACGATCTTATTTAATTTAACTTATAAATAATTAAATTCAAATTTCAAATCATCTGACTAATTTCTACACGATAAACATCAAACTCAATTGACTAACATTCTGTTATCAATCGAATATTATTAGCTCTCACCTAGAGACAATTGAACATTAATAGCTCTCACTCTGAGACAGTTCAAATTAATTAGATATTACCAGCTCCCACCTTGGGACTTATCTAATTCAAATTATCGATAATTTTCTATCTAAGGCGACTGAGCTCACCCCTATTGCGTTATTGCAACGTAATTTACACACACACACTTACACACATACAATTTACTCGTATAATTTCATCAAGGAGGTTTTTCCCAGCCTAGCTGGGTTTCCCTCCTTTGGGGACAAATAAATTCTTCTAAATTGTTCCCCAAAAAACCCAAGTATTATTATTTAATTTCCTAAGCCCAACTTCATCATATTTTTAAAAAACAATTACGGGAATTATCCGCATTGGATAGTTTTCGACAAAAAAATTTATTTGTCCAAGACTCTACTTTAAGATGAGCTAGAATAGAGTAAACTGTCCCTACAGCCAGGTTGCCTTTTCTCACAGCTTCTAAGGTGGCTAAGTTACCTTGCAGGTTATTTAAGAAAGGAACACCAAGGTACGTGTAGGATTTTACTATTTCAATTGGCTCTCCTTTGTAAGTAAACTTACGATCCTCCTTCCTGAGCCTACCAGAAGGTCTGCAGGCCATAATTTTAGTTTTGCTGGTATTTACCGTAAGACCGTTGATGTTACAGTACTCTTCGAGGATTTTTAGTACTGATCTAAGTTTAA
>CAJNRD030001121.1:11163029-11188373 GCA_905319865.3 Cotesia congregata | reverse complement strand
TTTATTTACCATTTTTCTTCATTCTCTCAGTCATACTTATAAAATCATTTTCTGTAGTACTATTAGTAATACAACTATTAAAAATGTGTTTAATAATACGATTTATTTCTCGTAGTACAAAAAATAATAAAAATAGTAAAAATATAAGTAATACTGTTAAAAGGGATATAATTTTTAGTAACAATTGATTTATGTCTTCTATATTTATTATTAGTCAGCGATGTCTTTTCCCTCAGTTGCGCTATAGTATAGAGTGTAGCGAAGTGATAACTGGCTATCAATTTCGTTGATTATTCTCTGTGTTAGATCCTCGTGATGGTACAGTAGCTCCCAGAAGAAAGAAAAGCCGAGGTCTCCAAGATTTGATTTGAATGAAGGTGATCGTTCAGAGTATTTGTATAAATCGAGAAAATGTTTTTCAAAGTAATTCAATAGTGTAGAGGTATTTGGTGTTTCTCTGACGTTTGGTAGCAGGTTTTTTGAAATATATCTTGATATATTTTCTCCTATAGAGTTTATGTAGTCCAAGACAGGAAGTTGTTCAATGTAATTTATCCAATGATTTACACTTTTAGCGGTACACTTTAGTGTAAATCATTGGATAAATTACATTGAACAACTTCCTGTCTTGGACTACATAAACTCTATAGGAGAAAATATATCAAGATATATTTTAAAAAACCTACTACTAAACGTCAGAGAAACACCAAATACCTCTACACTATTGAATTACTTTGAAAAACATTTTCTCGATTTATACAAATACTCTGAACGATCACCTTCATTCAAATCAAATCTTGGAGACCTCGGCTTTTCTTTCTTCTGGGAGCTACTGTACCATCACGAGGATCTAACACAGAGAATAATCAATGAAATTGATAGTCAGTTATCACTTCGCTACACCCTATACTATAGCGCAACTGAGGGAAAAGACATCGCTGACTAATAATAAATATAGAAGACATAAATCAATTGTTACTAAAAATTATATCCCTTTTAACAGTATTACTTATATTTTTACTATTTTTATTATTTTTTGTACTACGAGAAATAAATCGTATTATTAAACACATTTTTAATAGTTGTATTACTAATAGTACTACAGAAAATGATTTTATAAGTATGACTGAGAGAATGAAGAAATATGGTAAATAAAAAAAAAAAAAACGAAATATTTTACTTGTTTTCATTTTAAAAATAACCCACATCTTCAAAAATAAATAGAAAATCCTACATCTTTTTCCCATTAACCCATGCCACGACTAATTTATGACCTACATCTCTATTACCCCATATTGTAAATCCCTATCCACATACAACTTACCCCCCTCCCCCACCAGATCGTACAGGAAAAACTTCAGGCCCAAAAATTTACCAAGCGATCCCCTTCACAGGGGGAGACCCCTCACGGCGGGGAGCGGAAAAGGTCTGGCGCCAGTGGCCGCGGAGTGGGGGTTTGTTGTGTCTAGCTCTCGTTGCCCCATACTACTCACTCTGGATGTGTTTTGGATTTACAGTGGATTCACTTTGGTTGTGCTTTGTAACTGCTTGGGACTATTTCTGAGGCTGCTTTGGAAATACTTTAAATAAACTCTGGTTTTACTCTGGGCTCATTCTGAAAATCTTCTAATAAAATCGCACAAAGCCATTCTGAAAACACTCTGGAACTAGCAAGATTACAAAATGTTTCCTGAATAATTACAGAATATTTCCAGAACGATTTGAAAACCGCAAGGGACTCTATTCTTTCGTATTTCCGGACGACTTGTTAGTCCTCTATCGATATGTTTCTTATAAGGAAGAGATCTAGACCAAACATGGGCCGATTGGTTGACTTATTCGAAAGTTATGAGCCAAAAACCACGACGACTTCCGAATTCACAAGTCTTTCAGTCGAAAAAATGCTCAATTTTATCGTACCTCTTATAACTCTATTCTTGCGTATTTCAGGATGGCCTGGTTGTCATATATAGATGCGTTTTCTCATAAAGAAGAAATATAGACTACAAACGAGCTGATTGTTGAAACAGTTCAAAAGTTATGAGCTAAAAACCACGACGACTTTGGAAATGACGAGTTTTTTAATCAAAAAATAGCTCAAATATTGTGTACCTCTCGTAACTCTATTATTGCGTATTTTTGGACGACTTGTTGGTCGTATCTCGATGTGTTTCTGAATAAGAAAGAGATCTAGACCGAAAAAAAGATGATTGGTTGACGGGTCCAAAAGTTATAAGACAAAAAACGCGACGACTTTGGAATCGACGAGTTTTTTAGTCTAAAAAATGGCTCAAATTTCGTCTACCTCTTGTAACTTTTTTCTTGTGTATTTCTCGACGACTTGTTGGTCCTATATCGATGTGTTTTTTTA
The DNA here is from genome assembly GCA_905319865.3 of Cotesia congregata. Lineage (NCBI taxonomy): Eukaryota > Metazoa > Arthropoda > Insecta > Hymenoptera > Braconidae > Cotesia > Cotesia congregata. The sequence continues at coordinate 11,186,002 of CAJNRD030001121.1, read as the reverse complement.
TGAGGAAAAGATCTAGACCAAACTCGGGCCGATTAGTCAACTGATTAAAAAGTTATGAACCTAAAACTACGACGACTTTGGAATCAACGAGTTTTTTTAGACATAAGAAGGCTCAGATTTCGTGTACCTCTTGTAACTCTATTCTTGCGTATTTCTTGACGACTTTTTGGTTTAATATCGATGTGTTCTTCCATAAGGAAGAGATCTAGACCAAAAACGGAGCAATCGGTTGACTGGTTCAAAAGTTATGAGCAAAAAACCATGAAGACTCTGATATCGACGAGTTTTTTTGTCGAAAAAAGGGCTCAAATTTAGTGTCCCTCTTGTAACTTTATTCTTGTGTATTTCATGACAACTTGTTGGTACTATATCGATGTGTTTCTTCATAAGGAAGAGATCTAGACCAAACACGGGCCGATTAGACAACTGGTAAAAAAGTTATGAACCAAAAACTACGACGACTTTGGAATAAACGGGTTTTTTCAGACATAAGAAAGCTCAAATTTCGTGTACCTCTTGTAACTCTATTCTTATGTATCTCAGGATGCCCTAAAAGGCTTCGTCGATGCATTTTTTCAAAAGGAACAAATCTAGACTAAAAACGAGCCGATTGGTCCGACAGTTTAAAAGTTATGAACAAAAAACCACGATTACTTTGGAAATGACGAGTTTTTTAGTCGAAAAAATTGCTCAAATTTTGTGTACCTCTTGTAACTCTATTCTTGTATATTTCTGGATGATTTGTTGGTCGAATATCAATGTGTTTTTTCATAAGAAAGAGTTCTAGACCAAAAGCGGGCCGATTAGACAACTGGATCAAAAATTATGAGGCAAAAACCAGGTCGACTTGAGAATTGACGAGTTTTTTTATCGAAAAAAGGGCTCAAATTTTGTGTCCCTCTTGTAACTCTATTCTTGAGTAATTCTGGACTACTTAATGCTTTTATATCCATGTGTTTCTACATAAGAAAGAGATCTAGACCAAAAACAAGCCGATTGGTAAACTTGTTCAAAAGTTATGAGCCATAAACCACGACGACTTGGGAATTATCGAGTTTTTAGTCGAAAAAATGGCTCAACTTTTGTGTACCTTTTGTTACTCTATTCTTGCGTATTTCTTGACAACTTTTTGGTTTAATATCGATGTGTTCTTTCATGAGGAAGAGATCTATAACAAAAACGGGGCAATTGGACGAATGGTTGAAAAGTGATGAGCAAAAAAACATGACGACCCTGATATCGACGAGTTTGTTTGTCGAAAAAAGGGCTCAAATTTTGTGACTCTCTTGTAACTTTATTCTAGTAGAATTCTGGATGACTTGTTGGTCCTATATCGATGTGTTTTTTCATAAGGAAAAGATCTACACCAAATACGGGCCGATTAGTCTACTGGTGAAAAAGTTATGAACCAAAAACTACGACTACTTTGGAATGAACGAGTTTTTTAGACAAAAAAATGGCTCAAATTTTTTGTACCTCTTGGTCAACTGGTTCAATAGATATGAGCCAAAACCCACGACGACCTGAGAATTATCGAGTTTGTAGTCGAAAAAATGGCTCAAATTTTTTGTACCTCTTGTAACTCTATTCTTGCGTATTCCAGGACAAACTTTTGATCCTATATCGATGTGTATTTTTTACAGAAGCGATCTAGACCAAAAACAAGCCGATTGGTCGACTGGTTCAAAAGTTATGACCCAAAAACAACGACAACTTAGACATCGATGATTTTTTTTGTCGAAAAAGTAGCTCGAAATTTGTGTAACTCTTGTAACTCTATTCTTGCGTATTTCAGGACGGCTTGTTGGTCTTATATCGATGTGTTTCTTCATAATGAAAAGATCTTGACCAAAGACGGGACGATTAGTCAACTGGTTTAATAGTTCTAAGTCAAAAAACACGAAGACATTGGAAATGACGGGTTTGTTTTCCGGGAAACGGCTCAAAATTTGTTTACCTCTTGTAACTATATTCTTGCGTATTCCAGGACGGCTTGTTGGTCCTGTATCGATGTTATTTTTATAATGGAGAGTTCTAGACCAAAAACGGGCCAATTGGACAACTGGATCAAACGTTATGAGCCGAAAACCACGTCGACTTGAGAATTGAGGAGTTTTTTGTCGAAAAAAGAGCTCAAAATTTGTGTTCCTCTTGTAACTTTATTCTTGTGTATTTCTGGACGACTTGTTGGTCCTATATCAATATGTTTTTTAATAAGGAAGAGATCTAGACCAAACACGGGCCGATAAGTCAACTGGTAAACAAGTTTTGATCCAAAAACTACGACGACTTTGGAGTTAACGATTTTTTTTAGACATAAGAAGGCTCAAATTTCGTGTAACTCTTGTAACTCTATTCTTGTGTATCTCAGGACGCCCTGAAAGGCTTCGTCGATGCATTTTTTTAGGAGGAACAAATCTAGACTCAAAACGAGCCGATTGTTCGGACAGTTTAAAAGTTATGAACAAAAAACCACGATTACTTTGTAAATGACGAGTTTTTTAGTCGAATAAATTGCTCAAATTTTGTGTTCCTCTTGTAACTCTATTCTTGCGTATTTCTGGATGACTTGTTGGTCAAATATCGATGTGTTTTTTCATAAGGAAGAGATCTAGTCCAAAAACGGGCTGATTGGTCAACTGGTTCAAAAGTTATAAGCCAAAAACCACGACGACTTGAGAATTATCGAGTTTTTAGTCCAAAAATTGGCTTAAATTTTTCGTACCGCTTGTAACTCTGTTCTTGCGTATTTCAGGGCGGCCTTTTGATCCAATATCGATGTGTTTTTTCATAAGGAAGTGATCTAGACCAAAAACGGGCTGATTAGTCAACTGGTTTGAAAGTTATGAGTCCTAAAACTTGATGAAATTGGAAATGACGAGTTTTTTTGTCGAAAAACGGCTCAAATTATGTGTACCTCTTGTAACTGTATTCTTGCGTATCCCAGGACGGCCTGTTGGACCTATATCGATGTTATTTTTATAAGGGAGAGTTGTAGACCAAAAACGGGCCGATTGGTAAACTGGATCAAAAGTTATGAGCCAAAAAACACGTCGACTTGAGATTTGACTAGTTTTTTTGTTGAAAAAAGGGTTTACATATTGTGTCCCTCTTGTAACTCTATTCTTGCGTATCTTAGGACGCTCTGAGGGGCTAATATCGATGCGTTTTTTATAAGAATCAAATGTAGACTAAAAACGAGCCGATTGGTCGGACAGTTTAAAAGTTATGAACCAAAAACCACGATTACTTTGGAAATGACGAGTTTTTTAGTCGAAAAAATTGCTCAAATTTTGTGTACCTCTTGTACTATATTCTTGCGTATTCCAGGACGGCCTGTTGGTCCTATATCAATGTTATTTTTATAATGGAGAGTTCTAGACCAAAAACGGGCCGATTGGACATCTGGATCAAAAGTTATGAGCCATTAAACACGTCGACTGTAGAATTGACAATTTTCTTTGTTGAAAAAAGAGCTTAAATTTTGTGTCCCTTCTGTAACTATATTTTTGCGTATCTCAGGACGCTCTAAGGGGCTAATATCGATACGTGTTTTCATAAAAATCAAATCTAGACTAAAAACGAGCCGATTGGTCAGACAGTTTAAAAGTTATGAACCAAAAACCACGATTACTTTGGAAATGACGAGTTTTTTAGTCGACAAAACTGCTCAAATTAACTGGTTAGAAATTTTGGTAAATTTAATAAGTAACAAAAAAAAATATATATTTCTACTGGAAGACAACTGGACTATAAGGATCAGGATACAATGAAATAATAGAAGAAGAGGACATGATATCGATTGAGGAGTGCCAATGAAGGAATAGACACCGAACGAAGCAACATTTATGTGACTAAAAAGAATAGGAGAACAGAAAACTTAGACGCTTCACTCCAAACCTAGGGGTACGTCTCGTCGCCAGGTATTCACATGCGTGAGAATCAGGACTCCAGGAGGAAAAGAAGCGTAAACGCCGAGTTTATACCCTTATAAGGATTAACCAATGAATATCCGTCACTCAATGTATATTAACCGTGTTTATGTCCAGCAGACCTATTGTGTTAAAGGTCTCTCATATACAATCCGAATACACTAACAGAATTCTCAAGAAGCCTTCTACACTAATCTAAAAACCTGGAGAACGTACAACTATCAAGCCTATGCCTTGTAATAATATTCTCAGACATAGAATCAGGATCACATGAAAATAAAGAATATCGAACAGATATATAGTGATAAAAGCCTTACACCTACGAAGACCAACACAGTCACAGAATTCTAAGAAATCAAGGGATGGTGATCACCACCTTAGTCCAAAGGTATGTAAATTGGGGATCGCGCCACCGCCTAGTTCATCCCTTCGCATTAGTATAAAAAAGCAAGCGCCACTGACTACAGAGCAGTCAGTCGTCGGCAGTCAGCAGTCCGTCAGCAGTCAGTTATCGGCAGTCAGCAGTCCGTCAGTCGTCAGTCGTCGATCAATCAGTCCAAGCGGGACATTTAAACTACGAGGAACCCAGTATCTTCAGAACACTTTTAATTAACGGGGAACCTCTGTCTGTCAATACAGTCGCCGGTTAGGAGTATTTCTGAATATTTAATCAACAAGAAATTTCTTTTCAAACCGCATAATTATTTTTAATAAATTCGAGAGAACTCTCTTCAATTCAGTTCGGATCAAATTAGTACATTCGAAGTTTTTCTAAAATAAATTTAAATTCAAAAACGGTATTCAAATAAAATTGAGCTCCATCGCCGTTCAACCCAAGCATTGAGGTTGACAATCGACTCAATACACTCCAGAGAGTGTTACGTCCGGCTGACGATAACACAATAAATTAATCAGTCCCTTAAATTTGAGACTAATCACCGAAGATTATAGGTCTCGGGAGGCGGGAACCGCGCCTATAGGTAACTGTACGCGGGATTTGACGCAACACGAGAAATCGCGAGATTAGAGTAATTTTGGGAATTTCGACTCAATTTTCGTGGTCTCCTTGGGATGGGTCAGGGCAGGAGCGAAAGAAAAGGTAAGTGAATTTGTGTTGAGCCGACTGAGAAGGAACTATACCTGTATAAGTAAAATACCGTGTTGTTGTTGGATCCTGGTCCAGGTACCTGAGCGTCGAAAATACTGGGGTCACTGACCGACAGTATGACGGGCGACTAATTAAGTGAATGGTTAAAATAATTAATTAAGGTATTTATTAACGAATCCGCAATATTGAAGCAGCTTACGATTGTTTATTGTGGTAAATTTTGAGTACAGACTATCGGTGATTGACTGGTCGGAGTCTCAGAATCTAATTATTTACTGATTAAAATTTTGAAGGACGTTGAACTGCTGATCACACCCGCGGTTATAGGAAGTACTGGTGTTTCCCGGTTGCCGTGGCTGGGTTTTTATACACTCACAAGTCCCTCCTCCTCATTTACAATTTTAATAACCCTTCGTATAAAATTTTGGTGGAATTTCTAGATAACGGCCTACGGAATTTGGGAATCGCTATGCAATAGCAACGCTAATGCGTAAAACTCTTTTCTATTTTCTGAGAGTTGAACGCGGTCGGGTTAATACTGATTACTTGCGGGCTGCGTCCCGTGACTCAGCGATTGTTTGTTCAAGTGAGAATGCTTGCGATGGACTTGCTAGGCGATGTCACGATTAACCTTCCCCTTATCTTTTAGAATGATTTTTTTACGGTGAGAGTTTTCTATCTCGATAATGGAATTCCGATTCTCTATAGCATGGGTGGCCCGAATATTCTTGGTTGTCTAAATTTCTTATACTTTTAATTTCGGCTCGGTAATTATTTATTTAGGGTACGCGAGATATCGCGACGTACATTCACACAGCGTATACGTTCTTTTGATTTGGAAATTTTTACGTGGATAATTATTATTCCCTCTTCACGATGGTCGGACCGTGATGATTTTCTTTTTCTAGATTCCGGCTAGCTGATAACCGTATGCAGCTGCTCAGATTATTTACTCGGGAGTTGAAAAATCTTTTGTTAAATTTATTATCTCGATCCAAGGAATTGTTGAATAACTATTGATTATTTAAGCCGATAACTTGTCAACCAATATAATATAAAACGTAAAAATAATTAACCGTTTCTGTCTTAATATAATTAAGTTAATTTATTACTCTCTAATTATTAATATTTATTTTATTAAAGCCGATGGCTTGTCTATTGAATTTGGGCACTCGGTAAATTCAATTAAATAAATATTTAATGGAAGAAAAATATCGCGGACCGTAACACTGGTTACCGACTTCTCGATGAGTGCCGTCTTTGCTTCCGCGGCTGGGGTTTTTATATCCGCGGATCCGCCATTGTCCCATAGTGGCTGGTCACGTAGCCAGGCACAGGCGTTGCCGGGTTACGTAACCCGTTCGGCAAAAGCTTATATACGATGAAATATTTGATTTTGTACTGAAATCATATCCGAAATTTGGTTACAAATATAAAATTATATTTCAAATAAATATATCGTTCATACAATTATATGTTTATCATTTATTTATAAGAATAAATATTTTTAATGCCTGTAATATTTTTATATGAGGACACCTGATGATTATTTTCATGCAATATCATTCCCAGCATTTTTAGGCGGTTGGGTATTTTCTTTCTCGTGGGCGCATACGAGATGGGGTTCCAGGTAAAAATTTATTTGCCGATGTTTACAGACGGCTTTTTGAGAAAAATAAAATAACGTTGTTTCTCTCAGGAAATTTTTGGAGCGATGAGTAATCACGACTAAAACTGTAAGTGTTTTTCAAAATCCCAGAGGGATAAATATTGTTATCTATGTTTTTCCTTAGTCTTATATAAAACAGAGAAAATGATTTTTTTAAAATGGAAGAGATTATTTATTCCGGTTTTAATTCTCATCGGGGACCGCGTAGCAACAGCGGACAATAGATTCCCCGCGATGCTCGTTTTTTAGGGCCCTCCCACAATAGTTATGGCGTCGTGAACTATTAACATAATAGTTACGCCTTCCTCCAAGTTACTATGAAGAGGGAACTGAGGGGGCCCGAGGGTGGGCGGTTCTTAGGGGTACAGCGATGCAGTAGTTCTCAGTTCTTTCATTAATTAGGTTTTTTTTTGTTAACTAATTAATCGATCATTTAGGTGTTACGCGAGGCCGTAACAAGAGCCATCCACGTACAACATCTTCATCAACGTCGAGTTAGCTGCGCCAAAAACTTCAAGGTCAACTTAAAATCCAAGTTAAAGCAACAATTTATCAATTCTAACCGTAACGACCCACTAGAGACGTGTTCCGTAACAACATCCAGTGTGTATCAATATTTAATAAAACACCTGTTACTACATTTAAACCGTAAGTAATTTGTTAATTAATTTCTTTAATATTTCATTCCTCTTCTTTTCCTTTTTCCAACCGGTTCTGATGGTCATCCCTTTAGTGTTAATTAATCAATAAGTTCCAAATCAAAGAGATCTGTCAACAAGTGTGACTGCCACTCCCAGGGTAAAGGCATTCAGTTGTCTGACCGTACAAACAAGCAGTCGAAGAAATTTGTGGCGTCCCAGGACGTAACACAAATAAAATTTTTGGTGTCAGAAGTGGGATTTGATAGAAAATAATGCCTGAGACGATCTCTTTGGTATGGATACTCCATCTCCTGGTAGAGGAATATTAAACCCTAAAGTACTAGTCCTTCCAACTGTATGCAGTTCACTTTTTCGCACTCCAATATTACTTCAAACTCGACCTCTAGAAAACCCAATAGATAAAACTGTAGTTAGAAATTTAAATTCCGATTTAATAGATTTAGCCAACGAAAAATTTGAAGATCTAGAAAATACAGAACGCGAAAATCAAATTCAAGTAGTTTCCGAACACGTAAACCAAACCCAAGATCAAATAATTCCAACAGTTTTTAATCAACACCGCGAAATGGACGGTCAAAATGATCGACAAAATAATGACCAACGGATTCCACAAGATCCAGCAAATTCAAATCCACCAGTTCCACCAATTTTACCTAACGAAGACGGTTGAATCGTGCATCCACCCGAACAAATCGCCGACGCGAGACGACCATATGCCGTTCCAGTATCAATTAAATATGCTATTGAGGCAGTACCTATTTTTGACGGTCAAAATATTCCACTTTCTTATTTTATTGAAGGTTGTCGCGAAGCAAAAGTAATGATACCCCCCGAGGACGAGCTAAGTTTAGTTAGAATTTTACGAAATAAACTGCGCGGACAGGCCCAACGGACAATTCTTTCTACAAGATTCGATAATGTTGAACAATTTATAACTTTCTTGAAAAATTTATATGCACCTTCTAAAACATACCTTCAGTTGTTAGGCGAACTAGGTAGAATTTTTCAAAAAGATGATGAAAACGTAGTTAATTATACAAATCGTGCTCGCGAATTAGGCAACAGAATTCTTGACGCCTATAAAGCGCAGGAAAATAGAGAGATGCCTCCTGCACTTAGAGAAGCATACGACATTGAAGTTAAAAATTCATTAATTCGAGGTTTAAAACCGGAAATTGAACAGAGAATTTCTAGAGACAAAAACTTTATGGACACGACCCATGAAGCAATTCACATCGAAAGACAGTTAGAAGCAAAAAACGCGTTACGTGGAAAAATGCCTCATAAATATAATCGACCGACGGAAACGTATAGCTTTGACTGAAACCCACGAAATACTAGAGATATAAATGTAATTCAAGAACTACCATTAAAATGCGAATTTTGTCGCGAAAATGGACATTTGGCAACAAATTGCCCACAAAAAAATAATAATAATAGAAATTTAAACTCACGATACAATGATAAAATGTGTAGATATTGCAAAAATCCGGGTCATACTATTGAAGAATGCCAAAAAAGGCAATATAATAACAATATTAGATATCAGCGTCCAAATAATTAGGGAAATTTTTAACCTTTAAATCCTGCAATTTTTAATCGTCAACCGTATTATTTAAATGCACAAAATTCGTATAACCGTCTGAATCAACCAAATTATCAACGAAATCCTAATTTTAATCAATCTAGACTTCAACAGAGTAATAATTATAATCGTTCAAATATTCAAAATCCAAATTACCGAAATTTTCAATCGCCCGATAATTATAATCGCGCAAATTTTCAAAATCCAAATTATCGAAACTCTCAACCTTCAAACAATTATAATCGCAATAATTATTCACGCGAAAATCCTCAATCAAATAATTTTAGTCGAAATAATCCGAATAATTTTAGCAATTCGAATAATTTTAATAATCGAAATAGAGGACCGGTAAGATTCGCGGATGATCAGCAAGTACCAAACATCAATCGAAATCCTAGAAACACGTATCAGGGAAACTTCCCACCGCTCCCCCGAGCGGGCGTATCGAGGGAAGCCCAAAACGAACGCCCAATTTTGCATCTACAAAACGCGGATACGGAATCGGAAATAATAGAAGAATCGGAAACGTTAGAAGAATTGTTTCAGTCGTCTCTATTGAATTAAAACAAAAATGTCAAGCTCCTACGGTAAGAATTGACACGCCTAGTTTTAAAAATTCTGTAATAATTATGATTGATACCGGTTGCGAAATAAATTTAATTAAATTAAGTGCATTAAATTCAGAAGCGTGGATCGATAAAGACGAAATAATAAAATTAAAAGGTATAACGACAGAACATGTCACTACATTAGGAAAAATTAATACTACATTTCATGGTGTCCCAGTAATATTCCATGTAGTATCGGACGACTTTCCCATAATAAGGGAAGCAATTTTAGGGTCGGACTTTTTAATTAATAATAATATAGATGTTTCATATTCTAAAAATTGTCTCACGTGGAAAGGTAAAAAAATTAACTTTGTACATGAAGAAACAATTACTATTCCGGCACGCACGAAGGCAGGAATGTATGTGCGTGTAGCTAATCCTGAAATAGATACAGGATATGTCCTACGGTTATTCGTAAATGACGAGAAGAAGAAGAATAAAATTTTTATCGGCGAAGCATTAGTCAAAAATGAAAACGGTAAGGCGTATTTATACGTGATAAATTCCACCGATGTTATTGTAGATATTGCTATACCGGAAGTTTTTCTTGAACCTTATGAAATGAAATATGAATCGGAAAATTGTAGTAAATCTAATGAAAATTCAAATTCTACTAAATCATACGAAAATTCAAACTCGAATAAAAACAATAATTCGCGTAAAAGTATTCATTCTACTAGTTCTTATGAAAAAATCAATATCGACGACAATGATAATTTCATTAATTCGTGTAAAAATTCAATTCCTACTAGTTCATACGAAAATTATAATTCTACTAGTTCCACTGAGTCTTATAGTTCTCGCAAAACAGAAAATAAACGGAAATTAAAGTCAAAAAAATCTAAAACTTCGAAAATTTTTAATATACATACATTGTCGGATAACATAAAAGAACGTATTTCGAGAATTTGGAATTCGTTGCGTACAGAACATTTAAATGAAGAGGGTAAAAGTCACCTCGAGAAACACATAATTAAAAACCACGACTTATATTATTTAGATGAAGATAAGATGGGTTGTACAGATGTATTAGAGCATAAAATCGATACTGTAGATGACATACCTATTAACGTGAGACAGTATCGTTATCCTCCTATGTTAAAAGACAAAATCGAAGAGCAAACGCAAGACTTATTGCGGGACGGTATCGTTGTACATTCTAAATCTCCATATAACACGCCTGTATGGATAGTCCCCAAGAAGGATAATTCTCAGGGACAAAAACAGTGGCGTATGGTTCTGGATTATAGAATATTAAACGAAAAGACAATTACCGACGCATATCCATTACCTTTAATTACTGACATATTAGATCAATTAGGAGGGGCGATATATTTTACGACATTAGATCTTAAGTCAGGTTATCATCAAATTAAAGTAAGTCCGAAGGACAGACATAAAACCGCTTTCTCCAACCCCTCAGGTCATTATGAATTTGTGCGAATGCCTTGCGGATTAAAAAATGCTCCTGCAACATTTCAACGTTTGATGAATATTATATTATTAGGGTTACAGGGAATTGAAATCCTAGTATATCTCGACGATATAATTATTTTTGCGAAATCACTTGAAGAACATGAAGTTAAACTCGAACGGGTCGCGCGACGACTCCGCGAAGCCGGACTTAAGTTACAGCCAGATAAATGCGAATTCTTGCGAACAGAAGTTGCGTATCTAGGTCATATTATTTCCGCTGATGGCATAAGGCCTGATCCGAAAAAAATCGAAGCAGTGAAAAATTTTCCGAGACCTCAAAATATAAAAAATATTCGACAATCTCTAGGATTAGTAGGTTATTATCGTAGATTTATTCATAAATTTTCTCAAATTGCTAAACCTTTAACAAATTTATTGAAAAAGACGATAGTTTTTGAATGGGGTCCAGAGCAACAAAATGCATTTGAAATATTACGTAATAAATTATGTGAAGAACCTGTATTACAATATCCCGATATGTCACAACCGTTTATTGTAACGACAGACGCGTCAGTAGTCGCAATAGCAGGAATATTAAGTCAAGGTCCTTTAGGAAAAGATAGACCAGTAGCGTATACGTCGCGTGTTTTAGACGATAATGAAAAGAAATATAGTACGTATGAAAAAGAAGCTTTAGCTATTTTACATTCAGTATCACAATTTCGCCCATATCTATATGGACGACCGTTTAAACTAGTGACCGATCACAAACCATTAGTATGGATGTGTAACGCGAAAGACCCTACCTCTAGACTCACGCGATGGCGTTTAAAGTTAGAAGAATATCAATTCGAAGTAATTTATAAAGCCGGTAAAACAAATGTGAATGCTGACGCATTATCTCGTAATCCCTCTAATATGCCGGACAATGAAGAAAAACAAATAGCGAACAACGAAAATTATATTTTTCCGGTTACACGAGCTCAAGCTGCAAAATTTCGTCAAGAAATAGCTGAACAAGAAGCAGAAGAAAAACAATCCAAACAACAGAAGAAGCAGGAGAAGAAAAGTAGTCAAAAGAAGAAGGAAGAGCCAGCAGATAAGAAATTACAAGGTTCACCTATAGCTCACCGTTTAAGAAGCAAGGTCAAAGCAGACGACACAGCTCTCCCCAGTACATCTAAAGGAGTGATGCGAAGAGTCTTCGATAAATTACCATCGTTCAAAAGAAAACAATTCAGTAAAATGAAGGAGTCATCGTCGTCAAGATCAGAAAGTAATATAGAGTCAAGTCACTACTTGACTCTATATTACTAGTGAATCATCGGCATCTGAAAGATCGGATATCAGGAAAACACCCAAGAAGACACAACTATATACTCCAGTAACAACGCCTCGTTTACAACGACGACAGCGTGAAGAACGTTTAACAGACTTAGAAATCTCAGGTGAATCCATGAGTATGTTTTCTGATGATACTGATAGCGAAACAAATGGAGAACGAGTACGAGTACCACCATTTTTGGACAGACGCGTAAATGAAAGTGATGACGAACCACATAGCGAAGTTGAAGAGAATGAAGCCCAAGAAGATGTGAAGGCAAGTAGATCAGGACGAGCTAGGAAAATTATCGAAACTAGAGATCAAATATTTATGCAGAAAAATAATTACTTGTATTTTATAGATGAGTATGGTCAACCTGTTGATAATGCAGCGACGAAATTAGAAGAAAGATCATTACTGCCTAAATTTAAGAATTTACAAGCAGGTAGTGTAGCTATAACGAAAATAGGTAGTAGGCATCATATAGCTATAGTAGTTAATAAAGGGGAATCCTTAAGTTGGGTTGTCAGGACATTGACACGCACCTTGACCAGACTTAACTTACGGACAATATCAATAGCTAAGTCTAGTAGTGTAAATGGTATATCCTGTACTCGTATATCAACAATGTTAGGGGAATGTTTTTCTAAAATTGATACTACACTGGTAGTATGTCTAGGAATAGTAACTTACGTGCCGAAGGAACAACGTAAGCAGGTAATAGAAGAAGCTCATTTATCAGCTATAGGCGGTCATAAAGGGGTGACAAAAACGTATAACCGCATACGTTTACGTTATTTTTGGGAAGATATGAAAATAGATATACAAAAATTCATACAACGTTGTTTATCGTGTCAATTGTTTAAATTAAAACGTATTAAAACTAAACAACCGATGCAGATTACAGATACTCATGAAGCTGCGTTTGATAAAATCGCGATGGATATCGTAGGACCACTAACGCGGACAAGAAACGGATATACTCATATTTTAACTGTACAAGATTTATTAACTAAATTAGTTATCGCGATTCCTTTAAGACGAACTACTTCTGAAGATATTGCTCGTGCGTTAGTAAAGCGAGTTATTTGCGTCTATGGTACACCTAAATCGGTGTTAACAGATCAGGGATCTAATTTTGTTAGTGAATTAATGAAAAATTTCGCGAAAATATTTAAAATAAAACAATATCGAACGACCGCTTTTCATGCTCAGTCTGATGGATCTATTGAAAGATCGCATCATTCACTCGTAGAATATTTAAAACAATTTTCCAATGAAGAAGAACATTGGGACGAATGGTTAGAATTAGCTACATTTTCATATAACACTAGGGTGCATGAAGGAACGAGATATCAGCCTTTTCAATTAGTATTTGGTAGACCAGCATGGTTACCAGCTAGCGTTTGTAATAATGAAGATGAATTACGTACATATGAAGATTATTTAATAGAATTAACTACAAAAATTTATGAAATTCAAGAAATCGCGAGAAATAATTTAATTATAGCTAAAGAAAAATCAAAACAGCGTTACGATAAAACGGCGCACCCAGTAAACTTTCAAATAGGAGATTTCGTTTTCTTAGTAAGCGGCAAGAAAAAAGGTAAATTAAGTAATCCGTACGAAGGACCGTACGAGGTCACTGAAATAATGCCCGACGGTAATGTAAGAATTCAGTATAATCAAAAACCTAAGGTAATACATCCAAACCGGTTGGTTCAGTCCAAAATTAATCCTAACGAGGATACCGATAGTGATTAGAATTTGTTTATTTTACAGAACGATGAGGAAACTATTTCCGAGGATTACCTTTATAGGGTGCATCTTTTTAATCTATCTAAAAGGAATAATAGGGAATATGGTTAAGTATGCACCATTTGCTCACAAAACCGGCATTTATTTCGAATATTTGGAAGATGTCCGATTCACCAAAAATAATTGGAAATTAGTAGCACTATTCAATTTAACTGATCTTGAATTTAAAAGACCGACAATTTCCGATTTACAAATCGACTTTGTCGATTTGCAATGTCAAGCGTATATCAACACATCAATTTGTCGTCAGTATATCGAGTTAAATCTTTATAATCATTTTATTCAGCAAATAGACTTAAAATTAACCGAGTTAAATCACTTAATGTATGCCGATGGTAATCAGAAAACACCTATAAATTCTGACAAGGAAGTCGTGTTTCGTAAATATATTATTGATTTAAGCGGGATTTTTCCAACCATAAATGATATACATACTCATATTTATAGACATAGTCAAATTATTGATGCCGAATTATTCTTCGAACAAGCTCGCTTATTTAAATCCCAGGATAGACATAACAAATTAGTAAAGAATATGACTAAGTTTTTAAATCGAACCAATCCATCACCTGTAATATATCTTAACCACTTGAATGAATGGAGCATCCATATAAGAGAATACTTTTCGCAGTATTTTGACCATGTCAATAATGTAATAGAAACCGTAGTTTATGCTATGTCAGGGAAATTGAGCCCTCGAGTTCTTAGTCCTCAAATACTTTCACAAGCTCTTAAAGAATTCCGAATGAATTGCACCAGTTGTAATCTCATAATTGATCCAGATGATATTTATTTCGGAAAAATTGAAGTAAAATTTGACCTCTTTCAGAATTTCTTGTTCTTCACTATAAAAGTCCCTCTTTTGGACACTATTAAATTTAGCTTATTAAAAGCTCATCCGTATCCGGTACCACAAAAATGTGGAAATAAAACGATGTCCGCTTACGTACAACCTAGTTCTGATTATCTATTAGTATCTCCCAATAACCAGTATTCCCCTATAACTAAAGATGAATTAAAAAATTGTTATAAGTTCAAAGATTTTCTAGTATGCAGACCAAATTTCATTTTTTTTTATAATACTACTAATCCCATTTGTGAAATAGATTTGTTAACCACTCGTTTAAATCCTTTCCTTCTCAATGTGACATTAGAATAAATCAAAACTTCAAACCCTATTGGAAGCCATTGGAAAAAGCATCCGGATGGCTATATTCCGTTTTAAACCTTGAATTGCAAGAAACCATTCATTATAAAATAATAAGTAAAATTAAGATTTCTGATTCAGGAATCCTCACTCTAACCGATCCTTCTCACTCTTTAATAGTTAATGATATTAGATTAATGGGATTTTCTAGTAACTCTGAAATCAATACAACACAATCAACGTACGAATTAGACTTAATTCAGATTCTACCTAACATCTGTAAAAAAGAACTTAAACCGGTTAATAACATTCCTTATGTTTCTTATCAATTATCATACGATTTTACTCTAAATGAGGTCGCAGGCCAAAATCAAAATGTGCCTGTTCATAATTATTCAAACCACAGTACACTATATCTCATTTTTGGTGTATTTTTAATTATCTTTATTACTATTGCTTATATTTTGTGCTTTAATTTCAAGAAAACAGCTGAAAGTGCTCCAATTGATTCGTCTAACCAAACCGAAGTTACTTTAATAGAGCCTGACGCACACATCTATGATGTTCCATATAGCAATGTATCATTAACGACTTCTCCAAATAACCTTAAGAACGAATCCAAATCTCTCTCTATAGAAATACGTAACATTCGAAAAAAAAAATTAAACTTTTAAAAGCATACCCGAAGAAATTTAATTTCTAATATATATATATATATATATATGGAAAATAACATTTTCATTAACTTTAGAATATTGCAAATGAACAAAATATTATACATATACATATATATTAAATTTTTATCTAGATATAATCTTATGTGTCTAATAAGTATTTTTAACGATCTTCCAAACTCAATAACTGTTACCTCAAACAAGCAAATAGCTAACTATATAAAAAAAAAAAAGGATTTTAAATGAGCCAAAAACTAGTCATTAAAGTATTAATAAAAATTGCTCCAAAAATAACTTTGCAATAATTACTACTGCAAATGGAAAATATCCCATTTCATGAATTAATTGTTGCCATGAATAGTACATCTCTAATGTAATCAATTACTTTACAAAGGGAAATTTTCAATTTTTAATTTTTCCAAACAAATGTGCCTCATTGTACGAAGTGCCTAAGAATGTAATACAAATTATGAAACATTAAACAAAATAAGCTCAAGAAGTTTTATATCCAGATATATATCACTCGTATTTGAAAATATCGATATCGCATTCCTGAATTTAAATTTTGAACTAGACGTGAACGCACCCATATATCTAAATATTGTATTTGAAAAAGAAACTCAAATTTTTAACTAGATGTGAAATCACCAATGTACCTAATTATTGTATTTGATAATATTGATATCTCATTTTTGTATAAGAAACTCAAATTTTTAACTAGATGAAAAATCACCAAGGTATTTAAATATTGTATTCGAAAATATTGATGTTGTTACTAAAACTCGAGTCATGACTATTAAAAGCCTTAACTCTCGTTTTAAAGTGGGGAGATGTGTTACGGTTAGAAATTTTGGTAAATTTAATAAGTAACAAAAAAAAATATATATTTCTACTGGAAGACAACTGGATTAGAAGGATCAGGATACAATGAAATAAAAGAAGAAGAGGACATGATATCGATTGAGGAGTGCCAATGAAGGAATAGACACCGAACGAAGCAACATTTATGTGACTAAAAAGAATAGAAGAACAGAAAACATAGACGCTTCACTCCAAACCTAGGGGTGCGTCGCGTCGCCAGGTATTCACATGCGTGAGAATCAGGACTCCAGGAGGAAAAGAAGCGTAAACGCCGAGTTTATACCCTTATAAGGATTAACCAATGAATATCCGTCACTCAATGTGTATTAACCGTGTTTATGTCCAGCAGACCTATTGTGTTAAAGGTCTCTCATATACAATCCGAATTCACTAACAGAATTCTCAAGAAGCCTTCTAAACTAATCCAAAAACCTGGAGAACGTACAACTATCAAGCCTATGCCTTGTAATAATATTCTCAGACATAGAATCAGGATCACATGAAAATAAAGAATATCGAACAGATCTATAGTGATAAAAGCCTTATACCTACTAAGACCAACACAGTCACAGAATTCTAAGAAAACAAGTGATGGTGATCACCACCTTAGTCCAAAGGTATGTAAATTGGGGATCGCGCCACCGCCTAGTTCATCCCTTCGCATTAGTATAAAAAAAGCAAGCGCCACGGACTACAGAGCAGTCAGTCGTCGGCAGTCAGCAGTCCGTCAGCAGTCAGTCGTCGGCAGTCAGCAGTCCGTCAGCAGTCAGTTATCGGCAGTCAGCAGTCCGTCAGTCGTCAGTCGTCGAACAGTCAGTCCAACCGGGACATTTAAACTACGAGGAACCCAGTATCTTCAGAACACTTTTAATTAACGAGGAACCTCTGTCGGTCAATACAGTCACCGGTTAGGAGTATTTCTGAATATTTAATCAACGAGAAATTTCTTTTCAAACCGCATAATTATTTTTAATAGATTCGAGAAAATTCTCTTCAATTCAGTTCGGATCAAATTAGTACATTCGAAGTTTTTCTAAAATAAATTTAAATTCAAAAACGGTATTCAAATAAAATCGAGCTCCATCGCCGTTCAACCCAAGCATTGAGGTTGACAATCGACTCAATACACTCCAGAGAGCCATCCACGTACAACATCTTCATCAACGTCGAGTTAGCTGCGCCAAAAATTTCAAGGTCAACTTAAAATCCAAGTTAAAGCAACAATTTATCAATTCTAACCGTAACGACCCAATAGAGACGTGTTCCGTAACAACATCCAGTGTGTATCAATATTTAATAAAACACCTGTTACAACATTTAAACCGTAAGTAATTTGTTAATTAATTTCTTTAATATTTCATTCCTCTTTTTTTCCTTTTTCCAACCGGTTCTGATGGTCATCCCTTTAGTGTTAATTAATCAATAAGTTCCAAATCAAAGAGATCTGTCAACAAGTGTGACTGCCACTCCCAGGGTAAAGGCATTCAGTTGTCTGACCGTACAAACAAGCAGTCGAAGAAATTTGTGGCGTCCCAAGACGTAACAACCTCTTGTAACTCTATTCTTGCGTACTTCTGGACAACTTGTTGGTCGAATAGCAATGTTTTGTTTCATAAGGAAGAGATCTAGACCAAAAACGGGCTGATTGATAAACTGGTTCAAAAGTTATGAGCCAAAAACCACGGCGACTTGAGAATTATCGAGTTTTTAGTCGAAAAAATGGCTCAAATTTTTCGTACCTCTTGTAACTCTATTCTTGCATTTTCCAGGGCAGCCTTTTGATCCTATATCGATGTGTATTTTCATACGGGATAGATCTAGACCAAAAACAAGCCGATTGTTCGACTGGTTCAAAAGTTATGACCCAAAAACAACGACAACTTAGACATCGATGATTTTTTTTTGTCAAAAAATAGGCTCGAATTTTGTGTACCTTTTGTAACTCTATTCTTGCGTATTTCTGGCCGACTTGTTGGTCCAATATCGATGTGTTTTTTCATAAGGAAGAAATCTAGACAGAAAACGGTCTGATTGGTCAACTGCTTTAAAAGTTATGAGTCCAAAAACACGATGAAATTGAAAATGACGAGTTTTTTTGTCGAAAAACGGCTTAAATTATGTGTACCTCTTGTAACTTTATTCTTGCGTATTCCAGAACGGCCTGTTGGCCGATTGGACAACTGGATCAAAATTTATGAGCTAAAAAACACGTCGACTTGAAAATTGACGAGTTTTTTTGTTGAAAAAAGGGCTCAAATTTTGTGTCCCTCTTGTAACTCGATACCTACTTATCTCAGAACGTTTTGAGGGGCTAATATCGATGCGTTTTTTCATAAGAATCAAATCTAGACTAGGAAAGAGTCGATTGGTCTAACAGTTCAAACGTTATGAGCCACAAACCTCGAATACTTTGAAAATGACGAGTTTTTTAGTCAAAAAAATGGCTCAAATTTTGTGTACCTCGTGTAACTCTATTTTTGCGTATTCCAGGACGAGCTTGTGGACCTATATCAATGTGATTTTTCATAAGAAAGAGTTCTAGACCAAATACGGGCCGATTAGACAGCTGGATTAGAGATTATGAGCCAAAAACCACGTCGACTTGAAAATTGACAAGTTTTTTTGTCGAAATGAGGGCTCAAATTTTGTGTCGCTCTTGTAACTCTATTCTTGAATATTTCTGGACTACTTAATGGTTTTATATCAATGTGTTTCTTTATAAAAAAGAGATCTAGACAAAAAAACAAGCCGAATGGTCAACTTGCTCAAAAGTTATGAGCCAAACACCACGACGACTTAGGAATTATCAAGTTTGTAGGCGAAAAAATGGCTCAAATTTTGTGTACCTATTGTTACTCTATTCTTGAGTATTTCTGGACTACTTAATGGTTTTATATAGATGTGTTTTTTTATACGAAAGAGATCTAGACCATAAATGGGGCAATCGGTCGACTGGTTCAAAAGTTATGAGCCAAAAACCACGACGACCTTAGAATTGACAAGTTTTTCAGTCGAAAAAGGGCTCAAATTAATCGTACCTCTTGCAACGCCATTCTTGCTTATTTCAGGACAGCCTGGTGGTCTTATATCGATGCGTTTTTTCATGAAGAAGAAATATAGATAAAAAACGGGCTGATTGGTGGAACAGTTCAAATGTTATGAGCCAAAAACCACGACGACTTTGAAAATGACGAGTTTTATAGTCGAAAAACGGCTCAAATTATTTGTACCTCTTGTAACTATATGCATGCGTATTTCAGGACGGCCTTTTGGTCCTATATCGATGTTATTTTTTTAAGGGAGAGTTCTAGACCAAATACGGCCCGATTGGACAACTGGATCAAAAGTTATGAGCCAAAAAACACGTCGACTTGAGAATTGACGAGATTTAGTCCAAAAAATGGCTCAAATTTTGTTTACCTCTTGTTACACTATTCTTAAGTATTTCTGGACTAGTTAATGGATTTATATCGATGTGTTTCTTCATAAGAAAGAGATCTAGACCAAAATCGGGCTGATTGGTCAACTGGTTTAAAAGTTATGAGTCCAAAAACACGATGAAATTGGAAATGACGAGTTTTTTTGTCGAAAAACGGCTCAAATTATGTGTACCTCTTGTAACTGTATTCTTGCGTATTTCAGGACGGCCTGGTGGTCTTATATCGATGCGTTTTTTCATGAAGAAGAAATATAGATACAAAAAATGCAGATTGGTCGAACAGTTTCAATGTTATGAGCCAAAATCCACGACGATTTTGAAAATGACGAGTTTTTTAGTCAAAGAATGACTTAAATTTTTCGTACCTCTTGTCACTCTATTCTTGCGTATTTCAGGACGGCTTTTTGGTCCTATATCGATGTGATTTTTCATAAGGAAGAGTTCTAGACCTAAAACAGGCGAATTGGATATCTGGATCAAAAGTTATGAGCCAAAAACCACGTCGACTTGAGAATTGAGGAGTATTTTGTCGAAAAAAGGGCTCAAATTTTGTGTCCCTCTTGTAACTTTATTCTTGTGTATTTCTGGAGGACTTGTTGGTCCTATATCGATGTGTATTTTTATAAGGAAGAGATCTATACCAAACACGGGCCGATTAGTCAACTGGTAAAAAAGTTTTGATCCAAAAACTACGACGACTTTGGAATTAACGAGTTTTTTTAAACATAAGAAGTCTCAAATTTCGTGTACCTCTTTTTACTCTATTCTTGTGTATCTCAGGATGCCCTGAGAGGCTTTATCGATGCTTTTTTTTTAAAGGAACAAATCTAGATGAAAAACGAGCCGATTGGTAGGACAGTTTGAAAGTTATGAACAAAAAACCACGATTACTTTGGAAATGACTAGTGTTTTAGTCGAAAAATTTGCTCAAATTTTGTGTACCTCTTGTAACTCTATTCTTGTGTATTTCTGGATGACTAGTTGGTCGAATGTCGATGTGTTTTTCCATAAGAAAGAGTTCTAGACCAAAAGCAGGCCGATGAGACAACTGGATGAAAAAATATGAGCCAAAAACCACGTCGACTTGAGGATTGACGAGTTTTTTCATCGAAAAAAAGGCTCAAATTTTCTGTCCCTCTTGTAACTCTATTCTTGAGTAATTCTTGACTACTTAAAGGTTTTATATCGATGTGTTTCTTCATAAGAAAGAGAACTAGACCATAAATGGGGCAATAAGTCGACTGGTCTAAAAGTTATGAGCCAAAAACCATGACAACTTTCGAATTAACAAGTTTTTCAGTCGAAAAAAGGCTCAAATTTATCGTAGCTCTTGTAAGGCTATTCTTGCGTATTTCAGGACAGCCTGGTGGTCTTATATAGATGCGTTTTTTCATGGAGAAGAAATATAGATAAAAAACGTGCTGATTGTGTAATAGGCCGCTCTTAGCGCCACCTGTTAAGACGTTTTTTTTTTTTTGATGATAATTTTATTTTTGTTTGATTTTGAATTTAATTTAAGAAGAAATTTAAATTCTCTCGAATTTATTTTGTTGTCCATTGGTTGGATTCGCCGCGACCGAGTCGCCCTCTCGCGAGATAATCCGACCGAAGCTCGATTGCGCGCGAAAACAAAAATGTATTGCGATTAAGAATTTAAATTAGCAAATAAGTTAGTTTTAAGTAATAGTAATTGTAAGGATGGTACGTATGACCGGTCACGAACCCGCGAAGAGAGACCAACGAGGAGTATCGACGTGGATTATCTGCAAGATCATCGACGGGCGGATGGCTGTCTCGAGAACGAGCTGGAACGACGAACTACTAGAACTCGAAGTGAGCAATCGACGCATGTGTGAAGGTGAAAAACTGGCTGTCGAACGCGCCAATGCTCCAGCCAGTAAATCATTCAAACGTCGATATTGGGAAATTGGACTTGCGGCGCCATCTCTGGAGTTCAAAGCTAACGACGGACCCAGCAAAGAGGGGAGAGACGAGGAATGCGACATGTGTTTATTTTTTACTCGGCTTCCACGTTTTCCACTTGCCGCGTACGGATGTAATTTTCTGTTCTGACTTTGGTTATTTCTTTGATTGCCTGATTTTTGAGATTTATTACAAAGAGTATTTTTGTAATTTATTGTTTTTTTTTTTTCTGAGTATTTCTTTTAATTAGCCACGACGTAGTGTGCTATATGTTGATTATTGTGTTTAATTGCGATTGTGTTTTTTGCCAAAAATTTATTACGGCATTACGACGATAATTGGCTGTCGCCAATTATTTATTTAATAGAAGCGTGATCTATTACGGCGTTGTATTTGGATGATCGTTAATTGACGTGTGCAAGTGACGAAAAATCAGCACGTACCCTCGCCGAGGAAGCTCATTGTACGAGATCGTTCGACGTGGAAGCCGAGTGCGACCTGGTGTGGCCAATCGACGGACAACGTAGATTTACGTCTTAGACCAGGGTGAGTGCCACGGTTTTTCTTAGATAAATAGCTCGTGGAAGTTATTTTTTTTAAAGAAATTTTTTTTGTTTTTTTATCAATTATTCGTAATTAAACTCTTGCTGCTTGGTGTGACACATCGCCAAGGAATGTCAAGGTTGCATTAAGTCAACCAGTAAAATTATAATCCCACGAGGTATTTCGGTACCGCCATTGTTGTTATTTCTTTTTGTGTACTAATGTATGAAATTTAAAATTAAAATTGTCACTATCATTTTT
>CAJNRD030001121.1:11092885-11161685 GCA_905319865.3 Cotesia congregata | reverse complement strand
AAGAGATCTAGACCAAAAACGGGCTGATTGGTCAACTGGTTCAAAAGTTATGTGCCAAAAACCACGACGACTTGAGAATTATCGAGTTTTAGTCGAAAAAATGGCTCATATTTTTCGTACCTCTTGTAACTCTATTCTTGTGTATTTTTGGAGGACTTGTTGGTCAAATATCGATGTGTTTTTTCATAAAGAAGAGTTCTAGACCAAAAGCGGGCCGATTAAACAACTGGATCAAAAATTATGAGGCAAAAACCACGTCGACTTGAGAAACGACGAGTTTTTTTATCAAAAAAAGGGCTCAAATTTTGTGTCCCTCTAGTAACTCTATTCTTGAGTAATTCTGGACTACTTAATAGTTTTATATCAATGTGTTTATTCAGAAAAAAAGTGATCTAGACCAAAAACATGCCGATTGGTCAACTTGTTTAAAAGTTATGAGCCGAAAACCACGACGTTTTAGGAATTATCGAGTTTTTAGTCGAAAAAATGGCTCAACTTTTGTGTACCTCTTGTTACTGTATTCTTGAGTATTTCTGGACTACTTAATGGTTTTATATCGATGTGTTTTTTCATAAGAAAGAGATCTAGACCCTAAATGGGGCAATTTGTGGACTGGTCCAAAAGTTATTAGCCAAAAACTATGACAACTTTCGAATTGACAAGTTTTTCAGTCGAAAAAAGGCTCAAATTTATCGTACCTCTTGTAACGCTATTCTTGCGTATTTCAGGACAGCCTGGTGGTCTTATATCGATGCAGTTTTTTACGAAGAAAAAATATATATAGAAAACGTGCTGATTGGTCAAACAGTTTAAATGTTATGAGCCAAAAACCACGATTACTTTGGAAATGACGAGTTTTTTAGTCGAAAAAATTGCTCAAATTTTGTGTACCTCTTGTAACTCTATTCTTGCGTATTTCTGGACGACTTGTTTGTCGAATATCGATGTGTTTTATCATAAGAAAAAGATCTAGACCAAAAGCGGGCTGATTGGTTAACTGGTTTAAAAGTTATGAGTCCAAAAACACGTACGAAATTGGAAATGACGAATTTTTTCGTCGAAAAACGGCTCAAATTATGTGTACCTCTTGTAAGTATATTCTTGCATATTCCAGGACGGCTTGTTGGTCGTATAACGATGTAATTTTTATAAGGGAGAGTTCTAGACCAAAAAAGGGCCGATTGGACACATGGATCAAAAGTTATGAGCCAAAAAAAACGTCGACTTAAGAATTGACTAGTTTTTTTGGTGAAAAAAGGGCTCAATTTTTGTGTCCCTATTGAAACTCTACTCTTGCGTATCTCAGGACGCTCTGAGGGGCTAATATAGATGCGTTTTTTCATAAGAATCTAATCTAGACTAAGAACGAGCCGATTGGTCGAACAGTTCAAACGTTATAAGCCAAAAACCTCGAATCTATTGGGAATGGCGAGTTTTTTAGTCGAAAAAATGGCTCAAATTTTGTGTACCTTGTGTAACTCTATTCTTGCGTATTCCAGGACGACCTATTGCTCCTATATCAGTGTGATTTTTCATAATGAAGAGTTCTAGACCAAAAGGGGGCCGATTAGACTACTGGATCAAAAATTATGAGCCAAATACCACGACGAATTTGGAAATGACGGGTTTTTTAGTCAAAGAATGGTTCAAATTTTTCGTACCTCTAGTAACTCTATTCTTGTGTATTCGCGGACGGCCTTTTGGTCTTATATCGATGTGATTTTTTATAAGGAAGAGTTCTAGACCGAAAACGGGCCGATTAAACAACTAGTTCAAAAGTTCTAAGCCAAAAACCACGTCGACTTAAGAATTGACGAATTTTTAGTCGAAAAAAGGCTCAAGATTCGTGTCCCTCTTGTAACTTTATTCGTGTGTATTACTGGACGACTTGTTGGTCCTATATCGATGTTTTTTTTCATAAGGAAGAGATCTAGACCAAAAACAAGCCGGTTGGTCAACTTGTTCAAATGTTATGAGACAAAAACCACAAGAACTTGGGAATTATCGAGTTTTTAGTCGAAAAAATGGCTCAAATTCTGTGTACCTCTTGTTACTCTATTCTTGAGTATTTCTGGACTACTTAATGGTTTCATATAGATGTGTATTTCCATAAGAAAGAGATCTAGACCATAAATGGGGCAATTGGTCAACTGGTTCAAAAGTTATGAGCCAAAAACCATGACAACTTTCGAATTGACAAGTTTTTCAGTCGAAAAAAGGCTCAAATTAATCGTACCTCTTGCAACGCCCTTTTTGCTTATTTCAGGACAGCCTGGTGGTCTTATATCGATGCGTTTTTTCATGAAGAAGAAATATAGATAAAAAACGTGCTGATTGGGGGAACAGTTCAAATGTTATGAGCCAAAAACCACGACGACTTTGGAAATGACGAGTTTTTTAGTCAAAGAATGGCTCAAATTTTTCGTACCTTTTGTAACTCTATTCTTGCGTATTCCAGGACGGCCTTTTGATCCTATATCGATGTGATTTTTCATAAGGAAAAGTTCTAAAACAAGAACGGGCCGATTAAACAACTAGATCAAAAGTTACAAGCAAAAAACCACGTCAACTTGAGAATTGACGAATATTTAGTCGAAAACAGGCTCAAGATTCGTGTACCTCTTGTAATTCTATTCTTGCGTATTTCAGGACGGCTTTTCGGTCTTATATTGATGTGTTTCTCCATAAGGAAGAGATCTTGACCAAAGACGGGCCGATTGGTCAACTGGTTTAATAGTTATAAGTCAAAAAACACGAAGACATTGGAAATGACGTGTTTTTTTTCCGAAAAACTGCTCAAATTTTGTGTACCTATTGTAACTATATTCTTGCGTATTTCAGGAGGGCTTGCTGGTCCTATATCAATGTTATTTTTATAATGGAGAGTTCTAGACTAAAACCGGGCCAAATGGACAACTGGATCAAAAGTTATGAGCCAAAAACCACTTCGACTTGAGAATTGAAGAGTTTTTTGTCGAAAAAAGGCCTCAAATTTTGTGTCCTTCCTGTAACTCGATTCTTGCGTATCTCAGGAAGCTCTGAGGGGGTTATATCGATGCGTTTTTTCATAAGAAACAAATCTAGACTAAAAACGAGCCGGATCCACCAACAGTTCAAACGTTATAAGCCAAAAACCACGAATACTTTGGAAATGACAAGTTTTTTAGTCGAAAAAATGGCTTAAATTTTGTGTACTCCTTGTAACTCTATTTTTGGGTATTTCTGGACGACTTGTTAGTCCTGTATCGATGTGTTTCTCATAAGGAAGAGATCTAGACCAAACATGGGCCGATTGGTCGACTTGTTAGAAAGTTATGAGCCAAAAAACACGACGACTTTCGACTTGACAAGTTTTTCAGTCGAAAAATAGCTCAATTTCATCGTCCCTTTTGTAACTCTATTTTTGCGTACTTCAGGACGGCCTGGTTGTCATATATCGATGCGTATTCTCATAAAGAAAAAATATAAACTAAAAACGAACCGATTGTTCAAAGTGTTCAAACGTTAAGAGCTAAAAACCACGCCGACTTTGGAAATGACGAGTTTTTTTGTCAAAAAATAGCTCAAATTTTGTGTACCCCTTGTAACTCTATCATTGCGTATTTTTGGACGACTGGTTGTTCGTTTCTCGATGTGTTTTTGAATAAGAAAAAGATCTAGACCGAAAAAAAGATGATTGGTCGACTGGTCCAAAAGTTATGAGCCAAAAACCACGACGACTTTAGAATTGACAAGTTTTTCAGTCGAAAAGAGGCTAAAATTTATCGAACCTCATGTATCTCTATTCTTGCGTATTCCAGGACGGCCTGTTGGTCCTATTTCGATGTTACTTTTATAAGGGAGGGTTCTAGACCAAGAACGGGCCGATTGGACTACTAGATTAAAAGTTATGAGCCAAAAAACACGTCGACTTGATAATTGACGAGTTTTTTTGTTGAAAAAAGGGCTCAAAGTTTGTGTCCCTCTTGTAACTCTATTCTTGCGTATTTCAGGACGCACTGAGGGGATTATTACTACGTGTTTCTTCATAAGAAAGAGATCTAGACCAAGAACAAGCCGATTGGTCAACTTGTTCAAAAGTTATTAGCCAAAAACCACGACGACTTGGGAATTATCGAGTTTTTAGTCCGAAAAATAGCTCAAAATTTGTGTACCTCTTGTTACTCTACTCTTAACTATTTCTTGACTAGTAAATGGTTTTATATCGATGTGTTTTTTCATAAGAAAGAGATCTAGACCATAAATGGGGCAATTGGTCGTCTGGTTCAAAAGTTATGAGCCAAAAACGATGACAACTTTCGAATTGACAAGTTTTCCAGTCGAAAAAAGGCTAAAATTTATCGTACCTTCTGTAAATCTATTCTTGCTTATTTCAGGACAGCCTGGTGGTCTTATATCGATGTGATTTTTCATAAGGAAGAGTTCTAGACCGAAAACAGGCCGATTAAACAACTGGATCAAAAGTTATAAGCCAAAAACCACATCGACTTGAGAATTGACCAGTTTTTGAGTCGAAAAAAGGCTCAAGATTCGTGTACCTCTTGTAATTCTATTCTTGGGTATTTCAGGACGGCTTGTTGGTCTTATATCGATGTGTTTCTTTATAAGGAAGAGATCTTGACCAAAGACGGGCTGATTGGTCAACTGGTTTAATAGTTATAAGTCAAAAAACACGAAGACATTCGAAATGACGAGTTTGTTTTCCGGAAAACGGCTCAAATTTTGTGTACCTTTTGTAACTATATTCTTGTGTATTCCAGGACGGCTTGTTGGTCCTATATCGATGTTATTTTGATAATGGAGAGTTCTAGACCAAAAACGGGCCAATTGGTCAACTGGATCAGAAGTTATGAGCCAAAATCCACGTCGACTCGAGAATTGAGGACTTTTTTTTGTCGAAATAAGGGCTCAAATTTTGTGTCCCTCTCGTAACTTTATTCTTGCGTATTTCTGGACGACTTGTTGGTCTTATATCGATGTGTTTTTTCATAAGGAAGAGATATAGACCAAACACGGGCCGATTAGTCAACTGGTAAAAAAGTTATGAACCAAAAACTACGACGACTTCTGAATTAACGAGTTTTTTTAGACATAAGAAAGCTCAAATTTTGTGTACTTTTTTTAACTCTATTCTTGTGTATCTCAGGACGCCCTGAGAGGCTTCGTAGATGCATTTTCTTAAATGGAACAAATCTAGAATAAAAACGAGCCGATTGGTCGGACAGTGTAAAAGTTATGTATAAAAAATCGCGATTACTTTGGTAATGACGAGTAAAGGGAAATGACGAGTTTTTTAGTAGAAAAAATTGCTCAAATTTTGTGTACCTCTTGTAACTCTATTCTTGCGTATTTCTGGATGACTTGTTGGTCAAATATCGATTTGTTTTCCATAAGGAAGAGATCTAGACCAAAAACGGGCTGATTGGTCAACTGGTTCAAAAGTTATGAGCCAAAAACCACGACGACTGGAGAATTATCGAGTTTTTAGTCGAAAAAAGGCTCAAGATTCGTGTACCGCTTGTAATTCTATTCTTGGGAATTTCAGGACGGCTTGTTGGTCTTATATCGATGTGTTTCTTCATAAGGAAGAGATCTTGACCAAAGACGGGCCGATTGGTTTAAAAGTTATGAGTCCAAAAACACGGTGAAATTGGAAATGACGTGTTTTTTTGTCGAAAAACGGCTCAAATTATGTGTTCCTCTTGTAACTCTATTCTTGCGTATTTCAGGACGGCCTTTTGGTCATATTTCAATGTGATTTTTCATAAGGAAGAGTTCTAGACCATAAGCGGGCCGATTAGACATCTTGATCAAAAATTATGAGCCAAAAACCACGTTGACTTGATAATTGACGAGTTTTTTTGTCCAAAAAGGGCTCAAATTTTGTGTCCCTCTTGTAACTATATTCTTGAGTAATTTTGGACTACTTAATGGTTTGATATCGATGTGTTTCTTTATAAAAAAGAGATCTAGACCAAAAACAAGCCGATTGGTAAACTTGTTCAAAAGTTATGAGCCAAAAACCACGACAATTTGGGAATTATCGAGTTTTTAGTCGAAAAAATGGCTCAAATTTTGTGAACCTCTTGTAACCTCATTCTTGCGTATCTCAGGACGTACTGAGGGGCTTATTACGATGTGTTTCTTCATAAGAAAAAGATCTAGACCAAAAACAAGCCGATTGGTCAACTTGTTCAAAAGTTATGAGCCAAAAACCACGACGACTTGGGAATTATCGAGTTTTTAGTCGAAAAAATGGCTCAAATTTTGTGTACCTCTTGTTACTTTATTCTTAAGTATTTCTGATGAAGCTGAAACTAGCGGCCAAAGTAAATAGCGGCCAAAACAAAAACCAGGGCCGAAACATGCAAAGAGCGCCCTGTTCCTAAATAGAATTATAAAAATGAATAATTTCAATTTTTTGCATTTAAAGTTGACTGGTAAGCAAATAAAACGTAGGAATGTTCATATGCGAGGGTCAGCTGAATTATGTGGGCCAGTACTCTAGGCTCTCTAAAAAATTTATTGCTCCGGAAAGTTGTTAGTTCCATTTTTTGGGCTATGTCAAGGTCTTACATTATTAGGTGGACTCGCAAGATGGAATAAAAAATTTTTTTGCAAGGGTTAAAGTATTAAAGTGGGCCCAGTATGGTAGACTGGCCCTTTAAAACAATTATCGCTCCGGAAATGTTTTAGATCCATTTTTTGGGCCATGTAAGGGTCCGGAATTATTAAGAAGACTCTCGAAAAGATGTTAAAAATTTCTTCGCAAGGGATAGAATATTACAGCGGGCCCAATACAATAGACTGGCTCTCTGGAACAACTATCGCTCCGATTAGTATTCAGACCCATTTTTTGGGCCATGTCAGGGTCTGACATTCTTAGGTGGACTCTCGAGAAAATATTGAATATTTTTTTGCAAGGCTTAGGATATTACAGTGGGCCCAGTACGATATACTGGCTTTTTCGAACAATTATCGCTCCGAAAAGTATTTAGATCCATTTTTTGGGTCATGTCAGTGTCTGTCATTATTAGGTGGACTTTCGGGGAGATATTGAATATTTTTTTGCAAGGGTTAAGATATTACAGTGGGCCCAGTAAGATCGACTTGCTCTTTAAATAAATGATCGCTTCGGAAAGTTTTGAGATCCATTTTTTGGGTCATGTCAGGGTCTGACATTATAAGGTGGACTGTCGAGAAGATGTTAAAAATTTTTCTGCAAGGGTTAGGATATTACGGTGGGCCCAGTACGATAGCCTGGCTTTTACGAACAATTATCGCTCCGGAAAATATTCAAAATTATTTTATCTTATTTGTTCCGTTGTAAAAAAAAATTCTACTATATTATTTAGAATTTATCTTAATCCTAGTTGTAAATTATTTTTCTGTTTCCAGAAAAATACTTAAAATTTTATTATGGGCTCGTAGAAGAAGTTTCTCTTTTGGCCCCTATGTCAAATTTTTACTTAATCTAAGTACACGTGCAGTCGACGATATTTTTCCGTTTTCTATATTTGTTTAGGCCTTCAGGACCCATTACCTTATCTTTTAAATATTTTTCGGGAAAAATATCCTCTGTATTTCTATACTCTAATGACTCAGGCGTCATTGAGGCAAGACGAGTGTACAATTTTTATATTATTATTTAATGTATTTTTAATGGCCGCATGAACAGAGCTATGCAAATTTACCAATGACTTGCATTTCCCAAATACAACGAATTAAGTTATTAAATTGATCGCGACGTAACACGATTATTCTGAAGTCGTCGTGTTTTTGGACTCATAACTTTTAAACCAGTTGACCAATCAGCCCGTTTTTGGTCTAAATCTCTATCTTATGAAAAAACACATAGATATTCGACCAACAAGTCGTCCAGAAATACGGAAGAATAGAGTTACAAGAGGTACACAAAATTCGAGCAACTTTTTCGACAAAAAACTCCTCAATTCTCAAGTCGACGTGGTTTTTGGCTCAGAACTTTTGATCCAGTTGTCCAATTGGCCCGTTTTTGGTCTAGAACTCTCCATTATAAAAATAACATCGATATAGGACCAACAAGCCGTCCTGGAATACGCAAGAATATAGTTACAAGAAGTACACAAAATTTGAGCCGTTTTCCGGAAAACCAACTCGTCATTTCCAATGTCTTCATGTTTTTTGACTTATAACTATTAAACCAGTTGACCAATCGGCCCGTCTTTGGACAAGATCTCTTCCTTATGAAGAAACACATCGATATAAGACCAACAAGCCATCCTGAAATAGGCAAGAATAGAATTACAAGAGGTACACGGATTTTGAGCCTTTTTTCGACTAAAAAAATCGTCAATTCTCAAGACGACGTGGTTTTTGGCTTATAACGTTTGATCCAGTTGTTTAATCGGCCCGTTTTTGGTCTAGAACTCTTTCTTATGAAAAATCACATCGATATAGGACCAGAAGGCCGTCCTGGAATACGCAAGAATAGAGTTACAAGAGGTACGAAAACTTGAGCCATTCGTTGACTAAAAAATTCGTCATTTCCAAAGTCGTCGTGGTTTTTCGCTCATATCATTTGAACTGTTTAACCAATCTGCACGTTTTTTATATATATTTCTTCTTCATAAAAAAACGCATCGATATAAGACCACCAGGCTGTCCTGAAATAAGCAAGAATAGCGTTACAAGAGGTACGTTAAATTTGAGCGTTTTTTCGACTGAAAAACATGTCAATTCAAAAGTTGTCATGATTTTTGGCTCATAACTTTTGAACCAGTCAACCATTTGCCCCATTTATGGTCTAGATCTGTTTCTTATGAAAAAACACATCGATATAAAGCCATTCAGTAGTGTTTAACCGCTAGAAAAAGGATCTAGTCAAACACTTATGAGAAGAATTACGCCTTCGGGCTTAATCGTTAAAACTCGGGAATAATCGTATAAACTCGGGAATAATTGTATCACACTATGGCCGTCGCTCATGCGCGCCTTGGTTAGCGGTAGAGAAGCCGGCTCGCGTGGTCTGATTCAACAGTTGTGCTTGGACTTCTGTACTAGTACGACTACTCTGAGCTAATCAATTTGATAATTCTTACTTACATCTCACATTCATTCAAATATTTAAATCATTCATTAAATCTAAATAATTATAGTAGATTCAATTATACTCTAAATTCTCAATTCATTTAAATCAGTTCAATCGTTCAGTGAATTAACATAAATAAAATCAAGTAAATTTATTTAGTGAGGCCACGCGGCCATTACGCGCCACCGTGACAAAGGATTGCATCAGCCACGCGGCTTTAGTCAATCCATAATTGACGCGTGATATTAACCATCAATTACATTGAATTAATGATTAACATTTAATTACTTCATTATTATCTTATTCCATTTAACTTGAATTAATTATTAACATTTAATTACGATCTTATTTAATTTAACTTATTAATAATTAAATTCCAACTTCAAATCATTTGACTAATTTCTACACGAAATTATCAAACTCAATTGACTAACATTCTGTTATCAATTGAATATTATTAGCTCTCGCCTTGAGACTATTTATTTAACTAATTAAACATTAGTAGCTCTCACCTTGAGACAATCCATCTAATTAATTGAACATTATTAGCTCTCGCCTTGAGACAGTTCATCTAATTAATTAGAAATTACTAGCTCCCGCCTTGGGACAGTTTAAATTCAAATTATCGATAATTTTCTTTATATGGCGGCTGAGCTCACCCCTATTGCGTTATTGCAACGTAATTTTACACACACACACACTTACACACATACAACTTACTTGTATAATTTTCAACAAAGAGGTTTTTTCCCAGCCTAGCTGGGTTTTCCTCCTTTGGGGACAAATAAATTCTTTTAAATTGTTCCCCAAAAATTCCAAGTATTATTATTTAATTTCCTGATCCCAACTTTATCATATAATTTAAATCAATTACGGGAATTATCCGCATTCGATAGTTTTCGACAAAACATTTGTTGCCTCCTGTGAGGTGTGAAGTTTACACGAACGCTGATTTTCGAAGACGAGCAAGACGTGCCGAGGATCCATTAACTATACCACCCAGCTGCTGCTAGCATCGTTGGACTTCAATACAAATAAGATAAGTTTTTAACATCAAATCATTTATAATTCAAACATTTGGTAATTTATCTAACTTACTTATTTGTAATTTTAATTAATTGTCTAACTTTGACTGACTGTTCGATTGTCACCTGACAATTAATTCATCAATCGTATAGTGCAATATTATCCTTCAAATATTTATTTACGTTATTATTCTAATTATTTACGTATAACTTAATTTAATTAATTAATCGACAATTCACAATTAATTGATCATTGTCCTGTGTTTAATTATCGTGCAACAGAATAATTAATTATCAATTAACTCTCTATCTTTATTATCAATTCTTAAATTATTTAATATCTAATTATAATTAATTATTTAAATTGTTTCTCAAATCAATTGATTACTGCAATTATTTTATTTATTACAGAAATAGGATAATTAATTGTCAATTGATATTTATTATTATTTATTATTCCTATTATTATCGTATAAATTTATCGCAAAATTACTAAAACAAAAATGACTTTAGAACAAACACGTGTTCTATTAACTGCTAAAATTACCGCATTGAACGATGAATTGACAGCAAAGACCACAGACATTCAGACTGCTTCTTTACGTTTTCCTAAAATCGAAAAAATGTTCGATCAGTACGATGGCCAGTATCGACGAATTAGAAGTGAACAAACCTAAGGACAAAGAAGTCGAACTCGCGGACGGAATTCGTAAAATTTATTACGAGCTTGCAACTAAAATAAAAATTCCTAATCAAGATATTCTCAATGCTACTATTCAAACTGCAATTCACGCTTCAACTCTTAATCGAACACTCGAGACTCAACGACTTACTAAGCTCCCTACCACGGATTTACCAAAATTCGATGGCAACTTTGAAAATTGGCTTTCCTTTAAAAACACATTTAAGACACTGATCGACGAACGTAGTGTGATTTAGACGATCTTAATAAATTTTTATACCTTCGCGGATGTTTAACTGGTTCTGCTGCAAACAAGCTCGCGCTTTTGAATGCAAGTACAGAAAACTATGTAAAAGCTTGGGATTTTTTAACAGAAATTTATCAGAAAGAGCGTGCTCAAGTCTATAAACATTACGACGCTCTTTTAAATCTCAATTCAATATCAATCCCGACTAATGAAAATCTTACTAAATTTATTGATGATGCTCGACAACACTTATATGATTTAGAAGCATTAAAAGCAGAACCAAATGACGCATTTATAGTAAGATTATTAGTACTTAAATTACCAACAGAAATTAGAGACAAATGGGACGAAACGTTTAAAGACGATAACAATCTCCCAACGTTTGACGCATTTAGCAAATTTATAATAAAAACTGCTTTCCGACTCAGTACACGTAAACCTAATAAACAGCGCGACTCTGATAACTCTTTTAAAAGAAGACGTAATGAACATTCGAGTAATAGTTTCAAGAAACAAAAAACAGATCTACCAGTTCGAGCTTTAGTGATTACCACCTGTACTGCCTGCCCATGTTGCAAACAATCTCATTCTCTCTATAAATGTCATAAATTCGATGCATTAACTGTAGGAGAACGCATAAAATTTGTAAAATCTGCTAAACTTTGCAATAATTGTCTTCGCGAACACAAAGGAACTTGTCCTTCCAGCAGTAGATGTCAAACCTGTAAGAAATTCCATCATACCAAATTACACATTCAACATAAGACAACTCAACAATCCTCTAATCCGAATACTTCAAAGAACAATGCTGTAAAATTCGAGTCACCTTCTACTGTTACAACTGATAAGGGATCTACATCTTGACTAGTAGTACACAACTATACGACAATTCTCAAAACACCGCGTTTCCAATTAATGATGAGCGCACTCATCCAGTTGCGTGATTCAACGGGTGAATTCATACAAGCTCGCGCTTTACTTGACACCTGTGCAACAGCTAATTTCATTGCTGGAAATTTGTCTAACAAATTAAAATTGCCAATGCAAAATTGTTCTATTCCGATCGGGGCGGTTAACGGAATGCAAACCTTTTCAAAACATGTCGTTCAAATAAATTGTAAATCTTTAAATAATAAATTTCAAAGATCATTATCATTTTTAACTGTTAACGAAATTGCAGAGTTGAGTCCAAATGAAATCTTTCCACGTAATAATATACACATACCTAAAAGCATAACACTTGCTGATCCGCAATTTCATATACCAAGACCTGTAGATGTCCTTATCGGTTCAGGTACCACACTTTCTCTTTTATCTGTCGGACAGATTAACTGCTCACAAAATGATTGTGATTTAATATTACAAAAAACGCAACTAGGATGGGTTGTAGCGGGAGGCGTCATTGACGATAAAAATATACTTTTTGTAACTTGTCAACTAACTGATCTGTCGAGTCAATTAACAAAATTCTGGACTATCGAAGACGTAGGTCCTAGTGATTCCCGATCTATTGAGGATTCTACATGTGAGACTTATTATCAAAACACTACTACTCGCGATACAGACGGTCGATTTATAGTAAAACTACCTTTTCGCGCAGACGATGTCGAGTTCGGGAATTCCAAACAAAAGGCTCTAAATAGATTTCTATCTTTACAGAAGAGATTAAATTCAGACTCATCATTAAAATCCGAATACAATAAAGTCATGAATGAATACATCAATCTTGGCCACATGGTACACGTACCGGATGATAGTGGACCAGGGTATTACATGCCCCATCATCCGAAAATAAAAACATCCAGCACTACCACTAAGGTACGCGTTGTATTTGATGCTTCAGCTAAAACCGACAAAGGTATCTCCTTGAATGAAGTCTTACTGACCGGGCCTACTATACAAGATAATCTTTTTACTATTCTCTTACGTTTTCGTACTTTTGTTTATGCTATGACTTCTGACATAGCTCAAATGTACCGACAGATTTGCATACACCCGGATCATCATAAATATCAACGAATCATTTACTACCATAATAACGATATTAGTACCTTTGAACTTAAACGAGTTACATTTGGAGTTTCTGCAGCTCCATTTTTAGCCATACGCACCGTCAATCAACTTGCTGATGACGAATCTCATAACTTTCCTGTAGCTTCAAAAATATTAAAACGAGATCTTTATGTCGACAATTTATTTACCGGATCCAATTCTTTGACCGAAATTTTAAATTTGCGTGAAGAAATCATTCAACTAGTGCGAAAGGGTGGATTCAAACTTAGACAATGGGCTTCGAATCACCGACACGCACTTGATAATTTCGATCAAAGAACCTTAGATTTAGATTGTGCTATTAATGATAATCCTATCTCTAAAACGTACAGTCAAATCAAACGATTCATCACAAAAAATAACTAAACGAACAATTTTATCTGACATTGCAAAAATTTTCGATCCTATCGGAATTCTAGGACCTATCGTATTAGCTGCAAAAACCATCATTCAAGAATGTTGGAAATTAAAGGTCCATTGGGATGAAACGGTCCCACAAGAATTGCATTTGCGATGGTGTAAATTTGCTGAACAACTACCTCTAATTAAAGACTTCTCTATTGAACGTAATATTTTACTTCCTGATCCGATTGACATACAATTGGATCATGGATGCATGGATTTTGTGATGCGAGTAAAGTGGGCTATGGTGCTTGCATTTATATACGATCATTAAACAAACATGGAGACGTGATCGTGAAGTTAGTTTGTTCCAAATCTCGAGTTGCTCCCATTAAAGATGTTACAATTCCAAAATTAGAGTTATGTGGAGCATTATTACTTGCTAAATTATATAAAGACACAATTCCTTCATTTAACTTTGACATATCTAAAGTCACATTTTGATCGGATTCAACTATTGTACTTCAATGGCTCAAGCGATCTCCCAGCACTCTCAAGGTCTTTGAAGCGAATCACGTTACACAAATTCAAACTCTTTGCAGTAAAGTCGAATGGCGACATGTCAGAACCAAGGATAACTCGGCAGATTGCTTATCTAGAGGTCAACTTCCTTCTGAATTTCTAAATAATAAAATGTGGTTGACAGGTCCTACGTGGCTATCACAGGATCCTTTCAATTGGCCTAACTTCAAGCCGGCAGTTCCTTCTGAACTTCCTGGTGTTCGAAAAATTACTTGTCTACTAGCTTCCACTGACAATTTGTTTAACGGTTTTCATCATATTCTAAACTTATAAATTCTTTTTCCTATTGTTTACGAATGTTCAAAGATAATCCATTCAAACACAAACTTTTAAGCGTAGAAGAAAAATTATTAACCGAAATTAAAATCTTAACTCTAATTCAAAACGAACAATATCATGATGAAATCAAACAAATTAAAGAAACCGGAGAAACAAAAAATCTACGATTACGATCTCTTAATCCATTTATCGATTCAAACGGATTATTCAGAGTGGGAGGCCGTTTGAAACATGCTCCTATATCTTTTTCGAAAAAACATCCTATTTTATTACCTTCACGTCATTATGTTACTGATCTAATTATTAGAGAATCCCATTAAACATTCGGGTATACAGAGTACACTTTCAAATCTTAGACATAAATTTTGTCTGCTAGATGGCAAAAATCAAGTACGTAAAATCGTTAGACATTGCGTTAAATGCATTCGATATCAACCAATTGTCTTGCAAAGTAAAATGGCCGATTTGCCTAGTTCTCGAGTCACAGAATCTCCACCATTTTCTCACGTAGGGATTGATTATTTTGGACCTCTTTTTATCAAAGAACGCAAATTTCGAAACAGAACTAAAGTCAAGGTCTATGGATGTGTTTTTGTTTGTATGGCTACTAAGGCCGTACATTTAGAAATCGTAAGTGACTTAACTACCGAGGGTTTCTTAGGAGCTTTCGGACGTTTTATTGGTAGAAGAAGGGTTCCATCTCATGTATATTCTGATAATGGTACCAATTTTGTGGGTGCAAATAATCAATTAATAGAACTTTATTAACTATTCAACTCTAAGTCCCATCAGGACATTGTTAACAACTATGCAATAAATAAAAACATTATCTGGAAATTCAATCCACCGTTATCTCCTCATTTTGGTGGTATCTGGGAGGCGGCAGTCAAGTCATTTAAACATCATTTTAAACGAGTAGTGAAAGAACAACTTTTAACATTTGGAGAATTAAATTCTCTGGCTATAGAAATTGAATCTATATTAAATTCTCGTCCTTTATGTTCATTATCAAGTGACCCCAATGATTCTATTGCTCTAACTCCTGCACACATTTTAATAGGCCGTCCTCTCACCATGCTACCTGAAAATGATTTTTCTGACATTCCAGATAATAGACTAAGCTCATGGCAATTCACTGTCAAGGCTCGACAGGATTTCTGGAAACGCTGGTATTTGGAATACCTTCACGAATTGCAGACCAGGCAAAAATGGGATTCCAATCGAGGGGATATTAAAGTCAATCAAGTCGTCTTACTAATGGACAAAAACGATCCCTGCATGCTGTGGCAGCTGGGAGTGGTGATCGAGATTCATCCAGGAGAGGATATCATAATACGAGTGGCTTCAATTCGACCGGCTCAAGGCATATACAAACGGAATATCACTCTATTGTGTCCTTTACCAATCAATTCTTAAATTTCTGTATAATCAAAAATATTGTAATCATGTAATATCACTAATTGTAAACACTATTCATAACATCTTGCTCAACCTTCGCAACGGGGGGAGTATGTTTAACCGCTAGAAAAAGGATCTAGTCAAAAACTTATAAGAAGAATAACGCCTTCGGGCTTAATCGTTAAAACTCGGAAATAATCGTATAAACTCGGGAATAATCGTATCACGCTATGGCCGTCGCTCATGCGCGCCTTGGTTAGCGGTAGAGAAGCCGGCTCGCGTGGTCTGATTCAACAGTTGTGCTTGGACTTCTGTACTAGTACGACTACTCTGTGCTAATCAATTTGATAATTCTTACTTACATCTCACATTCATTCAAATATTTAAATCATTCATTAAATCTAAATAATTATAGTAGATTCAATTATACTCTAAATTCTCAATTCATTTAAATCAGTTCGATAGTTCAGTGAATTAACATAAATAAAATCAAGTAAATTTATTCAGTGACGCCACGCGGCCATTATGCGCCACCGTGACAAAGGATTGCATCAGCCACGCGGCTTTAGTCAATCCATAATTGACGCGTGATATTAACCATCAATTACATTGAATTAATGATTAACATTTAATTACTTCATTATTATCTTATTCCATTTAACTTGAATTAATTATTAACATTTAATTACGATCTTATTTAACTTAACTTATTAATAATTAAATTCCAACTTCAAATCATTTGACTAATTTCTACACGAAATTATCAAACTCAATTGACTAACATTCTGTTATCAATTGAATATTATTAGCTCTCGCCTTGAGACTATTTATTTAACTAATTAAACATTAGTAGCTCTGACCTTGAGACAATCCATCTAATTAATTGAACATTATTAGCTCTCGCCTTGAGACAGTTCATCTAATTAATTAGAAATTACTAGCTCCCGCCTTGGAAAAGTTTAAATTCAAATTATCGATAATTTTCTTTATACGGCGGCTGAGCTCACCCCTATTGCGTTATTGCAACGTAATTTTACACACACACACACTTACACACATACAACTTACTTGTATAATTTTCAACAAAGAGGTTTTTTCCCAGCCTAGCTGGGTTTTTCTTCTTCGGGGACTAATAAATTCTTTTAAATTGTTCCCCAAAAATTCCAAGTATTATTATTTAATTTCCTAATCCTAACTTTATCATATAATTTAAAACAATCACGGGAATTATCCGCATTGGATAGTTTTCGACAAAACAAGTAGTCCAGATATACTTAAGAATAGAGTAACAAAAGGTACACAAAATTTCAGCCATTTTTTCGACTAAAAAAACTCCATAATTCCCTAGTCGTCGTGGTTTTTGGCTCATAACTTTTGAACAAGTTGACCTATCGGCTTGTTTTTGGTCTAGATCTCTTTCTCATTAAGAAACACATCGATATAAAACCATTAAGTAGTCCAGAAATATTCAAAAATAGAGTTACAAGAGGGACACAAAATTTGAGCCCTTTTTTCGACTAAAAAACTCGTCAATTTTCAAGTCGACTTGGTTTTTGGCTTATAACTTTTGATCCAGGTCTTTAATCGGCCCGTTCTTGTTCTAGAACTCATCTTATGAAAAATCACATCGATATACGACCAAGAGGCCGTCCTGGAATACGCAACAATAGAGTTACGAGAGGTACGGAAAATTTGAGCGATTCTTTGACTAAAAAACTCGTCTTTTCCAAAGTCGTCGTGGTTTTTGGCTCATAACATTCGAACTGTTTAACCAATCAGCAGGTTTTTTATCTATATTTCTTCTTTATGAAAAAACGCATCCATATAAGACCACCAGGCTGTCCTGAAATAAGCAAGAATAGCGTTACAAGATGTATGATAAATTTGAGCCTTTTTTCAATTGAAAAACTTGTCAATTCGAAATTTGTCATCGTTTTTGGCTCATAACTTTTAAACAAGTCGACCAATCGCCCCATTTTTGTCTAGATGTCGTTCTTATGAAAAAACACATCGATATAAAACCATTAAGTAGTCCAGAAATACTCATGAATAGAGTAACAAGAGGTACACAGCATTTGAGCCATTTTTCGACTAAAAACTTGATAATTCCCTAGTCGTCGTGGTTTTTGGCTCATAACTTTTGAACAAGTTGACCTATCGGCTTGTTTTTGGTCTAGATCTCTTTCTTATAAAAAAAACGCATCGTAATGAGCTCCTCAGAGCGTCCTGAGATACGCAAGAATAGAGTTACAAGTGGGACACAAAATTTGAGCCCTTTTTTGAAAAAAAAACTTCTCAATTCTCAGGTCGACGTGGTTTTTGGCTCATAACTTTCGAT
The DNA here is from genome assembly GCA_905319865.3 of Cotesia congregata. Taxonomy (NCBI): domain Eukaryota; kingdom Metazoa; phylum Arthropoda; class Insecta; order Hymenoptera; family Braconidae; genus Cotesia; species Cotesia congregata. Next base: position 11,143,670 of record CAJNRD030001121.1, on the reverse strand, counting down.
CCAGTTTTCCAATTGGCCCGTTTTTGGTCTAGAATACTTCCTTATAAAAAATAACATTGATATAGTTACAAAAGACTGTCCTGGAATACGCAAGAATAGAGTTACAAGAGGTACACAATATTTTAGCCATTTTTTCGACTAAAAACTCGTCATTTCCAAAGTATTCGAGGTTTTTGGCTCATAACGTTTGAACTTTTGGACCAATCGGCTTGTGCTTAGTCTAGATTTGATTCTTATGTAAAATCGTATCGATATGAAACCATTAAGTAGTCCAGAAATACATAAGAATAGAGTTACAAGAGGTACACAAAATTTGAGCCATTTTTTCGACTAAAGACTCGATAATTCCCAAGTCGTCGTGGTTTTTGGTTCATATCTATTAAACTGTCCAACCAATCGGCTCGTTGTTAGTCTAGATTCGATTCTTATGATAAAACGAATTGATATTAGCCCCTCAGAGCATCCTGAGATACGCAAGAATAGAGTTACAAAAGGGACACAAAGTTAGAGCCCTTTTTTCAACAAAAAAACTCGACAATTCTCAAGTCGACGTGTTTTTTGGCTCATAACTTTTGATCCAGATGTCCAATCGGCCCGTTTTTGGTCTAGATCTCTCCCTAATAGAAATAACATTGATATAGGACCAACAGGCCGTCCTGGAATACGCAAGAATATAGTTACAAGAAGTACACAAAATTCGGGCCACTTTTTCGACACAAAAAATCATCGATGTCTAAGTTGTCGTTGTTTTTAGGTCATAACTTTTAAACCAGTCGAACAATTGGCTTGTTTGTGGTCTATATATCTTTTGTATGAAGATATACATCGATATAGGATCGAAAGGCCGTCCTGGAATACGCAAGAATAGAGTTACAAGAAGTACGAAAAATTTAAGCTATTTTTTCGACTAAAATCTCGGTAATTCTGAAGTCGTCGTGGTTTTTGGATCATAACTTTTAAACCAGTCGAACAATTGGCTTGTTTGTGGTCTATATATCTTTTGTATGAAGATATACATCGATATAGGATCGAAAGGCTGTCCTGGAATACGCAAGAATAGAGTTACAAGAAGTACGAAAAATTTAAGCTATTTTTTCGACTAAAATCTCGGTAATTCTGAAGTCGTCGTGGTTTTTGGATCATAACTTTTAAACCAGTTAACCAATCAGCACGTTTTTGGTCTAGATCTCTTCCTTATGAAAAAACACATCGATATTCGATCAACAAGTCATCCAGAAATACGCAAGAATAGGGTTGCAAGAGGTACACAAAATTTGAGCAATTGTTTTGACTAAAAAACTCGTCATTTCCAAAGTAATCGTGGTTTTTGTTCATAACTTGCAAACTGTCGGACCAATTGGCTCGTTTTAAGTCTAGATTTGTTCCTTTTATAAAAATGCATCGACGAAGCCTCTCAGGGAGTCCTGAGATACACAAGAATAAAGTTACAAGAGGTACACGAAATTTGAGCCTTCTTATGTCTAAAAAATCTCGTTAATTCCAGAGTCGTCGTAGTTTGTGGTTCATAACTTTTATACAGGTTGACTTATCGGCCCGTGTTTGGTCTAGATCTCATCCTTATGAAATAATACATCGATATAAGACCAACAAGTCGTCCAGAAATACACAAGAATAAAGTAACAAGAGGGACACAAAATTTGAGCCCTTTTTCGATGAATCACTCCTTAATTCTCGAGTCGACGTGGTTTTTGGCTCATAACTTTTGATTCAGTTATCCAATTGTCCCGTTTTTAGTCTGGAACTCTTCGTTTTAGAAAATCACATCGATATAGGACCAAAAAGCCCTCCTCGAATACGCAAAAATAGAGTTACAAGAGGTACGAAAAATTTGAGCCATTCTTTGACTAAAAAACTCGTCATTTCAAAAGTCGTCGTGGTTTTTGTCTCATAACATTTGAACTGTTTGACCAATCTGCACGTTTTTCATATATATTTCTTCTTCATGAAAAAACGCATCGATATAAGACCACCAGGCTGTCCTGAAATATGCAAGGATAGCGTTACAAGAGGTACGATTAATTTGAGCGTTTTTTCGACTAAAAAATTTGTCAATTCGAAATTTATCATGGTTTTTGGCTCATATCTATTGAACCAGTCGACCAACTGCCTTATTTATGGTCTAGATCTCTTTCTGACGAAAAAACACATCGATATAATGCCATTAAATAGTCCAGAAATACTTAAGAATAGAGTAAAAAGAGGTACACAAAATTTCAGCCATTATTTCGACTAAAAAAACGCGATAATTCCCAAGTCGTCATGGTTTTTGGCTCATAACTTTTGAACGAGTTGACCGATCGGCTTGTTTTTGGTCTAGATCTCTTTCTTATGAAAAAACTCATCGATATTCGACCAACAAGTCGTCCAGAAATTCGCAAGAATAGAGTTACAAAAGGTACACAAAATTTGAGCAATGTTTTCGACTGAAAAATTCGTCATTTCCAAAGTAATCGTGGCTTTTGGTCCATAACTTTTGAACTGTCCGAAAATCGGCCCATTCTTAGTCTAGATTCAATTCTTATGAAAAAACGAATCGATATTAGCCCCTCAGAGCGTCGTGAGATACGCACGAATAGAGTTACAAAAGGGACACAAAATTTGAGGCATTTTTCCACCACAAAAACTCGTCAATTCTCAAGTCGACGTGTTTTTTGGCTCATAACTTTTGATCCAGTTGTCCAATTGGCTAGTTTTTGGTCTAGAACTCTCCCTTATAAAAATAACATTGATATTAAACCAACAGGCCGTCCTGAAATACGCAAGAATATAGTTGCAAGAGGTACACATAATTTGAGCCGTTTTTCGACAAAAAAAAACTCGTCATTTCTAATTTCATTGTGTTTTTTGACTCATAACTTTTAAACCAGGTGACCAATCAGCCCGTTTTTGGTCAAATTCTATTCCTTATGTGAATCGCATAGATATTAGACCAACAAGTCGTTCAGAAATACGCAAGAATAGAGTAACAAGAGGTACACAAAATTTGAGTCATTATTTCGATTAAAAAAACTCGATAATTTCCAAGTCGTCGCGGTTTTTGGAACATAACATTTGACCAAGATCATCAATCGGCTTGTTTCTGGTCTAGATCTCTTTCTTATGAAAAAACACATCGTAATAAGCCCCTTAGAGCGTCCTTCGATACGCAAGAATAGAGTTACAAGAGGGACACAAAATTTGAGGCCTTTTGTGACGAAAAAACTCATCAATTCTCAAGTCGACGTGGTTTTTGGCTCATAACTTTTGATCCAGTTTTTAAATCGGCCCGTTTTTGGTCTAGAACTCTTCCTTATGAAAAATCACATTGATATAGGTCCAAAAGGCCGTCCTGTAATACGCAAGAATAGAGTTACACGAGGTAAACAATATTTGAGCCATTTTATCGACTATAAAACTTGTCATTACCAAAGTATTCGAGGTTTTTGGGTCATAACGTTTGAACTGTTGGACCAATCGGCTCGTCCTTAGTCTGGATTTGATTCTTATGAAAAAACGCATCGATATTAGCCCCTCAGAGCGTCCTGAGATACGCAAGAAGAGAGTTACGAGAGGGACCTAAAATTTGAGCCCTTTTCTCAACAAAAAAACTCGTCAATTCTCAAGTCGACGTGTTTTTTGGCTAATAACTTTTGATCCAGTTGTCCAATCGGCCCGTTTTCGGTATAGAACTCTCTCTTATAAAAATAACATCGAAATTAGACCAACAGGGCGTCCTGAAATACGTAAGAATATAGTTACAAGAGGTACACATAATTTGAGCCGTTTTTCAACAATAAAACTCGTCATTTACAATTTCATCGTGTTTTTGGACTCATAACTTTTAAACCAGTTGACCAATGAGCCCGTTTTTGGTCTAGATCTCTTCTTTATGAGAAAACACATCGATATTAAACCAACAAGTCGTCCAGAAATACGCAAGAATGGAGTTACGGGAGGTAAACAAAATTCGAGCCACTTTTTCGACAAAAAAAATCATGGATGTCTAAGTTGTCGTTGTTTATTGGTCATAACTTTTGAACCAGTCGAACAATCGGCTTGTTTCTGATCTATATCTCTTCCGTATGAAAATACACATCGATATAGGATCAAAAAACCGTCCTGGGATACGCAAGAATAGAGTTACATGATGTACGAAAAATTTGAGCCATTTTTTCGAATAAAAACTCGATAATTCTCAAGTCGTCGTTGTTTTTGGCTCACTTTTGAACTTTTGAACCAGTTCACCAATCAGCCCGTTTTTGCTCTAGATCTCTTTCTTATGAAAAAACACATCGATATTCGACCAACAAGTCATCCAGAAATACGCCAGAATAAAGTTACAAGATGTACACAAAATTTGAGCAATTTTTTCGACTAAAAAAATCGTCATTTCAAAAGTAATCGTGGTTTTTTGTTCATAACTTATAAACTGTCCGACTAATCGGCTCGTTTTTAGACTAGATTTGTTACTTTTAAAAAAATGCATCGACGAAGCCTTTGAGGGCGTCCTGAGATACACAAGAATAGAGTTACAAGAGGGACACGAAATTTGAGCATTCTTATGTCTAAAAAATCTCGTTAATTCCAAAGTCGTCGTAGTTTGTGGTTCATAACTTTTTTACCAGTTGACTAATCAGCCCGTGTTTGGTCTAGAACTCTCCCTTATAATAATAACATCGATATAGGACCAACAGGCCGTCCTGGAATACGCAAGAATATAGTTATGATAGGTACACATAATTTGAGCCGTTTTTCGACTATAAAACTCGTCATTTCCGAAGTCGTTGTGGTTTTTGGCTCATAACATTTGAACTGTTTGACCAATTAGCTCGTTTTTTGTCTATGTTTATTCTTTGTGAAAAAAGGCATCGATATAATACCACTAGGCCCTCCTGAAATACGCAAGAATAGAGTTACAAAAAGTACGATAAATATTAGCCTTTTTTCGACTGAAAAACTTGTCAATTTTAAAGTCGTCGTGGTTTTTGGCTCATAACTTTTGGACCAGTCGACCAATCATCTCTTTTTCGGTATAGATCTCTTTCTTATTTAAAAACACATCGAGATACGACCAACAAGTCGTCCAAAAATACGCAATAATAGAGTTACAAAAGGTACACAATATTTGAGCGATTTTTTGACTAAAAAACTCGACATTTCCAAAGTTGTCGTGGTTTTTAGCTCATAACTTTTAATCTGTTTCAACAATCGGCTCGTTTTTAGTTTATATTTTTTCTTTATGAGAATACGCATAGATATAAGACAACCAGGCCGTCCTGAAGTACGTAAAAATAGAGTTACAAAAGGTACGATAAAATTGAGCCTTTTTTCGACTGAAAAACTTGTCAAGTCGAAAGTCGTCGTGGTTTTTGGCTCAGAACTATCGAACAAGTCGACCATTCGGCCCATTTTTTATCTAGATCTCTTCCTTATGAGAAACACATCGATAAGGACTAACAAGTCGTCCAGAAATACGCAAAAATAGAATTACAAGGGGTACACGAAATTTGAGCCGTTGTTCGGTAAACAAACTCGTCATTTCCAATGTCTTCGTGTTTTTTGACTTATAACTATTAAACCAGTTGACCAATCGGCGCGACTTTGGTCAAGATCTCTTCCTTATGAAGATACACATTGATATAAGACCAACAAGCCATCCTGAAATTCGACTGAAAAACTCGTCAATTCTCAAGTCAACGTGGTTTTTGGCTTATAACTTTTGATCGAGTTATTTAATCGGCGCGTTTTTGGTCTAGGTGTCTCTCTTATGAAAAAACACATCGATATAAAACCATAAAGTAGTCCAGAAATACTTAAGAATAGAGTAACAAGAGGTACACAAAATTTGAGCAATTTTATCAACTAATAACTGGATAATTTCCAAGTCGTCGTGGTTTTTGGCTCATAACTTTTGAACAAGTAGACCAATCGGCATGTTTTTGGTCTAGATCTCTTTTTTTTGAAGAAACACACCGTCATAAGCCCCTCAGTGCGTCCTGAGATACGCACGAATAGAGTTACAAGAGGGGCACAGAATTTAAGCAGTTTTTTCGACAAAAAAACTCGTCATTTCTGGAGTCGACTTGGTTTTTGGCTCATAATTTTTGATCCAGTTGTCTAATCCTTCCGTTTTTGGTCTAGAACTTTTCATTATGGAAAATATCATTGATATAGGACCAAAAGTTCGTCCTGGAATACGCAAGAATAGAGTTACACGAGGTACACAAAATTTGAGCCATTTTTTCGACTAAAAAACTCGTCATTCCCAATGTATTCGAGGTTTTTAGCTCATAACGTTTGAACTTTTGGACCAATCGGCTCGTTCTTAGTCTAGATTAGATTCTTATAAAAAAACGCATCTATATTAGCCCCTCAGAACGTCTTGAGATACGCAAGAATAGAGTTACACGAGGGACACAAAATATGAGCCCTTTTTTCAACAAAAAAACTCGTCAATTCTCAAGTCGACTTGTTTTATGGCTCTCAATTTTTTATCCAGTTGTCCAATCGGCCCGTTTGTGTTCTAGAACTCTCCCTTATAAAAATAACATTGATATAGGACAAACAGGCCGTCCTGGAATACGCAAAAATATAGTTACAAGAGGTACCCATAATTTGAGCCGTTTTTCGACAGAAAAACTCGTCATTCCCGATTTCATCGCGTTTTTGGACTCATAACTTTTAAACCAGTAGACCAATCAGCCCGTTTTTGGTCTAGATCTCTTCCTTATGGAAAAACACATCGAAATTGGACATACAAGTCATCCAGAAATACGCAAGATTAGAGTAACAAGAGGTACATAAAATTCGAGCCACTTTTTCGACATAAAAAATCATCGATGTCTAAGTTGTAGTTGTTTTTGGGTCATAACTTTTGAACCAGTGAAACAATCGGCTTGTTTTTGATCTAGATCTCTTCCGTATGAAAATACACATCGATATAGGATCAAAAGGCCGTCCTAGAATACGCAAGAATAGAGTTACAAGATGTACGAAAAATTTGAGCCATTTTTTTTACTAAAAACTCGATAATTCTCAAGTCGACGTGGTTTTTGGCTTATAACTTTTGAACCAGTTGACCAATCAGCCCGTTTTTGGTCTAAATCTCTTCCCTATAATAAAACACATCGATATTCGACCAACAAGTCATCCAGAAATACGCGAGAATAGAGTTACAAGAGGTACATAAAATTTGAGCAATTTTTTCGACTAAAAAACTTGTCATTTCCAAATTAATCGTGGTGTTTTGTTCATAACTTTTAAACTGTCCGACCAATCGGCTCGTTTTTAGTCTAGATTTGTTCCTTTTAAAAAAATGCATCGACAAAGCCTCTCAGGGCGTCCTGAGATACACGAGAATAGAGTTACAAAAGGTACACGAAATTTGAGACTTTTTATGTCTAAAGAAACTCGTTAATTCCAAAGTCGTCGTAGATTTTAGTTCAAAACTTTTTTACCAGTTGACTAATCGGCCCGTGTTTGGTCTAGATCTATTCCTTATGAAAAAACACATCGATATAGGACCAACAAGTCGTCCAGAAATACACAAGAATAAAGTTACAAGAGGGACACAAAATTTGAGCCCTTTTTTTCGACAATATACTCCTCAATTCTCAAGTCGACGTGGTTTTTGGCTCATTACTTTTGATCCAGTTATCCAATTGGCCCGTTTTTGGTCTAGAACTCTTCCTTATGGAAAATCACATCGATATAGGAGCAGAAGGCCGTCCTGGAATACGCATGAATAGAGTTACAAGAGGTACGACAAATTTGAGCCATTCTTTGACTAAAAAACTCGTCATTTCCAAAGTTGTCGTGGTTTTTGGCTCATAACATTTGAACTGTTTGACCAATCTGCACGTTTTTTTATCTATATTTCTTCTTCATGAAAAAACGCATCTATATAAGACCACCAGGCCGTCCTGAAATACGCAAGAATAGATTTACAAGAGATACGATAAATTTGAGCCTTTTTTGACTGATAAACTTGTCAATTCGAAAGTTGTCATCGTTTTTGGCTCATAACTATTGAACCAGTCGACAAATTGCCACATTTATGGTCTAGATCTCTTTCTTATGAAAAAACACATCGATATAAATCCATTAACTAGTCCAGAAATACTTAAGAATAGAGTAACAAGAGGTACACAAAATTCGAGCCATTTTTTCGCCTACAAACTCGATAATTCCCAAGTCGTCGTGGTGTTTGGCTCATAACTTTTAAACAAAATGACCATTCGGCTTGTTTTTTGTCTAGATCTTTTTCTTATCAAGAAACACATCGGTATAAAACCATTAAGTAGTCCAGAAATATTCAAAAATAGAGTTACAAGAGGGACACAAAATTTGAGCCCTTTTTTCGACAAAAAAATTCGTCAATTCTCGAGTCGACGTGGTTTTTGGCTCATAACTTTTGATCCAATTGTTCAATCGGCCCGTTTTTGGTCTAGAACTCTTTCTTATAAAAAATAACATTGATATAGGACCAAAGGCCCGTCCTGGAATACGCATAAATAAAGTTACACGAGGTACACAAAATTTGAGCCATTTTTTCAACACTAAAACTCGTCAATTCTCAAGTGGACGTTTTTTTTGGCTCATAACTTTTGATCCAGTTGTCTAATTGGCCAACAGGCCGTTCTGGAATACGCAAGAATATAGTTACAAGAGGTACAAATAATTTGAGCTGTTTTTCGACAAAAAAACTCGTCATTTCCAATTTCATCGTGTTTTTGGACTGATAACTTTTAAACCAGTTGACCAATCAGCCCGTTTTTGGTCTAGATCTCTTCCTTATTAAAAAACACATCGATATTGGATTAACAAGTCGTCCAGAAATACGGAAAAATAAAGTTACAAGAGGTACACAAAATTCAAGCCACTTTTTCGACAAAAAAAATCATCGATGTCTAAGTTGTCGTTGTTTTTGGGTCATAACTTTTTTTCATGAAAAAACACATCGACATTCGACCAACAAGTCATCCAGAAATAGGCAAGAATATAGTTACAAGAGGTACACAAAATTTGACCCACTTTCCGGAAAACAAACCCGTCATTTTCAATGTCTTCGTGTTTTTTGACTTATAACTATTAAACCAGTTGACCAATCGGCCCGTCTTTTGTCAAGATCTTTTCCTTATGAAGAAACACATCTATATAAGACCAACAAGCAGTCCTGAAATACGCAAGAATAAAATTACAAGAGGTACACGAATCTTGAGCCTTTTTTCGACTAAAAAACTCGACAATTCTCAAATCGACGTGGTTTTTGGATTATAACTTTTGATCCAGTTGTTTAATCGGCCCGTTTTTGGTCTCGAACTCTTCATTATGAAAATTTACATCGATATAGGACCAAAAGGCCGTCCTGGAATATGCAAGAATAGAGTAACATGAAGTTTGAAAAATTTGAGCTATTCTTTGACTAAAAAACTCGTCATTTCCAAAGTCGTCGTGGTTTTTTTTTTCATAACTTTTAAAATGTCAGACCAATCGGCTCGTTATTAGTCTAGATTTGTTCCTTTTAAAAAAATGCATCGATGAAGCCTCTCAAGGCGTCCTGAGATACACAAGAATAGAGTTACAAAAGGTACACGAAATTTGAACTGTTAGACCAATCTGCACGTTTTTTATATATATTTCTTCTTCATGAAAAAACGCATCGATATAAGTTAACCAGGCTGTCCTGAAATAAGCAAGAATAGCGTTACAAGAGGTACTATAAATTTGAGCCTTCTTTCGACTGAAAAACTTGTCAATTCGAAAGTTGTCATGGTTGTTGGCTCATAACTTTTGAACCAGTCGACCAATTGCTCCATTTATGGTCTAGATCTTTTTCTTATGAAAAAACACATCGATATAAAACTATTAAAAAGTCCAGAAATACTTTAGAATAGAGTAACAAGAGGTACACAAATTTGAGCCATTTTTTCGACTAAAAACTCGATTATTCCCAAGTCGTCGTGGTTTTTGGCTCATAACTTGGGAACAAGTTGACCAATCGGCTTGTTTTTGGTCTAAATCTCTTTCTTATGAAAAAACACATCGTAATAAGCCCCTCAGTGCGTCCTGAGATACGCAAGAATAGAATTACAAGAGGGACACAAAATTCGAGCCACTTTTTTGACAAAAAAAATCATCGATGTCTAAGTCTTCGTTGTTATTGGGTAATAACTTTTGAACCAGTCGAACAATCGGCTTGTTTTTTGTCTAGATCTCTTTCTTATGAAAATACACATTGATATAAGACTAACAAGCAGTCCTTAAATACGCAAGAATACCCTAGCGGATTCCTGGTGATGGTTTAATTACGGTCAAACGACGGTAAATTCACCGTAAATTCACTTTACCGATCAAGGAAAGTCTATTGGTGGTCGAACAACCGTGGTTCGACGGTGAAAAAAAAGTGAAGTTGTGAAATGTTCTGACGGTGATTGCATGGTTCATACAGTAAACATTCACTAGATTTTCTCCATGTGTTTCCCACTCAATAACGATGATTTTTTGACCTCTTGATCGTTTTCAGACATAGATACAACGGTGAATGACTATTAAAAATTCGGTGAATAAAGAGTATTTCGGTGGTGAATCCACGGTAGTCTGCGAGTGAATTCCAGGTCAAATGGCGGTAAAGAAATAGTAACGGTAAAGTAGAAATTTTATACCAGCGATCCATTGAAAAATTGCTGGATGAAGTTTTATTTGTAATTGTAAAAAAATTTCATGAATTAATATATGGGGCTAATAAAAGATAAATAAATAGTTAATAAAAAGAATTTGAAAAAGTATTCAGTCACTATAATTTTTGATATTATAAAAAAAACACCTTTTATAAATTGTTGTAAAATTTCAGGATTTTTTGTTTTATGAAATTTCGAATTTAACATGGGCGGGCTCATGAAATAAAAAAAAAAATTTTTTTTTTTATTAATAAAATTTAATGCATTTATTTTTGGTGAGAAATTAAAAAAAAACGATTTATTATTTAGAATTCATAAAATAGAAATAATTATCAAAACTAAATTAAGTATCCGTAAAATACATGGTGATTAAAATGCATTTTTAATACAAGTCTGGGATAGCATAACAGGAAAATTCCTCGACTTTCAAACTGATGAACCGAGTTCGATCCCCGGTCTGGGCGAAGTTATTTTATAATAAATTTTTTTTTTTTTTAATTATTATCGTATATGCGAACAATTTACGAGCTAAATATCGATTATTCTCGGTGAATGCACCTATTTTCTTTTATCGGATTCCCACGATGACACGGTGAATCGACCGCAATGAGCTAGTTGTTTGTCAGTTATATGCGGGTGAATTGATGGTGAAATGTCGGTCAAATCACCGGAAATTCACCCACAAAAAAAAGGTATTTCGCGGATCTACATTAGGTAAATCAATCGTCATAAACGTTCACAATGACACCTGATATAGACCGTCAAATCACTTCATATATACTAATGTTTGACCAATGTTTGACCGTAAATTGACCATATTATACACGTGGCAGTGAATCCGCTAGGGTAGAGTTACAAGAGGTACACGAATTTTGACCCTTTTTTCGACAAAAAAAACTCGTCAATCCTCAAGTCGACGTGGGTTTTGGCTCATAACTTTTGATCCAGTTGTTCAGTCGGACCGTTGTTGGTCTAGTACTCTTTCTCATAAAAAATCACATCGATATAGAACCAAAAGGCCGTCCTGGAATACGAATGAATAGAGTTTCAAGAAATATACAATATTTGAGCCGTTTTTCAAAAAAAAAACTCGTCATTACCAATGTCGTCGTGTTTTTTGACTTATAACTTATAACTATCAAACCAGTTGACCAATCAGCCCATCTTTAGTCTAGATCTCTTCGTTATAAAGAAACACATCGATATTGGACCAACAAGTCGTCCAGAAATACGCAAGAATAGAGTTACAAGGGGTACACAAAATTTGAGCTATTTTTTCGACTAAAAACTAGATAATTCCCATGTCGTCGTGGTTTTTGGCTCATAACTTTTGAACCAGTTGACCAATTGGCTCGTTTTTGGTCTAGATCTCTTTCTTATAAAAATAACATCGATATAGGACTAACAGGTTGTCCTGGAATACGCAAAAATATAGTTACAAGACGTACACAAAATTTGAGCCTTTTTTTACACAAAAGAACTCGTCAATTCTCAAGTCAACGTGGTTTTTGGCTCATAACTTTCGATTCAGTTGTCCAATCGGCCCGTTCATGGTCTAGAACTTTCCCTCATAATAATAACATCGATATAGGACCAACAGGCCGTCCTGGAATACGCAAAAATATTGTTACAAGGGGGACACATAATTTGAGCCGTTTTTCGACAGAAAAAACGCGTCATTTTCAATGTCATCGTGTTTTTTGAGACATAACTTCTAATCCAGTTTACAAATCAGCCCGTTTTTGGTCTAGATCTCTTCCTTATGAAGAAACACATCGATATTGGACCAACACGTCGTCCTGGAATACGCAAGAATATAGTTACAAGAGGTATACAAAATTTGAGCCGTTCTTTGACAAAAAAAATCATCGATGTAAAGTCGTCGTGGTTTTTGGCTCATACCTTTTAAACCTGTCGAACAATCGGCTTTTTTTGGTCTAGATCTATTTCTTATGAAAATATACATTGATATAAGACCAACAAGCCCCCCTGAAATACGCAAGAATAGAGTTATAAGCGGTACACGAATCTTGAGAATTTTTTCTACTAAACAACTCGTCAATTCTCAAGTCGACGTGGTTTTTGGCTCATAACTTTTGATCCAGTTGTTCAATCGGCCCGTTTTTGGTCTAGAACTTTTCCTTATGAAAAATCACATTGATATAGGACCAAAAGGCCGTCCTGAAATATTCAAGAATGGAGTTACAAAAGGTACGATAAAATTGAGCCTTTTTTCGGCAAAAAAACTTGTCAATTCGAAAGTCTTCGTGGTTTTTGGCTCATAACTTTTGAACAAGTCGACCAATCGGCCCATGTTTGGTCTAGATCTCTTCCTTATAAGAAACACATCGATATAGGACCAACAAGTCGTCCAGAAATACACAAGAAACAAGTTACAAGAGGTACACAAAATTTGAGCTATTTTTTGACTAAAAAACTCGTCATTTTTGAAGTCGTCGTGTTTTTTAGCTCATAACTTTTGAACTGTCTCAACAGTCAGCTCGTTTTTAGACTATATTTCTTCTTTATGAGAAAACGCATCGATATAAGACAACCAGGCTGTCTTGAAATAAGCAAGAATAGCTTTACAAGAGGTACGATAAATTTGAGCCTTTTTTCGACTGAAAAACTTGTCAATTCGAAAGTTGTCATGGTTTTTGGCTCATAACTTTTGAACCAGTCGACCAATTGCCCCATTTATTCTCTAGATCTCTTTCTAATTAAAAAACACATCGATATAAAACCATTAAGTAGCCCAGAAATACTATGAAGCTGAAGCTAGCGCTCAAAGTAAATAGCGGCCAAAACAAAAACCAGGGCCGAAACATGCGAAGAGCGCCCTGTTCCTAAATAAAATTATAAAAATGATTAATTTCAATTTTTTTGCATTTAAAGTTGATTGGTAAGCAAATAAAAGGTAGGGATATTTATATGCGAGGGTCAGCTGAATAATGTCGGCCAGTACTCTAGGCTCTCTAGAAGACTGGCTCTCTAGAAAATTTATCGCTCCGGAAAGTTGTTAGTTCCATTTTTTAGACTATGTCAAGGTCTAACATTATTAAGTGGACTCGCAAGATAAAATTAAAAATTTTTTTGCAAGGGTTGAAATATTAAAGTGGGCCCAGTATGGTAGACTGGCTCTTTGAAACAATTATCGCTCCGGATAGATTTTAGATCCATTTTTTGGGCCATGTCAGGGTCTGACATTATTAGGTGGACTCTCGAGAAGATGATGAAAATTTTTTTGCAAGGGTTAGGGTATTACGGTCGGCTCAATACGATAGACTGGCTCTTTAGAATAATTATCACTCCAAACAGTATTTAGACCCATTTTTTCAGCCATGTCAGGATCTGACATTATTAGGTGGACTCTCGAGAAGATGTTAGAAATTTTACTGCAAGGGTTAGGTCATTAGAGAGGGCCCAGTACGATATACTGGCTTTTTCGAACAATTATCGCTTCGTAAAGTATTCAGATCTATTATTTGGGCCATGTCAGGGTCTGACATTGTTAGGTGGACTCTCGAGAAGAAACTGAAAATTTTTTTTTAAGGGTTAGGATATTACAGTGGGCACAGTACGATAAAGGGGCTCTTTAGAATAATTATCGCTCCAGAAAGTTTCGAGATCCATTTTTTTGGCCATGTCGGGGTCTGACGTTATTAGATAGACTCTCGGAAAAATATTAAAAATTCTTTCGCAAGGGTTAGGATATTACAAAGGGCCCAGTTCAATAGACTGGCTTTTTCGAACAATTATCGCTCTGGAAAGTTTGTAGACCAATTTTTTGAGCTATGTCACGGTCTGACATTATTAAGACGACTCTCGGAAAGATGTTAAAAATTTTTTTGTAAGGGTTAGGATATTACGGTGGGCTCAATACGATAAACTTGCTTAAATTAAAATAAATAATTTTGACGAATATTAGGAAGACTAAAATTGAAAAAAAATTTTAACATTATTTTGACTCGTTAGTTACGCTTGAACTTCCTTAAAAATTTTTTGTATGGGTTAGGATACTACAGTGGGCTCAGTACGATCAACTGATACTCTAAAAAAATTATGACTTCATTTACATTATGAACGCTGTTCTTGGGCTATGTTTGAGTCAGGTGTCCTTTGTCGGGCTCTTGAGAATCGATTAAAACAGATTTTGCGAGGGTTATGGAATTACAGTGGTTTTATTACGACTCAGTGGCTCTCTAGAAAAGTTATCGTTCTGGAAACGTTTTAGTCACTTTTTTCTGGCCATGTCCGAGTCTGGGATTATTAAATTGGTTTTCAAGAAGGTACTGTTACGTGTGAGCCTACAAGCATTATTATTATTATTATTATTATTATTATTATTATTATTAGTATTATTATTATTATTATTATTATTATTATTATTATTATTATTATTATTATTATTATTATTATTATTATTATTGTTACGTGTGATCCTACACCTGGTCATTTACCTGTCACATTAACAGACCTCCGGACTAGCTCAGCATCTCACTGAAAAATACTTAAATGTTGAAAAGGGTGTGGGTCGCTCAGTGAATGAAGAATACACGTGAATTACGGTACTAATTGTTTATCGGGCGTCCCCAAAGCATGGGAGTTACCCGAAAAGGCCCTGAGAGTCTCTCTTATAATCTTATTCTCTACAAAAGCGATTCTAGCTTGATACAATATTACTCAATAAATGCAATACTAATGATTCTATAACAGAGAGAGAGAGATGGGACAGCAACGAGAATGAGAGTCTTAGGAGACAATTAATTACGATGCAAGACAGCTCGGACTTGACATAGATTCAGACAGACTAAACGACTGACTGACTACAAGTGGCGGCCCGTCCCGACACTTCTAGGGTTTTTAACACCTCGGTCGCGGATGCCGTCAACACCTGTATCCCTGCGCGGAACTTGTATTGTTCCGCATTTTAACTCAGATTATTCCGCCTTCGGGAACTAGGTGGTTATTGTCAAGTTCATTAATCAGCAGAAAAAGGTATTAATGCGCCGAAAGCGGTTCCCTGTATTAGAGTACCCGTTTGCTTGGTTCCCATGAGAAATTGTCTCATCAGCACTACGTGCAAGTAGCGACTCTCGGTATCAGAGGCAGTCTAGAAGGAATACGGAAATTCGGTGTCTAATTTAGGCGGGCAAGTTGGCCCATCGATTTATAGAATATATATGATTTATCATAATGTTGACGGGAGGGTAGGCCCACCCGTCACATGCTTGTCCGGCTAAAAAAAAAAGCCATTCTTCTAAATGGTATTAGAAATCAATTACCTTGAAGGTCCCGATTATTTAACGCGTTCTTCTCTCATTTACATTGCTGTACCATCCTTCGCTCAGACTAAATAATTGAAATCCTAAGAGACTTTTCTACATTCTAGAATAATAATGAATTATATAGATAATAATGAATAGGTAGATAATATTGAATATTTAGATAATAATGAATATATGATAATATTGAATATTTAGATAATAATGAATATATGCCAACAGGCGTGTCGATTACAATAGTTATGTCCCGACAATATAACGGTTTGCGAAGATCCCTGGCAAGGCCTCCTCCTTAATTTGTCCTTGTATCCTTGAATATTGTTAATATGAGCCTTCTTAGACTGATCTTAGATGATTCTGTAACAACAACAAAAAAAAAGGGATGGATATGGTTTCGGGAATATATTTTGATGGATTAATAGGGCTTGAAGGAATAATAGGGTTGTAGATCTCTAGTTAAAAGCGCATCGCTCTATAGTCCCAACTGTCGACGACCGCTGTTGGCTGCTTACTCCTCGTGTTGATCTTCTTGGGTTGTTTGGTCATCTCAAAGACCTCCGGTTTGTTGTCCTTGTTCCTCGATCGGGAGTTTTCGTCGCTGATTTCCATGATGACCTCCATCTGTTGACTGGATCCCGGAATCGCATCTTCCACCTCACAATATGGGTTATCTGTTCCAACGTCCTCAGTGGTGTCATTTCTCTTTTGATTACGCTTCTTCATTACACGCCGTACTAAGTCACAAAGTACAGTCTCGCCTAAAAATGCAATAGCAGCGCAGATGTATACTAATGGAAATCTCGTTCCGTAAGACGCCGAGTGTACAGTCTGATTCAGAACTTTTTGTTTAATTGTATCCCGGATTCGATGAAATTTTATACCTTCTAAAAATAGTATTTTGTTTTCTTCGCTGATTTCTTCTAGGACGTGGAGTAGATCCACTTGCAATTCCTTTGCACAATTCTCCAGTTCCTCATTTATTCTTGGCCAGGTTTAAATTTCTTCGGATATTTTCGTAACAATAGTGTTTTCTATTGAGGTTGTGAATCTCCTTTCTCCTGTCATTCCTTCGCAGCCAGGCGCCATCCAGACTACTCCAGTTCCACGCACTTCTTATTCTAATGATTTATTTGATGGACATTTAACTTTTAATATGTCAGCTTCTTGAGTAGCAATCAACCATGCGTTTACTCCGGTTGATTTTGTCCAAAATGTTTCCTTAATTCCTACGATCCTTAAATCACAATCCTGTAGATTGACATCTCGCGAATTCTTCCACAATGCCACTTCACATTCTTCTGTCTTATTGGTTATCCTCACTATCGCTGTCCGGGTGGCCAAAAGCCGTCCTTTTATCACCTGACATGATTTTATTTCTTCCTGCGTCAGCGAAATGTATCCTTGATCATTGATCGCCGTAAAGGGGGTAGTAGGTTTGATAATCGAGCCAAATCCTGGTGCTGAGACTATCTGAGTCGGGAAAGAATAATGGCTGATTAATCTGTAGTTTGTTTTCTGTATTAATGGAATTATGTATGTATAAATTATTTGCTGTTAAAAAATTATCACTTCAATGTCAATGATCCCCAGCAATAGCCTTATACCGTCGTTGCTCATTTCCGTCAATAGCTCTGAGTTGCTATTTTCTTCCAAAATTTCTTCTAGTCCAAGTTTTATGACAGCTGACGAGTATGCGTCACGAATTGCTTGACCTTCGTATGCCGCTAAGGCAACAAAGAATGCTGTCGCGGTGCTTTTGTCCATTAATACAATCTCAGCTTCTATTTCTTCCCAGGTGGTTCCATTTCTTATTTTTAAACTTTCTTGATTGGTGTTGATAATCCATTCGCCTTTTTCTGTTCTTCTTATCTTCTCTCCATTTTTTTTTATTTTAAAGATTTCTTGATGGTACTGCAGAATTTCCGGAGTGATAAATGCTTCCCGTATACTGCAGCGGTGTATGCTGTCGCGCATTCGGGCCTTCATGCGTCCGATCTGTTCTCTCCATTCCCTGTATTGGCTGCTTGATTCTTCCTTCACTATTTCGTTTATCTTTTTCTCTAAAATTTCGATTTCCTTTTCTTCGTCCTCGATGTTCATAAAGGTTATGATTGTTTTGTTGCGGGCGAATGGCCGATACTCTCCTATATCCTCTGAATACAATCCCCTCTTGTTGTCCAAAGCGATGACCCTAGACAACGATCCTTGAGTTGGTTCCATCGAGGCACTGGAATAATAATAAACATAAACAACTCACACCCTTTCCCCCCTTTTTTTTTTTTTTTTGATTATGTATATTTATGTATACGTGTATATATTACGACTTAATGCTAAGGTAAATGTTGTTGTTTTTTTTTTTTTAACTCGCGAGTTTTCATCTCCGGTTTCTTCCAGATTTCCTTTTTGTCGCTTCCTTTTTTCTTCCTCGTTGTTTCTCAATGGCTCCCTGGCTAGATGCAACAATAAGTGAGTCATGGAGGATAATATTGCTCCCAGCAAATATAGACTCCAACCGTAGGCTCTATGTAGCGTATATCCATGAACTGCCGTATCGATTATTATCTTCAAAAATTTTAATACCATGATTACTCCGATTACTCCGGCACTGGCTGTGCCAAATACTAAGAATCCTCCCCAAAATTTCTCCCACTGTTTTTTCGCGAAATTTTCGATGTCTGCTTCGTCGATAAACTTTGCCATGGATATTCCCGAGTTTCCCGAAATTGTCCTTCCGGTGGCTCCTCTTACTATGGTGTTTACTGTTACTGGTGTTTCTACTGGTAGCATTATTCTGTTTCTCAATTTTTCAAGATCTTTTTCTGTGTATATTCCACTTGTTGCCAGGTGTTTCAGATCTTCATAATTCCAAGTCGGTGTCGTTAATGGACTCAATATTTGTGGTCTGACGGTATCTTCGAAGTCGGGTTTCATTACAATCCATGCTCCGTCTATTTCGTATCCTACTGCCAACAGTTGATTGCAATCCACCGTTGTTCCTCCTTTGATCAGCATCCTAGACTTCGGAGTTAGAAACCAGCTCTCGTTTCTATATTTTACCGGTAGTTCTTGATAGCAATCCTGTGTCTTTCTTAATGTCACTTCCACAGCTACACATTTTATTAAATATATTATTTCTCCGGCGAGACTAGCGTAATATCCTGGGCCCTTCATTATAGCGTAAGCGAATTCTTCTGGCTTAAGTCCTGAAAACATGAGTGCATTGGAAATTACTTGCCTTTCCACTTCACATTTGTGTAGAAATATATCTCTGTACAGAGCTTTCATTTGGCGTTTGATGAGTTTTTCTACATATATAAATTTTGAATTTATGTATGTGAAAATATCCAAATCCTGCGTCGCGATTGGTCGTGTTTTCGTTCCCCGTTCTCCTGGTTTAATTATTCTGATTAGTAATTTCGGGTGCTCTGTTTGTATTAATTTGTAGCCGCAAACTTCTTTTTCCATTTTCTTTGATAACGCAAAGGTGGTCTCCTCTGTGTTTAACGTATAAATTTCGGGTTCTCCTGGTTCACCCGATAGAATTAGTCCTGGACCCTCGTATAGTGTGAGATGATTTGCCGTACAGGAATCATCTCTAATAACTTCCCAAAATACGTAATTCCCTGATTGGTCGATGCACTCTGCTTCCGCCCAGTCGCATCTTGATCCGTTTCCTCAAATTATCCTGTTGCTGGCTCGTTCGATGGTCGCAAAATAATTCTTGATTGTGATTTTTACAGTCGCCTCTACGATAACTCCATCCCAGGTGCCAAATGGATCGCTGTATGAAACTCCTGTGCATTTTCCATCCACTGTTGTTTTTCCTGCTAACATTATTGTCCGAAAATCTGTACTATTTCTTTTTACTCCTTCTATAAAACCTGAATCACCCATTCTTAAACTCCCGTCTTCTTGTAACTTTTTGCACTGTCTGTAATCAAGTTCATAAATGTACTCCTGTCTTCCATTTGTTACCGCGAAAGTATGATACCAATATCCGCAATACGTTATCACTCGATTTACTTCTACTCTACACTCCCGCACCTCAGTATTTCCGAATTCCGCTAGCTGCAGCAATTGTAGAGTTACAGCTTCTTCTCTCGGGTTCTTGAGGGGAATGTTGCACTCTCCTACTGTAACTGCTGACATCGTTGTCACGTTCATTGAAATTCCTCCGCAATCATATCCTATCAATGCCTGTGTTGTTTGGACGATCAGTAACATCACTGGTAACAAATTTTTTATTGTCTTACTCATTCTGCAAAATTTTTATATGGCATTAATTTACAAAAAATTTGTATATTTTCTCTGGATCGACAGGATTTCCTCTACTTTTCTTTGATGAATGATACCATTAGGCATGAAACGACAATTTTCGAATTACTTATCTAATTATTCTTAAAATTTTTATACATATAAAAAAAAATTCCCCCCTTTTTTTTTTTTTTTTTGAATCTACCAACTATTGTTATTAATTTATATAAACATATTATGATTAAATATTACTCTCAAATCCTAATCATTTTTCCAACGACTGAGTACATATCCTACCGTAATTTATTTCTCCTGAAATATGATAATACAAAGAGAGAATTATTTCTTTGCATCTTCTCCAGACTGCTGACAATGTCTTTTGAGTACTTTATCTATGCTGGACCCCGTGGTCTTACTTATGTTTACTTAATTAGAATACTTATCCCGCTCCGAGTGATCACATCTTTACTTGTGACGATTTAATAAGTGAATAGGAAAAGAAATTCTAAAGAATTTTCCAAAAAAAAAATTATACAGCGTGTCGATTTATTTTTCAACTCCCCATTTCCTTCGCTGTTTGCGTGAATCTCAGGTGACTAACGGGGTAAGTTATTATAAAAATAATATCTTCTTAATTTAAAATTTATCATTATAGGCTAATTTAGAGTTTTTATTTTCCAGAAAATTTCAAGAATGTGTAACATCTTAAAACCCTTGGTTGCTGATGATCCAAACCCTGAGAAGGGGGTTTCTCTCCTGGTAGAGTTCCATCACATTTCGGGGCTTCCCATGCCCGTCGTCCTCAGGGGGATGATTCACGAATATAATACTGCTCGTTTCCGAAGGGTCCGTCGGTACCTTTCCCTAGGAGAGTCTTCGAGCTGCATTAACGCACCTTATCGCTACCCTCACGACGCTTCCTTAATCGTCGCGTTGGGCTATAGTCTTTTAGACATGGTGAAACCTAGTGCAGAATGACTCCAATAAGTAGATTGTGAATCTTTTCGTGTATGTGTATATGTATATATAAGAAAAATATTGTTTTCTCTCTTTTTTTTTTGATTGTGCAAAATATATACATACATATGTGTTATCCAATGAGTTTGTGTCTAACTAATTGTTTGTCCATAAAGGTTGTTCCTCCCGCAATTCTCAATTGACTTTAATTTTCCACAAAAAAAATTTTAGATATCAGAGAGAATAAAAAATTTTACGTTTCGATTGAGGAAAATAAGTAAAAATTTTTTATAAAAAGCATAAAGGTTTAGGATCACTCCTAAAATTATTCTTTGAATTCTGGAATAATTTTCATAAATGTTATCTAGCTGAATTATGAATTAAGTGTGTAATATGAGGTAGGTGTATGTAGGTGACTATCTTATGTACGTTTCCGTATGGTGTGTTAATAATACGTTTAACATGCGCGATCTATATCTATATACGTTTCTCCTGACCGAGCGCGCAGACAGCATCGCACATTTCTTTTGAATTTTTAGTCTATGCTTTGTCAAGTGGCTAATGCGCATGCTCCGTTTATTCAAATAAATTTCCTACAACTTAAAGTCTTTTTTTTTGTATCTATTTCCTTTCCTATGCTTAATTAATTTATTGTTATAATTAAAATCACTGGAAATATCTTTTGTCTTTTTATAATTTTACTTGTTTAATTGTATCTCTGAGAAGAAGATTCTTGGCTTAATTGATTATTAATTAAAATCTACTTACTGTGTCTGCATATCGTTTAATTTCCGAGATTTATCATTTATCACCCGTCTACCGTCGTAAACGTATACTTATTTTAATATCTTTTATTTTGTTTGAATTTTCCTTTGAAAGAAAAATTCTTATACGTTTCTATTTTTCTTTATATTATTATAGTATGACACCTTATTGCTACTACTTATTATATTACTCCCCTCCCCTTTTGTTCATATATTATTAATATTGATTTATATATATATATACAAGCCAACGCACATTTTCTTTGCATTGAAACGGCGCTCTGCTTGTGTGTCCCAATAATCTATTCTCTTCTTCGCTGTTACAAACGGTAACGGCCCTCCTTTCCAAAAAATTGGCGCGCATTTGCTTTGCATTGAAACAGCGTTCTACTTTTGTTCTTTCACTTTCTTTTATTATTTTGTTTTACATGTACGGGCTCCCGCATGCCCGGTAGAAGCAAACGAGGGGGCAACGGGCTCCGTTTTTGGAAGAAAAAGTTCGAATTAAAGTCAAAATTAAATAACATTTCAGAAGAATTAAAAGAGGAAGAAAGAAAAGTCAAAAATAAAATCTCACAATTAAATAAAGAAATAAAAGAACTTAAGAGTAGAAAACCGCGAATAATTAGAATTCAAGAGTTAAAGAAAAGAATTCATCTAGTTCATTTATACACTAATAAGGAAAAGTTAAAAAAAAGTTTTTGCGTGCCACGTGTTTACTTTCCGCAATCTGACCCACTGGGTTTTTACGTACCCTGTGGTGCGAACCAATAAAACACTTTGAGAATTTGTTATATAATTTTTTTTTTTATTATTATAAAATATTGGATCACATATAAAATTATATATTTATATTCGTCAATATTATTACTAATACATAAACAAGACCAGATTGAACTAGTATGAATTGTTTTGGGTTTGAAGACTTGGGATGTCAAGATATCAATTGATATAAATTTTTGTACACTGTTAAAATGTCAAACCATTTTATAATGTATTGATATGTCGAATTTTCAATTGATCTCGCTTACCCCTTTCGTCACACCGTACCATTTTAAATCTTATTAAACACACTATATATTTGGTGGTTTGGTCTCACGAAAGCTCTAGACTGACCGTGAATAATCTCCCCGCGTTTTGCCCATGAACGTTCGAAATTAAAAAGGTTTAGTCTCTATGACTGATGACAAGCTCCAGAAACCGTATCATCTGAGAGGTCAAGGACCTCCACCTTACTCTGAAGGGTTACCGGCACCAACCAAACCTCGGAAATTTAAGTTTACTGAGCCTACTGGTGATTCTGGCTTGGGTGACACCCTTGCTCTACCTGAGATATCGGACGACGGGGTCGATTTTTTAGTTCCAGAAAGTCCAACCAGTGGTTCTAGGGAAGCAACTTCAGCGCTGCAACCTTCTACGTCCGTTTTGCCAAAGATTCTTCTCGATCTCCCTCCAGACGCTCAAAATCCGCAAAACGCCCCTGAAGTTTAACCAGAGGCCCCGATCATCCAAAACCCCCAAAACGCCCCTGAAGTTCAACCAGAGGCTCCAATAATCCAAAATCTTCAAAACGTTCCTGAAGTTCAACCAGAGGCCCCAATCATCCAAAATCTTCAAAACGTCCCTGAAGTTCAACCAGAGGCCCCAATCATCCAAAATCTTCAAAACGCCCCTGTTCAACCAGAGGCCCCAATAGTCCAAATTCCTCAGGACGCCCTCGAAATACAAACAAGAGCCGCAAGTCTTCAGCAGCCTCGACAAAACGCCGTAGATCAAATCATAAACCAACCAGTCGAACCGGTCGATCCTCTGTTTGCCACTCAACGATTAATCGATCAAATTTTGGATTTAGAGCCGATAGCTCGCCCGTTTATTAATCCCAGACCTAACAATATGTCTTTAACCCCAAATCAGAATATCTCACTGACGGACGCACTGTCCTTTTTTCCCAAGTTTGAAGGGAACCCTAGCGAGCTCATCGACTTCCTGAATTGTTGTAAGGAAGCTAAATCTGTCCTGCCAGAGGCAGCTGAGGGAAACCTCACGAAGCTCATATACGGGTCGAAACTTGGAGCCAAGGTTAAAACTTCTTTAAACATTGCTGTCCCAGTGACGATTGCAGGTTTAACGTCGGAGCTGAAGAAGATCTACGTTCCAAACAAAACGCTTTTCCAACTCCAGGGTGAACTGGGACGAATGTATCAAAAGGACACCGAATCCGTAGTGGAATTTGTAAACAGACTACGGAAGAAGGGACGCGAGATCGTCGAGTGTTTCAAAGCCGAGAACCCCGATGCGACACCACAGGCAACCACCGACTTCGAAAACAAGGTTGAAACCACCATTGCGGACTGCTTCACCCAAAATTTAATAAATGAAATCGATCAGCGTATGACGCCAAGTGTAACGGTAACGGAAGCGCTCTCCAAGGCGATCACGATTGAGAAAAAGTTAAACGCACGCAAGGAGATACGCCGTGACCCCAATAAGGGAAGCCAGAAGAAAGAAGAGGGGGAGAAGAGCGATGCCCAACCTGTGAACCACGCGGTACCATCTTCAACTGAGTCTCCCACTTCTACACCGGATACAAAGAAGAACAAAAAAAAGAAGAACCAAAACAACAAACAAACCCAGGATCAAAACTTGGAACAAAACTTCAGCAACTTAAATGTAGCGGTCTACCCAGAACGGTGCCGTAATTGTAAACAACCGGGGCACTATGCAAAAAATTGCCCGGTATTAACCTGTCAACTTTGTTTTGAGAAGGGACACTCAGCCAAAGAATGTCCTCAGTTGAATACAACTAATCCAACTAATGCGTACGCACAGTGTAAATGTCAATTGTGCGAAAACTTTGGGCATACCGCCAGGTACTGTCCCACCAATCCTAATAAAAGAACAATTCCGATTCAAGTCCAACAAAATCGGAATCAAAATTTTCCGCAGCAAATTCCAAGTCAGTCGTTCGGCCAAAATCCAGACCAAATACGCAAGTATTGCGAATATCATCATTCAATTTCTCACAATACTAACGAATGTCGCACGGCTCAACGTGCTGCATCAAACGCACAGACCCAAAACGCGGCGTATTCTAACAACCAAATTCCTTTTTTCAACAATAATGCCACTAGTTCTGGTAATTATTCTTATAATCCTAACCGCCCTCTGGGACCCACTCAAAACAATGCTTCTTTTCCTCTGGATGCAGGGAAGAACAACCGACCCCAACATTCGGTACACCTCTCGGTCGAACCAGTCCCCGAAGAGGACTCAGAGTAAGTCGGGTCGATGTGAAATTAGACACTGACAACCTGCCCTATGCAGTAGCGGGTAAAACAGCCAACGGAGATGACATCGTTATGATGCTTGACTCCGGGGCATCCCCTAATTTAATTAAGGCTAGATTTGTTAAGAATAGTAGTAGAATAGTAGTAGTAAGAACTACACGGGATAGCTAATGTCCCGATTAGTACTCTAGGAAGTGTTATGTTAAGATTATTTGATAAAGCGACTTTATGTCATGTAGTCCCGGACGACATGGTAATACCCCATGCCGGCCTAGTTGGATCGCAGTTCTTCGCGACCCGTGGGGCAAAAATTGACTACAAAAATAAACTTTTGAAGATGGATGGTGAAAAATTCCCTTTTCGCCAAGCCAATCGGGTAGAGAATGGGGTGATGTATATTCCACCCCGAAGCGAGTCCACCTTTTTCATAGAGGTTCAGAATCCAGAGGTTCGGGAAGGGTTCATCCCTAAATTACGAATTTGTAAGGGTGTATTTGCCGGTAATTGTTTAGTGAGAATAAACAACATGAACCGCGCATACCTGCAAATTTATAACACAACTGAAGAGGAGGTAGCTGTAAAAATCCCGAACCTAGCGGTTCGCGAAATCGAACAAGTAATGACGCTGGATTTGTCTTCAAAGAATCCCTACAATCGGTTAAGCATTACCAAACCCATCTTCAATAATAATCAAAATATTCCCGATTTTGACAGATTCGAAAGAGTCAAACTTCTACTGCGCCTAGATTACCTGGGTGAGGAGGAAATCACCCACGTTGAGGATCTTGTAAAAAAATATGCTGATAGGTTTTACATACCCGGGGAACCTCTAAGTTCCTCCAGCAAATATCAACACCGGATACCTACCACTAGTGATCACCCTATCACGGTCAAACAATATCGAATTCCTCAAGCATTGAAGGAGGAATTGGATAGACAGGTGAAAGAGGGTTTGAGCACGGGAATTTTGACACCTTCGGAATCTCCATACAATAGTCCTGTATGGATAGTCCCGAAGAAAGCCGACTCTCAAGGCAATAAACGCTGGCGTGTAGTGATAGATTTTAGACTTTTGAACGATGAAACTATCACTGACACGTACCCACTACCAAATATTACTGATATTTTGGACCAACTGGGAGAGTCAAGGTATTTTTCGGTGTTTGATTTAGCTTCTGGTTACAACCAGATCGAGATGGATCCCAGGGATCGTCATAAAACAGCGTTTTCTACTCCCCAAGGACATTGGGAGTATCTCCGAATGCCCTTCGGGTTGAAAAACGCTCCAGCGACATTCCAACGCTTAATGGATTCCGTCCTCACTGGTCTGCAAGGCACCGCCTTGTTCGTATATCTAGATGACATAATTGTTTTTGTTCGTGATCTTGAAGAGCATGGTCGAAAAATTGACCAGCTCATGACCCGACTACGAGAGGCAAACCTGCAGCTGCAACCCGATAAATGTGCATTCCTGCGCCCTGAGGTCAATTACTTGGGCCATATCATCAGCAGAGAAGGTTTGAAGCCTGACCCTGCTAAATTAACGGCTGTAAAAGACTTTCTAGTTCCTAAAATACAGAGGAACGTGCGGGAATTTCTAGGGTTGACGGGCTACTATCGTAGGTTTATAGAAAAATATTCTCATATCGCTAAACCACTGACCAAATTACTCGAAAAAAATTCTGAATTTAAATGGTCGGATGCAGCCCAGAAGGCATTCGACATATTAAAAGAAAAGCTATGTACGGCTCCAGTTTTACAGTACCCCGACTTCTCAAAACCTTTCATCATCACTACCGATGCATCTGGGTATGCTATCGGAGCGGTTTTATCACAGGGGGAAATCGGCAAAGACCGGCCGGTGGCATATTATTCTCGAGTCTTGAGAGAACCCGAGTTAAATTATGACACATACGAGAAGGAAGCATTGGCTATAGTTCAGGCCGTGAAGCACTTCCGTCCGTATGTTTATTTACGTTCGTTCACCATTGTCACAGATCACCAACCTCTTGTTTGGTTTAAATCGGCTACGGAAGGAAACACTCGCGTCCTCAAATGGCGCCTTCGTCTGGCTGACTTCGATTACAAGGTGGTTTATAAACCACGATAAACACCGATGCTGTGTCTCGTAACGTTCCTGACCTCGTCAATTTCATCACACGAGCACGACAAGCTCAACTAGATTCTAAGTTAAACCTCGGTGAAGAACCTTCCACTGAGTACACGAACAGTAATATAAACCTCGACGCAGGCCTTCCCATCGAGATGCACAATTTAATCCCACCAGGTAACCCGGTAGTCCCGAAAAAAGGGGTAGACCGCGGAAGCGTCCGGAGGAACCAATCGAGGAAAGTTTGAATCTAGATGGTTCGACACCTCGGTTAGACCCTGACACGTTGTCTAATTTATCGGAGAACTCTGATGAGTCAGAAGTCCCAAATAGACCCAAAGTGGATGATAACTATAAGCTAAATTCTAATTTAATCCCGCAAGGAGGTCTGGCGGTCCCGAGAAAAAGGGGCAGGCCACGCAAAAGCCAAGGGATCCTGACCGAAGAACAAGTGGATCCAGTAGATTCGGCACTTCGATTGGGTCCTGATGCATCGTCCTCGGAGGACTCTGATGAGTCGGAATCCTCGGACGACTCCGAAATGGAAGACAGCAACTTTAAACAAAACAAAACAACCGGTGCTGGCCTTCCCACCAAAAAACCTAATCATAACATAATTCGCGTAAGAGAAGCCCTCGAATACCGAAACGATAGTTTGGTATATTTTTTGAAAGGAAACGGGGATCCCTGTGACGAAGGATCTCGATCCTTTCGAAAATCCCAAAAGTTACCTAAGGTCGGGATAATGGACATCGGTCAAGTGTCCTGGACCCGACGGGGGCACAAAAATTATTTCGGTTTGGTGATTCGAAACAATGGCGAATCCTCTCTTATAATCAAAAGTAACATCGCAAAATGTCTGTTAAAATTAAAAGGGATATTACGGGATAAGGGTTTGAAAACTTTCTCAATAGCTTACTCAGAATTCGTTGAGAATATTCCGTGGACAGAAATTCTCTCTATAATCCATGACATTTACGACACTACTCCGATTAAAATCATAATATGTTTGAATACATTACGCTACGTCCCCCCGGAAGAACGTGATCGTGTTTTCTTTGAAGCCCATAAATCCCCAATTGGAGGACACAAAGGGGTTTCAAAAACGTATCATCGAATACGCACACACTACTTCTGGGAAAACCTAAAACAGGACATACAGGTCCGTATCCAACAGTGTCTGGAATGTCAGTTAAGGAAGTTGGTCCGGGTTAAGACCAGACAGCCTATGTTGATAACTGACACCCCAGGCACGGTCTTCGAGAAAATCGCGATGGACATTGTGGGTCCTTTACCTCGGACCGGAAACGGAAACGATTATGTCCTCACCATTCAGGACGTGTTCTCGAAATTTTGCGTAGCAATTCCGTTGCCGAACATGTTAGCATCTACGGTCGCCGACGCCTTCATCAAACGCTACGTAAGTACGTTTGGTGCTCCCAAAGCGTTGTTGACTGATCAAGGTCGTAACTTTATTAGTACGTTTATACAACGCATCTGCAAACGCTTCAAAATAAAGAAAATCCAAACCACAGCATTCAGACCCCAATCCAACGGATCTCTTGAACGCTCACACCATGTGTTAGGCGAGTATTTAAAACAATACATTAACAAAGAAACCGAGTGGGATGAATGGCTAGAGCTCGCTATGTTTTCGTACAACACGTGTGTCCATGAAGGAACACGATACACCCCGTTTGAATTAGTCTTTGGTAAAATAGCACGAGTACCTTCGGGTGAACCGTTGCACGATTTCGATAAACTCCCTACCTATAACGATTACATTATCAAATTAGTAGAACGTTTAACTCAAATCCGACAATTAGCTCGCGACAATCTGATTGGTGCAAAGCTTAAATCGAAAGAAATCTACGATAAGAAGGTGAAACCCTTAGAGATAAACATTGGCGATAATGTGTTTCTCCAAAAGGGGCCCAAACCTCACAAATTTGGCGACCATTACGATGGACCCCATGAGGTAATCGAAGTTCTTCCCGATGGTAACGTGCGGATCAAACTCGGGAAACAAACGAAAATTGTACACCCAAATAGACTAAAGAAGACATTAATTCAAGTCTCAAGCCCAATCAAAAACAACAAGTCTAAGGTCGGAGACCTCGGTCCCGACTTTAGACCATAAATGTTCTGTCCTTTCTTTTCCAGGATGAAAGCTGTTCAATATTTCCTCCTTGTACTCATATCTAACTGGGGACTGGTGGACGCCATAATCGGCTACGATTGCGGCAACCAGGTCCTCAACATGACAACGCTATCACTCGTGGACATAGACGAGTGCGAACTGGAAGACGAAAAATTGGAGACAACGCTGCCAAACATTGCGTTGCTTCAATTAAACGAATATGAGCATCTCTCAGTAGTACAATGTAAAATAAAGATTCACCGGGTTATCCAGCACTGCGGCTGGCAGTCCTATAATTCCCTTGTCAGCAACGGAATTATGGACTACGTTTATCCTATAACTCGCGAAATGTGCCAGGTTGCGCACGACCATGGCACATTACGCATTGGTAATACTTTTATAGATGGAATAACCCCTAATGTTACCATAACTAAAAGTATCACTCTCGCGGGAGGCGTGAATAACAACGCGGATTGTACCAACGTCCAATATAGCGATGCGTATGGTAGTTGGAACAGTGTTTTTGTAACCGGCACTGCCACGATCACGGTTCGCACCTAACAAGCTCGCGTTAAAGTCACTGACGACAAGATACACTTGCCATCAGGAACTTCATGTAAATTAAGCAAGGGTAAGTGTATCGATCCAGAGGATGGATACACTTACTGGCAGTCACTGCCCCGCAAATACTGTACTACTGAAACGTACACTGTATTGTACCGCGGTGCAGCCACTCGCCTTAGGTCTAAGTCGGAAACCGTATACTCACTCAATGTAAGAGATACGAGTTTCTCCCTAAGCACGACTGGAGTTGAAACCTCATGTGGTGTCTCAATCACTAAGACTGAGCATCCAAAATTATATATCATTAATCAAAAAGATTTGGAAACTCTTGAGAAAGGGAGCATTGCAATCTCCCATCCAGATAATATAGATATTTTTCTTTACGTGAATGCCAAATTCATTTACGTAGAGAGATACATGAGGTCTCAGGTCGAGTCGCTGTACCTAGATGTAATTAAAAGGCGATGTCTCTTGGAGAGTGAAGTCTTGAAGAATACTCTCTCGATAGCGTCTACTCAACCAGATGAGTTCGCCTATCGTTACATGGAGGGACCAGGATACATGGCCGTTGTTGCAGGTGAGGTAGTACATATCGTACAGTGTGTGGCAGTCAAGGTGAAAATTCAACACGCTGAGAAATGTTATAACAGGATGCCTGTTCAACGGGTCAACCGAACGTTGTTCCTCACCCCCCGAACACATATCCTTACCGATTATGCAGCCGAGCTGCCCTGTAACTCTCCATTGTTACAGTTCTACAAAGTGGGCTCAATATGGTATAAATTTCTGCCCAAGCCTGTTGAAACACTTCCTCCGAAGACATTGAAACCCAGCATCAAAATGACCTGGAAGTACCAAAACCCGGTCAACCTAGCAACTGGAGGTATCTACTCCAAAGAGGACCTGGACGCGATGAGGGGTAGGATCATGTTCACCATAGAACAGAGCGCTATCCTCGACACTCTAGCCCAGCAGTTCACCAACTACTCAGGAGGGAATCCGTCCATTACCAACGTTCTCAACGAACAAGTATTGGAACATTTGGCAGAAAGTGCTTGGTCACGGACTTAGGGACGATTCACCGGCTTTGGCACGTACTGTGCTGGAATAATAGGCGTTGTTATCTGTTTGCGACTCGTCAAGATGGTTGCAGATACGATCATCCACGGATATGCATTACATACTGTCTATGGATGGTCCTTATGCCTCATCGGAGCTTTTTGGGACTCAATGACCAACTTACTATTGCATCTTGGAAAACGTCGAGATCATACCACGCCACCTCCATCATCCGGACCTGCAGTTAAGGATATCGAGTTGGGAAAAGTACAACCTTCCAACGCCCAGGAGCTTTATCCACTACTGCCCGCACACGCTACACCTCAACCTACAGCACCGATGTATGTCTCATCTCAGTCGCCTGTACCTCAATCTACCATACCTCAGTCTGCTATGACTCAATCATCATCACTCAGTCAACACCAACAACTGCAGCTCCAGCTCCAAGAACATTCATTCAAAATAAAGTAATTAAATATAGGTATACAAGGCTCCTTGAGCATAACTATGTGTAGTACTCGATGGATTGCTTTCCCAATCCGCTCGTGTCTCGGTCTAACGGTGAGGGTGTTACGTCGCGATCAATTTAACAACTAAATTCGTTGTATTTGGGAAATGCAAGTCATTGGTAAATATGCATAGCTCTGTTCATGCGGCCATTAAAAATACATTAAATAATAATATAAAAATTGTACACTCGTCTTGCCTCAATGACGCCTGAGTCATTAGAGTATAGAAATACAGAGGATATTTTTCCCGAAAAATATTTAAAAGATAAGGTAATGGGTCCTGAAGGCCTAAACAAATATAGAAAACGGAAAAATATCGTCGACTGCACGTGTACTTAGATTAAGTAAAAATTCGACATAGGGGCCAAAAGAGAAACTTCTTCTAAGAGACCATAATGAAATTTTAAGTATTTTTCAGGAAACAGAAAAATAATTTACAGCTAGGATTAAGATAAATTTTAAATAATATAGTAGAATATTTTTTTTACAACGGAACAAATAAAATGAAATAATTTTAAACGATAAAATAACTTAGATAAACTAAGTAAATATTAAACCGTAAAATAAAAAGTTTAAACAATAACTATTGATAAAAAAATAAATGAAGTTTTTTTTTAACATGCAAACAAATAACAAAATAATAACCGGGAATAATAAATTTAAGTAATAGTACCACATCAAATGAATTATATACAACAATAAAGTTCATGAATAAAATATTATTTAATTAAATTATTAGGAATAAATTTTCGAAACTTAAATGATATTAATCAACTAAAATACGAATTAATAATAGTAAAATCTAATATAAAATCAAATTTCAAAAATGACGAATATTAATAGATTTTTTTTTGTAAATAATAATTAATGATTTTCCTGATAAATAATACAATTTCCTAGTAAATATTAAATAAATACATAGCCGTGCCTGTAAGTGGATGTGTAGGTGCGCATACCCATCCAGTTACATGAGGGTGGGCCTAGAAGTTTCCACTGAGAGAAGGGATCTAGAAAGGAAAAGCCCTTTCCCGATTGGGCAACGATTTTTCTCCTCTCTCAAGGCCCTGGAATAGGACCCCCGAAAAGGGAGCTGGATACTTCTTGGTTAATATTTTTTTTTTTTTTCGTAAAAATTTAAATATTCGTCCTGAGCCCGACTCAGCAATATCGACTCTTCCAGTCAAGTAAATTTGTTTGCATCTCTAGTGCAGGCCTTCCCACTCAGCGTAATAAAGTTAAAGAATTTCAAAAGTTAAGAAAAATTCAAGTGAATCTATACAACAAAATAAAATCATTTTCTCAATTAAAATAGGTTCAAGTAAAACTATACAACAAAATAAAATCATTTTCTTAATTAAAATAAGTTCAAGTGAAACCATACAACAAAAAAATAGAATCATTTTCTCATTTTAAATAAATTCAAGGGAGATTACGCAACGGAAAAGGAACAAGGTATTGTACATTTCTTTTCTCTTATGTACCATCTTGAAGTGTTTTAATGGTTCCGTCGCGTATCGCACCTCTTAAATTAAAATCCGTTTGTCATTAACTGTAAACAACTTGTGTGAAGTTTGATATTTATAATATATGTATTAAATTTAATCTTTCTCTTTTTATTTTAAAAATTAAGACCAATCGAACTCCTACCGATCCCAATCTAGAGGTTTTGTATGAAACTTGGATTAAAAATAAATAATAATTAAAATTACGTTAGGACGTAACAATCGAGTTTTTAGTAGAAAAAATAACTTAAATTTTTCGTACCTCTTGTAACTCTATTCTTGCGTATTTCAGGACGGCCTATTGATCCTATATCGATGTGTATTTCTATACGGAAGAGATATAGATCAGAAACAAGCCGATTCATCGACTGGTTCAAAAGTTATGGCCTAAAAACAACGACAACTTAGACATCCATGATTTTTTTTGTCGAAAAAGTGGCTCGAATTTTGAGTACCTCTTGTAACTCTATTCTTGCGTATTTCTGGACGACTTGTTGGTCCAATATCGATGTGGTTTTTCATAAGGAAGAGATCTAGACCAAAAACGGGCTGATTGGTTGACTGGTTTAAAAGTTATGAGTCCAAAAACACGATGAAAGTGTAAATGACAAGTTTTATTGTCGAAAAACGGCTCAAATTATTTATACCTCTTATAACTATATTCTTTCGTATTCCAGGACGTCCTGTTGGTCGAATATTGATTTTATTTTTATAAGGGAGAGTTCTAGACCAAAAACGGGCCGATTGGACAACTGGATCAAAAATTATTAGCCAAAAAACACGTTGACTTGGGAATTGATGAGTTTTTTTGTTGAAAAAATGGCTCAAATTTTGTGTTTCTCTTGTAACTCTCTTCTTGCGTATCTTAGGACGCTCTGAGGGGCTAATATCGATGCGTTTTTTTATAAGAATCAAATCTAGACTAAGCACGAGCCGATTCGTCGAACAGTTCAAACGTAATGTGCTAAAAACCTCGAATACTTTGGAAATGACGAGTTTTTTAGTCGAAAAAATGGTTCAAATATTGTTTACCTCGTGTAACTCTATTCTTGCGTATTCCAGGACGGCCTTCTGGACCAATATCAATGTGATTTTTCATAAGGAAGAAATCTAGACCAAAAACGGGCCGATTAGACAACTGGATCAAAAATTATGAGGTAAAAACCACGTCGACGTGAAAATTGACGAGTTTTTTTGTCGAAAAAAAGGCTCAACTTTTGTGTCCCTCTTGTAACTCGATTCTTGCGTATCTCAGGAAGCACAGAGGGGCTTATTACAATGTGTTTCTTCATAAGACAAAGATCTAGACCAAAAACAAGCCAATTGATCGACTTGTTCAAAAGTTATGAGCCAAAAACCAGAACGACTTGGGAATTATCCAGTTTTTTGTCGAAATAATGGCTCAAATTGTGTGTGCCCCTTGTTACTGTATTCTTCAGTATTTCTGGACTACTTAATGGTTTCATATCGATGTGTTTTTTCATAAGAAAGAGATCTAGACAAAAATGGGGCAATTGGTCGACTGGTTCGAAAGTCATGAGCCAGAAACTATGACAGCTTTCGAATTGACAAGTTTATCAATCGAAAAAAGGCTCAAATTTATCATACCTCTTGTAACCCTATTCTTGCTTATTTCAGGACAGCCTGGTGGTCTTATATCGATGCATTTTTTCATAAAAAAGAAATATAGATAAAAAACTTGCTGATTGGTCAAACAGTTCAAATGTTATGAGCCATAAATTACGACGACTTTGGTAATGACGAGTTTTTTACTCAAAGAATGGCACAAATTTTTCGTACCTCCTGTAACTCTATTCTTGCGTATTCCAGGACGGCCGTTCGGTCCTATATCGATGTGATTTTTCATAAGGACGAGTTCTAGACCAAAAACGGGCTGATTAAAGAACTAGATCAAAAGTTATAAGCCAAAAACCACGTCGACTTGAGAATTGACGAGTTTTTTAGTCAAAAATAGGCTCAAGATTCGTTTACCTCTTGTAATTCTATTCTCGCGTATTTTAGGACGGCTTGTTGGTCTTATATCGATGTGTTTCTTCATGAGAAAGAGATCTTGACCAAAGACGGGCCAAATTGGTCAACTGGTTCAATAGTTATAAGTCAAAAAACACGAAGACATTGGAAATGACGAGTTTTTTAGTTAACGAATGGCTTAAATTTTTCGTACCTCTTGTAACTCTATTCTTGCGTATTCCAGGACGGCCTTCTGGTCCTATATCGAAGTGATTTTTCATAAGGATACATTTTGACCATAGAAGGGCCGATTGGTCAACTGGTTTAATAGTTATAAGTCAAAAAAACAAAGACATTGGAAATGACGAGTTGGTTTTCCGGAAAACTGCTCAAATTTCATGTACCTATCGTAACTATATATTTTTGCGTATTTCAGGACGGCTTGTTGGTCCTATATCGATGTTATTTTTATAATGGAGAGTTCTAGACGAAAAACGGGCCAATTGGACAACTGGATCAAAAGTTATGAGCCAAAAACCACGTCGACTTGAGAATTGAGGAGTTTTTTTGTCGAAAAAAGGGCTCAAATTTTGTGTCCCTCTTGTAACTTTATTCTTGTGTATTCCTGGACGACTTGTTGGTCCTATATCGATGTGTTTTTTCTTAAGGAATAGATCTAGACCAAACACGGGCCGATTAGTCAACTAGTAAAAAAGTTATGAACCACAAACTACGATGACTTTAGAATTAACGATATTTTTTAGACATAAGAAGGCTCAAATTTCGTGTACCTCTTGTAACTCTATTCTTGTGTATCTCAGGACGCCCTGAGAGGATTCGTCGATGCATTTTTTCAAAAGTTACAAATCTAGTCTAAAAACGAGCCGATTGGTCGGACAGTTTATAAGATATAAACAAAAAACCACGATTACTTTCGAATTGACGATTTTTTTAGTCGAAAAAATTGCTCAAATTTTCTGTACCTCTCGTAACTTTATTCTTGCGTATTTCTGGATGTTTTGTTTGTCGAATTTCGATGGGTTTTGTCATAAGGAAGAGATCTAGACCAAAAACGGGCTGATTGGTCAACTGGTTCAAAAATTCAAAAGTGAGCCAAAAACCACTACGACTTGAGGATTATCGAGTTTTTAGTCGAAAAAATGGCTTAAATTTTTCGTACCTCTTGTAACTTTATTCTTGCGTATTTCAGGACGGCCTTTTGATCCTATATCGATGTGTATTTTTATACGGAAGAGATCTAGACCAAAAACAAGCCGATTGTTCGACTGGTTCAAAAGTTATGACCCAAAAACAACGACAACTTAGACATCGATGATTTTTTTTGTCCACAAAATGGCTCGAATTTTTTGTACCTCTTGTAACTATATTCTTGCGTATTCCAGGAGGGCATGTTGGTCCTATTTCGATGTTATTTTGATAATGGAGAGTTCTAGACTAAAAACGGGCCAATTGGACTACTGGATCGAAAGTAATGAGCCAAAAAAAACGTCGACTTGAGAATTTACGAGTTTTTTCTTGAAAAAAGGGCTCAAATTTTGTGTCACTTTTGTAACTCTATTCGTGCGTATCTCAAGACGCTCTGAGGGGCTAATGTCGATGCGTTTTTTCATAAGAATTAAATCTATACTACGAACGAGCCGATTGGTCGGACAGTTTGGAAGTTATGAACCAAAAATCACGATTACTTTGGAAATGACGAGTGTTTTAGTCGAAAGAATTGCTCAAATTTTGTGTAACTCTTGTAACTCTATTTTTGCTTATTTCTGGACG
The DNA here is from genome assembly GCA_905319865.3 of Cotesia congregata. Lineage (NCBI taxonomy): Eukaryota > Metazoa > Arthropoda > Insecta > Hymenoptera > Braconidae > Cotesia > Cotesia congregata. The sequence goes on along the minus strand of CAJNRD030001121.1, from coordinate 11,106,798 downwards.
ACCTGTTCGTGCTAGATCGATGTGTTCTTTCATAAGGAAGAGATCTAGACCAAAAACGGGCTGATTGGTCAACTGGTTTAAAAGTTATGAGTCCAACAACACGATGAAATTGGAAATTACGAGTTTTATTGTCGAAAAACGGCTCAAATTATGTGTACCTCTTGTAACTATATTTTTACGTATTCCAGGACGGCCTGTTGGTCGAATATCGATGTTATTTTTATAAGGGTGAGTTCTAGATAAAAAACGGGCCGATTAGACAACTGGATCAAAAGTTATGAGCCAAAAAACACGTCGACTATAGAATTGACAAGTTTTTTTGTTGAAAAAACGGCTCAAATTTTGTGCCCTTCTTGTAACTCTATTCTTGCGTATCTCAGGACGACTTGCTAGTCCTGTATCGCTGTGTTTCTTATAAAGAAGAGATCTAGGCCAAACATGGGCAGATTGGTGGACTTGTTCGATAGTTCTGAGCCGAAAACCACGACGACTTTCGACTTGACAATTTTTTCAGTCGAAAAAAGGCTCAATTTTATCGTACCTTTTGTAACTCTATTTTTGCGTAATTCAGGACTGCATGGTTGTCGTATATCTATGCGTATTCTCATAAAGAAAAAATATAAACTAAAAACGAGCCGATTGTTGAAACAGTTCAAAAGTTATGAGCTAAAAACCACGACGAATTCGGAAATGACGAGTTTTTTAGTCAAAAAATAGCTCAAATTTTGTGTACCTCTTGTAACTCTATTATTGCGTATTTTTGGACGACTTGTTTTGGTCGTATCTCGATGTGTTTTTGACTAAGAAAGAGATCTAGACCGAAAAAACGATGATTGGTCGACTGGTTCAAAAGTTATGAGCCAAAAACTACGACAACTTTAGAATTGACAAGTTTTTTAGTCGAAAAAAGGCTAAAATTTACCGTACCTCTTGTAACTCTATTCTTGCGTATTTCAGGACGGCCTAGTGGTATTATATTGATGCCTTTTCCCATAAAAAATATATATAGACAAAAAACGAGTTGATTGGTCATACAGTTTAAATGTTATGAGCCAAAAACCACAACGACTTTGGAAATGACGAGTTTTATAGTCGAAAAACGGTTCAAATTATGTGTACCTATTGTAACTATATTCTTGCGTATTCCAGGACGGCCTGTTCGTCCTATATCGATGTTATTTTTATAAGGGAGAGTTCTAGACCAAAAACGGGCCGATTGGACAACTGGATCAAAAGTTATGAGCCAAAAAACACGTCGACTTGTGAATTGACGAGTTTTTTTGTTGAAAAAAGGGCTCAATTTTTGTGTCCCTCTTGTAAGGGGCCGTACTTAAATTACGTAACGCAATTTAAAGAGCTTTTTAATCCCTCCCCCCCCCTCCCCATGTAACAGATTGTAACAAAATGTCAACCTCCCCTCCCCCCTAGCCAAATGTACGTAATTTTTTGCTATCGAACATCGTCATTTCATAGTATTTAATTAAAATCAAACATATATTTTTTATTTATTACTTATTTAATTACATTATTACTTAGCAATGTATTTTTTCAATATCTTAAACGGAATGTATATTATTACATAAAATTTTTTACTAAAGTAACTCAAAGTATTTTTCTCTCATTAACTATTCATATATATATTATTTTTTCTTGACGTATTAATTTGTTAAAATTTTGAATTATATATAAACGTTTACTTAAATCCTCTTATATATAAAACTTTAAAGTAATATATGGTAATAAACTGATGTTTTACCTGTCACAATATCGTTTTCAACTTGACTTGAGTAGTTAATTCTAGCTACATAATATCATCAGTCCATGGAATGTTAAGTCAGTCTCCAACATTTTTATCTACTGGTATGCAATTCTTACTGTCCAGTACTGAATTATTTTCGATCAGAATATAATCATCATTAACACTTTCTATGTCAATCCATTCTGTCTCTTCGCTGAATGGTGATTCCAATTGACAAAGTAGTTCTCTACCTCTACGAGCAATGACGCGTCGTGGTCGAATTTTTGAAGTTTCAAGCGGTTCTCCACGAGGATGGACGTCTTTTCGATGTTTTAGAGCACCTTTTTTAGATGAAGTATAAAATCCACAGAATTTACATATTCTACTAGCAAGATCAGCCTGAACAGAGGAGCAATAAAAATCATAGGGCAGGATCGAAAATTGTGCTGATTCAGGTTTCATATTTAATGATAAACGTAAGAGGAGAGGAGCAAACTTGAACTCTGTTTTATCATTAGGTGATGGTATCGTCAGGCCTGAATCAGACATTTTCAAGGGATATGGAGGTGGCAAATGCCCGTCAGGAAGTAATAACTTCAAATTACTCCTAAACTCTGAGCAGCATTCAGATCTTTCACACTTCATAATTTGTAAACAATACTGACTTTCAAGAACATGTCTACAATACCATTTGGAGTCAGGAAGATCCGCAGAAAGTATTGAATTATTTGGTAGAGAAGAGATATATTCCGCATGCACTGAGTATCCGTCAATTTCCATACGATTCCACACCTCACAAAGAACATTTCCTGCGTGTTCAAAATTTTTTATTTCTAATTCATTATCAATGGTATTTCCTTGATCATTTAAATGCGACCCAAAATGATCATGAGGTAAAATAAGACCAGAAAGTTCCCTGCTCAATGGTGCCATTCTTCTTTCAACTCGGTTGAATGCGCTTCTACCTGGAGCGTTAGTAAAAATAAACAGAGCATCCAAATCATGATCCTTAAAGTGCTTGATCCCTTGAGCAATAACTTTCTCATACCTAGGGTTTTCTTCTGGCCCACCATCTACTGACAACATCAAGATAGGTTTAGGAATGCCATTTTTATTCTTTATAATTATCTGAAAACTATCGAGATCTAACAGTCGTTCGAGATCATTAGCATGAGTAGCTGCAGTCGAAGAGCGGTGTTTACCACTTCTGATAGCAATATACGTAGGTCATGAATAAGAAACATCTTTCATTTCTCCTTGACCATGTTGTTTGATAACAATGCCAGCATAAACTGATGGAATCAATTTATGTCCACCAGTAGTTACCCAGTCATGGTCAGGAAGACTTACTCTATATTTTAAATGCATTAAAAGTGGAGCTTGAGCTTTAGCTGCTGTTTTTCCTATTGGTACTCGCGCTTTATCGTCTTGTGAGATGAATGCAACTTGATCAGGTCCAAGAATTGAAGCCAAACATTCTAAACTTCTGATCGTCGCCATACAGAAGTTCTGATCAACATGGCTCTTATGTAAATCAGCGTGAGGTCGTGAAAGCTTTACAGGAACAGTCACCACATGACATTTTCCTTCGAGAGAGCATGAGTTTCGTGGTAGTAAACGGAGATAAGTGGCAGTTCGCGATAAATTTAAACCAGCTTCCGAAAGTTGCTCTCGCAGTTGGTCAAAAGTTGTACAAGCTCTAAGTGTATCAGAACGACGTTGAACATCTGCAGATGCGTTATGAGACGCAATTTCCACAATCGACTTTAAGATTTCAGGCTCATGTAACTCTATTCTTGCGTATCTCAGGACGGACAGAGGACTTATTACGATAGGATTCTCCATAAGAAAGAGATCTAGACCAAAAACAAGACGATTGGTTAATTTGTTCAAAAGTTATGAGCCAAAAACCACGACGACTTGGGAACTATCGAGTTTTTAGAAGAAAAAATAGCTCAAATTTTGTGTACCTCTTGTAACTGTATTCTTGAGTATTTCTGGACTACTTAATGGATTTATATCGATGTGATTTTTCATAAGAAAGAGATATAGACCATAAATAAGGCAATTGGTCGACTGGTTCAAAAGTTATGAGCCAAAAACCATGACATCTTTCGAATTGACAAGTTTTTCAATCGAAAACAGGCTCATATTTATCGTACCTCTTGTAAGGCTATTCTTGCTTGTAATTCTATTATTGCGTATTTCAGGACGGCTTGTTCGTCTTATATCGATGTGTTTCTTCATAAGGAAAAGATCTTGACCAAAGACGGGCCGATTGGTCAACTGGTTTAATGGTTATAAGTCAAAAAACACGAAGACATTGAAAAAGACGAGTTTTTTTTACCGGAAAACGGCTCAAATTTTGTGTACCTCTTGTTACTATATTCTTGCTTATTCCAAGAGGGCATGTTGGTCCTATTTCGATGTTATTTTGATAATGGAGAGTTCTAGACCATAAACGGGCCAATTGGACAACTGGATCAAAAGTAATGAGCCAAAAACCACGTCGACTTGAGAATTGAGGAGTTTTTTTGTCGAAAAAAGGGCTCAAATTTTGTGTCCCTCTTGTAACTTTATTCTTGTGTATTCCTGGACGACTTGTTGGTCCTATATCCATGTGTTTTTTCATAAGGAAGAGATCTAGACCAAACACGGGCCGATTAGTCAATTGGTAAAAAAGTTTTAAACCAAAAACTACGACGAATTTGGAATTAACGAGTTTTTTTAGAGATAAGAAGTCTCAAATTTCGTGTACCTCTTGTAACTCGATTCTTGTGTTTCTCAGGACGCCCTGAGAGGCTTCGTCGATGCATTTTTTTAAAAGGAACAAATCTAGACTAAAAACGAGCCGATTGGTCGGATAGTTTAAAAGTTATGAACAAAAAACCACGATAACTTTGGAAATGACGAGTGTTTTAGTCGAAAAAATTGCTCAAATTTTGTATACCTCTTGTAACTCTATTCTTGCGTATTTCTGGATGACTTGTTGGACGAATATCGATGTGTTTTTTTATAAGAAATAGATATAGACCAAAAACGGGCTGATTGATCTGCTGGTTCAAATGTTATGAGCAAAAAACCACGACGACTTGAGAATTATCGAGTTTTAAGTAGAAAAAATGGCTCAAATTTTTCTTACCTCTTGTAACTCTATTCCTGCGTATTCTAGGACGGCCTCTTGATCCTATATCGATGTGTATTTTCATACGAAAGAGTTCTAGACCAAAAACAAGCCGAATGTTCGAATGGTTTAAAAGTTCTGACCCAAAAACAACGACAACTTAGACATCGATGATTTTTTTTGTCGAAAAAGTGGCTCGAATTTTTAAACCTCTTGTTACTCTTTTCTTGCGTATTTCTGGATGACTTGTTGGTCCAATATCGATGTGTTTTACCATAAGGAAGAGATCTAAACCGAGAACGGGCCGATTGGACAACTGGATCAAAAAAAAATGAGCCAAAAAACACGTCGACCTGAGAATTGACGAGTTTTCTTGTTGAAACCGGGGCTCAAATTTTGTGTCCCTCTTGTAACTCTATTCTTGCGTATCTCAGGACGCTCTGAGGGGCTAATATCGATGCGTTTTTTTATAAGAATCAAATCTAGACTAAAAACGAGCCGATTGGTCCAACAGTTCAAACGTTATGAGCCAAGAACCTCGAATACTTTGGAAATGCTGAGTTTATTAGTCGAAAAAATGGCTAAAATTTTGATTACCTCGTGTAACTCTATTCTTGCGTATTCCAGGAAGGCCTTTTGGTCCTATATCAATGTGATTTTTTATAAGGAAGAGTTCTAGACCGAAAACGGGCTGATTAGACAACTGGATCAAAAATTATGAGCAAAAAACCACGTCGACTTGAGAATTGACAAGTTTTTTTGTCGAAAAAATAGCTCAAGATTCGTGTACCTCTTTTAATTCTATTCTTGCGTATTTCAGGACGGCCTGTTGGTCTTATATCAATGTTATTTTTATAAGGGAGAGCTCTAAACCAAAAACGGGCCGATTGGACAACTGGATCAAAAGTAATGATCCAAAAAAAACGTCGACCTGAGAATTGACGAGTTTTCTTGTTGAAAACGGGGCTCAAATTTTGTATCTCTCTTGTAACTCTATTCTTGCGTATCTCAAGACGCACTGAGGGGCTCATTACGATGTGTCGTTTCATAAGAAAGAGATCTAGACCAAAAACGAGCCGATTGGTCAACTTGTTCAAAAGTTATGAGCCAAAAACCACGATGACTTGGGAATTATTGAGTTTGAACTCGAAAAAATGGCTCAAATTTTGTGCACCTCTTGTTTTTGAGTATCTTGTGTACCTCTTGTTCTCTATTCTTGAGTATTTCTGGACTACTTAATGGTTTTATATCGATGTGTTTTTTCATAAGAAAGAGATCTATACCATAATTGAGGCAATCGGTAGACTGGTTCAAAAGTAATGAGCCAAAAACCATGACAACTTGCGAATTGACGATTTTTTTAGATAAGAAAGAATGGCTCAAATTTTTCGTACCTTTTGTAACTCTATACTTGCGTATTCCAGGACGGCCTTTTGGTCCTATATCGATGTGATTTTTCATAAGAAAAAGTTCTAGTCCAATAACGGGCCGATTGAACAACTGGATCAAAAGTTATAAGGCAAAACCCAAGTCGACTTGAGAATTGACGAGTTTTTAAGTCTAAAAAAGGCTCAAGATTCGTCTACCTCTTGTAATTCTATTCTTCCGTATTTCAAGACGGCTTGTTAGTCTTATATCGATGTGTTTCTTCATAAGGAAGAGATCTTAACCAAAGACGGGCCGATTCGTCAACTGGTTTAAAAGTTTTAAGTCAAAAAACACGAAAACATTGGAAATGACGAGTTTTTTTTCGGAAAACGGCTCAAATTTTGTGTACCTCTTGAACTATATTCTTGCGTATTCCAGGACGGCTTGTTGATCCTATATCGATGTTATTCTTATAAGGGAGAGTTCTAGATCAAAAACAGGCCAATTAGACAACTGGATCAACTGTTAAAAGCCAAAAACCACGTCGACTTGAGAATTGAGGAGTTTTTTGTCAAAAAAAGTGCTCAAATTTTGTGTCCCTCTTGTAACTCTATTCTTGCGTATTTCAGGAAGCTCTGAGAGGCTTATATCGATGCGTTTTTCCGTAAGAAAAAATTCTAGACTCAAAACGAGGCGATTGGTCCAACCGTTCAAACGTTATATGCCAAAAACCACGAACAATTTGGAAATGACGAAGTTTTTCTGTCGAAAAAAGGCTCAATTTTATCGTACCTTTTGTAACTCTATTTTTGCGTATTTCAGGACGGCCTGGTTGTCTTATATCGATGCGCTCATTCATAAAGAAGAAATATAGACGAAAAACGAGCTGATTGGTCAAACAGTTCAAATGTTATGAACCGAAAAACATGACGACCTTGGAAATGACGAGTTTTTTAGTCGAAAAAATGGCTCAAATTTTGTGTACTCCATGTAACTCTATTCTTGGGTATTTCTGGACGACTTGTTGGTCCAATATCGATGTGTTTCTTCATAAGAAAGTGAGCTAGACCAAAAACGGGCCGATTGGTCATCTCGATTGAAAGTTATAAGTCAAAAAACACGACGACATTGAAAATGACGAGATTTTTGTTTGAAAAACGGCTCAAATATTGTGTCCTTCTTGTAATTCTATTCTTGCGTATTCCAGAACGGCTTTTCGGTCCTATATCGATGTGTATTTCCATAGGGAAGAGTTGTAGACCAAAAACAAGCCGATTGTTCAACTAGGTTAAAAGTTATGACCCAAAAACAACGACAACATAGACATCGATGATTTATTCTCGTCGAAAAATTGGCTCGAATTTTGTGTACCTCTTGTAATTCTATTCTTGCGTATTTCTGACGACTTGTTGGTCCACAATCGATTTGTTTTTTCATAAGGAAGAGATCTAGACCAAAACCGAGCTGATTGGTCAACTGGTTTAAAAGTTATGAGTCCAAAAACACGTACGAAATTGGAAATGACGAATTTTTTTGTCGAAAAACGGCTCAAATTATGTGTACCTCTTGTAACTATATTCTTGCGTATTCCAGGACGGCCTGTTGGTCCTATATCGATGTTATTTTTATAAGGGGAAGTTTTAGACCAAAAAAGGGCCGATTGGACAACTGGATCAAAAGTTATGAGCCAAAAAACACGTCGACTTGTGAATTGACTAGTTTTTTTATTGAAAAAAGGGCTCAATTTTTGTGTCCCTCTTGTAACTCTATTCTAGCGTATCTCAGAACGCTCTGAGCGTGTTTAACCGCTAGAAAAGAGATCTAGTCAAATACTTATAAGAGAAATTACGCCTTCGGGCTTAATCGTTAAAACTCGAGAATAATCGTATGAACTCGGGAATAATCGTATCACGCTATGGCCGTCGCACATGCGCGCCTTGGTTAGCGGTAGAGAAGCCGGCTCGCGTGGTCTGATGCAACAGTTGTGCTTGGACTTCTGTACTAGTACGACTACTCTGTGCTAATCAATTTGATAATTCTTACTTGCATCTCTCATTCATTCAAATATTTAAATTATTCATTAAATATAAATAATTATATTAGATTCAATTATACTTTAAATTCTCAATTCATTTAAATCAGTTTAATAGTTCAGTGAATTAACATAAATAAAATCAAGTAAATTTATTTAGTGACGCCACGCGGCCATTACGCGCCACCGTGACAAAGGATTGCTTCAGCCACGCGGCTTTAGTCAATCCATAATTGACGCGTGATATTAACCATTAATTACATTGAATTAATTATTAACATTTAATTACGATCTTATTTCATTTAACTTGAATTAATTATTAACATTTAATCACGATCTTATTTAATTTAACTTATAAATAATTAAATTCCAACTTCAAATCATTTGACTAATTTCTACACGAAATTATCAGACTCAATTGACTAACATTCTGTTATCAATTGAATATTATTAGCTCTCGCCTTGAGACTATTTATTTAACTAATTAAACATTAGTAGCTCTCACCTTGAGACAATTCATCTAATTAATTGAACATTATTAGCTCTCGCCTTGAGACAGTTCATCTAATTAATTAGATATTACTAGCTCCCGCCTTGGGACAGTACAAATTCAAATTATCGATAATTTTCTTTATACGGCGGCTGAGCTCACCGCTATTGCGTTATTGCAACGTAATTTATACACACACACACACTTACACACATACAACTTACTTGTATAATTTTCATCAAGGAGGTTTTTTCCCAGCCTAGCTGGGTTTTCCTCCTTTGGGGACAAATAAATTCTTTTAAATTGTTCCCCAAAAATTCCAAGTATTATTATTTAATTTCCTAATCCCAACTTTATCACATAATTTAAAACAATTACGGGAATTATCCGCATTGGATAGTTTTCGACAAAACATTTGGTGCCTCCTGTGAGGTGTGAAGTTCACACGAACCCTGATTTGCGAAGACGAGCAAGACTTGCCGAGGATCCATCCACTATACCACCCAGCTGCTGCCAGCATCGTTGGACTTCAATACAAATAAGATAAGTTTTTAACATCAAATCATTTATAATTCAAACATTTGATAATCTATCTAACCTACTTATTTGTAATTTTAATTAATTGTTTCACTTTGGCTGACTGTTCGATTGTCACCTGACAATTAGTTCATCAATCGAATAGTGCAATTGATTATTATTCAAATATTTATTTACGCTATTATTCTAATTATTTACGTATAATTTAATTTAATTAATTAGTCGACAGTTCGCAATTAATTGATCATTATCCGGTGATTAATTATTGTGCAACAGAATAATTAATTATCAATTAACTCTCTATCTTTATTATCAATTCTCAAATTATTTAATTATAATTAATTATTTAAATTATTTCTCAAATCAATTGATTACCACAAGTGATCTATTTATTGCAGAAATAGGATAATTAATTATCAATTGATATTTATTATTATTTATTATTACTATTATTATCATATAAACTTATCGCAAAATGACTAAAACAAAAATGACTTCAGAACAAACACGTGTTCTATTAACTGCTAAAATTACCGCATTGAACGATGAATTAACAGCAAAGACCACAGACATTCAGACTGCTTCTTTACGTTTTCCTAAAATCGAAAAAATGTTCGATCAGTACGATGCCAGTATCGACGAATTAGAAGTGAACAAACCTCAATTTTTATAAAACCCATTTTGAGGCCGTATGACCTTGAAAAATCAATAAAAGTAGATAAAAACCAAGTACAATTAATTATGGCCCAAAAATCCATTTCCTTTATGGCCCAAATGATTTTATAGGCCTTAAAATCAAAGAGTACCTTCTAAGTCATCCGCTGAACCTCTCAATTCTTATTGAACATATTTTAAACTCGTATGACGTTGAAAAATTCGTGAAAGTATGTCAAACCCAAGTATTTTCTACTGAGGCCCAAAAAAATCGGGTTTCTTTATGCCCTTAAATTTTTTTATAGTCCTTTAAAATTACAGAGTTTTTCCTATGTCATCCACTGTACCTCTTAATTATTATTGAACCTATTTTGATGTTGAATGACCTTGAAAAATTAATGAAAGTAGATCGAACCATATTATTATCGATTGAGGCCCAAAAAATCCGGTTTCATTATGCCCTTAAATTTTTTTATAGTCTTTGACAATTACGGGGTACCTCCTAAGACATCCTTCGTCCCTTTCGATATTTATCAAACATATTTTGACCTTGCATGACCTTGAAATATCAAGAAAAGTATGTCAAACCAAAGGATAATAGATTTAAGCCCAAAAAAATCAGGTTTCTTTATGCCTCGAATTTTCTTATGGTCTTATAAAATTAAAGGAAACTTTTTGAGTTATCCTCCATCCATCTAAATTTTTGATGAACCTATTCTGACCTTGTAAGACCTTGACAAATCGATAAGTGTAGGACAAACCCAAGTATTATTGATCGAGGACTTAAAAATCAGGTTTCATTATTCTCTAAAATGTTTTTTTGGTTCTTAAAAATTACAGTGTTTCTCCTAAATTTATTAATGTCCCGTTCAATTTCTATTAAACCTATTTTTACGTTGAATGATCTTCGAAAATTAATAAAATTATGTCAAACCAAAGGATAATGGATTGAGGCCCAAATAATCAGGTTTCTTTAAGCCCTCAAATTTTTAATTGGCCTTAGAAATCAAACGGTACCTTCTAAGTCATTTGCTGTCCATCTTAATTTTTATTGAGCCTATTTTTACGATGTGTGTCCTTGAAAAATGTAAAGAATTAGGTCAAAGTCGAGTAAAATTGATTTAGGCCAAAAAAATCAGATTTCTTTATGCCCTTAAATTTTTTTATGTTCTCTCAAAATCAAAGGGTACCTCCTAAGTCCTCTACTTAACCTCTAAATTTTTTTTAAAGCTATTCTGACCTTGTATGATTTTGAAAAATTAATGAAAGTAGGTTAAACCCAAGTATTATCGATTGAGTCCCATAAATCAGACTTCTTTATGCCCTTAAATTTTTCTATAGTCCTTAACAATTATGGGGTACCTCGTAAGATATCTTACGTCCCTCTCGATATTTATTAAACCTATTTTGACCTCGCATGACCTCTAAATAACAAGATAAATATGTCAAACCTTAGGATAATAGATTTAGGCCCAAAAAATCAGGTTTGTTTAAGCCCTCAAATTCTTATATAGTCTTAAAAAATTACAGGGTAACTCCTGAGTTATTCTTCGTTTATCTAAATTTTTGATGAACCTATTATGACCTTGTAAGACCTTGACAAATCGATAAAAGTAGGTCAAACCCAAGTATTATCGATTGAGGCCCAAAAAATCAGGTTCCTTCATGCCCCTAAAATCTTTTGTAGTCTTTAAAAATAACGGAGTAACTTCCAAGACATTTATCGTCCCTCTCAATATTTATTAAACCTATTCTGACCTTGCATGACTTTACAATATAAAGAAAAGTATGTCAAACCGAAGGATACTCGATTTAGGCCAAAAAAATCATGTTATTCTAAGCCCTTAAATTTTTTTATGGTCTTTTAAAATAACAGGGTATCTTCTCAGTCATCCTTTTTCCCTCTTGATTTTTATGGAGCCTATTTCTACATTGTATGGCCTTGAAAAATTAATGGATGTCTGTCAAACCTTTGTTTTATGGCTTAAAACCAAGAAAATATAGTTTCTTTATGCCCTTCAATTTTTTTTATAGTCCTTAAAAATTAAAGGGTTTCTCCTAAGTCATCCACGGACCTTTTTAATTCTTATTGAACCTATTTTGACCTTGTATGACTTTAAAAAATTAATTAAAGTCGGTGAAACCCAAGTGCAACTGATTGAAGCCCAAAAAATCAGGTTTCATGATGCTTTAAAATTTTTTTATGTCCCCTTAAAAATTACAGGTCACCTTTTGTCTCATTAGTAGTCCCTGTCAATAATTATTGAACTTTTTTTGACCTTGTGTGATCTTGAAAAATATAAAAAAGTAGGTGAAACTCAAGTAAAATTGATTTAGGACTAAGAAATCAGGTTTTTTAATGCCCTAAAATTTTTTTAGGTCTTATAAAATTACAGGGTACCTCCTGAGTCATCCTCCGTCCCTCGGAATTTTCGATAAACCTATTTTGACGTCATATGACCTTGAAAATTTAATGAAAGTAGGTCAAATCCAAGTATTATCGATTGAGGCCCAAAAAATCAGATATTTTTTTGGCCCTGTAATTTTTTTATAGACCTTGACAATTACGGGGTACCTCTCAGGATATCCTACGTCCCTCTCGATATTTATTAAACCTATTTTGACCTTGCATGACCTTGAAATATCAAGAAAAGAATGTCACACCGAAGGATAATAGATTAAGGCCCAAAAAATCAGGTTTCTTTATGCCCTCAAATTCTTTTATGGTCTTAAAAAATTACAGGGTAACTCCTGAGTTATCCTCCGTCCATGTAAATTTGTGATAAACCTATTCTGACCTTGTAAGACCGTAACGATTCGATAAAAGTAGGTCAAACCAAAGTATTATCGATTGAGGCCCAAAAAATCAGGTTCCTTAAAGCCCTTAAATTCTTTTGTAGTCCTTAAAAATTACAGGATAGCTCCTCAGACATTCTCCGTCTCTATAAATATTAATTAAACCTATTTTGACCTTGCATGACCTTAAAATATAAAGAAAAGTATGTCAAACCGAGGGATAATGGATTTAGGCCAAAAAATCAGATTCCTTTAAACCCTCACATTTTTTATCGTCTTATAAAAATACAGGGTACCTCCTGAGTCATCCTTTATCCCTCTTAATTTTTGTTGAGCCTATTTTTACCTTCTATTGCCTTGAAAAATTAATGAAAGTAGGTCAATTTCAAGTACAATCGATTTAGGCCCGAAAAATCAGGTTTCTTTATGCCCTTAAATTTTTTTATAGACCTTAAAAATCAAAGGGTACCTTCAAAGTCATTTACTGTCCCTCTCAATTTTCATTGAAACTATTTTGACCTTGCATGACCTTGAAATATCAAGAAAAGTATGTCACAGTGCTTACACGCTGTGGCATTTCCCGCCGGGCTTGAGCACACTGGTGTCGGAGGCTCCGCCAGATGGCGGCACCTCCTGGGCGAATAAATTAAAGTTGTTAGAAAATAAGATTTAGTTTTAAGTTTGTATTATATTTAATATATTATTTCAGCCCAAAACGCGACCAAGGTGATCGCCGGCGACTAAAAGTGTCAAAGAGACAAATTTGATCATTCAGTTTAAATGATTAAATTATTTAATTAAATTAATTTAAAAGTTTACGGGGCTCAAGTGAGCAGCCGACGGGCCTGAGGGCGCCTGAGGTCCCCAGTTCGGAGCATACGAGCCTGAAGCTCAGTTCAAATTTATGTTTAAAACTCACGTTTGGTCTATTTGTTGAATGATTATTTAAACAACGGTTATGATTGTTATTAAATCAGTATTTCACGTGGGTATCGGCTCGATTCATGTCTCGGGGGAGAATTATTTATCACACGGTGGAATTGAACTTTTCAAAAACAACACTGGCATTGACCGAGGTGACGGAAGGCCCCTCGAGATGGCAGGTCAGTTGTTGTAGCTGGCATCATGCTGCCGGTGAGGATAGCAGTAGTCACAGGCGTGAAATAGAAATTGA
>CAJNRD030001121.1:11007899-11081761 GCA_905319865.3 Cotesia congregata | reverse complement strand
TTGGCTCATAACTTTTGATCCAATTATCCACTTAGCTCGTTTTTGGTCTAGAACTCTTCCTTATGGAAAATCACATCGAAATAGGACCAACAGGCCGTCCTGAAATACGCAAGAATAGAGTTACAAGAGGTACGAAAAATTTGAGACATTTTTTGACTAAAAAACTCGTCATTTCCATAGTCGTCGTGGTTTTTGGCTTATAACATTTAAACTGTTTGACCAATCTGCACGTTTTTTATCTATATTTCTTCTTCACAAAGATACGCAGCGATATAAGACCACCAGGCAGTCCTGAAATAAGCAAGAGTAGCGTTACAAAAGGTACGATAAATTTAAGCCTTTATTCGACTGAAAGACTTGTCAATTCGAAAGTTTTCATCGTTTTTGGCTCATAACTATTGAACCAGTCGACCAATTGCCCCATTTATGGTCTAGATCTCTTTCTTATTCAAAAACACATCGAGATACGAACAACCAGTCAACCAAAAATACGCAATAATATAGTTCCAAGAGGTAAACAAAATTTGAGCTATTTTTTGACTAAAAAACTCGTTATTTCCAAAGTCGTCGTGGTTTTTAGCTCATAACTTTTGAACTCTTAGAACAATCGGCTCGTTTTTACTTTATATTTTTTATTTATCAGAAGACGCATCGATATAAGACAACCAGGCCGTCCTGAAATACGCAATAATAGAGTTACAAAAGGTACGAAAAAATTGAGCTTTTTTTTGACTGAAAAACTTGTCAAGTCGAAAGTCGTCGTGGTTTTTGGCTCATAACTATCGAACAAGTCGACCAATCGGCCAATGTTTGGTCTAGATCTCTTCCTTATAAGAAACACATCGATACAGGACTGACAAGTCATCCAGAAATACCCAAGAATAGAGTTACAAGGAGTACAAAAAATTTAAGTTATTTTTTCGACTAAAAAACTTGTCATTTCCAAAGTATTCGTGGTTTTTAGCTCATAACGTTTGAACTGTTGATTCATTCGGCTCGTTTTTAGTCAAGATTTGTTTCTTATAAAATAACGCATCGATTTAACCTTCTCAGAGCTTCCTGACATGATACGCAAGAATCGAGTTACAAGAGGGACACAAAATTTGAGCCCTTTTTCGACAAAAAACTCCTCAATTCTCAAATCGAAGTGGTTTTTGGCTCATAACTTTTGATCCATTTGTCTATTTGGCCCGGTTTTGGTCTAGCACTCTCCATCATATAAATAACATCGATATAGGACCAACAAGCCCTCCTGGAAAACGCAAGAATATAGTTACAATAGGTACACAAAATTTGAGCCGTTTTCCGGAAAAAAAACTCGTCATTTCCAATGTCTTCGTGTTTTTCGACTTAAAACTATTGAACCAGTTGACCAATCGGCCCGTCTTTGGTCAAGATCTCTTTCGTATAAAGAAACACATCGATATAATTCCAACAAGCCGTCCTGAAATACGCAAGAATAGGATTACAAGAGGTACACGAATCTTAAGCGTTTTATCGACTAAAAAACTCGTCAATTCTCGAGTCGACGTGGTTTTTGGCTTATAACTTATGATCGAGTTGTTTAATCGGCCTGTTTTTGGTCTAGATCTCCTCCTTATGACTAATTACATCCATATAGGATCAAAAGGCCGTCCTGGAATAAGCAAGAATAGAGTTACAAGAGGTACGAAAAATTTCAGCCATTCGTTGACTAAAAAACTTGTCATTTTCATAGTCGTCGTGGTTTTTGGCTCATAAAATTTGGACTGTTTGACCAATCTGCACGTTTTTTATCTATATTTCTTTTTTAAGAAAAAACTTGTCACAGTGCTTACACGCTGTGGCATTTCCCGCCGGGCTTGAGCACACTCGTGTCGGTGGCTCCGCCAGATGGCGGCACCTCCTGGGCGAATAAATTAAAGTTGTTAGAAAATAAGATTTAGTTTTAAGTTTGTATTATATTTGATATTTTATTTCAGCCCAAAACGCGATCAAGGTGATCGCCGGCGACTAAAAGTGTCAAAGAGACAAATTTGATCATTCAGTTTAAATGATTAAATTATTTAATTAAATCAATTTAAAAGTTTACGGGGCTCAAGTGAGCAGCCGACGGGCCTGAGGGCGCCTGAGGTCCCCAGTTCGGAGCATACGAGCCTGAAACTTAGTTCAAATTTATGTTTAAAATTCACGTTTGGTCTATTTGTTGAATGATTATTTAAACAACGGTTATGATTGTTATTAAATCAGTATTTCACGTGGGTATCGGCTCGATTCATGTCTCGGGGGAGAATTATTTATCACACGGTGGAATTGAACTTTTCAAAAACAACACTGGCATTGACCGAGGTGACGGAAGGCCCCTCGAGATGGCAGGTCAGTTGTTGTAGCTGGCAGCATGCTGCCGGTGAGGATAGCAGTAGTCACAGGCGTGAAATAGAACTTAACGCATCAGTGTGCCCAAGCCATCGCATTATAATATCATTTATAATTTTGTTTAATCAATATAGTGATTGGTTATTGATTTTTATCCACCGAGAGTATTTTGACCAGGTGATTTGATAAATTTCGGTAAGTCTTTGGCATTATTCCACCGTGGTGATTGTTGAGATTCTCCCAGGTGGGATTCAGCGCCGGTTTCCCACGTGAGGCCGCCATCTTGACCACGTGGCTAGCACGTAGTAAGTTAATTGTGCCAAATTTTTAGACAATAAAGTCGAGAAAAAATATGATCAAACGTGAGTTGATTCATTAAATAAGATTAAATAAGGGCCTCTCGGGGGAAATTTCACGGCGGTTGATCACCTGATCGCGTCCTGTGGCTCGTGTCAGAATTTTATTGCGCAGTTATTAAGGTATAAACGTGATACTGCGATATTTTTATAATTATTTTCCACGCAGTTTATTGTTATTATTGCATTTATAATTTTCCAGAGCGATTAACGCTGTTTATTAATTATCGCAATTGTATTCCAAAAGCGAATATCAATTAATGCAATTAAATATCTATTAATATTAAAATTATTGAATTGGATATTAATCTATAAATAATATTAGTGGACATTAATATTACTGTTGTTTATGCTTTGCGATTAAATTTTTGGAAATCAGTTACGCAATGTGCGATTAACACTATTTTGTTATAATTATCACTGGATTTTTGGAAGTCAGTTAACGCAATGTGCGATTAACGTTATTTTTGTTATGATTATTACTAATTTTTGGAAACAGTGAGATTAACGACATTGAATGTCGAATATTGAAAATTGATTTATAATTGGCGAGACGAATATTATTTTGTATTATTTATGAATGTTATTTTGCATTATTCACGAATGGCATTTTTGCATTGGTTACGAGTATTATTTTGCATTGTTTAAAGCTATTATTGATAAATATTGATTACCACCGCTGGTATTTTTGTGGGTTAATCATATTTAATATTATTTAAATCTGAATATTGTAAGAATTATTTTTGCGATTATTATTATGCTCAAACGCAAATACGACATATTTGATATTGACAAAAAATTAATTAGTGATTAAGATACTCAGAAAGAATTTAATTTGTATACAAAAATAGAAATACGTCGGCTTGCGAGGATCTCAACAATTTAACCTCTAAGGCTGTACTTGAATAAATCTAAATATAGAAATTTATTCAATTAAGTGATTTGTTAACTTTTCGAGTTACTTCCTTTTTGCTAACTCTTGATCTCTTGTACTTTTCCTACAATTCCTTTTTCCTGATTTATAATTAATTATCTAATATTTCTATTTTTCATCCTTTTATGATATCAACTGTGGTCATTTCGTGGTTCATTTCCCATTCACGTTATCTTGAAATCGTTAATTAATCGTCCGGTGAGGTCCTTGGCATTTTTATCATTTTGGTAATTTTTATATAAAATTACCTGGCGTCCTTTCGTGCACTAACCCAGCCTGAAGAGTTTCGGGTTAATTTTTCATTATTTGTCAAAAAGGGCGAGCGTGAATACTCTACCCAGCCGGTATCTCCGCCTCCGGTGAAATTTCGGTTAAATTTTGGGGAAAAGTATTGTTACATGGCGCCCAACATGGGGCCAGGGAGCCATTAGTCGATTATTTATATATATTCTTCGACACCCAGACGATAATTGCGGAGAGTGATTTAATTATATTTGAATGTGAATGAAATTTCGAGCGTTTCGTACAGGTTGCTAAGAAGGAAGTTGAGTTAAAGAGAGAAAGAGAGAGAAGAGAGTGTCGAGCGTTTGGCTAGCGAACGAAATTCCGAAGCGGTGACATCATTCGGCTTACTTGCCACTGCATCGTGCTATCGGCGATTCTCTTTCGCACTCTTCGTTCAAATTTGAGCGCTACTAGTATTAGTTTATTTAAGAATAAAATTTAATCCCTTAGATGTTAAATTTAAAATTATTTGTTTGATCTTGGGTTTAGTAAAATTTGTAATTATCATTGCCAAGAGTATTCATTATTAGTTTAATTATTAAGTTGAATAGAATCGCAAAATTAAAATAATTATTGTACATCGCGGGATGATGTTCTAAATTGCCGAATAGAATTATTTAATTGTATCGAGTACAAGCGATTGATATTTTCAACTTGAAGATTTCAGCGAGCACTGTATGCTTGTCGGCGTAAAGTTTTGGTCGATGACGTCACGCGGGACTGACTAGCTTGCCGTTCTCGGGTAGTCTTCCATTCTACCGTTCGCATCGCAGTCCCAGCGGATTATTGTTATTATTGTCGTCGCCAAAAATAATCTTTGTATTTATTTAATCGGAAAATAGTTTTCAAATTATAAATTGTCGATTAAAACAATTAGTTTGTTTCGGATTAAATAATTAGATTTAAGTAATTACCATCGAGATTTATTTCTATTATTGTTTCAAATACGTGGTAAATACTTTATTTAATAAGTGATTTTATTTATGCTACGTTTTGAATGTATTTGATTATTGTCATTATTATTTTTCTTTATTTACAAATCGGTTTTCTTCATTATTATTTGTCATCGGTTGACTCGAATTTACTGGAATTTTTATTATTTGTCACCGTTTGACTGTTATTAATTTTTGTATTCGATTTATATTTTGAAAGTAAGCAGTCCCCTGATTGGTTTCAATTGTAAATAATGAACAATTTACCAGCGACGGACCAAACTTGGTTGATGATTGGCCTGGGATTGCCAATAAGTCAGTTGAGACTTTTCCTTTGTGGCTTGGGCTTATCATCAAAAGAAGATTTAGAAACACTTCAAGACCGTTTGATTCGTTATCAAGAGTACAAATATAAACTACCAGGAGTGCATTGGGATCCTGCTGTGGATGAAGCGAGTCCCCCTGGTGATAATCTAGAATCAACGTTGCTCTCGGAGAAGCCCGAAATCGCTGAAACAGGAAAACCTATCGAAATCGTTGTCGATATTAATCAAACAAGTCAATCGTCGATCCAAAGTTCTTGTCAGGAGTTAATTGAACGCGTCGACGAAGTTTTAAGTTCAAGCAGTTACCTAATCCAGGAGTTGGCTTCCAGCGGAGGTTTTGCGAAGCATGAGAGTTTTGAGTCACTGGACGTAACGTCTCAACGAGAGCTCGTGACTTACCCGAGTATCTCAGAGGAGAAGGTGTTGAACAGTGATGACTCGTATTCAGCACACAAAGACGAACTCGTGAGTAACCCGAGTTCCACAGTGGATGGAGTGTTGCTGGATCATGCGAGTAATACTGCTGGCCCACCGATGGATAATACTGGTGAATCTGTAATTTGCGAGTCGTCCATAGATCAATTCGTGACACGTCGAGACTTGGATCTTGCTGTACGAAAGTTGGAGTCGAAGATAGAGAATTGCTTCACCAAACTTCAGCAAATGATAATGGATAAGATGACGACGAGGGTAAACAATCAAGAGGACACAAGCCGAGTGGTGAATGACCAAAAGTTAGAAAGTCAAAGTGACTCAGGGGTCGATTGTGAATCCAAGGTTCTTATTAGAGATACAGCGCCTCTCAAGGACGTAAATAATCGTACATTAAAGCGACGTCGCAGGAGGTTTTGTAATAATTTGGAGAGACCCAGCGATGGTACAATTATCAGTGATAAGGCTGTACATAATTTAACTACAAAGTACACAAATACTGGAAACGCGTCGAGAGAAGTGAACACATCGACAATCAGTTCAGATTCAAGTGACCAAAAGGACGATTCGAGTGATGTCAAGTCAGAAGTTGTTAAAAAGAGGAAACGTCGTTGGAGAAGACGATCCTTCAAGAAGACTAAGACATCAAGAGCGTCGTTGGTCGCGAGCAAGATCGTCGATTTTCCTCAAAGCCCTGTGTACGATCGTTATGTACACAACAAAGTAAATCCTCAAAGGTATACGCAGGAAAATAGATTCGGCATTAGATATGAATTAGCGAATCACTTCGTAGGCTCGCGTTGGGAAGCTCCGTGTTGTTGTAAGAGTAACGTGCCGCGAGGGTTTGAGCGTAATCATAGAATGGACTATTACCCTGTACCTTGCAATTATCCGTATACTTTGTCGCGAGGAGGGTTAAATTATAATTTAAGTAGATATAATAATAATTTATATTATAGTTTGTTTTTCTTTTGAGCTGGAGACACGGGCGTGCGTGGTAATTGATCATGCGGCTTGTGAGTTCGCGTTTGTTTTCGCCCATGATTAATTTTTGCAAAATTAACCATTGTCTGGCAGGGGGGTGTCACACGAATTTTATTCCTGTGTGCGTCCCTCCCTGCGCCTAGTGTTGGCAACAGATCCACACTCAGTGTCCCATAATTTCAATATTTTTATGTGAATTTATATACTGCATATTCTTTATTATTATTATATTTGAAAGGTTGTATATTATGATTATTAGTGGTTTAAGAATTGATTTTACATTTGTTTCAGATATTTGCAATGAATTATTTGTAATTCATTATTATCATTATTATTATTGTATGTATCGCCGTAAATCATAGTTATAGTACCTGGTTATTATCGTAGCCTTTACTCGCACGGGTGAAATCCTATAATATCGATCGCGAGCAAAGGGTCTATTAAATTTGGGAAAATGGCTAAAGAGGCCCTCGTGGTCGAACACGAGGCCTCGTACGATTTACGGTGACAAAAATTAACTAGACACGCGGGAGCCCGCTTAGTGTGTGGAAGACACGCGGTAGCCTGCAGAGTGTAAGAGTGTGGATCTGGCACCTTTGTTCGAGTTTCCTTTTTCTGGTATGGTGAGTACTCACAAGTTGAGCCATTTCGTTAACCGTACACCGCTGTCTCCTGGCTTGAGTAATTTATTTATTTATTATTATTAAAATCATTATCGATTTATCGGGTTGATTCCGTAGCGAGTAAGGGGTATCACAATAGAATATATACCTGTCCCGAAAGCCGCGTGTGGGTCCCTGAATTGGCCAGTAATCGCTTAATTAAAATATTACGTCATCATTAATTATTTTTGCAAGTATTATTTTTGAACGCAAAGTATATTCTGATTATTGTTAAGATTATTATTTTTCATTGCGGCTATTGTTATTCTCGAACGCAATATGGTAAATAAGTTGAAGAAAAAGTTATATATAGATTTAGTTTTAAGCAACTTTGTTTTGAATAAATTGTTTGTTTATTTTTTTATATTTGCTGATTCATTAGTGAATTATTTTATGTAAATTAATTCCTAAATTCTTCTCCTGCAACTCATCTTCCTACTTCAGCTAGTTAATATAAAATACTAATTTACGATTAATTAGTTATTATTTCTAAATGTAAATTCAGTCTTAATCTCAACTTTGATTATTTTGTGGTTTACTTTTCCATTCACATTTAAATTTAAATTGTTAATTGATCGTCCGGGGCAGCCCCTGGAATTTTGAATTATTTTGGTAATTTTTAGATAAAATTACCTGGCGTCCTATCGTGCACTAACCCAGCCTGAGGAGTTTCCGGGCTACTCTTATTATTTTTATGACATATTTAAAAAGGGCGAGCGTAAATACTCTACCCAGCCGGTATCTCCGCCTCTGGTAAAATTTTGTTTAAATTTTGGGAAAAGTATTGTTACACTTTATGCCCTTAAATTTTTTTATGGTCTTATAAAGTTACCTTCTGAGTCATCCTCTCTCCCTCTTAATTTATATTGAGCCTATTTTTACCTCGTTTGGCCTTAAAAATTATGAAAATGTAGGTCAAACTCAAGTAAAATTGATTTAGGCAAAAAAATCAGTTTCTTTCATTCCCTTAAATATTTTTTTGGTCGTATAAAATTACATGGTACCTTCCAAGTCATCTACTGTACCTCTTAATTTTTATCGATCCTATTTTGATGTTGTATGACCTTGAAAAATTAATTAGAGTAGGCTGAACCCAAGTATCACCGATTGAGTCCCAAAAAATCAGGTTTCTTTATGACCTCAAATTCTCTTATGGTCTTAAAAAATTACAGGGTACTTCCTGTGTTATCTTTCGTCCATCTCAATTTTTAATAAACCTATTTTGACCTTGTACGACCTTCACAAATCGATAAAAGTAGGTCTAACCCAAGTATTATCGATTGAGGCCTTAAAAATTCGGTTTCTATATGCCTAAAAATTTTTTCATGGCCACTTAAAAATTACAGGGCACCTCCTGTGTCATTTCCGTCTTTTTTAATGTTCATTGAACGTAGTTTGACCCAAGTGACCTTAAAAAAAATAAAAAATTTTTTTTTGTTTATATAAAATCACAGAGTACCTCATGAGACATCCTACGTCGCTCTCGATATTTATTGAACCTATTTTGACCTTACATGATCTTGAAATATCAATAAAAGTATGTAAATCCGAACGATAATAGATTAAGGCCCAAAAAATCAGGATTCTTTATGCCCTCAAATTTTTTTGTGGTCTTAGAAAATTACAGGATAACGCCTGAGTTATCCTCCGTCCATCTAAATTTTTAATAAACTTATTTTGACCTTGAAAGACCCAGACGAATCGATAAAAGTAGGTCATACCCATGTATTATTGATTGAGGCCTTAAAAATCAGGTTACTTTATGCCCTAAAATTTTTTTATGGTCCTTAAAAATTACAGGGATCCTCCTAAGTCATCCACTGTACCTCTTAATTTTTATTGAACCTATTTTGGAGTTGTATAACCTTTAAAAATTAAAAAAGTGGGTCAAATCCAAGTACAATTGCCTTAGGCCCAAAAAATCCAGTTTCTTTATGCCCTAAAATTTTTTAATGGGCCTTTAAAATGAAAGAATACCTTCTAAGTTATCCACTGTGCTTTTTTTTACTTATTGAACCTATTTTGACCATGTATGACTTTGAAAAATATAAAAAAGTAGGTCAAACTCGAGTAAAATTGATTTACGCGTAAAAAATCAGGTTATTTCATACCCCTAAATCTTCTTATGGTCTTTTAAAATTACAGAGTACATCCTGAGTCATCCTCCCCCCTCTGAATTTTTGATAAACCTATTCTGACCTTGTATGACCTATATGACCTTGAAAAAATAATGAAAATAGGTCAAACCCGAGTATTATCGATTAAGACCTGAAAAGTCAGGTTTCTTTTTGCCCTTAAATTTTTCTATAGTCCTTGACAATTACGAAGTACCTCCTAAGACATTCTAAGTCCCTCTCGATATTTATTGAACCAGTCCTGTTGTTCTTTTCGAACAAGTCATCTAAAAATACCCAATAATAGTGTTACAACAGGTACACGAAATTTAAACCATTTTTTGACTGAAAAGCTCGTCATTTCCGAAGTCGTCGTGGTTTTTAGCTGATAACTTTTGAACTGTTCCACCAATCAGCATGTTTTTAGTCTATATTTCTTCTTTAAGAAAAAACGCATCGATATAAGACAACCAGGCCGTCCTGAAATACGCAAGTATAGAGTTACATGAGATACAATAAAATTAAGCCTTTTTTTGACTGAAAAACTTGTCAATTCGAAAGTCATCGTGGTTTTTGGCTCATAACTTTTGAACAAGTCAACCAATCGGCCCATGTTTGGTCTAGATCTCTTCCTTATGAGAAACACATCGATAAAGGACTAATAAGTCGTCCAGAAATACGCAAGAAAATAGTTACAAGGGGTTCATGAAATTTGAGCCATTTCTTCGGCTTAGAAACTCGTCATGTCCGAAGTATTCGTGGTTTTTGGTTCATAAGGGTTGAACTGTTGAACCAATCGGCTCGTCTTTAGTCTAGATCTCTTCCTTAAGAAGAAACACATCGATATTGGACCAACAAGTCGTCCAGAAATACGCAAGAATAGAGTTACATGAGGTACAAAAAATTGGAGCCAATTTTTCGACAAAAAAAATCATCGATGTCTAAGTCGTAGTTGTTTTTGGGTCATAACTTTTGAACCAGTCGAACAATTGGCCTGTTTTTGGTCTAGATCTCTTCCTTATGAAAAAACACATCGATATTCGACCAAAAAAATGTCCAGAAAAACGCAAGAATAGAGTTACAAGAGGTACACAAAATTTGAGCAATTTTTTCGACTAGATAACTCGTTATTTCCAAAGTAATCGTGGTTTTTGGATCATAACTTTTAAACTGGTGGACCAATCGGCTCGTTTTTAGTCTAGATTCATTTCATATTAAAAAAATACATCGACAATGAGTTTCAGGGCGTCCTGAGATACCCAAGTATAGAGTTACAAGGAGTACACAAAATTTGAGCGATTTTTTAGGATAAAAACTCAATAATTCTCAAGTCTTCATGGTTTTTTGCTCATAACTTTTAATCCAGTTGTCCAATAGGCCGGTTTATTGTCTGGAACTCTTCCTTATAGAAATAACATCGATATAGGACCAACAAGCCGTCCTAAAATACGCAAGAGTATCGATACAACATGTACAAATAATTGGAGCCGTTTTTCGACAAAAAAACTCGTCATTTCCAATGTCATCGTGTTTCAAGTAACTCGAAAAAAAAAAGTGAGTCGAAACTCATAACTATCAGACCAGTTGACCAATCAGCCCATTTTTGGTCTAGATCTCTTTCTTATGAAGAAACACATCGATATTGGACCAACAAATCGTCCAAAAATACGCAAGAATAGAGTTACAAGAGATACACAAAATTTGAGCAACTTTTTCGACAAAAAAAATTAGCGATGTCTAAGTCGTCGTTGTTTTTGGGTCATAACTTTCGAACCAGTCAAAAAAGTGCCTTGTTTTTGGTCTAGATCTCTTCCTTATGAAAATACACATTAATAGAAGACCAACAAGCCGTCCTGAAATACGCAAGAATAGAGTTACAAGAGGTACACGAATCTTGAGCCTTTGATCGACTAAAAAACTCGTCAATTCTCAAGTCGACGTGGGTTTTGGCTCATAACTTTTGATACAGTTGTTCAATCGGCCCGTTGTTGTTCTAGAACTCTTTCCCATGAAAAATCACATCAATATAGGACCAAAAGGCCGTCCTGGAATACGCAAGAATAGAGTTACAAGAAATACACAATATTTGAGCGGTTTTTCGAAAAAAAACTCGTCATTTCCAATGTCGCCGTGTTTTTTGACTTATAACTATAGAACGAGTTGACCAATCGGCCCGTCTTATGTCTAGATTCCTTACTTATGAAAAAACGAATCGATATAAAACCATTAAATAGTCCAGAAATACTCTAAAATGAAGTAACAAGAGGTATAAAAAATTTGAGAGATTTTTTTGACTAAAAACTCGATAATTCCTAAGTCGTCGTGGTTTTTGGCTCATTACTTTTGAACAAGTTGACAAATCGGCTCGTTTTTGGTATCGAACTAATCCTTATGAAAAATCAAAATGATATAGAACCAAAAGGCCGTCCTGGAATACGCAAGAATAGCGTTACACGAGGTACACAAAATTTGAGCCATCTTGTCGAATAAAAAAATTGTCATTTCCAATGTATTCGAGGTTTTTGGCTCATAACGTTTGAACTGTTGGACCAATCGGCTCGTTTTTAGTCTAGTTTTGATTAGTATTAAAAAAACGCATCGATATTAGCCCCTCAGAGCGGCTTGAGATACGCAAGAATAGAGTTACAAGAGGAAAACAATATTCGAGCCAATTTTTCGACAAAAAAAAATCATCGATGTCTAAGTTGTCGTTGTTTTTGGGTCATAATTTTTGAACCAGTCAAACAATCGGCTTGTTTTTGGTCTAAATCTCTTCCTTATGAAAAATCACAGTGATATAGGACCAAAAGGCCGTCCTGGAATACGCAAGAATAGAGTTACACGAGGTAATCAAAATTTAAGCCATTTTTTCGACTAAAAACTCAGCATTTCCAAAGTAATCGAGGTTTTTGGCTCATAACGTTTGAACTGTTGGACCAATCGGCTCGTTTTTAGTCTAGATTTGATTCTTATGAAAAAACGCATCGATATTAGCCCCTCAGAGCGTCCTGAGATACGCAAGAATAGAGTTACAAGAGAGACACAAAATTTGAGCCCCGTTTTCAACACGAAAAGTCGTCAATTCTCAGGTCGACCTGTTTTTTGTCTCATAAGTTTTGATCCAGTTGTCCAATCGGCTCGTTTTTTGTCTAGAACTCTCCCTTATAAAAATAACATCAATATAAGACCAACAGGCCGTCCTGGAATACGCAAGAATATAGTTACAATAGGTCAACATAATTTAAGCCGTTTTTCGACAAAAAAACTCGTCATTTTCAATTTCATAGTGTTTTTGGACTCATAACTATCAAAACAGTTGACCAATCAGCCCGTTTCTGTTCTAGATCTCTACCTTATGAAAAAACACATCGATATTGGACCAACAAGTCGTCCAGAAAAACGAAAGAATAGAGTTACAAGAAGTACACGAAGTTTGAGCCATTTTGTCGACTAAAAAACTCGTCATTTCCAAAGTCGTCGTGTTTTTTGGCTCATTACATTTGAACTTTTTGACCAATCAGCTCGTTTTTTGTCTATATTTCTTCTTAATGAAAGAACGCATCGATATAAGACCACCAGACCGTCCTGAAATACGCAAGAATTGAGTTACACGAGGAACGATAAATTTTACCTTTTTTTTCGACTAAAAAACATGTCGATTCAAAATTCGTCGTGGTTTTTGGCTCATACCTTTTGAACAAGTCGACCAATCGGCAAATGTTGGTTCTAGATCTCTTCCTTATAAGAAACACATCGATACAGGACTAACAAGTCGTCCAGAAATACGCAAGAATAGAGTTACAAAGAGTACACAAAATTTAAGCAATTTTTTCGACTAAATAACTTGTCATTTCCAGAGTATTCGTAGTTTTTGGCTTATAACGTTTGAACTGTTGGTTCATTCGGCTCGTTTTAAGTCTAGATTTGTTTCTAATGACAAAAGGCATCTATATAAGCCCCTTAGAGCGTCCTGAGATACGCAAGAATAAAATTTCAAGAGGGACACAAAATTTGAGCAGTTTTTTCGACAAAAAACTCCTTAATTCTCAAGTCGACGTGATTTTTGGCTCATAACTTTTGATCCAGTTGTCCAATTGGCCCGTTTTTGGTCTAGAACACTCCATTATAAAAATAACATTGATATCGGACCTACAAGCCCTCCTAGAATACGCGAGAATAGAATTACGAGAGGTACACAAATCTTGAGCCTTTTTTCGACTAAAAATTCGTCAATTCTCAAGTCGACGTGGTTTTTGGCTTATAACTTTTGATCCAATCGTTTAATCGGCCCATTTTCGGTCTAGAACTCTTCCTTATGGAAAATCACATACATATAGGACAAAAAAGCCGTCCTTTAATACGCAAGACTAAAGTTACAAGAGGTACGGAATATTTGAGCCATTCTTTGACTAAAAAACCCGTCATTTCCAAACTCGTCGTGATTTTTGTCTCATAACACTTGAACTGTTTGACCAATCAGCACGTTTTCTATATATATTTCTTCTTCATGAAAATACGCATCGATATAAGATCACCAGGCTGTCCTGAAATGATCAAGAATAGCGTTACAAGAGGTATGATAAATTTGAGACTTTTTCCGACTGAAAAACTCGTCAATCCGAAAGCCGTCATAGTTTTTGGCTCATAACTTATGAACCAGTCGACCAATTGGCCCATTTTTGGTCTAGATCTCTTTCTTATAAAAAAACACATATATATAAAACACTTAAGTAGTCCAGAAATACGCAAGAATAGAGTAAGAAGAGGTACACAAAATTTGAGACATATTTTAGACTAAAAACTCGATAATTCTCAAGTCGTCGTGGTTTATGGCTTATAACTTTTGAACAAGTTGACCAATCGGCTTGTTTTTGGTATAGATCTCTGTCTCATGAAGAAACACATTATAATAACCCCCTTAGAGCTTCCTGAGATACGCAAGAATAGAGTTACAAGAGGGACACAAAATTTGAGCCCTTTTTTCGACAAAAAAACACGTCGATTCTCAAGTCGACGTAGTTTTTGCTAATAATTTTTGATCCAGTTGTCTAATCGGCCATCTTTTTGTCTAGAACTCTTCCTTATGGAAAATCACATTGATATAGGACCAAAAAGCCGTCATGGAATACGCTAGAATAGAGTTAAACGAGGTACACAACATTCGAGCCATTTTTTCGACTAAAAAACTGGTCATTTTCAAGGTATTTGAGGTTTTTGGCTCATTACGTTTGATCTTTTGGATCAATCGGCTCGTTTTTAGTGTAGATTTGTTTCTTATGAAAAAACGCATCGATATAAGCCCCTCAGAGGTTTCTGAGATACGCAAGAATAGAGTTACAAGAGGGACACAAAATTTGAGCCCTTTTTTCGACAAAAAAACTCCTCAATTCTCAAGTCGACGTGGTTTTTGGCTCATAACTTTTGATCCAGTTTTCCAATTGGACCGTTTTTGGTCTAGAGCTCTCCATTATAAAAATAACATTGATATAGGACCAACAAGCCCTCCTGGAATACGCAAAAATATAGTTACAAGAGGTACACAACATTTGAGCCTATTTCCGGAAATAAAACTCGTCATTTCCAATGTCTTCGTGATTTTTGACTCATAACTAGTAAACCAGTTGACCAATCGGCCCGTGTATGGTCAAGATCTCTTCCTTATGAAGAAACACATCGACATATGACCAACAAGCGGTCCTGAAATACGCAAGAATAAAATTACAAGAGGTACACGAATCTTTAGCCTTTTTTTGACTAAAAAACTTGTCAATTTTCAAGTCGACGTGGTTTATGGCTTATAACTTTTGAGCCAGTTGTTTTATCAGCCCCTTTTTGGTGTAGAACTCTTTCTGATGGAAAATCACATCGATATTGGATCAAGAGGCCGTCCTGACATACGCAAGAATAGAGATGCAAGAGGTACGAAAAATTTGGGCCATTCTTTGACTAAAAAACTCGTCATTTCTAAAGTCGTCGTAGTTTTTGGCCCATAATATTTGAACTGTTCAACCAATCGGCACGTTTTTTATCTATATTTCTTCTTCATGAAAAAACGCATCGATATAAGACCACCAGGCTGTCCTGAAATAAGATAGAATAGCGTTACAAGAGGTACGATAAATTTAAGCCATTTTTCGACTGAAAAACTTGTCAATTCGAAAGTTGACATGCTTTTTGGCTCATAACTTTTGAACCAGAAGACCAATTGCCCCATTTATGGTCTAGATCTCTTTTTTATGAAAAAACACATCGATATAAAACCATTAAGTAGTTCAGAAACACTCAAGAATAGAGTCACAAGAGGTACTCAAAATTTGAGCCAATTTTTCGACAAAAAAACTCCTCAATTCACAAGTCGACGTGGTTTTTGGCTTATAACTTTTAAACCAGTTCACCAATCAGACTTTTTTTGGTCTAGATCTCTTCCTTATGAAAAAACCCATCGATTTAGGACCAACAAGTCGTCCAGAAATACGCAAGAATAGAGTTACAAGAGGAAAACAATATTCGAGCCAATTTTTCGACAAAAAAAAATCATCGATGTCTAAGTTGTCGTTGTTTTTGGGTCATAATTTTTGAACCAGTCAAACAATCGGCTTGTTTTTGGTCTAAATCTCTTCCGTATGAAAATACACATCGATATAGGATAAAAAGGCCGTCCTGGAATACGCACGAAAAGAGTTACAAGAGGTACGAAATATTTGAGCCATTTTTTCGACTAAAAACTCGATAATTCCCAAGTCGTCGTGGTTTTTGGCTCATAACTTTTGAACCAGCTGACTAATTGCCCCATTTATGTTCTAGATCTCTTTCTTATGAAAAAACACATCGATATGTAACGATTAAGTAGTCCAGAAACACTCAAGAATAGAGTCACAAGAGGTACACAAAATTTAAGCCATTTTTTCGACTAAAAACTCAGCATTTCCAAAGTAATCGAGGTTTTTGGCTCATAACGTTTGAACTGTTGGACCAATCGGCTCGTTTTTAGTCTAGATTTGATTCTTATGAAAAAACGCATCGATATTAGCCCCTCAGAGCGTCCTGAGATACGCAAGAATAGAGTTACAAGAGAGACACAAAATTTGAGCCCCGTTTTCAACACGAAAAGTCGTCAATTCTCAGGTCGACCTGTTTTTTGTCTCATAAGTTTTGATCCAGTTGTCCAATCGGCTCGTTTTTTGTCTAGAACTCTCCCTTATAAAAATAACATCAATATAAGACCAACAGGCCGTCCTGGAATACGCAAGAATAGAGTTACACGAGGTAATCAAAATTTAAGCCATTTTTTCGACTAAAAACTCAGCATTTCCAAAGTAATCGAGGTTTTTGGCTCATAACGTTTGAACTGTTGGACCAATCGGCTCGTTTTTAGTCTAGATTTGATTCTTATGAAAAAACGCATCGATATTAGCCCCTCAGAGCGGCTTGAGATACGCAAGAATAGAGTTACAAGAGGAAAACAATATTCGAGCCAATTTTTCGACAAAAAAAAATCATCGATGTCTAAGTTGTCGTTGTTTTTGGGTCATAATTTTTGAACCAGTCAAACAATCGGCTTGTTTTTGGTCTAAATCTCTTCCGTATGAAAATACACATCGATATAGGATAAAAAGGCCGTCCTGGAATACGCACGAAAAGAGTTACAAGAGGTACGAAATATTTGAGCCATTTTTTCGACTAAAAACTCGATAATTCTGAAGTCGTTGTGGTTTTTGGCTCATAACTTTTGAACCAGCTGACTAATTGCCCCATTTATGTTCTAGATCTCTTTCTTATGAAAAAACACATCGATATGTAACGATTAAGTAGTCCAGAAACACTCAAGAATAGAGTCACAAGAGGTACACAAAATTTAAGCCATTTTTTCGACTATAAACTCGATAATTCCCAAGTCGTCGTGGTTTTTGGCTCATAACTTTTGAACTAGTATACCCATCGGCTTGTTATTGGTCTAGATCTCTATCTTATGAAGAAACAAATCGATATGAACCATTAAGTAGTCGAGAAATACTGAAGAATAGAGTTACGAGAGAGACAAAAAACTTGAGCCCTTTTTTCGACAAATAAACTCCTCAATTCTCAAGTCGACGTTGTTTTTGGGTCATAACTTTTCAACCACTGGAACAATCGGCTTGTTTTTGGTCTAGATCTCTTTCGTATGAAAATACACATCTATATAGGATGAAAAGGCCGTCCTGGAATACGCACGAATAGAGTAACAAGAGGTACGAAAAATTTGAGGCATTTTTTCGACTAAAAAGTGGATAATTCTGGAGTCGTCGTGGTTTTTGGCTCATAACTTTTGAACCAGCTGACCAATCAGCCCGTTTTCGGTCTAGATCTCTTCCTTATGGAAAAACACATCGATCTTTGACCAACAAGTCATCCAGAAATACGCAAGAATAGAATTACAAGAGGTTCACAAAATTTGAGCAATTTTTTCGACTAAAAAACTCGTCAATTCTTAAGTCGACGTTCTTTTTGGCTTATAACTTTAGATTCAGTTGTTTAATCGGCCCGTTTTTAGTCTAGAACTCTTCCTTATGAAAAATCACATCGATATAGGATCAAAAGGCCGTCCTGGAATACGCAAGAATAGAGTTACAAGAAGTAAAAAAATTTGAGCTATTCTTTATTTAAAAAACTCGTCATTTCCATAGTCGTCGTGGTTTTTGGCTCATAAAATTTGAACTGTTTGACCAATCTGCACGTTTTTCATATATATTTTTTCTTCATGAACAAACGCATCGATATAAGACCACCAGGCTGTCCTGAAATAAGCAAAAATAGCATTTCAAAAGGTCCGATAAATTTGAGCCTGTTTTTGACTGAAAAAACTTGTCAATTCTAAAGTCGTCGTGGTTTTTGGCTCATAACTTATGGACTAGTCGACCAATCATCTTTTTTTCGGTCTAGATCGCTTTCTTATTCAGAAACACATCGAAATACAACCAACAAGTCGTCCAAAATTACGCAATAATAGAGTTACAAGAGGTATACGAGATTTGAGCTATTTTGTGACTAAAAAACTAGTCATTTCCAAGGTCGTCGTGGTTTTTAGCTCATAACTATTGAACTGTTTGAACAATCGGCTCGTTTTTAGTTTATATTCTTTCTATATACGAATACGCATAGATATAAGACAACCAGGCCGTCCTGAAATACGCAAAAATAGAGTTACAAAAGTTACAATAAAATTGAGCCTTTTTTCGACTGAAAAACTTTTCATTTCCAAAGTATTCGTGGTTTTCGGCATATATCGTTTAAACTGTTGGTTCATTTGGCTCGTTTTTAGTCTAGATATGTTTTTTATGGAAAAACGCATTGATATAAGCCCCTCAGATCTTCCTGAGATACGCAAGAATAGAGTTACAAGCGGGACACAAAATTTAAGCATGTTTTTCGACAATAAACTACTCAATTCTCAAGTCGACGTGGTTTCTGGCTCATAACTTTTGATCCAGTTGTCCGATTGGCCCGAATTTAGTCTAGAACTTTCCATTATAAAAATAACATTGATATAGGACCAAAAAGTACTCCTGGAATGCGCAAGAATATAGTTACAAGAGGTACACAAAATTTGAGCCGTTTACCGGAGAAAAAACTCTCTATTTTCAATGTCTTCGTGTTTTTTGACTTATAACTATTAATCCAGTTAACCAATCGGCCCGTCTTTGATCAAGATCTCTTCCTTATGAAGAAACACATCGATATAAGACCAACAAGCCGTCCTGGAATACGCAAGAATAGAATTACAAGAGGTACACGAATCTTGATCCTTTTTTCGACTAAAAAACTCGTCAACTTTCAAGTCGACGTGGTTTTTGGATTATAACTTTTGATCAAGTTGTATAATCTGCCCGTTTTCGGTCTAGAACCCTTTCTTATGAATAATCACATCTATATAGAATCAAAAGGCCGTCCTGGAATACGCAAGAATAGGATTACAAGAGGTAAGAAAAATTTGAGCCATTTTTTTACTAAAAAACTCGTCATTTCCTAAGTCGTCGTGGTTTTTTGCTCATAACATTCAAACTGTTTGACCAATCTGCACGTTTTTTATCTATATTTCTTCTCCATAAAAATACGCATTGATATAAGACCAACAGGCAGTTCTGAAATAAGCAAGAATAGCGTTACAAAAGGTACGATAAATTTGAGCCGTTTTTCGACTGAAAAACTTGTCAATTCGAAAGTTGTCATGGTTTTTGGCTCATAACTATTGAAACAGTCTAACAATTGCCCCATTTATGGTCTAGATCTTTTTTTTATAAAAAAACACATCGATATGAAACCATTAACTAGTGCAGTAATACTTAAGAATAGAGTAACGAGAGGTACACAAAATTTGAGCTGTTTTTTCGACTAAAAACTGGATAATTCCCAAGTCGTCGTTGTTTTTGGCTGATAACTTTTGAATAAGTTGACCAATCGGCTTGTTTTTGGTCTAGATCTCTTTCTTATGAAGAAACACATAGTAATATGCTCCTCAGTGCGTCCTGAGATACGCAAGAATAGAGTTACAAGAGGGACTCAAAATTTGAGCCCTTTATTCAACAAAAAAACTCGTCAATTCTCAAGTCGACGATTTTTTTAGCTCATAACTGTTGATACAGTTGTCCAATCGTCCCGTTCTTGGTTTAGAACTCTCCCCTATAAAAATAACATCGATATAAGCCCACCAGGCCGTCCTGGAATACGCAAGAATATAGTTACAAGAGGTACACATAATTTGAGCCGTTTTTCGACTATAGAACTTGTCATTTCCAAAGTCGTCGTGGTTTTTGGCTCATAACCTTTGAACTGTTTGACCAATTAGCTCGTTTATTGTATATATTTATTCATCATGAGAAAAGGCATCGAAATAATACCACTAGACCGTACTAAAATACGCAAGAATAGAGTTACAAGAGGTACAATAAATTTTAGCCTTTGATCGACTGAAAAACTTGTCAATTCTAAAGTCGTCGTGGTTTTTGTCTCATAACTTTTGGACCAGTAGACCAATCATCTT
Source organism: Cotesia congregata (assembly GCA_905319865.3). Lineage (NCBI taxonomy): Eukaryota > Metazoa > Arthropoda > Insecta > Hymenoptera > Braconidae > Cotesia > Cotesia congregata. Next base: position 11,061,364 of record CAJNRD030001121.1, on the reverse strand, counting down.
TTTTTCGGTCTAGATCTCTTTCTTATTCAAAAACACATCGAGATACGACCAACAAGTCGTCCAAAATTACGCAATGATAAAGTTACAAGAGGTACGAAAAATTTGAGTTATTTTTTGAGTGAAAAACTAGTCATTTCCAAAGTCGTCGTGATTTTTAGCACTCAACTTTTGAACTGTTTGAACAATCGGCTTGTTTTTAGTTTATATTTGTTTTTATGAAAATACGCATCGATCTAAGACAACCAGGACGTCCTGAAATACGCAAAAATAGAGTTACAAAAGATACGATAAAATTGAGCCTTTTTTCGACTGAAAAACTTGTCAAGTCGAAAGTCGTCGTGGTTTTTTGGCATATAACTATCGAACAAGTCGACCAATCGGCCCATGCTTGGTCTAGATCTCTTCCTAATAAGAAACACATCGATACAGTACGAACAAGTCGTCCAGAAATACGCAAGAATAGAGTTACAAAGAGTACACAGAATTCAAGCCATTTTTTCGACTATAAATCTTGTCATTTCCAAAATATTAGTGGTTTTTGGCATATAACGTTTAAACTGTTGGTTCATTTGGCTCGTTTTTAGTCTAGATATGTATCTTATGAAAAAACGCATCGATATAAGCCCCTTTAGAGCTTCCTGAGGTACGCAAGAATAGAGTTACAAGATGGACACAATATTTGAGCCCTTTTTTCGACAAAAAACTCCTCAATTCTCAAGTCGACGTGGTTTCTGGCTGATAACTTTTGATCCAGTTGTCCGATTGGCCCAATTTTTATTTAGAACTCTCCATTATAAAAATAACATTGATATAGGACCAACGAGCTCTCCTGAAATGCGCAAGAATATAGTTACAAGAGGTACACAAAATTTTAGCCTAATTCCGGAAAAGAAACTCGTTATTTTCAATGTCTTCGTGTTTTTTGACTAATAACTATTAATCCAGTTGACCAATCGACCCGTCTTTGGTCAAGATCTCTTCCTTATGAAGAATCACATCGATATAAGACCAACAAGCCGTCCTGAAATACGCAATAATAGAATTACAAGAGGTACACGAATTTTGAGCCATTTTTCGACTAAAAAACTCGTCAATTCTCAAGTCGACGTAGTTTTTGGCTTATAACGTTCGATGCAGTTGTTTAATCGGCCCGTTTTTAGTCTAGAAATCTTCCTTACGAAAAATCACATCTATATAGGATCAAAAGTCCGTCCTGGAATATGCAAGAATGGAGTTACAAGGGGTACGATATATTTGAGTCATTTTTTGACTAAAAAACTCGTCATTTCCATAGTCGTGGTGGTTTTTGGCTCATAACATTTGAACTGTTTGACCAATCTGCACGTTTTTCATCTATATTTCTTCTTCATAAAAATACGCATAGATATAAGACCACCAGGCTGTCCTAAAATAAGCAAGAATAGCGTTACAAAAGGTACGATAAATTTAAGCTATTTTTCGACTGAAAAACTTGTCATTTCGAAACTTGTCATGGTATTTGGCTCATAACTTTCGAATCAGTCGATTAATTGCCCCATTTATGGTCTAGATCTCTTTCTTATGAAAAAACACATCGATATAACACCATTAACTCGTCCGGGAATACTTAAGAATAGAGTAACAAAAGGGACACAAAATTTAAGCCATTTTTCCGACTAAAAACTGGATAATTCTCAAGTCGTCGTAGTTTTTGGCTCATAACTTTTAAACAATTTGACCAATCGGCTTTTTTTTGGTCTAGATCTCTTTCTTATGGAGAAACACATAGTAATGAGCCCCTCAGTGCGTCCTGAGATACGCAAGAATAGAGTTACAAGAGGGACACAATATTTGAGCCCTTTTTTCAACAAAAAATCTCGTCAATTCTCAAGTCGACGATTTTTTTAGCTCATAACTGTTGATACAGTTGTCTAATCGGCCCGTTTTTGGTCTAGAAATCTTTCTTATGAAAAATCACATCTATATAGGATCAAAAGTCCTTCCTGGAATACGCAAGAATAGAGTTACAAGAGGTACGAAATATTTGAGACATTTTTCGACTATAAAACTCGTCATTTCCAAAGTCGTCGTGGTTTTTGGCTCATAACATTTGAACTTTTTACCAATCAGCTCGTTTATTGTCTATATTTCTTCTTCATGAGAAAAGGCATCGATATAATACCACTAGGCCGTCCTGAAATACGCAAGAATAAAGTTACAAGAGGTACAATAAATTTTAGCCTTTTTTCGACTGTAAAACTTGTCAATTCTAAAGTCGTCGTGGTTTTTGGCTCATAACTTTTGGACCAGTCGACCAATCATCTTTTTTTCGGTCTAGATCTCTTTCTTATTCAAAAACACATCGAGATACGAACAACCAGTCGACCAAAAATACGCAATAACAAAGTTACAAGAGGTACACAAAATTTGAGCTATTTTTTGACTAAAAAACTCGTCATTTCCAAAGTCGTCGTGGTTGTAGCTCATAACTTTTGAACACTTTGAACAATCGGCTCGTTTTTAGTTTATATTTTTTCTTTATCAAAATACGCATCGATATAAGACAACCAGGCCGTCCTGAAATACGCAAATATAGAGTTACAAAAGGTACAAAAAAATTGAGCTTTTTTTCAGACTGAAAAACTTGTCAAGTCGAAAGTCGTCGTGGTTTTTGGCTCATAACTATCGAACAAGTCGACCAATCGGCTCATGTTTGGTCTAGATCTCTTCTTCATAAGAAACACATCGATACAGGACTAACAAGTCGTCCAGAATTATTTAAGAATAGAGTTACAAGGAGTACACAAAATTTTAGCTATTTTTTCGACTAAAAAACTTGTCATTTCCAAAGTATTCGTCGTTTTTGGCTTATAACGTTTGAACTGTTGGTTCATTCGGCTCGTTTATAGTCAAGATTTGTTTCTTATGACAAAACGCATTGATATAACCACCTCAGAGCTTCCTGAGATACGCAAGAATCGAGTTACAAGAGGGACACAGAATTTGAGCCCTTTTTCGACAAAAAACTCCTCAATTCTCAAGTCGAAGTGGTTTTTGGCTCATAACTTTTGATCCAGTTGTCCATTCGGCCCGGTTTTGGTCTAGCACTCTCCATTATAAAAATAACATCGATATAGGACCAACAAGCCCTCCTGGAAAACGCAAGAATATAGTAACAATAGGTACACAAAATTAGAGCCGTTTTCCGGAAAAAAAACTCGTCATTTCCAATGTCTTCGTGTTTTTTGACTCATAACTATTTTACCAGTTGACCAATCGGCCCGTCTTTGGTCAAGATCTCTTCCTTATGGAGAAACACACCAATGTAAGACCAACAATCCGTCCTGAAATACGCAAGAATAGAATTACAAGAGGTACACGAATCTTGAGCCTTTTTTCGACTAAATATTCGTCGATTCTCAAGTCGACGTGGTTTTTTGCTTATAACTTTTAATCTAGTTGATTAATCGGCATGTTTTCGTTTTCGAACTCTTCTTTATGGAAAATCACATTGATATCGGACCAAAAGGTCGTCCTGAAATACGCAAGAATAGTTACACGAGGTATACAAAATTTGAGCCATTTTTTCGACTAAAAAACTCGTCATTCCGAGAGTATTCGAGGTTTTTGGCTCATAACGTTTAAACTTTTGGACCAATCGGCTTGTTTTTAGTCTAGATTAGATTCTTATGAAAAAACGCATCTATATAAGCCCCTCAGAGCGTTCTGAGATACGCAAGAATAGAGTTACAATAGGGACACAATAATGGAGCCCTTTTTTCAATAAAAAAACTAGTCAATTCACAAGTCGACGTGTTTTTTGGCGCATAACTTCTGATCCAGTTGTCCAATCAGCCCTTTTGTGGTCTCAAACTCTCCCTAAGAAAAATAACATCGATATAGGACCAACAGGCCGTCCTGGAATACGCAAAAATATAGTTACAAGAGGTACACATAATTTGGACCGTTTTTCGACAAAAAAACTCGTCATTTTCAATTTTCTACGTGTTTTTGGACTCATAACTTTTAAACCAGTTGACCAATCAGCTCGTTTTTGGTCTAGATCTTTCCTTATGAAAAAACAAATCGATTTTTAACTAACAAGTCGTCCAGAAATACGCAAGAATAGAGTTACAAGGAGTACACAAAATTTAAGCAATTTTTTCGCCTAAAAAACTTGTCATTTCCAAAGTATTCGTGGTTTTTGGCTTATAACGTTTGAACTGTTGGTTCATTCGGCTCGTTTTAAGTCTAGATTTGTTTCTTCTGAAAAAACGCTTCTATATAAGCTTCTTAGAGCTTCCTGAGATACGCAAGAATAGAGTTACAAGAGGGATACAAAATTTGAGCACTTTCGCCTACAAAAAACTCCTCAATTCTCAAGTCGACGTGGTTTTTGGCTCACTATTGAATTTTCGATCCAGTTGTCCAATTGGCCCGTTTTTGGTCTAGAACTCTCCATTATAAAAATGACATCGATATCGGATCAACAAGCCGTCCTGGAATATGCAAGAATATAGTTACAATAGATACACAAAATTTGAGCCGGTTTTCGGAAAACCTACTCGTCGTTTCCAATGTCTTCGTCTTTTTGACTTATAACTATTAAACCAGTTGACCAATCCGCCCGTCTTCGGTCATGATCTCTTCCTTAAGAAAATAACATCGAAATAGTACCAACAGGCCGTCCTGAGATACGCAAGAATATAGTTACAAGAGGTACATATCATTTGAGCCGTTTTTCAACAGAAAAACTCGTCATTTCCAATGTCATCGTGTTTATTGATTCATAACTTTTAACGCAGTTCACCAATCAGCCCGTGTTTCGTCTAGATCTCTTCTTTATGAAAAAACACATCGATATTAGACCAACAAGTCATCCAGAAATACGCAAGAATAGAGTTACAAGAGGTACACAAAATTTGAGCAATTTTTTCGACTAGAAAACTAGTCATTTCGAAAGTAATCGTGGTTTTTGGTTCATAACTTTTAAACTGTCCGTCCAATCAGGTCGTCTTTAGTCTAGATTCGTTCCGTATAAAAAAATGCATCTACACAGCCTCTTAGGGCGTCCTGAGATACAAAAGAATAGTGTTACAAAAGGTACATGAAATTTGAGACGTCTTATGTCTAAAAAAACTCGTTCATTCCAAAGTCGTCATAGATTTTGGTTCATAACTATTTTACATGTTGACTTATCGGCTCGTGTCTGGTCTAGATCTCTTTTTTATGAAAAAACACATAGATATCGGACCAACAAATCGTCCAGAAATACACGAGAATAAAGTTACAAAAGGGACACAAAATTTTAGCCCTTTTTTCGACAAAAAAACTGCTAAATTCTCAAGTCGAAGTGGTTTTTGGCTCATAACTTTTGATCCGATTGTCCAATCGGCCCGTCTTTGGTCGAGATCTCTTCCTTTTGAAGAAACACATCGAAATAAGTCCAACAAGCCGGACTAAAATATGCAAAAATAGAATTACAAGAGGTACACGGATCTTGAGCATTTTTTTGACTAAATAACTCGTCAATTCTAGAGTCGACGTATTTTTTAGCTTACAACGATTGATCCAGTCGTTAAATCGGACCGTTTTTGGTCTAGAACTCTTCCTTATGAAAAATCACATAGATATAGGACCAAACGGCCGTCCTGGAATACGCAAGAATAGAGTTACAAGAGGTACGAAAAATTTGAGCTCTTCTTTGACTAAAAAACTTGTCATTTCCAAATTCGTCGTGGTTATTGTCTCATAACATTTAAACTGGTTGACCAATCAGCACGTTTTTTATATATATTTCTTCTTCATGAAAAAACGCATCGATATAAGACAACCAGGCTGTCCTGAAATAAGCAAGAATAGCGTTACAAGAGGTACGATAAATATGAGCCTTTTTTTGATTGAAAAACTTGTCAATTCGAAAGTTGTCACGGTTTTTGGCTCATAACTTTTGAACCAGTCGACCAATTGCCTCATTTTTGATCTAGATCTCTTCCTTATGAAAAAACAAATCGATTTTGGACCAACAAGTCGTCCAGAAATACGCAAGAATAGAGTTACAAGAGGTACACAAAATTCAAGCCAATTTTTAGACGAAAAAAATCATCAAGGTCTTAGTTGTCGTCGTTTTTGGGTCATAACTTTTGAACCAGTCAAACAATCGGTTTGTTTTTGGTCTAGATCTCTTCTGTCTGAAAATACACATCGATATAGAATCAAAAGGCCGTCCTGGAATTCGCGAGATTAGATTTACAAGAGGTACGAAAAATTAAAGCAATTTTTTTGACTAAAAACTTGATAATTCTCAAGTCGTCGTGGTTTTTGGCTCATAACTTTTAAACGATTCGACCAATCAGCCCGTTTTTGGTCTAGATCTCTTTCTTATAAAGAAACACATCGATATTTGACCAACAAGTCATCCAGAAATACGCAAGAATAGAGTCACAAGAGGTACACGAAATTTGAGCCTTCTTAATTATAAAAAATCTCGTTAATTCCAAAGTCGTCGTAGTTTGTGGTTCATAACTTTTTTACCAGTTGACTAATCGGCCCGTGTTTGGTCTAGATCTCTTTTTTTTGAGAAAACACATCGATATAGGACCAACAAGTCGTCCAGGAATAGACAAGAATAAAGTTACAAGAGGGACACAAAATTTGAGCCCATTTTCCAACAAAAAAACTCCTAAATTCTCAAGTCGACGTGGTTTTTGGCTCATAACTTTTGATCCAGTTGTCCAATTGGCCCGTTTTTCGTCTAGAATTCTCCATTATAAAAATAACATCGATATAGGACCAACGAGCCGTCCTGGAATACTCAAGAATATAGTTACAATAAGTACACGAAATTTAAGCCGTTTTCTGGATAACCAACTTTTCATTTCCAATGTCGTCGTGTTTTTTGACTTATAACTATTAAACCAGTTGACCAATCGGCCCGTCTTTAGTCAAGATCTCTTCCTTATGAAAAATCACATCGATATAGGACCAGAAGGCCTTCCTCAAATACGCAAGAATAGAGTTACAAGAGGTATGACAAATTTGAGCCATTCGTTGACTAAAAAACTCGTCATTTCCAAAGTCGTTGTGGATTTTGGCTCATAACATTTCAACTGTTTGACCAATCTGCAGTTTTTTTATATATATTTCTTCTTCATGGAAAAACGCATCGATATAACACCACCAGGCTGTCCTGAAATAAGAAAGAATAGCGTTACAAGAGGTACGATAAATTTGAGCGTTTTTTCGAATGAAAAAATTGTCAATTCGAAAGTTGTCATGGTTTTTGGCTCATAACTCTTGAATCAGTGACCAATTGCCATATTTATGGTCTAGATCTCTTTCTTATAAAAAAAATACAACGATATAAAGCCATTAAGTAGTCCAGAAATACTTAAAAATAGAGAAACAAGAGGTACACAAAATTTGAGCATTTTTTTCGACGAAAAAACTCGTCAATTCTCAAGTCGACGTGGTTTTTGCCTCATAATTTTTGATCCAGTTTTCTAATCAGCCCGTTTTTGGTCTAGAACACTTCCTTATGAAAAATCACATCGATATAGGATCAACAAGCCGTCCTGGAATGAGCAAGAATATAGTTACAAGAGGTACAAAAAATTTGAGCCGTTTTCCGGAAAACCAACTCGTCATTTCCAATGTCTTCGTGTTTTTTGACTTATAACTATTAAACCAGTCGACCAATCGGCCCGACTTTGGTCAAGATCTCTTTCTTATGAAGACACACATCGATATAAGGCCAACAAGCCGTCCTGAAATACGCAAGAATAGAATTACATGAGGTACACGAATTTTGAGCCATTTTTCGACTGAAAAAATCGTCAATTCTTAAGTCGACATTGTTTTTGGCTTATAACTTTTGAGCCAGTTGTTTTATGGTCCCGTTTTCGGTCTAGAACTCTTCCTTATGAAAAATCAAATCGATATAGGACCAGAAGGCCGTCCTGGATTACGCAAGAATAAAGTTACAAGAGGTACGAAAAATATGAGCCATTCGTTGACTAAAAAACTCGTCATTTCCAAAGTCGTCGTGGTTTTTGGATCATAACATTTGAACTGTTTGACCAATCTGCACGATTTTTATATATATTTGGTCTTTATGAAAAAACGCATCGATATAAGACCACCAGGCTCTCCTGAAATAAGCAAGAATAGCGTTACAAGTGGTACGATAATATTGAGCCTTTTTTTGACTTAAGAACTTGTCAATTCGAAAGTTGTCATGGTTTTTGGCTCATAACTTTTGAACAAGTTGACCAATCGGCTTGTTTTTGGTCTAGATCTCTTTCTTATGAAGGAACACATCGATATAAAACCATTAAGTAGTCCAGAAATACTTAAGAATAGAGTTACAAGAGGGACACAAAATTTGAGCCCTTTTTTTGACAAAAAACTCCTCAATTCTCAAGTCGACGTGGATTTTGGCTCATAACTTTTAAACCAGTTAACTAATCAGCCTGTTTTTTGTCTAGATGTCTTCCTTATAAGAAAACAAATCGATTTTGGACCAACAAGTCGTCTAGAAATACGCAAGAATAGAGTTACAAGAGGTACACAAAATTCGAGTTAATTTTTCGACAAAAAAAAATCATCAAGGTCTAAGTTGTCGTTGTTTTTGGGTCATAACTTTCGAACCAGTCAAACATTCGGCTTGTTTTTGGTCTAGATCTCTTCCGTATGAAAGTACACATCGATATAGGATCAAAAGGCCGTCCTGGAATCCGCAAAAATTGAGTTACATTAGGTACAAAAAATTTGAGCCATTTTTTCGACTAAAAACTCGATATTTCTGAAGTCGTCGTGGTTTTTGGCTCATAACTTTTGAACCAGTTGAATAATCAGCCCGTTTTTTGTCTAGATCTCTTCCTTATGAAAAAACACATCGATATTCGACTAACAATTCATCTAGAAATACGCAAGAATAGAGTTACAAGAGGTACACAAAATTTGAGCAATTTTTTCAACTAAAAAACTCATCATTTTCAAAGTAATCGTGGTTTCTTGTTCATAACTTTTAAACTGTACGACCAAACGGCTCGTTTTTAGTCTAGATTTGTTCCTTTAAAAAAAAAGGCATCGACGAAGCCTTTCAGGGCGTCCTGAGTTGCACAAGAATAGATTTACAAGGGGTACACGAAATTTGAGCCTTCTTATGTCTAAAAAAACTCGTTTATTCCAAAGCCGTCGTAGTTTTCGGTTCAAAACTTTCTTACCAGTTGTCCAATCGGCCCGTGTTTGTTCTAGATCTCTTCCTTATAAAAAAATACATCGATATAAGAGTAACAAGTCGTCCAGAAATACACAAGAATAAAGTTACAAGAGGCACACAAAGATTAAGACCTTTTTTCGACAATAAAACTCCTTAATACTCAAGTCGACGTGGTTTTTGGCTCATTACTTTTGATCCAGTTGTCCAATTAACCCGCTTATGGTCTAGAACTCTTCATTATAATAATAAAATCGATATAGAACCATCAAGCCGTCCTGGAATACGCAAAAATATAGTTACAAGAGGTACACAAAATTTGAGCCGTTTTCGTGAAAACGAACTCGTCATTTTCAATGTCTTCGTGTTTTTTGACTTATAACTATTCATCCAGTTGAACAATCGGCCCGTCTTTGGTCAAGATCTCTTTCTTATAAAGAAACAGATCGATATAAGACTAACAAGTCGCCCTGAGATACGCAAAAATAGAATTACAAGAGGTACACGAATCTTGAGCTTTTTTTCGCCTAAAAAACTCGTGAATTCTCAAGTCTACGTGGTTTTTGGCTTATAACTTTTAATCCAATTCTTTAATCGGCCTGTTTTTGGTCTAGAACTCTTCCTTATGGAAAATCACATCGATATAGGATCAAAAGGCTGTTCTGGAATACAAAAGAATCGAGTTACAAGAGGTACGAAAAATTTGAGCCATTCTTTGACTAAAAAACTGGTCATTTCCCTAGTCGTCGTGATTTTTGGCTCATAACATTTGAACTGTTCGACCAATCTGCACGTTTTTTATCTATATTTCTTCTTCATGAAAAAACGCATCGATATAAGACCACCAGGCTGTTCTAAAATAAGCAAGAATAGCGTTACAAAAGGTACGATAAATTTAAGCCTTTTTTCGACTGAAAAACTTGTCAATTCGAAAGTTATCATGGTTTTTGGCTCATTACTTTTGAACCAGTCGACCAATTGCCCCATTTATGGTCTAGATATCGTTCTTATGAAAAAACACATCGATATAAAACCATTAAGTAGTCCAGAAATACTTAAGAATAGAGTAACAAGAGGTACACAAAATTTGAGCCATGTTTTCGACTAAAAACTCGATAATTCCCAAGTCGTCGTGGTTTTTGGCTCATAACGTTTGAACAAGTTGACCAATCTGTTTTTTTTTTATCTAGATCTCTTTTTTATGAAGAAACACTTCGTAATGAGCCCCTCAGTGCGTACTGAGATACGCAAGAATAGCGTTACAAGAGGGACACAAAATTTGGGCCCTTTTTTCAACAAAAAAAACTGCTAAATTCTCAAGTCGAAGTGGTTTTTGGCTCATAACTTTTGATCCAACTGTCCAATCGGCCCGTCTTTGTTTAAGATCTCTTTCTTATGAAGAAACACATCGATATAAGTCCAACATGCCGTCCTGAAATACGCAAGAATAGAATTACAAGAGGTACACGGATCTTGAGCATTTTTTCGACTAAATAACTCGTCAATTCTAGAGTCGACGTATTTTTTAGCTTATAACGTTTGATCCAGTCGTTTAATTGGACCGTTTTTGATCTAGAACTCTTCCTTATGAAAAATCACATCGATATAGGACCAAAAGGCCGTCCTGGAATACGCGAGAATAGAGTTACGAGAGTTACGAAAAATTTGAGCTATTCTTTGACTAAAGAACTTGTCATTTCCGAATTCGTCGTGGTTATTGGCTCATAACATTTGAACTGGTTGACCAATCAGCACGTTCTTTATATATTATTTCTTCATGAAAAAACGCATCGATATAAGACAACCAGGCTGTCCTGAAATAAGCAAGAATAGCGTTACAAGAGGTACGATAAATATGAGCCTTTTTTCAATTGAAAAACTTGTCAATTCGAAAGTTGTCACGGTTTTTGGCTCATAATATCTGAACCAGTCGACCAATTGCCTCATTTTTTATCTAGATCTCTTTCTTATGAAAAATCACATCGATATAAAACCATTAAGTAGTCCAGAAATACTCAAAAATACAGTTACAAGAGGTACGAAAAATTTGAGCCATTTTTTTGACTAAAAACTTGATAATTCTCAAGTGGTCGTGGTTTTTGGCTCATAACTTTTGAACGATTTGACCAATCAGCCCGTTTTTAGTCTAGATCTCTTTCTTATAAAAAAACACATCGATATTCGACCAACAAGTCATCCAGAATTACGCAAGAAGAGAGTTTCAAAAGGTACACGAAATTTGAGCGTTCTTATTTATAAAAAATCTCGTTAATTCCAAAGTCGTCGTAGTTTGTGGTTCATAACTTTTTTACCAGTTGACTAATCGGCCCGTGTTTGGTCTAGATCTCTTCCTTTTGAAAAAACACATCGATATAGGACCAAAAAGTCGTCCAGGAGTAGACAAGAATAAAGTTACAAGTAGGACACAAAATTTGAGCCCATTTTCCGACAAAAAAACAAAAAAATCCTCAATTTTCAAGTCGACGTGGTTTTTTGCTCATAACTTTTGATCCAGTTGTCCAATTAGCTCGTTTTTGGTCTAGAATTCTCCATTATAAAAATCACATCGATATAGGACCAACGAGCTGTCCCGGAATACTCATGAATATAGTCACAATAAGTACACAAAATTTGAGCCGTTTTCTGGAAAACCAACTCGTCATTTCCAATGTCGTCGTGTTTTTTGACTTATTACTATTAAACCAGTTGACCAATCGGCCCGTCTTTAGTCAAGATCTCTTCCTTATGAAAAATCACATCGATATAGGATCAGAAGGCCGTCCTGGAATACGCAAGAATAGAGTTACAAGAGGTACGACAAATTTGAGCCATTCGTTGACTAAGAAACTCGTCATTTCCAAAGTCGTTGTGGTTTTTGGCTCATAACATTTCAACTGTTTGACCAATCTGCAGGTTTTTTATATATATTTCTTCTTCATGAAAAAACGCATCGATATAACACCACCAGGCTGTCCTGAAATAAGAAAGAATAGCGTTACAAGCGGTACGATAAATTTGAGCGTTTTTTCGACTGAAAAACTTGTCACTTCGAAAGTTTTCATGGTTTTTGGCTCATAACTTTTGAATCAGTAGACCAATGGCCCCATTTATGGTCTAGATCTCTTTCTTATAAAAAAATACAACGATATGAAGCCATTCAGTAGTCCAGAAATACTTAAAAATAGAGTAACAAGAGGTACACAAAATTTGAGCCTTTTTTTCGACTAAAAACTCGATAATTCCAAAGTTGTCGTGGTTTTTGCTCATAACTTTTGAACAAGTTGACCAATCGTCTTGTTTTTGGTCTAGATCTCTTTTTTATGAAGAAACAAATCGTAATAAGCCCCTTTGTGCGTCCTGAGATACGCAAGAATCGAGTTACAAGAGGGACACAAAATTTGAGTCCTTTTTTCGACGAAAAAACTCGTCAATTCTCAAGTCGACGTGGTTTTTGCCTTATAATTTTTGATCCAGTTGTCTAATCGGCCCGTTTTTGGTCTAGAACACTTCCTTATGTAAAATCACATCGATATAGGATCAACAAGCCGTCCTGGAATAAGCAAGAATATAGTTACAAAAGGTACACAAAATTTGAGCCGTTATCCGGAAAACTAACTCGTCATTTCCAATGTCTTCGTGTTTTTTGACTTATAACTATTAAACCAGTTGACCAATCGGCCCGACTTTGGTCAAGATCTCTCCCTTATGAAGAAACACATCGATATAAGACCAACAAGCCGTCCTGAAATACGCAAGAATAGAATTACATGAGGTACACGAATTTTGAGCCATTTTTCGACTAAAAAAATTGTCAATTCTCAAGTCGACGTAGTTTTTGGCTTATAACTTTTGAGCCAGTTGTTTAATGGTCCCGTTTTCGGTCTAGAACTCTTTCTTATGATAAATCAAATCGATATAGGACCAGAAGGCCGTCCTGGATTACGCAAGAATAGAGTTACAAGAGGTACGAAAAATATGAGCCATTCGTTGACTAAAAAACTCGTCATTTCCAAAGTCGTCGTGGTTTTTGGCTCATAACATTTGAACTGTTTGACCAATCTGCACGATTTTTATATATATTTCTTCTTCATGAAAAAACGCATCGATATAAGACCACCAGGCTGTCCTGAAATAAGCAAGAATAGCGTTACAAGTGGTACGATAAATTTTAGCCTTTTTTTGACTTAAAAACTTGTCAATTCGAAAGTTGTCATGGTTTTTGGCTCATAACTTTTGAACAAGTTGACCAATCGGCTTTTTTTTTGTCTAGTTCTCTTTCTTATGAAGGAACACATCGATATAAAACCATTAAGTAGTCCAGAAATACTCAAGAATAGAGTTACAAGAGGGACTCAAAATTTGAGCCCTTTTTTTGACAAAAAAACTCCTCAATTCTCAAGTCGATGGCGGCTACTAAGTAACAGTGCGTTCTATAATTCTCTAATAATTGTGCAATAAGGTGTTAAAATTCTTCATTAATTCTTGGAAGTGGGGAATATTCTTTCATATACACTGTTTCTCATTTTGGATAAATTTTTTTTTTTTTGTTCTTTATATATTAAACGAAATTTAAAATAGTTATATGAAGTCTTTTGTCCAAGCATACATGCAACCGCTTTGCTGACATCAGTGTAATCTGAATTAGCCAATTGGAAAATTGCTGGAGTTCATAAAACAGTGTGTCAAGTTACATGTATATCAAAGATACCAATTTTTTGTCATCTATTAATTGGATAAGTGAAGTGCATTCATTATTTGTTATTGAAACATATTTTTGTTTAATCAGAGTAATCCGATAACCTTGCAATTTTTATTATTGGTATTTTTAGTTAACATAAGGCATAGTCCGCCATCTGGCGGAGTTTTATGTTACTCATTGATACTTGTACTTTGATATCTACCCATTGAAGTTTAGCATCAATAAAAATGGCAAACGATAAGACGTCAACACCGAATAATAATACTTCAACCAAAAAGTGTAAAGGATGTTCCAGCAACATAGCAACTGAGCAAATTAAGTGCCCGAAACGCCCCGCATTATATCATCCCAGCTGTGCCAAAAATACAACAGTTCTACCGGGAGGGGGATTTAAAAGATGCTGCGGTCCCAAGAAAACCTTATCATTGGAGGATATTCGTAATCTGTTAGAAATTGAAAACAAAAAACTTAGTACAAATATCAAAGCTGAAATCAAATCTGAAATTTAAACTGTCTCACAAAATATAAATTCACTGCGTGTTTCTGTCGACACTATCACTGACGCAATAATCAAAAGGTTAGACGCTGTTGAAGATAGATAGAGCAGACAAATTGAGTACCAAGCTTGAAACACTGGAAATTGCAACCAACAACAATTCCAAGAATATTACCTCAGTATCTGAGTCACTAAAGAATATTGCACGAAATACTGATGATAACGCTATACTGATGGAAATGGAAGATCGTATTTCTAGACAATGTAACGCAATTTTCTATGGAGTTGATGAATCGAATCTGGAGTCGCCTAATGATCGTCAAGAATATGACGCAAAAGCAATCAATGATCTATGCAATAGTATAGCTCCTGGTATCAGTATTAAAGGACGTACTCGAATCGGTAAATTCTCATCGTCCTTAGCTTTGCCAAGACCTGTTAAGGTCTTTCTTTCACAAGTGCAACACGTTGATTTACTAATAAACGGGTTGCAGAAATCAAAACATCAAGCAAATGTAATTCAGTCAATTCTGAAATTATCAATTACCAAGGACAGAACGAACCAGCAACGTATAGAATACAAGGATCTTCGGACCGAGCTCACTCGACGCAAAGCCCAGGGAGAGTTGAACCTGAAGATAGTTACGAGGAATGGAGCTCCGATGATAACCACTCACAACCGTCAACCTCTCGCATCGACGCCGAACGTGTCTCAATATGCTACACCTTAATAAGCAATTTCAATATATTTTATCAGAACGTCAGAGGATTAAGATCTAAATTAAGAGAAGTATATTTTAAAACTATAGTACCTGAATATGATTTTTATGTACTAACCGAAACCTGGCTAAAACCAGGTATCTATTGTAATGAATTATTTAATGACAAAGAATATTTTGTTTTTAGGTGTGATAGGAGAGAGACATTCAGAAAGTCGGGCGGTGGGGTTTTAATAGCCTGTAGAAATTATTTTAACATCAAATCTATTAACTTTAATGATATATTACTCTTATTTCCACAAATAGACCTGGTTGGGATTTCAATAATTGATAAAGGCATAATAATTAACATATTAGTACTATACGTCCCACCTGACCTTCATGAGGAAATAGTTGGTGACTTTCTGGAAGCACTCTCTCTGCATGATGTCATGGATGTTGGATCGTTGATTGTCATGGGTGATTTTAACGCCCCAGCTTTTTCTAACTACGATAACAGAGTATGTAATGCTAAAGCGGAGAATCTAACTACATTTGCGAATTCTAACAACCTGCTGCAGTATAATCAAGTTCGTAACGTATATGATAGAATTTTGGACCTAGTGTTCTCATCGTTCGACTGCATAGTCACTAGAAATAATTCTCCCCTAGTCAAATTAGACTCATACCATCCTGCGCTAACAATTAGTTCTGAGATAATCGTTGAAAAATCAAATAAACTCTCTAAGAAGCCCTTAGGAAAGTATAATTTTCATAAGTATGATCGGGGTAAACTAATTGAGGAACTTGACAATATATCTTGGCTTAATATGAATAGCTCTCTACCACCGGACGAGTTGTGTAATATTTTCTATCGGGAAATTGAAACTGCTTTTGATAAAGTTATACCTAAAATTAAAAGTCATACTTACAAAGCAAATAAATATCCGAAGTAGTTTACATCTGATATTATCAATGATTGCAAACTCAAGGAAATGAATCGAGTCAAACTAAAGAAAATTCAATCAAAGTATTTAAGCGAACAATTTAGAGGTATTAGGCGTACGTTAAAGGCTAAAATCAAAGTAGCACATGAGAATTATATCAGACGAACTGAAACCAGCTTTATCAAAGATCCTAAAAATTTTTGGAGCTATGTTAAAAACTCTAAAAATAGTGAGCAATTCCCAACTAGCTTCAATATCAACAATAAAACGGTATTGGACCCTCAAATAGTTGCAGACAGCTTTGCAGAATTCTTCAGTAGCGTGTATTCACCCTTGGACAACAACATATTTAAGGAATTAACTTGTAATAACCATGAACATATGGGTGTGATTATGTTACCTTCAGATGATGAAATTTTGAGCTGCTTGAGAAGACTTCCGGAAAAGCTGTCGGCTGGAGTAGATGGCATACCTTACAGTATTGTAAGAGACTGCGCACGGTGTTTTATCCTACCTTTAAAGTTGATTGCTCACTCTTGCCTATCCAAGGGTGGACATCTGTTTATTAATTCGCAAGCTAAAGATGCTCAATCTTCCTGAGAAAATTATAAACCTTCTAACAAGCTACCTATTTGGTAGGAAGAATATAGTTATATTTAATGGCTACTGCTCTAGAGAATTTATATCAACTTCGGGTGTTCCGCAAGGATCTAAGCTTGGTCTACTGTTATTTTTAATATTTATTAATCAAATTGGAGATATCCTTCCGATTTTTCTTGAGTTGTTTGCAGACGATACCAAATTTTATATGGGCATTAAATCATACTCAGATTGTCAATTTCTACAGAGTAACATTGATGTATTTTCAGCCTGGTGTAAGGACAATAAATTGACTCTCAATGCCTCAAAATGCTGTGTAATATCCTATAGTCGGTCCTACAATATTATAAAGTTTCCTTACATGATCGAAGGTGAGATACTCAATAGAGTGAGTACCTGCAAAGATCTCGGCGTAACATTTGATGATAGATTATCGTTTTCTCCGCATATCAAAAATATAATTAACTCGGCAATGAGAACACTAGGTTTTGTTATTAGATTAACTAAAAATCTTACGAACATTAAAGCCATCTTAACACTTTATATTGCGCTGGTACGTCCTAAGCTGGAATATGCTGCAGTGGTCTGGTCTCCTTTATATGCTAAGCATAAGCTGGAACTGGAAAAGGTCCAACGTAGATTTTTAAAGTACCTTGCTTACAAAAAGTATGGGATATATCCTGAAAGAGGCACAGAATATCATTCTCTCTGCTTGGATGCTGGGTTACTCACCCTGGAGGAGAGGAGGATCTGTGCTTCGATACTTTTTGTAAAAGGCCTATTCAATAGTAGCATAAAATGTCCTAGATTTTTGCAACAGTTTGCAATAGCAGTCCCACAAGCTAACACTAGGTCAAACCCTACGTTTTATCTTCATTCAGTTCGTTCAAACCTGGCTAGAAATTCTCCACTTTACAAACTGATGTCTCTATGTAACTACATATGTGACAATGATCAAATGAAATTAGACATAATGTGCTTTAATCAGACCTTGACGGTCAGCGTGCTAGCAACCATTTTAGTATCTAAGAGAGCCAATTACGAATTTATAACAACCTGACGTTTTGACTTATGCATTTCCTATATAATTAATGTTACTAATCTTACTTACTATTAATATTATTTATTCCATAATGTTATTAATTTAATTTACTGGAATGATAATAAATTTAGATTAAGCATTCTCAATTATTAACAGAATACCTTTGGCCGCTGTCTTCTCTTTAAGTCTTAATTTTGAGTATCAATTTTGTCTTCAGAATTTACTAATTGATTCGTTAAAAATAAGTGTATCTAATTATAAAAATTAGTTGGTACCTAAAATTGTATTATGATTTTGTAAAAATTTTATATATTGTATTTGCATTATGATTTTGTAGAAATTTTATATATAGTATTTGCAACTGTATACTTATGTGACCCTGTTAATGGCCATTGGCTGTTGAGTCTTTTTTAAGAAAATAAATAAATAAATAAATAAAGTCGACGTGGTTTTTGGCTCATAACTTTTAAACCAGTTAACTAATCAGCCCGTTTTTTGGTCTAGATCTCTTCCTTATGGAAAAACAAATCGATTTTGGACCAACAAGTCGTCCAGAAATACGCAAGAATAGAGTTAAAAGAGGTACACAAAATTCGAGCCAATTTTTCGACAAAAAAAAATCATCAAGGTCTAAGTTGTCGTTGTTTTTGGGTCATAACATTTGAACCAGTCAAACAATCGGCTTGTTTTTGGTCTAGATCTCTTCCGTATGAAAATACACATCGATATAGGATCAAAAGGCCGTCCTAGAATCCGCAAAAATAGAGTTACATCAGGTACGAAAAATTTGAGCCATTTTTTCGACTAAAAACTCGATAATTCTGAAGTCGTCGTGGTTTTTTGGCTCATAACTTTTGAACCAGTTAACCAATCAGCCCGTTTTTGTTCTAGATCTCTTCCTTATGAAAAATCACATCGATATAAGACTAACATAACAAGTCGTCCAGAAATACACAAGAATAAAGTTACAAGAGGGACACAAAGATTGAGCAATTTTTTCGACAATAAAACTCCTCAATTCTCAAGTCAACGTGGTTTTTGGCTCATTACTTTTGATCCAGTTGTCCAATTAACCCGCTTATGGTCTAGAACTCTCCATTATAATAATAACATCGATATAGAACCATCAAGCCGTCCTGGAATACGCAAGAATATAGTTACAAGAAGTACACAAAATTTGAGCCGTTTTCGGAAAAACAAACTCGTCATTTTCAATGTCTTCGTGTTTTTTGACTTATAAATATTAATCCAGTTGACCAATCGGCCCGTCTTTGGTCAAGATCTCTTCCTTGTGAAGAAACAGATCGATATAAGACTAACAAGCCGCCCTGAAATACGCAAAAATAGAATTACAAGAGGTACACGAATCTTGAGCTTTTTTTCGACTAAAAAACTCGTCAATTCTCAAGTCGACAAGGTTTTTAGCTTATAACTTTTGATCCAATTCTTTAATCGGCCTGATTTTGGTCTAGAACTCTTTCTTATGAAAAATCACATCGATATAGGATCAAAAGGGTGTTCTGGAATACAAAAGAATCGAGTTACAAGAGGTACGAAAAATTGGAGCCATTCTTTGATTAAAAAACTGGTCATGTCCATAGTCGTCGTGATTTTTGGCTCATAACATTTGAACTGTTCAACAAATCTGCACGTTTTTCATCTATATTTCTTCTTCATAAAAAAACGCATCGATATGAGACCACCAGGCTGTTCTAAAATAAGCAAGAATGGCGTTACAGAAGGTACGATAAATTTAAGCATTTTTCCGACTGAAAAACTTGTCAATTCGAAAGTTATCATGGTTTTTGGCTCATAACTTTTGAACCAGTCGACCAATTGCCCCATTTATGGTTTAGATATCGTTCTAATGGAAAAATATATCGATATAAAACAATTAAGTAGTCCAGAAATACTTAATAATAGAGTAACAAGAGGTACACAAAATTTGAGCTATTTTTTCGACTAAAAACTCGATAATCCCCAAGTCGTCGTGGTTTTTGGCTCATAACGTTTGAACAAGTTGACCAATCGGTTTTTTTTTATCTAGATCTCTTTCTTATGAAGAAACACATCTTAATGAGCTCCTCAGTGCTTCCTGAGATACGCAAGAATAGAGTTACAAGAGGGACACAAAATTTGAGCCCTTTTTTCAAAAAAAAAACTGCTAAATTCTCAAGTCGAATTGCTTTTTGGCTCATAACTTTTGATCCAACTGTTCAATCGGCCCATCTTTGGTCAAGATCTCTTCCTTATGAAGAAACACATCGATATAAGTCCAACAAGCCGTCCTGAAATACGCAAGAATAGAATTACAAGAGGTACACGGATCTTGAGCATTTTTTCGACTAAATAATTCGTCAATTCTAGAGTCGACGTATTTTTTAGCTTACAACGTTTGATCCAGTCGTTCAATTGGACCGTTTTTGGTCTAGAACTCTTCCTTATGAAAAATCATATCGATATAGGACCAAAAGGCCGTCCTGAAATACGCAAGAATAGAGTTACAAAAGTTACGAAAAATTTGAGCTATTCTTTGACTAAAAAACTTGTCATTTCCAAATTCGTCGTGGTTATTGGCTCATAACATTTGAACTGATTGACCAATCAGCACGTTCTTTATATATATTTCTTCTTCATGAAAAAATGCATCGATATAAGACAACTAGGCTGTCCTAAAATAAGCAAGAATAGCGTTACAAGAGGTACGATAAATATGAGCCTTTTTTCGATTGAAAAACTTGTCAATTCGAAAGTTGTCACGGTTTTTGGCTCATAACTTTTGAACCAGTCGACCAATTGCCTCATTTTTGATCTAGATCTCTTTCTTATGAAATATCACATCGATATAAAACCATTAAGTAGTCCAGAAATCCTTAAAAATACAGTTACAAGAGGTACGAAAAATTTGAGCCATTTTTCCGACTGAAAACTCGATAATTCTGAAGTCGTCGTGGTTTTTGGCTCAAAACTTTTGAACCAGTTAACCAATCAGCCCGTTTTTGGTCTAGATCTCTTCCTTATGAAAAAACAAATCGATTTTGGACCAACAATTCGTCCAGAAATACGCAAGAATAGAGTAACAAGAGGTACACAAACTTCAAGCCAATTTTTCGACAAAAAAAAATCATCAAGGTCTAAGTTGTCGTTGTTTTTGGGTCATAACTTTTGAACCAGTCAAACAATCGGCTTGTTTTTGGTCTAGATCTCTTCCGTCTGAAAATACACATAGATATAGGATCAAAAGGCCCTCCTGGAATTCGCAAGATTAGAGTTACAAGAGGTACGAAAAATTAAAGCCATTATTTTGACTAAAAACTTGATAATTCTCTAGCCGTCGTGGTTTTTGGCTCATAACTTTTGAACGATTTGACCAATCAGCCCGTTTTTGGTCTAGATCTCTTTCTTATAAAAAAACACATCGATATTCGACCAACAAGTCATCCAGAAATACGGAAGAATAGAGTTACAAGAGGTACACGAAATTTGAGCCTTTTTATTTATAAAAAATCTCGTTAATTCCAAAGTCGTCGTAGTTTGTGGTTCATAACTATTTTACCAGTTGACTAATCGGCCCGTGTTTGGTCTAGATCTCTTCCTTTTGAAAAAACACATCGATATAGGACCAACAAGTCGTCCAGGAATAGACAAGAATGAGATTACAAGAGGGACACAAAATTTGAGCCCATTTTCCGACAAAAAAACTCCTTAATTCTCAAGTCGACGTGGTTTTTGCCTCATAATTTTTGATTCAGTTGTCTAATCGGCCTGTTTTTGGTCAAGAACACTTACTTATGTAAAATCACATCGATATAGGATCAACAAGCCGTCCTGGAATAAGCAAGAATATAGTTACAAGAGGTACACAAAATTTTAGCCGTTTTCCGGAAAACCAACTCGTCATTTCCAATGTCTTCGTGTTTTTTGACTTATAACTATTAAACCAGTTGACCAATCGGCCCGATTTTGGTCAAGATCTTTTCCTTAT
This sequence comes from Cotesia congregata, assembly GCA_905319865.3. Lineage (NCBI taxonomy): Eukaryota > Metazoa > Arthropoda > Insecta > Hymenoptera > Braconidae > Cotesia > Cotesia congregata. Next base: position 11,039,698 of record CAJNRD030001121.1, on the reverse strand, counting down.
GTAGAAACACATCGATATAAGACCATCAAGCTGTCCTGAAATACGCAAGAATAGAATGACATGAGGTACACGAATTTTGAGCCATTTTTCGACTAAAAAAATCGTCAATTCTCAAGTCGACGTTGTTTTTAGCTTATAACTTTTGAGCCAGTTATTTAATGGTCCCGTTTTCAGTCTAGATCTCTTCCTTATAAAAAAACACATCGATATTCGACCAACAAGTCATCCAGAAATACGCAAGATTAGAGTTACAAGAGGTATACAAAATTTGAGCAATTTTTTCGACTAAAAAACTCGTCATTTCCAAAGTAATCGTGGTTTTTTATTCATAACTTTTCAACTGTCCGACCAATCGGCTCGTTCTTAGTTTAGATTTGTTTCTTTCAAAAAAATGCATCGACGAAGCCTCTCAGGGCGTCCTGAGATACACAAGAATAGAGTTAGAAGAGGTACACGTAATTTGAGACTTCTTATGTCTAAAAAAACTCGTTAATTCCAAAGTCGTCGTAGTTTTTGGTTTAAAACTTTTTTACCAGTTAACTAATCGGCCCGTGTTTGGTCTAGATCTCTTCCTTATGAAAAAACACATCGATGTAGAAACAACAAGTCGTTCAGAAGTACACAACAATAAAGTTACACGAGGGACATAAAATTCGAGCCCTTGTTTCGACAAAATACTCCTCAATTCTCAAGTCGACGCGGTTTTTGGCTCATAACTTTTGATCCAATTATCCACTTAGCTCGTTTTTGGTCTAGAACTCTTCCTTATGGAAAATCACATCGAAATAGGACCAACAGGCCGTCCTGAAATACGCAAGAATAGAGTTACAAGAGGTACGAAAAATTTGAGACATTTTTTGACTAAAAAACTCGTCATTTCCATAGTCGTCGTGGTTTTTGGCTTATAACATTTAAACTGTTTGACCAATCTGCACGTTTTTTATCTATATTTCTTCTTCACAAAGATACGCAGCGATATAAGACCACCAGGCAGTCCTGAAATAAGCAAGAGTAGCGTTACAAAAGGTACGATAAATTTAAGCCTTTATTCGACTGAAAGACTTGTCAATTCGAAAGTTTTCATCGTTTTTGGCTCATAACTATTGAACCAGTCGACCAATTGCCCCATTTATGGTCTAGATCTCTTTCTTATTCAAAAACACATCGAGATACGAACAACCAGTCAACCAAAAATACGCAATAATATAGTTCCAAGAGGTAAACAAAATTTGAGCTATTTTTTGACTAAAAAACTCGTTATTTCCAAAGTCGTCGTGGTTTTTAGCTCATAACTTTTGAACTCTTAGAACAATCGGCTCGTTTTTACTTTATATTTTTTATTTATCAGAAGACGCATCGATATAAGACAACCAGGCCGTCCTGAAATACGCAATAATAGAGTTACAAAAGGTACGAAAAAATTGAGCTTTTTTTTGACTGAAAAACTTGTCAAGTCGAAAGTCGTCGTCGTTTTTGGCTCATAACTATCGAACAAGTCGACCAATCGGCCAATGTTTGGTCTAGATCTCTTCCTTATAAGAAACACATCGATACAGGACTGACAAGTCATCCAGAAATACCCAAGAATAGAGTTACAAGGAGTACAAAAAATTTAAGTTATTTTTTCGACTAAAAAACTTGTCATTTCCAAAGTATTCGTGGTTTTTAGCTCATAACGTTTGAACTGTTGATTCATTCGGCTCGTTTTTAGTCAAGATTTGTTTCTTATAAAATAACGCATCGATTTAACCTTCTCAGAGCTTCCTGACATGATACGCAAGAATCGAGTTACAAGAGGGACACAAAATTTGAGCCCTTTTTCGACAAAAAACTCCTCAATTCTCAAATCGAAGTGGTTTTTGGCTCATAACTTTTGATCCATTTGTCTATTTGGCCCGGTTTTGGTCTAGCACTCTCCATCATATAAATAACATCGATATAGGACCAACAAGCCCTCCTGGAAAACGCAAGAATATAGTTACAATAGGTACACAAAATTTGAGCCGTTTTCCGGAAAAAAAACTCGTCATTTCCAATGTCTTCGTGTTTTTCGACTTAAAACTATTGAACCAGTTGACCAATCGGCCCGTCTTTGGTCAAGATCTCTTTCGTATAAAGAAACACATCGATATAATTCCAACAAGCCGTCCTGAAATACGCAAGAATAGGATTACAAGAGGTACACGAATCTTAAGCGTTTTATCGACTAAAAAACTCGTCAATTCTCGAGTCGACGTGGTTTTTGGCTTATAACTTATGATCGAGTTGTTTAATCGGCCTGTTTTTGGTCTAGATCTCCTCCTTATGACTAATTACATCCATATAGGATCAAAAGGCCGTCCTGGAATAAGCAAGAATAGAGTTACAAGAGGTACGAAAAATTTCAGCCATTCGTTGACTAAAAAACTTGTCATTTTCATAGTCGTCGTGGTTTTTGGCTCATAAAATTTGGACTGTTTGACCAATCTGCACGTTTTTTATCTATATTTCTTTTTTAAGAAAAAACTTGTCACAGTGCTTACACGCTGTGGCATTTCCCGCCGGGCTTGAGCACACTGGTGTCGGAGGCTCCGCCAGATGGCGGCACCTCCTGGGCGAATAAATTAAAGTTGTTAGAAAATAAGATTTAGTTTTAAGTTTGTATTATATTTAATATATTATTTCAGCCCAAAACGCGACCAAGGTGATCGCCGGCGACTAAAAGTGTCAAAGAGACAAATTTGATCATTCAGTTTAAATGATTAAATTATTTAATTAAATCAATTTAAAAGTTTACGGGGCTCAAGTGAGCAGCCGACGGGCCTGAGGGCGCCTGAGGTCCCCAGTTCGGAGCATACGAGCCTGAAGCTCAGTTCAAATTTATGTTTAAAACTCACGTTTGGTCTATTTGTTGAATGATTATTTAAACAACGGTTATGATTGTTATTAAATCAGTATTTCACGTGGGTATCGGCTCGATTCATGTCTCGGGGGAGAATTATTTATCACACGGTGGAATTGAACTTTTCAAAAACAACACTGGCATTGACCGAGGTGACGGAAGGCCCCTCGAGATGGCAGGTCAGTTGTTATAGCTGGCAGCATGCTGCCGGTGAGGATAGCAGGGAGTCACAGGCGTGAAATAGGAAGGAACGCATCAGTGTGTTCAAGCCGTAATACCAAAAAGTCACTTTTATAATTGCTATTTATTCAATACATTAATTGTTTATCAGTTTTTGTTTAATCCGCCGAGGATATTTCGACGAGGCAATTTGACAACTCTCGGTAAGTCTTTGGCATTATTCCACCGTGGCGATTGTTGTATTATAATATTACTTATAATTCTTGTTTAATCAACATAGTGATTGTTTATCAGTCTTTGTTTAATCCACCAAGAGTATTTTGACCAGGTGATTTGACAAATCTCGGTAAGTCTTTGGCATTATTCCACCGTGGTGATTGTTGAGATTCTCCCAGGTGGGATCCAGCGCCGGTTTCCCACGTGAGGCTGCCATCTTAGCCACGTGGTTGGTACGTTGCAAATTAATTGCGTTGAATTATTTGGTAATGAAATTAATCACATGTATGATCAAACGTGAATTAATTTATTAAATAAAATTGAATAAAGGCCTCTCGGGGGAAATTTCACGGTGGTTGATCACCTGATCGCGTCCTGTGGCTCATGTCAGAATTTTATTGCGCGGTTATTAAGATGTAGATTTGATACTGCGATATTTTTATAATTATTTTCCACGCAATTTGTTATTATTATTGCGTTTATAATTTTCCAGAGCGATTGACGCTGTTTGTTAATTGTCGCAATCATATCCCGAAAGCGAATAACAATTGATGCAATTGAATATCAATTAATATTAAAATTATTAAATCGAATATTAATTTATAAATAATATTAGTGGACGTTATTTATTATTATCGTTGTTTATGCTTTGCGACCAAGTTTGTAAAAACAAAAAATCAGCTGACGCAATTTGCGATCGACAGTATTTTTGTTATAATTATTATTAATCTCTGAAAACAGTGCGACTGACGACATTGAATGTCGAATATTACGATTTGGCTTGTAATTAGCGAAGCTATTATTATTATTTTGCATTGTATGTAATTATTATTTTGCGTTGTTTAAAACTATTATTGATAAATATTGATTACCACCGCTGGTATTTTTGTGAGCTAATCATATTTAATATTATTTAGATCTGAATATTGTAAGAATTATTTTTGCGATTATTATTATACTCAAACGCAAATACGACATATTTGATAATGACAAAAAAATTAATAAGTGATTAAGATATTCAAAAAGAATTTAATTTGTATACAAAAATAGAAATACGTCGGCTTGCGAGGATCTGAACAATTTTAACCTCTAAGGCCGTACTTAAAATAAATCTAAATATGGAAATTTATTGAATTAAGTGATTTGTTAACTTTTCGAGTTACTTCCTTTCTGCTAACTCTTGATCTCTTGTACTTTTCCTACAATTCCTTTTTCCTGATTTATAATTGATTATTTAATATTTCTATTTTTCATCCTTTTATGATATCAACTGTGGTCATTTCGCGGTTCATTACCATTCACGTTATCTTGAAATCGTTAATTAATCGTCCGGTGAGGTCCTTGGCATTTTTATCATTTTGGTAATTTTTATATAAAATTACCTGGCGTCCTTTCGTGCACTAACCCAGCCTGAAGAGTTTCGGGTTAATTTTTCATTATCTGTCAAAAAGAGCGAACGTAAATACTCTACCCAGCCGGTATCTCCGCCTCCGGTGAAATTTCGGTGGAATTTTGGGGAAAAGTATTGTTACAAACTCATCGATCTAAGACCACCAGGCTGTCCTGAAATAAGCAAAAATAGCGTTACAAGGGGTACTATATATTTGAGCCGTTTTTCGACTGAAAAACTTGTCAATTCGAAAGTTGTCATGGTTTTTGGCTCATAACTTTTGAATCAGTCGACCAATTGCCGCATTTATGGTCTAGATCTCTTTTTTATAAAAAAAACATCGATATAGAACCATTAAGTAGTCAAAAAATACTCAAGAATAGAAACACAAGAGGTACACAAAATTTAAGCCATTTTTTCGCCTAAAAACTCGATAATTCCCAAGTCGTCGTGGTGTTTGGCTCATAACTTTTGAACAAGTTGACCATTCGGCTTGTTTATTGTCTAGATCTCTTTTTTACTACGAAACACATCGATATAAAACCATTAAGAAGTCCAGAAATACTCAAGAATAAAGTTACACGTGGTACACAAAATTTGAGCCATATTTTCGACTAAAAAACTCGTCATTCCCAAAGTATTCGAAGTTTTTGGCTCATAACGTTTGAACTGTTAGACCAATCGGCTTGTTCTTAGTCTAGATTAGATTCGTATCGAAAAACGCATCGATATTAGCCGCTCAGAGCGGACTGAGATACGCAAGAATAGAGTTACAAGAGGGAATCGAAAATTGAGCCCTTTTTTCAACAAAAAAACTCGTCAATTCACAAGTCGACGTGTTTGTTGGCTCATAACTTTTGATCCAGTTGACAATCGGCCTGTTTTTAGTCTAGAACTCTTCCTTATAAAAATTACATAGATATAAGACGAACAGGCCGTCCTGGAGTACGCAAGAATATAGTTACAATAGGTAAACATAATTTGAGTCGTTTTTCGACAATAAATCTCGTCATTTCCAATTTCATCGTATTGTTGGACTCATAACTCCTAAACCAGTTGACCAATCAGCCCGTTTGTGGTCTAGATGTCTTCTTTATGAAAAAACACATCAATATTGGACCAACAAGTCGTCCAGAAATACGCAAAAATAGCGTTACAAGAGGTACGAGAAATTCGAGCCACTTTTTCGACAAAAAAAATCATGGATGTCTAAGTTATCGTGGTTTTTGGTTCATAACTTTTAAACTGTCCGACTAATCGGCTCGTTCTTTATATAGATTTATATCTTATGAAATAACGCATCGATAGTAGCCCCTAAGAGCGTCCTGAGATACGCACGAATAGAGTCACAAATGGGACACAAAATTTCAGCCCTTTTTACAACAAAAAAACTCGTCAATACTCAAGTCGACGTGTTTTTTGGCTCATAACTTTTGATTCAGTTGTCCAATCGGCCCGTTTTTGGTCTAGATCTCTTCCTTATGAAAAAACACATAGATATTGGACCAACGAGTCGTCCAGAAATACGCAAGAATAGACTTACAAGAGGTACACGAAATTCGAGCCACTTTTTCGACAAAAAAAATCATCGATGTTCAAGTTGTCGTTGTTTTTGGGTCATAACTATTGAACCAGTCGAACAATCGGCTTGTTTTTGGTCTAGATCTCTTCCGTCTGAAAATACACATCGATATAGGATCAAAAGGCCGTCCTGGAATTCGCAAGATTAGAGTTACAAGAGGTACGAAAAATTAAAGCCATTTTTATGACTAAAAACTTGATAATTCTCAAGTCGTCGTGGTTTTTGGCTCAAAACTTTTAAACCATTTGACCAATCAGCCCGTTTCTGGTCTAGATCTCTTCCTTATAAAAAAACACATCGATATTCGACCAACAAGTCATCCAGAAATACGCAAGAATAGAGTTACAAGAGGTACACGAAATTTAAGCCTTCTTATTTATAAAAAATCTCGTTAATTCCAAAGTCGTCGTAGTTTGTGGTTCATAAGTTTTTCACCAGTTGACTTATCGGCTCGTGTTTGGATTAGATTTCTTCCTTTTGAAAAAACACATCGATATAGGACCAACAAGTCGTCCAGGAATACACAAGAATAAAGTGACGAGAGAAACACAAAATTTGAGCCCATTTTCCGACAAACAAACTCCTCAATTCTCAAGTCGAGGTGGTTTTTGGCTCATAACTTTCGATACAATTGTCCAATTGGCCCGTTTTTGTTCTAGAACTCTCCACTGTAAAAATAACATCGATATAGGACCAACGAGCCGTCCTGGAATACTCAAGAATATAGTTACAATAAGTACACAAAACTTGAGCCGTTTTCCGGAAAACCAACTCGTCATTTCCAATGTCGTCGTGTTTTTTGACTTATAACTATTAAACCAGTTGACCAATCGGCCCGTCTTTAGTCAAGATCTCTTCCTTATGAAAAATCACATCGATATAGGACCAGAAGGCCGTCCTGGAATACGCAAGAATAGAGTTACATGAGGTACGACAAATTTGAGCTATTCGTTGACTAAAAAACTCGTCATTTTCAAAGTCGTCGTGGTTTTTGGCTCATAACATTTCAACTGTTTGACCAATCTGCAGGTTTATTATATATATTTCTTCTTCATGAAAAAACGAATCGATATAACACCACCAGGCTGTCCTGAAATACGAAAGAAGAGCGTTACAAGAGGTACGATAAATTTGAGCTTTTTTTCGAGTGAAAAACTTGTCAATTCGAAAGTTGTCATGGTTTTGGCTCATAACTTTTGAACCAGTCCACCAATTGCCCTATTTATGGTCTAGATCTCTCTCTTATAAAAAAATACAACGATATAAAGCCATTAAGTAGTCCAGAAATACTTAAGAATAGAGTCACAAGAGGTACACAGAATTTGAGCCTTTTTTTCGACTAAAAACTCGATAATTCCCTAGTCGTCGTGGTTTTTGGCTCATAACTTTTGAACAAGTTGACCAATCGTCTTGTTTTTGGTCTAGATCTCTTTTTTATAAAGAAACAAACCGTAATAATCCCCTCTGTGCGTCCTGAGATAGGCAAGAATCGAGTTACAAGACGGACACAAAATTTGAATCCTTTTTTCGACAAAAAAACTCGTCAATTCTCAAGTCGACGTGGTTTTTGCCTCATAATTTTTGATCGCTTTTGTTTGACTTAAAAACTTGTCAATTCGAGAGTTGTCATGGTTTTTGGCTCATAAGTTTTGAACAAGTTGACCAATCGGCTTGTTTTTGGTCTAGATCTCTTTCTTATGAAGGAACACATAGATATAGAACCATTAAGTAGTCCAGAAATACTCAAGAATAGAGTTACAAGAGGGATACAAAATTTGAGCCCTTTTTTTTAAGGAAAAACTCCTCAATTCTCAAGTCTACGTGGTTTTTGGCTCATAACTTTTAAACCAGTTAACCAATCACCCCGTTTTTGGTGTAGATCTCTTCCTTATGAAAAAACAAGTCGTCCAGAAATAAGCAAGAATAGAGTTACAAGAGGTACACAAAATTCGAGCCAATTTTTCGACAAAAAAAAATCATCAAGGTCTAAGTTGTCGTTGTTTTTGTGTCATAACTTTTGAACCATTCAAACAATCGCCTTGTATTTGGTCTAGATCTCTTCCGTATGAAAATACACATCGATATACGATCAAAAGGCCGTCCTGGAATCCGCAAAAATAGAGTTACATGAGGTACGAAAAATTTGAGCCATTTTTTCGACTAAAAACTCGATAATTCTGAAGTCGTCGTGGTTTTTGGCTCATAACTTTTGAACCAGTTGACCAATCAGCTCGTTTTCGGTCTATATCTCTTCCTTATGGAAAAACACATCGATATTCGACCAACAATTCATCCAGAAATACGCAAGAATAGAGTTACAATAGGTACACAAAATTTGTGCAATTTTTTCAACTAAAAAACTTGTCATTTCCAAAGTAATCGTGGTTTCTTGTTTATAACTTTTAAACTGTCAGACCAATCAGCTCGTTCTTAGTCTAGATTTGGTTCTTTTAAAAAAAAGACATCGACGAAGCCTTTCAGGGCGTCCTGAGTTGCACAAGAATAGATTTACAAGAGGTACACGAAATTTGAGCCTTCTTATGTATAAAAAAACTCGTTTATTCTAAAGTCGTCGTAGTTTTTGGTTCAAAACTTTTTTACCAGTTGTCTAATCGGCCCGTGTTTGATCTAGATCTCTTCCTTTCAGAAAAACACATCGATATAAGACTAACAAGTCGTCCAGAAATACACAAGAATAAACTTAAAAGAGGGACACAAAATTTGAGACATTTTTTCGACAAAAAAACTCCACAATTCTCAAGTCGACGTGGTTTTTTGGCTCATTACTTTTGATCCAGTTGTCCAATTAACCCGCGTATGGTCTAGAACTCTCCATTATAATAATAACATCGATATAGAACCATCAAGCCGTCCTGAAATACGCAAGAATATAGTTACAAGAGGTACACAAAATTTGAGCCGTTTTCGGGAAAACAAACTCGTCATTTTCAATGTCTTCGTGTTTTTTGACTTATAACTATTAATCCAGTTGACCAATCGGCCTGTCTTTGGTCAAGATCTCTTCCTTATGAAGAAACAGATCGATATAAGACTAACAAGCCGTCCTGAAATACGCAAGAATAGAATTACAAGAGTTACACGAATCTTGAGCTTTTTTTCGACTAAAAAACTCGTCAATTCTCAAGTCGACGTGGTTTTTGGCTTTTAACTTTTGATCCAATTTTTTAATCGGCCTGTTTTTGGTCTAGAACTCTTCCTTCTGAAAAATCACATCAATATAGGATCAAAAGGCTGTCCTGGAATACAAAAGAATCGAGTTACAAGAGGTACGAAAAATTTGAGCCATTCTTTGAAAAAAAAACTGGTCATTTCCACAGTCGTCGTGGTTTTTGGCTCATAACATTTGAACTGTTTGACCAATCTGCACGTTTTTTATCTATATTTCTTCTTCATGAAAAAATGCATCGATATAAGACCACCAGGCTGTTCTAAAATAAACAAGAATAGCGTTACAAAAGGTACGATAAATTTAAGCCTTTTTTCGACTGAAAAACTTGTCAATTCGAAAGTTATCATGGTTTTTGGCTTATAACTTTTGAACCAGTCGACCAATTGCCCCATTTATGGTTTAGATATCGTTCTTATGAAAAAACACATCGATATAAAACCATTAAGTAGTCCAGAATCACTCAAAAGTACAGTTACAAGAGGTACACAAAATTTGAGCAATTTTTCGGACTAAAAACTCGATATTTTCCAAGTCGTCGTGGTTTTTGGATAATAACTTTTGAACAAGTTGACCAATCGGCTCGCTTTTGGTCTAGATCTCTTTCTTATGAAGAAACACGTAGTAATAATCCCCTCAGTCCGTCCTGAGATACGCAAGAATAGAGTTACAAGAGGGACACAAAATTTGAGCCCTTTTCTCAACAAAAAAACTCGTCAATTGTCAAGTCGACGTGTTTTTTGGCTCATAACTTTTGATCCAGTTGTCCAATCGGCCCGTTCTTGGTTTAGAACTCTCCTTAATGAGAATGACATCGATATAGGACCAACAGGCCGTCCTGGAATACGCATGAATATAGTTACAAAAGGTACAAATAATTTGAGCCGTTATTCGACTATAAAACTCGTCATTTCTAAAGTCGTCGCGGTTTTTGGCTCATAACATTTGAACTGTTCGTCCAATCAGCTCGTTTTTTGTCTATATTTCTTTTTAATGGAATAAGGCATCGATATAACACCACTAGGCAGTCCTGAAATACGCAAGAATAGAGATACAAGAGGTATGATAAATTTTAGCCTTTTTCGACTGAAAAACTTGTCAATTCTGAAGTCGTCGTGGTATTTGGCTTATAACTTTTGAACTCTTTGAACAATCGGCTCGTTTTTAGTTTATATTTCTTCTTTATGAGAATACACATCGATATATGACAACCAGGCCGTCCTGAAATACGCAAAAATAGAGTTACAAAAGGTACGATAAAATTGAACCTTTTTTCGACTGAAAAACTTGTCAAGTCGAAAGTCGTCGTGGTTTTTGGCTCATAACCATCGAACAAGTCGACCAATCGGCTCATGTTTGGTCTAGATCTCTTCCTTAATAGAAACACATCGATACAGGACGAACAAATCGTCCAGAAATACCCAAGAATAGAGTTACACGGAGTACACAAAATTTAAGCCATTTTTTCGAATAAAAAACTTGTCATTTCCAAAGTATTCGTGGTTTTTGGCTTATAACGTTTGAACTGTTAATTTATTCGGCTCGTTTTTAGTCTAGATTTGTTTCTTATGAAAAAACGCTTCGATATAACCCCCTCAGAGCTTCCTGAGATACGCAAGAATCGAGTTACATGAGGGATACAAAATTTGAGCCCTTTTTTCGACAAAAAACTCCTCAATTCTCAAGTCGAAGTGGTTTTTGGCTCATAACTTTCGATTCAGTTGTCCATTTGGCCCGGTTTCTGTCTAGAACTCTCCATTATAAAAATAACAATGATATAGGACCAAAAGGTCGTCCTAGAATAGGCAAGATTAGTTACACGAGGTACACGAAATTTGAGCCATTTTTTCGACTAAAAAACTCGTCATTCCGAAAGTATTCGAGGTTTTTGGCTCATAACGATTGAACTGTTGAACCAATTGGGTCGTTCTTAGTCTAGATTAGATTCTTATGCAAAAACTCATTTAAATTAGCCCCTCAGAGCGTTCTGAGATATGCAAGAATAGAGTTACAATAGGGACACAAATATTGAGCCCTTTTTTCAATAAAAAAACTCGTCAATTCTCAAGTCGACGTGTTTTTTGGCTCATTCCTTTTGATCCAGTTGTCCAATCGGCCCGTTTTTGGTCTAGAGCTCTCTCTTATACAAATAACATTGATATAGGACCAACAGGCCGACCTGGATTACGCAAAAATATAGTTACAAAACGTACACATAATTTAAGCCATTTTTCGACAAAAAAAACTCGTCTTTTCCAATTTCCTCGTGTTTTTGGACTCACAACTTTTAAACCAGTTGACCAATCAGCCCGTTTTTGGTCTAGATCTCTTCCTTATAGAAAAACACATCGATATTGGACCAACAAGTCATCCAGAAATACGCAAGAATAGAGTAACAAGAGGTTTAAATATTCGAGCCACTTTTTCGACAAAAAAAATCATCGATGTCTAAGTTGTCGTAGTTTTTGGGTCATAACTTTTAAACCATTCGAACAATCGGCTTGTTTCTGGTCTAGATCTTTTCCGTATGAAAATACACATCGATATAGGATCAAGAGGCCGTCCTAGAATACGCGAGAATAGAGTTACAAGAGGTAAGGAAAATTTGAGCTATTTTTTCTACTAAAAACTCGATAATTCTCAAGTCGTCGTGGTTTTTGGCTCATAACATTTGAACCAGTAGATCAGTCAGCCCGTTTTCGATCTAGAGCTTTTCCTTATGAAAAAACACATCGATATTCGACCAACAAGTCATCCAGAAATACGCAAGAATAGATTTACAAGTGGTATACAAAATTTGAGCAATTTTTTCGACTAAAAAACTCGTCATTTCCAAAGTAATCGTGGTTTTTTTTTTCATAACTTTTAAAATGTCAGACCAATCGGCTCGTTATTAGTCTAGATTTGTTCCTTTTAAAAAAATGCATCGATGAAGCCTCTCAAGGCGTCCTGAGATACACAAGAATAGAGTTACAAAAGGTACACGAAATTTGAGACTTCTTATGTCTAAAAAAACTCGTTAATTCCAAAGTCGTCGTAGTTTTTGGTTTAAAACTTTTTTACCAGTTGACTAATCGGCCCGTGTTTGGTCTAGATCTCTTCCTTATTAAAAAAGACATCGATATAGGACTAACAAGTCGTCGAGAAATACAAAAGAATAAAGTTACAAGAGGGACACAAAATTTAAGCCCTTTTTTCGACAAAATACTCCTCAAATCTTGAGTCGACGTGGTTCTTGGCTCATAACTTTTGATCCAATTATCCAATTGGCCCGTTTTTGATCTAGAACTCTTCCTTATGTAAAATCACATCGATATAGGACCAACAGACCGTCCTGGAATACGCAAGAATAGAGTTACAAGAGGTACGAACAATTTGAGCCATTCTTTGACTAAAAAACTCGTCATTTCCATAGTCGTCGTGGTTTTTGGCTTATAACATTTAAACTGTTTGACCAATCTGCACGTTTTTTATCTATATTTCTTCTTCATGAAAAAACACATTGATATATGACCACCAGGCCGTCCTGAAATACGCAAGAGTAGCGTTACAAAAGGTACGATAAATTTAAGCCTTTATTCGACTGAAAGACTTGTCAATTCGAAAGTTTTCATCGTTTTTGGCTCATAACTATTGAACCAGTCGACCAATTGCCCCATTTATGGTCTAGATCTCTTTCTTATGAAATAAGACATTGAAATAAAACCATTAACTAGTCAAGAAATACTTAAGAGTAGAGTAACAAGAGGTACACAAAATTTGAGCCATTTTTCGGACTAAAAACTCGATAATTCCCAAGTCGTCGTGGTTTCTTCCTAATAACTTCTGAACAAGTTAACCAATCAGCTTGTTTTTGGTCTAGATCTCTTTCTTATGAAGAAACACGTAGGAATAATCCCCTCAGTGCGTCCTGAGATACGCAAAAATAGAGTTACAAAAGGGAGACAAAATTTGAGCCCTTTTTTCAACAAAAAAACTCGTCAATTGTCAAGTCAACGTGTTTATTGGCTCATAACTTTTGATCCAGTTGTCCAATCGGCCTGTTCTTGGTCTAGAACGCTCTCTTATGAAAATAACATTGATATAGGACCAACAGGCCGTCCTGGAATACGCATGAATATAGTTTCAAAAGGTACAAATAATTTGAGCCGTTTTTCGACTAAAACTTCTCATTTCTAAAGTCGTCGTGGTTTTTGGCTCATAACATTTGAACTGTTTGTCCAATCAGCTCGTTTTTTGTCTATATTTCTTTTTAATGGAATAAGGCATCGATATAACACCACTAGGCAGTCCTGAAATACGCAAGAATAGAGATACAAGAGGTATGATAAATTTTTGCCTTTTTCGACTGAAAAACTTGTCAATTCTAAAGTCGTAGTGGTTTTTGGCTCATAACTTTTGGACCAGTCGACCAATCATCTTTTTTTCCGTCTAGATTTCTTTCTTATCCAAAAACACATCGAGATACGAACAATCAGTCTTCCAAGAATACGCAATAATCGAGTTACAAGAGGTACACAAAATTTAAGCTATTTTTTGACTAAAAAACTCGTCATTTCCAAAGTCGTCGTGGTTTTTAGCTCATAACTTTTGAACTCTTTGAACAATCAGCTTGTTTTTAGTTTATATTTCTTCTTTATGAAAATACGCATCGATATAAGACAACCAGGCCGTCCTGAAATACGCAAAAATAGAGTTACAAAAGGTACGATAAAATTGAACCTTTTTTCGACTAAAAAACTTGTCAAGTCGAAAGTCGTCGTGGTTTTTGGCTCATAACCATAGAACAAGTCGACCAATCGGCCCATGTTTGGTCTAGATCTCTTCCTTATAAGAAACACATCGATACAGGACGAACAAGTCATCCAGAAATACCCAAGAATAGAGTTACAAGGAGTACACAAAATTTAAGCCATTTTTTCGAATAAAAAACTTGTCATTTCCAAAGTATTCGTGGTTTTTGGCTCATAACGTTTGAACTGTTAATTTATTCGGCTCGTTTTTAGTCTAGATTTTTTTCTTATGAAAAAACGCATCGATATAACCCCCTCAGAGCTTCCTGAGATACGCAAGAATCGAGTTACATGAGGGACACAAAATTTGAGCCCTTTTTCGACAAAAAACTCCTCAATTCTCAAGTCGAAGTGGTTCTTGGCTCATAACTTGTGATCCAGTTCACCATTTGGCCCGGTGTTGGTCTAGAACTCTCCATTATAAAAATAACATTGATATAGGACCAACAAGCCCTCCTGGAATACGCAAGAATATAGTTACAATAGGTACACAAAATTTGAGCCGTTTTCCGGAAAAAAACTCTTTATTTCCAATGTCTTCGTGTTTTTCGATTTATAACTATTAAATCAGTTGACCAATCCGCCCGTCTTTGGTCAAGATCTCTTCCTTATGAAGAAACACATCAATATAAGACCAACAAGCCGTCTTGAAATACGCAAGAATAGAATTACATAAGGTACACGAATCTTGAGCCTTTTTTCGACTAAATATTCGTCAATTCTCAAGTCGACGTGGTTTTTTTGCTTATAACTTTTGATGTAGTTGTTTAATCGGCCCGTTTTCGTTTTAGAACTCTTCCTTATAAAGAATCACATCGATATAGGATCAAATAGCCGTCCTGGAATACGCAAGAATAGAGTTACAAAAGGTACGAAAAATTTGAGACATTCTTTGACTAAAAAACTCGTCATTTCCAAAGTCGTCGTGGTTTTTGGCTCATAAAAAACGTGCTGATTGGTGAAACAGTTCAAATGTTATCTATATTTTTTCTTCATGAAACAACGCATCGATATAAGACCACCAAGCTGTCTTGAAATAAGCAAGAATGGCGTTGCAAGAGGTACTATTAATTTAAGCCTTTTTTCGACTGAAAAATTTGTCAATTCGAAAGTTGTCATGGTTTTTGGCTCATAACTTTTGAACCAGTCGACCAATTGCCCCATTTATGGTCTAGATCTCGTTCTTATGAAAAAAAAATCTATATAAAACCATTAAGTAGTCCAGAAATACTCAAGAATAGAGTAACAAGAGGTACACAAAATTCGAGCTATGTTTTCGACTAAAAACTCGATAATTCCCAAGTCACCGTGGTTTTTGGCTCATAACCAGGGCCAAAGAGTTCGTGTTTTAACGTTAGCGGTAAATTTTAGGATCGGTAATACTACCAGAGAAATATGTCAGATCGTACACAATTTCAGACATGACTTGGTATACTAGACTGAAGTTCCTGACTGAATGCGGAACACGGAATCGGACCTCAAATATTTGAAATTGAGTTCTTAAAAGTGTGAGATAGAGTGCATTAGCGACAAAATTAAATATTTGTGTAATATTAAATCAGTAAATAGTAAATTACCGTAGCTATTAACAAGCGTTTTCTGCACAACTAGTAATCCGATCGGCGAAAAATGTTTAAATCTGAATCACTAACCTCAGCGCTTCCCTGAGAAATCGTTCAGGACAATATTTATTGCTACATAAGTATATCCAGCTTAAATTAAATACAAAACAAACTCAACAGATGAGAATTATTATAAAATAATATGATTTCAGGAAAACTTTAGTTTCACAAATTGTTAAAAACGTTAAATTAAAAAAAAAATATTTTATATGCATTCAAAGACTTTGTTCTTGGCTTAAGAAAATTTGCGGGTGCCTGAAGGAATATCGAAGTTGGGTTGGCCGAAGTAAAAATTTTTCTTGAAATTCTATTTTTGGTGGAAGTCATTTTTTTTTTTAATTTAAGTCATCATACTTTAGGGAAGATACTTTAGGGAAACAGCGCTACCTACTTCAGCTGATAAAAAAATTTTCCCACCTTGAGAAAATTTTTCTCTTGATTATTTGATACCCATCTTATTATATTATTATGGCATGCCATTATTTGATCTTCCTATTTGATATGTCAATCAATAAAAATATTAATGAAAATTTAGTTCTATCGAGATATTTAATTTTTTAGAGCAAGAGAGAAATTTTCTCAAGACAAGAAAATTTACTTTTATCAAGAAGTAAATTTTTTGGAACAAGAGACTGAATTTTCTCAAAACAAGAAGATTTTCTTGATTTAAATAAATTTTCTTGGATCAAGATACGTATTTCTTAAACGAAGGAATAGTATATTACGACCCAAGGCCAGAAAGTTGGATTTCCTGGCGTATGTGATATGATGGCCAAGGCGTAGCCGAGGCTATCATATCACATACGTCAGGGCATCCAACATTCTGGTCATGGGTTGTATACTATTTTTCTTGCTCTCCAGCCGAAAGTACGCAACCCCGGGGAAGGGGTTTTGCCGGGGGTGAGGGGGGCGCCGCCCGACTTTTGTAAAGCCGAGGCGAAGCCGAGGTTTTACTGGTCGGGCGGGCATAATAAAAAAGTAAAAATTAATAAATAAAAAAAAATAAGTTATTTTGAAGTTTACTAACAAACGCTCTGATTAAGAGAGATAACATGCACAGAACTTGTCACAAATACTTAAATTCGATTTAATAACAGAATTAATTTTTTTAAGTTGATCAAAAATTAGTTTTTAATTAGACGGCTAAGAAAGATTGAAATTTAATTATTAGAAGCTTGTAGAGTACATCGATTGTTTTATAAACAAATCGCTTTACTATAGCTGTCAAAATATAAAAGAAAGCAAAAAAAATCTACAAAACTTTTATATTTTATTTTCTAAAATTTTTATATAAATTATTTGTTCAGTATTATATTATTAAATAGTTCATTAACAATAATCTAGTAAGAAATTATTTTTATTTATTTGACACTTTTTGGTTAGTTCATGTGTTGACATGTTACATACAGACGATGTTGTGACTGTTATATACAGTCGAAACTCGCTGTATAGGCCGGTCGCACCACAAAAGTACGAAAGAAAGCGAGGCTCTGTGCTGCCGGCCAGAAAATATGCGTAGCGCGCATGCGTAGAGAGCCTGCTTAGCCGTCCATAAATGTTGCTCTTCCTGGAGTAAAGTGCGTCCAGGATGAGCGTACTTTCGGCTAGGAGAGCAAGAAATTAATTTTGTTAGAATAATTGAAATTTATTGTGTCAAAAAGAATATTTTTTTTTCGCTCAAGAAAATAATTAGGAAGAAAAATATTTTTAAGTGAACCTTTTTTTCTGTATAGTTTTACTCTAAAAGTTCCTGTATTTCAAGTGCATAAGTCAATTTTATATCACGCTACAGATGCCATAGAGGCGAGTACGCCAGTTATACAATCTTATGGCATCCGGAAGCCATAAGGGCCAACCGCATAAAAATCGGTTGATTTATCCAAAAGGCATGGCAAGTTGAAAATTTAAAAAATCGTGTTGTGATAAACTTTTATCAGACTCTTGAGCTTGAAGAGCTCAAAAGCATAGAATAGCTTTTTTTTGAGCTCGGAGAGATCAAAATAACAAAACATTTATATTTTTGAGGTCCAAGAGCTCAAAAACGTCGTATTGAGTGGTTTTGAGCGTAGAAGTATAGAATTAGCGGGAAAATACGAGGGAAATTAATATTCCTATATAAATTTTGGAGAATATCTTCCTCAGTATCGGGCTGAATATCTCGTTCAGTGTTTTGCAAAACGTCTCGCTAAATAATTTATTAAAGTCCCATACAAAATTTAAGACAAATTTAAAAACTAAATTAAATAAAAATTTAAAGACAAAATTCAATAAAAATTTAAAGTCAAAATTCAATACAAATTTCAATTAAAATTTTAAGAAAATTTAAAAAAAATTTTAAGACAAAATTCAATAAAAATTTAAAGTCAAAATTCAAGACAAAATTCAATACAAATTTTAAGACAAAATTCAATAAAAATTAAAAAAAATTCAATAAAAATTTTAAGACAAAATTCAATGAAAATCTTAAGATAAAATTCAATATAAATTTAAAGTCAAAATTTAAGACAAAATTCAATAAAAATTTTAAGACAAAATTCAATAAAAATGTTAAGATAAAATTCAATAAAAATTTAAAATCACAATTTAAGAAAAAATTTAATAAAAATATTAAGACAAAATTCGATAAAAATTTTAAGATTAAATTCAAATTAGAATCCACGACAAATTCAAAAACAAAATTTCAAGACATGATCGTGTGAAAGGAGCGAAGATAAAGCAGCATGGAAATCACATTCCTCACTTAATAAAGCAAACGGAAGAATAGTTCGCGTGACACCGCGAGAACACACAGCGTGACCGAAATCTTTGAATCATTTTAGGTAGATTTCATAAAATCTATCTATTGCATTGGCCCTTGTGTCAAAATTCACACAGAATTTCGTTACTATATCAATTATTTAGTCGAGTAAGGCTTAAAAAAGACGTTGGTTTGGAAGTTTATATAGATATATATATATATATATATATATATATATATATATATATGAAATTCTCTTTAATTTAATCTATAACAAATTTACTTTTCATCAATTACTCTAAAAGTTTAAGAAGCTGAATGTCATTTGAATCAGTTTCAGACAAGCACACAACGCAACGCGACTTGTGGACACGATTACTCCCAGAATTTTTAATGAATCTTTATGAAATTTGGTAGACTTATTCTATATTCAATTAGCTTAGATGAGTTCAAAAATGAGCTGAATCCATTAAATAGTTTAGAAATGGCAGCCGTTTAAAATTTTCGAAAATCTAAAAAATCACATGTTTGGTGACTTTACTAGGGAATAACTTTTTATTGAGAAATGATAGATCGTTTTTCTGCATTTCGTTTCAAAGCTAATGAAATTCTGTTTAATTTAACCTATAACAAATTTACTTTTCATCAATTACTCCAAAATTTTAAGAAGCTGAATGTCATCTGAATCAGTTTCAGACAAGCACACAACACAACGCGACTTGTGGACAAGATTACTCCCAGAATTCTAAATGAATCTTTATGAAATTTGGTAGACTTATTCTATATTCAATTAGCTTGGATGACTTCAAAAATGAGCTAAATCCCTCAAATAGTTTAGAAATGGCAGCCATTTGAAATTTTCGAAAATCAAATAAATCACTGTATTTTAAAATTTGGCAGCCGATTTACTTTTCTGATAAACTTGAGGAATAATAATTATTCATAATATCGTAATTAAAATCATGGATTTTTACCGATGGATTTATCATGGATGATTACATGAAATCTACCTTCCATCTTGGCTGTTGCCAAATGGCCTTTTATTTTATTAACATCGCATCTTTCATGTCATTTTTAATGGAGCTCATCTTAATTATTGTTGAGTGCATATCATACAAGTAGTGATGAGCCGTTTGCGTATCATAGACTCGACAATGACTAAAATAACTTCTATTAAAAATGAAATGGAAAATGCGATGTCTAAAGAGTTTTTATCGATTCTGAAAACAAAGATTTATTATTAATGTTATTAGTTTTATTTCTAGTAAATTTCATAAAATCACTATTGCATTTTTAGTCATGACGCAACTTTTCGAAAATTTTGCTATATTTCGACTAAATTCGACAAGCTGACTCAAAAAATACATACGATTCAAAAGTGTATCTAAGTATATATTTATATATATAACGTGGCTTGACACGATGATAGCGTCTACAATTTTTACGGAATCTTAATCACACTTAACATACTTTTTCTATAGACGATTACAATTGTCAAGTTCGATTATGAGCTCAATCGGTATATATATGTATATTATAGTTTAGGAATTACAGCATTTAAAAATTTTGAAAATTCGAAAATTTCATACTTCTACCACGTCTCCTTTGAATAACTTTCGAACGCGTCGAGATATTCGATTTTTGTAAAATATAGCTAAATGCAGAAAAAAAAGCATTATTTTTATGCTTACATTTATTTATAAAGCAAAACATATCGATCTTAAGGAAACTTCAATGAAATTTTACTTGTGCAATCGTTTCGTTGAACTTGATGATTGTTATTCAATATAAGAAATATTTAATTATAATATAAAATAAGAAATCTATTTTGTTTAATAGTGACAAGATAACAATCGCCGCGAGCTTAGAGACAGTATGAACATAGTTATTTATAAAAGAAAAAAACAACAGCGATATTCGATTGCTTTTAACTAAAAAACTAACACTCTAGCATTGGTACCACAATTAAGTAAGCGTGAAAATTTGTAAATTTGAAAAAAAATTTTAATTTCATCTATTTTCTTTTGAATTCCCAAAAATCCGGTCTCCTACACAGAAAGAAAAATTGACTTGGCTAAGAAAATATTTTTCTTCCTAATTATTTACTTGGGCGAATAAAAAATTTTTTTTGACACAAGAAATTTCACTTATTTCAAAAAATCAATTCCCTTGCTTCAAGAAATACGTATCTTGATCCAAGTCAATTTATTTAAGTCAAGAAAATATTCTTGTTTTGAGAAAATTTTTCTCTTGCTCCAAAAAATTAAGTTCCTGACAGAAGTAAATTTTCTTGTCTTGAGAAAATTTTTTTCTTACTCTAAAAAATTAAATATCTCGATAGTAAATTTTCATTAATATTTATATTGACTAACATGTCAAATGGGAAGATCAAATAATATTGAATCATTTTTTTTCATTCAACATGTATAATTGGGCGCTAAAATAATCTAAAATGGATATCAAACATGTATTATTATTATCGATAAATGTACACACAGATTTTTTCAATTTCTAAAAGAGGAATTCTTAATTTTGAGCTTATTAATATTTTATTAATTTCATTACAACTCTACAACAATTTTACTACGTTTCCTAGATTCACAGTCATAATTTTTTGTATGATGAGTAAAAACTAAAAACAAATGATTGAAAAGTTGGATCTAAAAAAATTTTCAAAAATACTAAAGTCGACTTAAAATCAGACAAAAGCTTTCTTATCTCTATCAATTTTGAATATTCCTTGAAGTAAAAATAAATGGTTTAGGGAAGTTAACATTTTATAATAGTCAAAACTTCACGTACCAGATTTATGTAAAACTTTTTCTCAATGCCATTGGCTCCCAAATTTTCTTTGAAATTACCATCCTGCAAGCATTTAAATCTGTCTCAGGTACAATGCTGGTCAACTCTAGCTTCCTACCAGTTCACAATACAAGAACGTTTGAAAGTAAGATTGTTTAAAAGTAAATCAGTCATATTGACAAAACAACAGACATTTTCTGTGTGCGTATGGACGATGTACCAAATTACCGAAATATGACTACTGCTGTTTCACCATGTTTGCTGGCACTATTAAAATTAGTCTTTTAAACCAGAATTAAAATTATTCCAAATTTAAGGTAACAAAGTAAATATATTTTTGATATTTTATCAATATAAATATGGTTACAATGACAATATAAATCCACGATAATTTTAATCCTGAATTAAAAAACTGGCACTTAATGTTTGCGCGGAAATTATAATTTGAAGGCGCAAAAGATGTCGCTAAATTCGAACATTGGATGTCTTAAGCTCGAGCGTAATTATGCTCTAATCTTGCCTAAGAATCGATTTCTGGATTTTGTCCGAGTTGTTAAGCAAGTTCGAGCGAATCTAATGTAAAAAATAATTTCCAATTTTGAGCTTTGAAATTAAGTATACGTATAAATAAATACGTCATTTATTGATTCCCAAAATTTTAAAAATATTCACCGTTTAGTTACTTAGATATTAAATTTTAAAAATCACATATTTTATCTCCTTATACACGGGCTCTTATGGTCGACAAACGTTTTGTCTAGACTTTAATTATTTTTTTTAATATTAACCTCCCAACTTTAACGGATAAAAAACTATACACGAGAAACTTGGATTATTGCAAAATATAAAAACAATTTAATAATGATACATTACTGATATAATTTTTGAAATATTTAAAGTCAAATTTTATGTTTGCAACTCGTTTATCCTCAGCCATTTATTCGAATAAAGATTTGACAACATCGCGTCAACAGCTGAGAAAAAATAAAAGGATAGAAATATAGTTACAGAGAGAGAAATGTTTAACTCACATACTCATCCACGTCTCTGTTATAGGTATAATCAAGCGCGCTATTGCCAAATCTGTTTATTTATTTCGGCAATTAATAAATACCAAAGTCATTTTATTACTCTACTTTATTAAATAAGTAAAAATCATCAATTGTTAAATTGTTTAAATTATTTTAAATTAAAATAAAGAATTTTGACGAATATTGGGAAGACTAAAATTAAAAAAAAGTTTTAACATTATTTTGACTCATTAGTTACGCTCGAACTTCCTTAATTAAATAAATTGATAATTCGTGATTAAAGTGGATTGACTCGCATACCAAAATTATAGATAGATAAATGATTATTTTTTTCAAGCGATCTTTAACCTATTAATGTCACAATTTACGTGAAAATGAATTTTTCTGGAAAAATGTTATAATAATTTGCTGTCACACTGTACTTGTAATCTCAATAATTCTCGAAAAATACAATTAGTTTGCTTGATTTTTGTTTTAGTGGGTCCGTATATTCATTGGGAATAACCGATTAAATAACAAGTCAATTATTATTGGTTTAATTACAAAAAAAAAATTTCTACTCGCATATGTAAAAAATTTACATCTCAGGCACCATATGATAAACAATAAAATAAAAAGAGTGAATTATCAAAGTTAATAAAAACACATTAAAAATAGATTTTTAAAATTTTTTTTCATGATATCTTTTTAATCAACCTTCAATAAAATGTCAATAATTAGAGGATTGAAATTCAAATAAAGATGATTAATAAAATATTATAAACATAAATTTACAATTTGATTGTATAGAATGAGTGCTTAAGGCATACACATTTTGGTTTGACCCCCCGTATTTAAAACTTCTTTAAACTAATACAATAATTACTTATTTCTTCATTTAAAGTATAAATTAACCATGAAATTCGTGCAAACTTGTAAGTTTGCTTTACTGAATAAATCACAAAGATAATCCAATAAATTAAGTGATTAAATGTAATTAAAGAATTAAATTAATACTTATATGATTAATAAATGGTTTACCAATAAATTCAGTATAAGATGGAAAATTAAAAAATACGTCTCCTAATAAATCAAAATCGGTAGTGTCAATATTGGGTTGATTTTTGGCAGTCACTAGAAAGTTTAAGGGAACCCGGTGGTCTAGCGGCCTAAAATTTGAGCTATTTTAAAAAATTTTATTTCTATATGAAGGTAATGCCTGATGCTTTCAAATTTTTATTACACTTATTCTATTACTTATCTTTATAACAATTTATAATTACGTATTTGGCAAAATTTTTGAAAACAAACCCATGTCTGTTTGGTCGATATTGTGTTTTATAAAGACTGAATGATCTCTCGATATCAGTTGATTGTAAAGGTGCATAAATCATTCTCCTCGCGTCGTTTGAAGTCCAATTTGCGGGAAGATGATTAAAAACACCGGATTCCAGGCAATTTTTGATATTTTTAATTGATACTGAAAAACCTTGATTGTCTTCAATGACGCGCTCCATGTAATTTCTTATTTCATCTGGAATTTCATCGTCATTGACGAAGTCTTCCACGAGATCATCAATAAGATTACAGACGTCAATGATGCTATTGTTCCGGGACTGTAGTATCTTCAAAATTTCAAAAAGACATGAATATTTCTCCGTGATTTCTTGAAACTTGTTACAGGGCACTTTGCTCCTGATCGATAAAATCGATCGCGCGTAATAATAATTCGACGCAGCACTGGCGTCTCGATATTCGTGACCCGACAAGACCCGATTAGTAGTAAGTGGGAGGGGGTATGTCGGAGATCCATTAAATAGCTGAGCAGTGCGTTGTGTCGAGAGAAGTAGTAAAGTGGTTCACCCAGAAGCACCAACGAGCAACAACATCCAGAAGGAAGACCAAACGCAGTCCAGAGTTTCTTCGGTGAGAAAAATTTGCTAAGGTAACGGACTTCTGTCTCCGTGTTGAGCTAAGGGGTTCACACCCGGCTCACGGAAAATACTACTTCTCATTTAATTAATTATTTTATATATATTTATCGTTTTTGGAAAATTGTTTGATTATTTATTCGGAACAATTTTAATTACCGGAATTGATTTATTGAGAAAACTGCGTCGCATTTCGAAATTTAGGACCGTGGATAATTTTTTTTTGAAATTACTTTTCCACTCTGAAGTGAATTGTTTATAATCTAACCGTTATTCGCAAGTTGCTAGAGATTTGTTATTCCACGTGTTATTAATTGTTGAGAACTAATTTAGTAAATTTCGACGCAGATAAGACTGAAACACCCGCAGGAAAAATGAGGCACGTAATTTTCATGTTGAGTAAAATTATAAAATTTTATCTAATTCAATTGCCAATTCCTGTCAGGGGAGTCTTATATCGAATTTATCAATAATTTATCATCATTGTTATTCCGGTAAAATTATTTATAGAACTAATTATTCGTGTGGATTACGTCCGAGAAAAATTAACAGTTTTACCCGCAACAAAAATGTCGAGGTAAAATGTTGCGGCAAAGGTTCTGAGAATTTGTTAATGCGCAGAGATAAGCTCGTGTTAAAGATGGAAGAAAAAGAAGCGTCGGTTTAAGCCGGAAATTTTAAGAAGTAAATTTATTAATTTGTGAAAATAAAGTATAGAGTTTTTATTGTTGTAAGCTAATGACTGATAAGTTTTATGAGAATCTAAAGTTGACATTTTTCGGAGTAAATTTTGTAATCCGGAAATAAATTAGAAAAGTAGAGTCGGTGTGTGTGAGACGTGTGGGGTATGTGTGTGTGAGTGCTACCAGAGTTCCTTCGCAGTCGTAGTCGCTCCATAAGAGGGTACTGTGGGATTAAGCAATTTTGATAGGATCCGTTGTATAGACGCCAAGTGGGGTACAGCGGTAGTAAGGTAGAAACTGCAGTATAGTCGCTCCATAAGAGGGTACTGTGGGATTAAGCAATTTTGATAGGATCCGTTGTATAGACGCCAAGTGGGGTACAGCGGTAGTAAGGTAGAAACTGCAGTATAGTCGCTCCATAAGAGGGTACTGTGGGATTAAGCAATTTTGATAGGATCCGTTGTATAGACGCCAAGTGGGGTACAGCGGTAGTAAGGTAGAAACTGCAGTATAGTCGCTCCATAAGAGGGTACTGTGGGATTAAGCAATTTTGATAGGATCCGTTGTATAGACGCCAAGTGGGGTACAGCGGTAGTAAGGTAGAAACTGCAGTATAGTCGCTCCATAAGAGGGTACTGTGGGATTAAGCAATTTTGATAGGATCCGTTGTATAGACGCCAAGTGGGGTACAGCGGTAGTAAGGTAGAAACTGCAGTATAGTCGCTCCATAAGAGGGTACTGTGGGATTAAGCAATTTTGATAGGATCCGTTGTATAGACGCCAAGTGGGGTACAGCGGTAGTAAGGTAGAAACTGCAGTATAGTCGCTCCATAAGAGGGTACTGTGGGATTAAGAAATTTTGATAGGATCCGTTGTATAGACGCCAAGTGGGGTACAGCGGTAGTAAGGTAGAAACTGCAGTATAGTCGCTCCATAAGAGGGTACTGTGGGATTAAGCAATTTTGATAGGATCCGTTGTATAGACGCCAAGTGGGGTACAGCGGTAGTAAGGTAGAAACTGCAGTATAGTCGCTCCATAAGAGGGTACTGTGGGATTAAGCAATTTTGATAGGATCCGTTGTATAGACGCCAAGTGGGGTACAGCGGTAGTAAGGTAGAAACTGCAGTATAGTCGCTCCATAAGAGGGTACTGTGGGATTAAGCAATTTTGATAGGATCCGTTGTATAGACGCCAAGTGGGGTACAGCGGTAGTAAGGTAGAAACTGCAGTATAGTCGCTCCATAAGAGGGTACTGTGGGATTAAGAAATTTTGATAGGATCCGTTGTATAGACGCCAAGTGGGGTACAACGGTAGTAAGTTAGGTGTTAGAGAGCTACAGGGGCTTCCTGGCTTACGTTGCAGTCACTAGGCTGTTGCTTCTGTAGCAAGGCGTTGTTGATAAGCCCTCGTGCACTGAAGTCCTTGTACGAGGTGTCTCATTGACAAGTAGATATAAGCGGTGATGTGGAGTTGAGTGGAGTAGTTGTAAACGAGTTGGGAGTACGTACAAGTGTACGAGTTGTTATTTTATTATTGAATAAATTTTTGGTACCGTTGTTAATAAAAATACATTTATTTCCAGTACACCTTTCTCTCTCTCTCTCCCTGTAGAATAAGAAAACTCAGCTCTGGCATCCGGTTCCAGGAACCGAGAAAATAATCCTGGTGGCGCCCTATTTAGCATTAGAGTCATTTTGGTTGTTATATTATTAATTATTAATTTTATTCAGGGCCAATAAGTACGGGAAATAAACCACCCGTTACAAACTCCTCATGAACTTCATCAGTCATATTTTCTTGGAGCCTCTCGATGGCAGCACTTTCCGTTGGAAGACGAATCACGAAGTCCCACACAATGTCATAGTACCTGCAATAGTACTGAGCAGCCTCTAACCATGTTCCCCATCGTGTTATTACGGGCTTAGGTGGTAACGGAATTAAGGGATTTCTTCCTTGAAAATCTATCACACGTTGTCGAGCTCTTACAAAGATTTCTTTGCCGTCAGAAATCACATCATTGGCATCTGGATATGCTTGTCTTACCCTTTCGGCAACGTTGTGACAAGCATGTGCTAAGAACGTTACGTGTACCATTTTCTGGTATCTATTTGCCAACAACCTACCGGATCGTTTCATATACGGCGCGGCATCAGTGATGTATAATAAAACTCTATCGTAATGTATTGCTCCTGGCCACAAGATGTTTAAAGACCTGTCAACAAAATCGTTAATCGACGCTCCGCACGGGTTCAGCATTTCTTCACAGTTCAATAAACGTGGGGTAGACGGTCTGTCGCTGAATAAGGCCCCAATGATGCAATTGACCACGCAACGTCCACTGCTATCAACAGTTTCATCGACCGAGATGTAAATCGGGTTATCGACGATTTCTGCTTTAATTTGATTCATTGTATCATCAAAAACTAGGTCCACATATTCGTCACGTAACGTCGTAGCAACAGGCATCGCAAACCTTGTCAGCCTTTCCAAGGATGCTTTTAAAGCTGAATGATTAATTTTTTCTAATGCAATATCAGATTTTATGAACGTTTCAGTAAGACACTTAAAAAGCGCAGACTGCCGAATTGATAAGCCTCGAAAGTCATTTTCAGTTGGAAAAATAGCTAAATTTCGAGTTTCTACAGCATCGCGATGTTTTTGGATTACCAAATGCCGATAAGTACTATTTTGACTCAAAGTCATAATAGACGTGCAACATCTCAAACACCGAACACATCCATTCGCCAAGCGAAAAGTTCCTTCAGGTACTTGTAGAGCGTTCATGATTCGACGTAAACGATGATCTCGACCAACTACAGCTCCAGGTTGTGCACGATTCATAGCTATATTTAATAGAAAACATGATAGAATTCTTTTGTCTATAGTAAAAATGAAAGCTACTAGCAGTTGTACAAACTTATTAGCAATACGTACAATTACTACATTTTGTCTAATAATTTATCGATTATTAGTTCATTACGAAACAATCAACCAACAGTCAATCAGAGAGTGCTCATAGATTGCTAGTTGATGATTTTATGAAAAATGTTTCTGAAAATACTAGCGTGCAAGCAAACAAAACTAGAAAAAAATTATCGAGAACTTAAGTATGACCAGCTTACAGTTAGATTAAATAACTGAGGACTTCTAGAGATGTAAATCACATTTTTTGATTTTGATTTTGCATCTTAGAATGTTTTTTTTTTTTAATTTATTAATGACGTCAGGTAGCCAAAGTGTAAGAAAAATTAATAAATATTGATATACTAATTAAAAATGAGTTTTAGAGGGAAAAAAAGTAAATTAACATGAACATATGTTATCTTGCAGGGAGAAATATAAAGGTAATTTGTTGAAAAACGTAATTTGCACCTCTAGAAATTCTGAATTATCTTTTATCGTCATTTAAAAGCTGGCAATTTATATTTTTACTCAAGGTAATTTTTTTCAATTATATATAACTAATTTCGTTCCATGAAATGTATAGATTTTTAAATATATGTATACATAAATGTTGATCTGCATTCGTCTTAAAAGTGGCCTTGTCATTTAAATTATAAGTTTTAATAAATAAATTTAAAATAAATATAGTTGAAAAAAAATAAAAAATACGCTTTAATGATGAAATAAAATAAAAAGTCAAAAATAATTATTAATTTAGAAATAAATTAATAAACAAAAAATAGTATTTTTGTGAAAAAGGGTGGGGCACTTTTTAAGAACTGATATATCGTGCACCCCACGTTTTTTCAGGATAATACTATTTTTCAATTATTAATTTATTTCTAGATCAACAATTATTTTAGATTTTTTAGTTTATTTTATCATCAAAGGGTGTTTTTTAGTTTTTTTTTAACTAGATTTATCTTTCATCGTTTAGTTTAATTTATCGCCGATTTATATACACTTACTCATATCATTGATATTTTATAATTTAGTATGTATTTTATTGTGTTGAGCAGAGTGCAGAAATGGTACGCATGTACAGACCGCGCACTAGCTTTGTCTTTCTTGCTCTCACTCAAAGGATATGTGAGAAAATTAACTTATTTTGGCGATCCTGATCAGGATAATGAGACAAAATTTTATCAAATTATTGTATTGTCACCTGTTCTTGATAAGTGTACAAAGTTTTAATTAAATCTATTCGTGTAAAATGGGTCAAAATTAAGTCTAAAGGAGTCGATTACAAACATACATACAAGTGAAGCTAATAAAAGCGTGTGGAAAAGATAATGTGGCGTAATATTCGGGTGATTGAAATTGGTTTTATCTGATATAGTCCATTGAAAAGTTACATTTGGGGTTGCGTTTTTTAGAAGACGCAATTTTTTTTTTTTTATGTGTAGGGGGGGTCAGTGTAAAGCTAAAACCAAGTTTGTGGGGTCGCCACCCTTGGCCCACGGCCGCCATCTTGAAAATAGGGGTTGAAAAGGTTTTTATGATATATCTCTTAAAATATTTATTTGATAAAAAAAATTTGTTAACATTTTTTGTTGTAAATTAAATTCTCTACAACTTTGGTCCAGTAACTTTTTATCGTAGAACTATAAATAAAAAAGTTATAAGCGAAAATCTTCAGAAATTCAAGAAAAAATTTTATATTTTTCGATATAACTTTTTTTTTTATCATTTTACGAAAAAATAATATCAGACCATTTTTGTAGATCGTTTTTTGAGGAACAACTTTTATTTGCATCATTTTTTCATTAAGTTAATAGCTAAGGTTTTACAGCGCTCCGAAGTGAGTACTATTGTTTAGTACTCTTAACTATACCTATATTATATGTGTGTACTAATAATACTAATAATATGTCATCAGTTATTGTTTTTTTTTTTTATTTTGTTATTATAACTTTTTTAATTACAAATTTAGCAATATTATTAATAATTAATTATTGACTCTTTTCCCCACCACCCACGAGGTAGAGTCTAGAGGCGCGTTTTTTTTTACGTGGTATCCCCTATAGGCATAATCCACGGTAATTTTCTAAATTAGAACTACTTCGTCCTCAGTCGTTTCGATGGACCAGGCTGCGGCTCAGCATCTGATTGGCTTTCTGAATCCAATACCAGTGGGAAAACTGGAGAAGGAAGAGGTGTTAATGTTGGCGGTTCATCATCAAAGTCATTTTCATTAATTAATTCTGAGAGTTCCATTACGTTGCTGCAAGTCTCTCCAGAACAATGGAAGCACACTGCAGAACATTTCAGTCCTGCTTTTCGACATCCACACATCGCTCCACAGTTTCCTTTGCATTTGCAAAAGATCAATTTTAGAAGCTCCGGGGGTGC
Source organism: Cotesia congregata (assembly GCA_905319865.3). NCBI lineage: Eukaryota > Metazoa > Arthropoda > Insecta > Hymenoptera > Braconidae > Cotesia > Cotesia congregata. The sequence continues at coordinate 11,009,387 of CAJNRD030001121.1, read as the reverse complement.
TGGAGGTTTAGAGTTCTGGACTGGCATCAATAATTTTCCACATTTTTTCCAGCCCCAGTCTTCAGGATCATTATAATTACCAAGCCACGACTGGACCTGATGGTAGACTCGGAAAGTATGAAAGCGAGCTGTGTCTTGTATTGGAGGAAGTGAAGATAAGTTAAATGTACTTTTTGTCACTGCCTTGGCGAATTGTTTGTATCTTAGGCTGTCAAGAGAATTATCATCTTTATTACCACCGTATAAAGAGATAAAAAAACGTTCACCAATTACAGTGAGCAAAGCAGGATCAACTCTCTTGTTGAGAAACAAAGCCGTTCCACTTGCAAACTCTAAATGTTTTTCCAGGGTTTTAACAAATTTCATTTTACCGATATTGTAAGGAGCTGAAGTTGTGTCACATCCGGAAAAAGCATGAAGAAACAGCAAGTTATTCGCAATGACATCTCCGTACATAAAACCTGACGCAGAATATAATTGTTCTGCTGTTCGTCCTTTTGATGGTTTTAAAAAAAATACATTTGCTTGTTTTCTGCCAAGTGCTGTGAGCAATATTAATATGTCAATATCTTCAGCTACAATAGTAACGGTATCAAATAATGGAGATCACAAACAGTATTCCCGGTAACGGCCATCAGATTTAAAATTATTTTAAAAATCAATAATTGTTAAATCCTGTTATGGAGTGAGAAAGAGTCAATAATTAATTATTAATAATATTGCTAAATTTGTAATTAAAAAAGTTATAATAACAAAATAAAAAAAAAAAAAACAATAACTGATGACATATTATTAGTATTATTAGTACACAAATATAATATAGGTATAGTTAAGAGTACTAAACAATAGTACTCACTTCGGAGCGCTGTAAAACCTTAGCTATTAACTTAATGAAAAAATGATGCAAATAAAAGTTGTTCCTCAAAAAACGATCTACAAAAATGGTCTGATATTATTTTTTCGTAAAATGATAAAAAAAAAAGTTATATCGAAAAATATAAAATTTTTTCTTGAATTTCTGAAGATTTTCGCTTATAACTTTTTTATTTATAGTTCTACGATAAAAAGTTACTGGATCAAAGTTGTAGAGAATTTAATTTACAACAAAAAATGTTAACAAATTTTTTTTATCAAATAAATATTTTAAGAGATATATCATAAAAACCGTTTCAACCCCTATTTTCAAGATGGCGGCCGTGGGACAAGGGTGGCGACCCCACAAACTTGGTTTTAGCTTTACACTGACCCCCCCTACACATCAAAAAAATAAAATTACGTCCTCTAAAAAACGCAAGGTTAGGCCTAAAAAATATAACATTTCAATGGACTAGTGGGTCGCCTTTTCTACGCCGTGCCGTTCAACGCACAGTGCACATTCAGCTGGATTTTTACAATCAGCAATTTTGTGTCCTTCTTTTCCGCACCTTATGCAGTGCTGAGACCGGTTGACTTCGCTTTTGCACTGAGATCCGATGTGCCCAAAGTGCC
>CAJNRD030001121.1:10937636-10988310 GCA_905319865.3 Cotesia congregata | reverse complement strand
CGGAGCTAGCGCCTTTTACGCCTAAACACCTGCGTAATTATGCTGCTTATCTTCGGCGTAATAGAAGATCGCTTGTGCTGGATAGAAGGCAGTCTAATAGACTTTCCAATCCGGCGCCATTACATCAAGAGTGGCGCCGTTCCTCCTTGGATGACAACAATCCCTTTATAGGACGGCAAGTTAGTATATCTAAAAAGATAACTTACTCTCAACAGCAGCTTGACGCGGTAAATGAAGATGTCCGTGCAAACATCCTGGAAGATTCCACCCTGTTCACTGTGAACCAGGTTGTGTATGGTGCAGCAGTTTCGGCTTTTCCGAGAGAGAGACACCGTCTCTCGTTCGAGGCAAGGTTGAGACAGCGCATCTCACAACTTGGATTCAAAATTGACAGATCCCGGAAACAGGTCTCCTGCATTCAGTGTGTGATAGAGTTTGAAACAACCCAAAGATCATACACTGAATGCGGGAGACCTGTTTCCGGGATTTGTCAATTTTGAGTCCAAGTTGTGAGATGCGCTGTTTCAACCTTGCCTCGATCGAGAGACGATGTCTCTCTCTCGGAAAAGCTGAAACTGCTGCACCATACACAACCTGGTTCACAGTTAGCAGGGTGGAATCTTCTAGGATGTTTGCACGGACATCTTCATTTACCGTGTCAAGCTGTTGTTGAGAGTAAGTTATCTTTTTAGATATATTTACTTGCCGTCCTATAAAGGGATTGTTGTCATCCAAGGAGGAACGGCGCCACTCTTGATGTAATGGCGCCGGATTGGAAAGTCTATTAGACTGCCTTCTATCCGGTACAAGCGATCTTCTATTACGCCGAAGATGAGCGGCATAATTACGCAGGTGTTTAGGCGTGAAATGCGCTAGCTCCGGATGCATTTCACTGCAAAGAGTGTGCATCCGGGCCATATAACCGCTTACCCCCGGCTCGCTGTGTTGGTAGCACACCAAAAGATCGACTCTTAGTTCCTCCGTCCACTTAAAATTTATCCTTAAAGCGCCAGGGTCTTCAACGTTCATCGGGTCCGGCGTGCTCCTCCCACCTGATGGATGGTCCTCATCCGAAAAGGACCGGTTGTGGGGAGCACTTCTGAGATTACGTCTTGTTGTAACTCAGTATTTCAATGCAGTGGGTAGTTGGTCCACTGCATCGGCTACGTCGTTCGCCTACAGACCTGGTGTTATGGTCTGCGTTTCCCGCGATGCGCCGCTTGGAGGCCACGTAGCAAGCACCGCTTATTATTATTATTATTATTATTATTATTATTATTATTATTATTATTATTATTATTATTATTATTATTATTATTATTATTATTATTATTATTATTATTATTATTATTATTATTATTATTATTATGATTATTATTATTGTTATTATATGAACGTGGACTTGGCGGGATTATATACAGCGAAGCTGTTTTTGGGTTGATTTCACATCTTTTTGTAAAGTATGAAAAGTAGAAGTACTTCTTCCCTCCATATTGTAAAGTACATTATTAATAATTAAAACGAAAATTTTCCTTTAAGACGATTCGTGTAGGCAATGATATATTCATGTCTTTGCCACGGTCCAGTACGCATGTAGAATAGGAAAATGAAGTTTATCGATTTAAATGGGATCAAGTAAGAACACCCGTAGAAAAGCAAAATTCACCCTTTTCTGAGAGACTTCTACCAACCTTGCTTTTTGAGAATCAGCATTAGAACTTTAAAATTTGCGTCTTGTACGAGCCGTTTGAAATTTTAGAACTTGGGTAAAGCAACTTCAACTGTAGAAGTTTGAGTAATTTTTTATAGGAAATGACATACACTCATCAGCTGGACCTTGATGTCATTTATATATTTTGGTATGCCTATTATATTATATAGCATCTAGCAGGTGGCACTACTTGTAGCGAAGCACTAGTTCAAAATTTTTTTTTTTGGTTACAACTAAATCGTATTAAACGGATCCTTTAAATTTGAAATTCTAATGATTTTCATAAGACGCGCATTGTTGGATTATCTAAACTAATTTTTTTCAATTTACTTCTTTTGTAAAAAAAAGACATAAGCGTTTTTAGAGTTCGCTGGCCACCGCTCTGGTTGTACATTAACATCATCTATTTGAATCCAATTTGAATTATGCTTCACCATAGCCATATAATGATCACGACCGTCATCTTTCAAAGCATAAAAGATTGCACTTGTGACATGATATGCTGTCTTACATATTAATATTTTTGCTTTTGTCAAAGATTTTATAAACTCTTTTTTCTTATTTAATAATTTATTTTCTCCGTTAACCGATAAATCTAATTTTAACACCAGTAATTCTTTTAAAGAACCTAAAGACACTTTTGTGAGTATATCTTTGGTTCCGTTGCAGTTTTCACAAAATTTTAATTTAGTAAACCAATTTCCGAACGATGAATCAATTAGTTCTTGTAATTCAAATGTTTTCTTTTCATCATTTATTCTTATACTCAATATGTTTTCTAACGTACTGTAGGAGCTGTTATATTTACACGTTTTACATTGTTCTTTATAATCTAATCTATATTGCACTAGATTTTCAATATATCGGTAATTATTACAAACTTTGAGAAAAATTAATACAGGATCAATATTCGTACCAGAAAATTGATGTATTAAAGATACTCTAACATCATTTGACTCTAAAACTCGTTCGCGATTATTATATTTTTTAAAAAAATTAAAAAATTCATCATTGTTAGATTTATCTTTCAAATCCTGATTCATTAGATTTATAATAAATGTGTTAGTAAATAAACATTGGATAACGGAATTAAAACTATCTGAAACATGATCACAATTTTTAATACCTCGAATTTCTAGTGAACTTATTCGTGAAGATTTTTTTGAATTTTTCGGTTGAATTTGAATAGATTTCCCTTCAACTGCCCAAATCATATCCCATACTTTTTGCCAACGTATATCAGAAATTGTTATAATAGGTAACTCAGACCTGTAAATTTGTCTTAGGCGATTGTATTCATCTATTGCTAAAGCACTTGCCTGAACTGAATGAGGATCAAAATTGATTAAATGCAATCCACTGAGCTCGGTTACACGAGAAAGGGCAACATAAGTTTGACCATTATTAAAAATCGAGCTGCCTGCTTCGATGAGAGCAATTTTGAGACTTAAACCTTGACTCTTATGAATAGTCACGGCATAACTCAAGCATATTGGAAATTGTTCTCTTACAACAAAAGCCCTTTCAAATAGTTTGAATTTGACTTTAATCTTATCGATAGCGTATTCAGTACCGGTCCCAAAGTCTACATTGACAGTCTGTATTACTGTACCATCAATTGACTTCGAAGTTGATTTAACAGTGCCTATAGCTCCATTAACTAAACCAAGTGTAACATCAATGTTTCGACGTAACATTACTTTTGCACCAATTTTTATTATTATAGTCTTCGCAAGTCCAGCTGATTCACTAGCATTTTTTTCGAGTTTATCTAAAGTGTCAGATGCTTTTTTTAATATTTATTTATTGCAATCTAAGTGGTCAAGGGCTGTAAGTATAATTTCTTCAGATGAAATCTTACTAGTCATAACTGAATTTATTAAATCACATTGTTCGCATTTTGGTACTAAGCAAACCGTATCTGGAGGCAACTTATTAAACATTGAACCCGTCAATAATGAAGAGAAAGCTAATTCTGCGGTCTTATAGTTAAATAAATCTTTTCCCATAAATTACCAATTACTAGCTGGGTTGCATGACAGGTTCTATTATTATAAAAATACTAATTTTTACACTTTATTGAATATTGACTGCCACGCCTACTACCAGAAAAATCATTGAACCTGTCAATAATGAAGAGAAAGCAAATTTTGCGGTAATTTATTTTTGAATAAGTCTCTATTAATTACCAATTACTAGCTGGTTTAGATGACAGGTTCTATTGTTATAGAAATATTAATAATAACAATGTTAATTTTATTCAAATACAATATTAAATACTTATGATATGAATAATATATGAATGAATATGATATAAAAAATTATGAATAATAATTACAATAACAATATTAATGTCCAAATTAAAATTATTACTTTAGTTTACGGAATAATACCAATAACAATAAAATTAATATTTAATTTTTTCATGCCTACTTTTAGATTCGACTTTGCACATGCTTTTACAAATAATAATAAATAGTAATAATTAGAATTTAAATGAAACGCTTTCGTGTAAATTTTTTAATTTAAATCATCGCGGATTTCATTAATTAAATAATAAAAATCATAATAATTAATGTTAAATTTTTCATGGTTTTTTTTAAATAGGAATAATAATAACGATAAACGATTAATAATATAAGAATACAAATAATAATAATAATAATAATAATAATAATAATAATAATAATAATAATAATAATAATAATAATTTTTTTGAGGTTGTCTGATGTTTATTAATAATTTTAGCAAACTAGATGTAGTCCAGCTCAACAGTGGTGATACGCCAACCTATACTAAAGGAAAAGCAAGCTCTATCGTAGATCTCACTTTTGTCAGCAGCAGTCTCACCAGTGGGAAATACGACTGGAAGGTGATGGATACCTACACAGCCAGTGACCACAAGGCAATTCTCTGGGAAATATCACATGACCGGAATACAAGAAGACCAACCAAGTCACTCAATACCATTGGATGGAAAGTGAAGTCTCTTGACACAAGCACATTGAAAATAGCCCTTAATAGTGAACCGATTTCTGCTGGATCCCCAGAAGAAATGACCAAGGACATGATGAAAAGAGTTGTGCAGGCCTGTGACGCCAGTATGGTCCGGAAACACAGCATAAGCCAACGCCCGGCAGTACACTGGTGGAACGACCACATCAGTGTTCTTCGAAAAGAGTGTCTAAAGAAAAGAAGAATATCCCAGCGTGGCTATCGACGACCTAACTCTGCGGAGCTGATCGCAGAATACAAAAAAGCCCGTCGATCATTGAATAAAGCCATCAAGGATAGTAAGAGACAATGCTGGAAAGAGCTCATCAACGAGGTGGATAAAGACGTTTGGGGAAGGCCTTATAAGGTGGTTATGACCCACCTAAAAAAACAACAAATGCCATCACCTACGTGTCCTCAACTTCTCCAGAAAATCGTCACCGCACTGTTCCCACAGCAACTGTTACGTCCTGGGACGCCACAAATTTCTTCGACTGCTTGTTTGTACGGTCAGACAACTGAATGCCTTTACCCTGGGAGTGGCAGTCACACTTGTTGACAGATCTCTTTGATTTGGAACTTATTGATTAATTAACTCTACAAGGATGACCATCAGAACCGGTTGGAAAAAGGAAAAGAGGAGAAATGAAATATATCTTAAAAGAAATTAATAATTTACTTACGATTTAAATGTATTAATAGATGTTTTATTAGTAACTGATACATACAAGATTTTGTTACTGAGTGCGTCCCTATTGGGTCGTTACGGTTAGAATTGATCGATGAACTATGAGTTGACCTTGAAGTTATTGGCGCAGCTAACTCGACGTTGATGAAGGTGTTGAACGCGGATGGCTCTCTGGAGTTCGCTAAGTTGATTGTCAACCTCAATGCTTGGTTGAACAGCGATGGAGCTCGATTTTATTTGAACACCGTTTTTTGAATTTATATTTATTTTAGAAAAACTTCGGATGTACTGACTTAAACCGAACTGAATTGAAAAGAGGTTTCTCGAATTTATTTAAAATAATTAATAATCGTACTGTTGGAAGAGAGGTTCCTCGTTGATTAAATATTTAGAAATTCTTCTGACTGGTGACTGTGCTGACCGACAGAGGTTCACCGTTAATTAAAAGTGTTCTGGAGTAACTGCCGATAATTGACTGCTGACGGGCTGACTATTACTGCTGACTGCCCGTGGCGCTTGCCTTTTTATACTAATGCGAATGGATGAACTAAGCGGTGGCGCGATACCTTTGAACTTGGGTGGTGACCACCATCCCTTGTTTTCTTAGAATTCCGTGACTGTGTTGGTCTTCGTAGGTGTAGACTTTTAATATTGTAAATCTGTTGGATATTCCTTATTTTCATGTGATCCTGATTCTATGTCTGAGAATATTATTACAAGGCATAGGCTTGATAGCTGTGCGTCCTCCAGGTTTTTGGATTATTGTTGAAGGCTTTCTGAGAATCCCGTTAGTGTATTTGGCTTGTATATGAGAGACCTTTAACACAATAGGTCTGCTGGACATAAACACGGTTAATACACATTGAATGACGAATATTCATTGGTTAATCCTTATAAGGGTATAAACTCAGTGTTTACGCTTCTTTTTCTCCTGGAGTCCTAATTCTCACGCGTGTGAATACCTGGCGACGAGACGCACCCCTAGGTTTGGAGTGAACCGTCTGTGTTTTCTGTTCTCCTGTTCTTAAGTGTTGCTTCGTTCGGTGTCTATTCCTTCATTGGCACTCCTCAATCGATATCATGTCCTCTTCTTCTTTTATTTCATTATATCCTGATCTTTCTAGTCCAGTTGTCTTCCAGTAGAAATATTTTTTTATTACTTATTAAATTTACCAAAATTTCTAACCGTAACACAACGCAACTTCGACTACCAGTTGGCGCCAGGTGAACTGAACGACACTCTACCTGTCACTGAAGAAGAACTGCTGGAGGCCAGTAACCGGGTAGGGAATAATAAAGCGCCGGGATTGGACGGAATCCCTAATATAGCCTTGAAAACCATCATAAAGGCAGCTTTAACATTATTCCAAGACGTTTATAATGCATGCCTTAAGGAGGGGACTTTCCCGCATAAGTGGAAACAGCAACGATTGGTACTGTTACCTAAAGGGAAGAAGCCACCAGAAGAACCGTCATCTTACCGACCACTTTGCATGCTAGATACGGCGGGTAAGATATTTGAGCACATAATTCATCAACGAATAAATGCAGTAGTCGACCCACTCCTGGCAGACAATCAGTATGGATTCCGGAAAGGACGATCAACCCTGGACGCAATTAAACTGGTTGTTGATACGGCCAAGGAAGCAATCGCAGGAACCAGATGGAAGGGTGGAACGAAGAAGTATTGCCTGGTGGCGACCCTAGACATCAGAAACGCCTTCAACTCGGCCAATTGGGAATGCATCATGCAGGCCCTCCAAGAGAAGAATGTACCAGAATACCTTCTTATGATCGTAGCAAACTACTTTGAAAACAGGGTCCTGAAGTATGACACGAAGAACGGTCCGAGGGAGTATGATATCACTTAAGGTGTGCCACAAGGCTCAGTTCTAGGCCCGCTCCTGTGGAACATTATGTATGACGGTCTATTAAGACTAACTCTGCCAAGAAACGTCAAACTCGTAGCATATGCAGATGACGTAGCCGTAGTGATCGTTGCTAAACACGTTGACGAGATAAAACATATGTTCGATCTCACTTTTGAGCGTGTCAACCGGTGGATTGACGCGGTGAACCTGCAACTGGCGCACCATAAGACTGAGGCAGTGGTTATTACTAGCAGAAAAGTGGTAGAGACCATTAAGCTGAAAGTCGGCGAACAAGAAATCACATCACAACCTTATATCCGATATTTGGGAGTGATGCTTGATGCCCGTCTCAACTTTAAACAGCAAGTGGAACACGTCAGTGCCAAAGCGTCAGTAGTAAGGGCAAGCCTCGCACGATTGATGCCTAACGTCGGAGGCCCAAAGCAGAGTAGAAGACTATTGTTGGCAACTGTAGTCACATCAGTGCTTACGTATGGAATATCGATTTGGGCCGATGCGCTAGAATTACAAGAAGCATGGAGAAAGGCTGGACCAGTATATCGTCTGAATGCCCTAAGAGTAGCTTGCGCCTTCCGCACAATATCTGAGGAAGCAGTGTGCGTCATTTCTGGAACTCTACCTCTCAGAGTCCTAGCTAAAGAAAGAAGGAACCTTTACCAACGAAAGAGGTCAACAACACTGAGCGCAGAAGAACTCAGAACGGAACAAAGACAGCACAGCATCGCACGATGGCAATCTCAGTGGGATGCCGCAGAGAAGGGTAGATGGACGCATCGTCTCATATCAAAGATCGACATTCGGCTGAATCGGAATCACGGTGAGGTCAACTACTACCTAACACAGATGTTGTCAGGACATGGCTGTTTTCGGGCTTATCTTCACCGCTTTAAGCATGACGATTCTCCGGAGTGCCCGTCCTGCCCTGGAGCCACTGAAGATGCAGAGCACGTATTTTTCGAGTGCACACGCCTCCCCCCGCGAAGAAATGCCTTACGGCGGTACCATGGGGGATCAGAGGATAGAAGAGAAAGGGGTTTAGGGTTTAGTGGGTAGGGGCGTCAGCGTCGAGTTTTAGTATGACGCTGCGTCGAGTCTCCACATATCCAGGCCAACATCTATGCCTAGAATCCGTAAAAAGGATTCCCCCCCTGAGGAAAAAAAAAAAAAAAAAAACTCACACACACCTACATACAGACGTACGGACATCATCGTAAAAATAGTCAGGGAAGCTTCCTGTGACCTTCAAACGTCGAGATCTGATGAAAACTCGATTTTTGTAAAACGGGGTGAAAACAATAACTTCCCGATTTTTGAAAATCTGAGATTTTTAGCGGGAAGTTAAAAATGTTCTTGAATTAAGGAAGTACGTGCGTAACTAATGAGTCAAAATAATGTTAAAATTTTTTTTTAATTTTAATCTTCCCAATATTCGTCAAAATTCTTTATTTTAATTTAAAATAATATGAAGAATTTAATAATTGATGATTTTTACTTATTTAATAAAATAAAGTAATAAAATGATTTTGGTATTTATTACTTGCCGGAGTAAATAAACAGATTTGGCAATAGCACGCTTAATTATACCCATAACAGAGACATGGACGAGTGTGTGAGTTTAACATTTCTCTCTCTGTAACTATATTTCTATCCTTTTCTTATTTCTCAGCTGTTGACGCGATGTTGTCAAATCTCTATTCGAATAAATGGCTGACGACAGACAAGTTACAAACATAAAATTTAACTTTAAATATTTAAATATTACAGTAATAATGTATTACTCATCAATTGTTTTTATATTTTGCAATAATCCAAGTTTCTTATATATAGTTTTTTATTCGTTAAAGTAGGAAGGTTAATATTGAAAAAAATCTTGAAAGTCTCGACAAAAGTTTGTCCGCCATAAGAGCCCGTGTATAAGGTGATAAAAAATGTGATTTTTAAAATTTAATATCTAAGTAACTAAATAGTGAATCTTTTTAAAATTTAGGGATTAAATAAATGATGTATTTATTTATACGTATATTTAATTTCAAAGCTCAAAGTTGGAAATTATTTTTTACATTAGATTCGCTCGTACTTCCTTAAGTACATAATTTTAAAGAACTTCATCTTCTTGAGTTGAGTAAAAAAATTCTTAAACTAAGAAATTTTTATTTGGTTTAAGTAAATTTTACTCGATTCAAGCATTTTTCGTCTTGATTTTTGAAATTAAAACAATAAGAATTATATTATTAATTATTGATCACGGTCTCCTCTGTACCAGGCAGAAATCTAATCTCAAAGTGACCATAAAATTCTCTCCGTGTAGCTAGAGCCATACAAAGATATTGTATTGAGATTGTTTATACATACTCATAAGTGGTTTTTAGTTATAATCTATAACAAACTGAGCGAAAATATAATAAGAAGTATAAAAATTGATAAGCTTAATGCACTCATTAATTAAAGCTTCTCAAAAAACGTATGCATGCAGACCCAATTCAATATTTTCAATACTTTATTGAAAATTTCTGATAAGATAGTAATAATATTCGATCGATACAAAATTTCCCCCTGAATCAGTTTATAAATACTTTAGTTTACTGTAAAAAAAATAATTCTCAGAGCTAAATTATAAAATTTTAATCTTAAAAATATTCATTAATAGTTGCAGTCAATATATACAAAGTATTTAACAATTCTATTTGATGAAAAAATAGCTAGAAAAAGGTTATAAAATTGGTTCAGTTAAATTGGCGCTTATCTAAAATAAAAAGTAAAATGTCATATTTCGTGCTAAAAAAAACTCAAAAATCTATCCGAAATTTTTCTAATAAATTAGTTCTTGGTTTTACTAATTTATTAATAATCATCTTTTGCAGTACTTGGTAGTAAAATTTTATCATTGTATCAATTATTCAGGAGTTTGAATAGATTTCCTTAAAGATATTTGCGAATCAAAAATAGCTATGTATATAGCGTTTCAAATTCTCACTAATTTATCACCGCAAAAATATTTATTCATTCGAGTATTAAAGTAATATATGATAATATCATCAGTCATAAAATCTACAAAATTAATTATTTATTTATATTCTTTTGAAAAAAATTCTATAATATAATCATAGCTGATTAAAAGTAGCAAAAGAGTGTCACTGTCATTGAAGCTAGTTAGCTAAGATATATAGGTTAAGAAACTACAAATATTTATCAGCTGATCTGAAATTGGAATAACTATTCACTAATATTATTGCTAAATTTGAATAAAACTTAAAAAAGACATTGAGGTTGATAAAAAAAGTGTAATTCACTTTTTAGTTAAAATTATTTTATCAATCTGCTAATACTTTCAATAGTTAGAAACATAAATTTTTAAAAATATTACATCACGGAATTTTACTATAAATCCAGCTGATTTTTATTTCTTATATTTCATTACGAAATGAAATCAATGTCAAACCAAATGGATCACTCCACGTCAAATCGACCAATAGTTGGAATCAGCCTCTCGATTTGAATAAATTTTGGTCGAAAGTTTTCTTTTATCATATCACAAAGTTCTGCCAAAAAAAAAGAAGTAAAAAAATTTTTTTCAAAAGATATGCAAATTCAAAATTTTGAGATTTTTCCAGTTTTTCAATTTTGCGTTTAAAATATCTCGAACGCTATTATAGATACAGGAATGGTATTTCGTTTGTTTAAAAGGAGATACTTGAGGTTATTGAAAAAAAAAATTTTGGGAAAAATTTTGAAAAAAACCAAATTTGTCAAATTTTTAATTTTTGAAAATCGTCAAAAATGACGAACGACATCATAATATTGGCTCAATTTTTTTGTATAATACCTTGTACTGATCTTTGATTGTACGGGAAGAAGAAAACTGGAAAAATTACAGTTTCAGATTGTAATTATTACAGATTTTATAAGAATTACATTGTAGAATGAAATATTTACATTGAAAGCTCTAAAAATTAAATTCAAAAATTGAATTTAGAAAAATGTTATTTCAAATTGTAATTTTTCTAGTTTTGATTACGACGGGACCGATTTTACATTTTATACTGTAATTATTCCTGTTTTCTTTTTTCCGTGTGAAACTACTACTCGAGACAGGACCTAAATAAAAATTACTCAAATCAATTCAACAATTATCACGACATTAATTATAAATTATTATTTATTTCTTTTAATATCTGATGACCAGAGATGACCAGACATCTCTGTTCACATCTCAAAAGTCTTCGGAGCCGTCATTATACATTTGACGTCGTGGCAAATGTAATAAGACAATATCGTAATAAAAAAGTGTTCAAGATTTCTCAAGAGCGTAACGCTCTTCGAGCTCAAATAGTATATTACACACCGAGGGAAGTAAATAAGGAAGCCTCAAATCACATTTTGTCTTAAAATTTTTATTGAATTTTGTCTTGAAATTTTTATTGAATTTTGTCTTGAATTTTGACTAAATTTTTATTGAATTTTATCGTAAAATTTTAATTGAATTTTGTCTTAAAATTTTTATTGAATTTTGTCTTGAATTTTGACTTTAAATTTTTATTGAATTTTGTCTTTAAATTTTTATTTTTTTTTAATTATATTTTGTTACTAGTGTATAGGCTTCTCATGCCCCTTTACACCCCAAGCCTTTCTCAACATTAATGATTTGCTTGGTTATCTGCACCTTTATATTTGCGGCTGTTGCTCGACTTGTGCTTTCTGTACCGTATTCACCCTGAACCTTACCTTCTCAGGCTTGGAACAGAACCATGGGGAAACCACAGAGGAAACCCATGATAGCCGTGGTAGCCTAGCGGTTGTTAAGGCGTCGAGACATTGGTAGCCCTGGACGGGGTGGTCGTGGTGAGTAGCATAAAATAAAAAATTTGCTCTTTTCTATCAATTTGTAATATTCTCACAAATTTGATGTATATACATTAGAAGTTAACTTTTTTTTTTTTTTTTTTTTTTTTTTTTTTTTATTATGCCGTAAGATGGACGGCGGAGATCCTAGGGTCCACCTTTACAAGCATGGAATGTGAGTGAATTCCATACATGTTTGTAAATTAATTAAAATTCATTAAATTTGATTCCAACGAATTGAAATGAATTAAAATTAACTAAAATTAATAATTTCGTTAAAAATAATAATATTTATTTTATGCCATAAGATGGACGGCGGAGATCCTAGGGTCCACCTTTACAAGCATGGAATGTGAGCATGGAATGTGAGTGAATTCCATACATGTTTGTAAATTAATTAAAAATTCATTAAAATTGATTCCAACAAATTGAAATGAATTAAAATTAACTAAAATTAATAATTTCGTTAAAAATAATAATATTTATTTTATGCCATAAGATGGACGGCGGAGATCCTAGGGTCCACCTTTACAAGCATGGAATGTGAGCATGGAATGTGAGTGAATTCCATACATGTTTGTAAATTAATTAAAAATTCATTAAAATTGATTCCAACAAATTGAAATGAATTAAAATTAACTAAAAATTAATAATTTCGTTAAAAATAATAATAATTTTTTTTTTTTTTTTTTTGAATGAATTCCACAGGAAGTGACGCTAAATATGACAAATTATGCGTCAACAACGGCGAAAACCAAGGGAGTTACGCACGTCATCACGTCCACAGACGACGGCGAGGTAAAGTTGAGTTTAAATAATACGCTACTTGTTAGGAACCTCCGTACTAATCTAATCTCTGTATCAAAAATCACTCGGAACAACCGAGAGGTTTTATTTAGAAAAGACGACGCTATCATCAGGGACCTAGATGGAAATGTCAAGATGGGAGCAGATCGTGTAGGAGACTTATACTATCTACATGGGGAAACCACAGAGGAAACCCATGATAGCCGTGGTAGCCTAGCGGTTGTTAAGGCGTCGAGACATTGGTAGCCCTGGACGGGGTGGTCGTGGTGAGTAGCATAAAATAAAAAATTTGCTCTTTTCTATCAATTTGTAATATTCTCACAAATTTGATGTATATACATTAGAAGTTAACTTTTTTTTTTTTTTTTTTTCTTTATAGTACAGTCGGAGCTGGGCTAAGTCTACAGTGATTGATAAAGAACTCTTCTTTATCGACCACTGGAGCATTAGGCCCTCCTAGTGTGCAGAGATTCCTCGGGCTAGCCAACGCTGACTAGAGTGGTCACTCAGTTAAGTTGTAGCTTAACTGAGTGATCGCCCAAGTCCGACGTGTGCCGCCCGGCTATCTCTGCCACTTGCAGAGGCAGGCAATGTAACGCACATATTTTTAGTTATAATAACTGAGAAATAGTAGTGCGTGCCGGAATCGAACCCGGGTCCAACTCTTTCGAAAACTGACCACCGAACCGACTAGGCTATTGCCTGCCTTTTCTTTAAATTTTTATTTAATTTAGTTTTTAAATTTGTCTTAAATTTTGTATGGGACTTTGGTAAATTATTTAGCGAGACGTTTTGCAAGACACTGAACGAGATATTCAGCCCGATACTGAGGAAGATATTCTCCAAAAGATATGGAGCAAAATTAATATAGAAATATTAATTCCGAGCTCAAAAAAGAAGCTATTCTATGCTTTTGAGCTCTTCAAGCTCAAGAGTCTGATAAAAGTTTATCACAACACGATTTTTTAAATTTTCAACTTGCCATGCCTTTTGGATATATCAACCGATTTTTACGCGGTAGGCCCTTATGGCTTCCGGATGCCATATAACTGGAAGATTATATAACTGGCGTACTCGCCTCTATGGCATCTGTGGCGTGATATAAAATTGACTTATGCACTTGGAATACAGGAACTTTTAGAGTAAAACTATACAGAAAAAAAGGTTCACTTGAAAATATTTTTCTTCCTAATTATTTTCTTGAGCGAAAAAAAAAATATTCTTTTTGACACAATAAATTTCAATTATTCTAACAAAATTAATTTCCTTCATTTAAGAAATACGTATCTTGATCCAAGAAAATTTATTTAAATCAAGAAAATCTTCTTGTTTTGAGAAAATTCAGTCTCTTGCTCCAAAAAATTTACTTCTTGATAAAAGTAAATTTTCTTGTCTTGAGAAAATTTTTCTCTTGCTCCAAAAAATTAAATATCTCGATAGAACTAAATTTTCATTAATATTTTTATTGATTGACATGTCAAATAGGAAGATCAAATAATGGCATGCCATAATAATATAATAAGATGGGTATCAAATAATCAAGAGAAAAATTTTCTCAAAGTGGGAAAATTTTTTTATCAGCTGAAGTAGGTAGCGCTGTTTCCCTAAAGTATCTTCCCTAAAGTATGATGATTTGTATTAAAAAAAAAAAAGACTTCCACCAAAAATAGAATTTCAAGAAAAATTTTTACTTCGGCCAACCCAACTTCGATATTCCTTCAGGCACCCGCAAATTTTCTTAAGCCAAGAACAAAGTCTTTGAATGCATATAAAATATTTTTTTTTTAATTTAACATTTTTAACAATTTGTGAAACTAAAGTTTTCCTGAAATCATATTATTTTATAATCATTCTCATCTGTTGAGTTTGTTTTGTATTTAATTGAAGCTGGATACATTTATGTAGCAATAAATGTTGTCCTTAACGATTTCTCAGGGAAGCGCTGAGGTTAGTGATTCAGATTTAAACATTTTTCGCCGATCGGATTACTAGTTGTGCAGAAAACGCTTGTTGATAGCTACGGTAATTTACTATTTGCTAATTTAATATTACACAAATATTTTATTTTGTCGCTGATGCACTCTATCTCACACTTTTAAGAACTCAATTTCAAATATTTGAGGTCCGATTCCGTGTTCCGCATTCAGTCAGCAACTTCAGTCTAGTATACCAAGTCATGTCTGAAATTGTGTACGATCTGAACATATTTCTCTAGTAGTATGACCGATCCTAAAATTTACCGCTAATCTTAAAACACGAACGCTTTGGCCCTGCTCATAACATTTGAACAAGTTGACCAACCGGCTAGTTTTTGGTCTAGATCTCTTTCTTATGAAGAAACACATCGATATAAAACTATAAAGTAGTCCAGAAATACTCGAGCAAAGAGTTACAAGAGGGACACAAAATTTGAGCACTTTATTCGATAGAAAAACTCGTCAATTCTCAAGTCTACGTGGTTTTTGGCTCATAATTTTTGATCAAGTAGTCTAATCGGCCCGCTTTTGGTCTAGAACTCTTCATTATGGAAAATCACGTTGATATAGGACCAAAAAGTCGTCCTGGAATACGCAAGGATAGTTATACGAGGAACACAAAATTTGAGCAATTTTTCTGACTAAAAAACTCGTCATTCCCAAAGTATTCGAGGTTTTTGGCTCATAACGTTTGAACTGTTGAACCAATCGGCTCGTTCTTAGTCTAGATTAGATTCTTATAAAAAAACGCATCCATATTAGCCCCTCAGAGCGTTCTGAGATACGCAAGAATAGAGTTACAATAGGGACACAAAAATTGAGCGCTTTTTTCAATAAAAAAACTAGTCAATTCACAAGTCGACGTGTTTTTTGGCTCATAACTTTTGATCCAGTTGTCCAATCGGCCCTTTTTTGGTCTAAAACTCTCCCTTAGAAAAATAACATCGATATAGGACCAACAGGCCGTCCTGGAATACGCAAGAATATAGTTACAAGAGGTACACATAATTTGAGCCGTTTTTCGACAAAAAAACTCGTCATTTCCAATTTAGTACGTGTATTTGGACTTATAACTTTTAAACCAGTTGACCAATCAGCTCGTTTTTGGTCTAGATCTCTTCCTCATAAAAAAACAAATCGATTGTTGTTCAACAAGTCGTCCAGAAATACGCAAGAATATAGTTACAAGAGGTACACAAAATTCGAGTCAATTTTTCGACGAGAATAAATCATCGATGACTAATTTGTCATTGTTTTTGGGTTATAACTTTTGAACTAGTAAAACAATCGGCTAGTTTTTGGTCTAGATCTCTCTCTTATAAAAATACACATCGATATAGGACCAAAAGGCCGTTCTGGAATACGCAGGAATAGAATTACAAGAAATACACAATATTTGAGCCGTTTTTCAAACAAAAATCACGTCATTTTTAATGTCGTCGTGTTTTTTGACTTATAACTTTCAAACGAGATGACCAATCGGCCCGTTTTTAGTCTAGATAACTTTCTAATGGAGAAACACATCGATATTGGACCAACAAGTCGTCCAGGAATACCCAAGAATAGAGTTACAAGAATACACAAAATTTAAGCCGTTTTTTCGACTAAGAAACTCGTCATTTTCAATGTCGTCTTGTTTTTTGACTAATAACTTCCAAACGAGATGACCCATCGGCCCGTTTTTGGTCTAGATAACTTTCTTATGAAGAAACACATCGATATTGGACCAACAAGTCGTCCAGAAATACCCAAGAATAGAGTTACAAGGAGTACACAAAATTTGAGCCATTTTTTCGACTAAAAAACTCGTCATTACAAAGTCGTCGTGTTTTTTGGCTCATAACATTTGAACTGTTTGACCAATCAGCTCGTTTTTTTAATTATATTTCTTCTTTATGAAAGAGCGCATCGATATGACAACCAGGCCGTCCTGGAATACGCAAAAATAGAGTTACAAAAGGTACGATAAAATTGAGCCTTTTATCGACTGAAAAAATTATCATTTCCAAAGTATTCGTGGTTTAAGTCGACTTGGTTTTTGGCTTATAACTTTTGATCCAGTTGTTCAATCGGCCCGTTATTGGACTAGAACTCTTTCTTATGAAAAATCACATCGATATAGGACCAAAAGGCCGTCCTGGAATACGTAAGTATAGAGTTATGAAAGGTACGAAAAATTTGAGGCATTCTTTAACTGAAAAACTCGTCAATTCGAAAGTTGTCATGGTTTTTGGCTCATAACTTTCGAACCAGTGTACCGATTGCCCCATTTATGGTCTAGATCTCTTTCTTATGAAAAAACACATCGATATAAAACCATTAAGTAGTCCAGAAATATTCAAGAACAGAGTAACAAGAGGTACACAAAATTTGAGCCATTTTTTCGAGTTAAAACTTGATAATTCCCAAGTCGTCGTGGTTTTTGGCTCATAACTTTTGAACAAGTTGACCAATCGGCTCGTTTTTGGTCTAGATCTCTTTCTTATGACGAGACACATCGTAATAAGCCCCTTAGTGCGTCTTGAGATACGCAAGAATAGAGTTACAAGAGAGACTTAAAATTTAAGCCCTTTTTTCGACAAAAAAACTCGTCAATTCTCAAGTCGACGTGGTTTTTGGATCATAATTTTTGATCCAGTTGTCTAATCGGCCCGTCTTCGGTTTAGAACTCTTCCTTATGAAAAATCACATTGATATAGGACCAAAAGGCCGTCCTGGAATACGCAAGAATAGAGTTACACGAGGTAATCAAAATTTAAGCCATTTTTTCGACTAAAAACTCAGCATTTCCAAAGTATTCGAGGTTTTTGGCTTATAACGTTTGAACTGTTGGACCAATCGGCTAGTTTTTAGTCTAGATTTAATTCTATTGAAATAACGCATCGATATTAGCCCCTCAGAGCGTCCTGAGATAGGCAAGAATAGAGTTACAAGAGGGACACAAAATTTGAGCACCGTTTTTAACAAGAAAACTCGTCAATTCTCAGGTCGACGTGTTTTTTGGCTCATAACTTTTGATCCAGTTGTCCAATCGGCCCGTTTTTGGTCTAGAACTCTCCCTTATAAAAATAACATCGATATAAGACCAACAGGCCGTCCTGGAATACGCTAGAATATAGTTACAAGAGGTCAACATAATTTGAGCCGTTTTGCGACAAAAAAACTCGTCATTTTTAATTTCATAGTGTTTTTGGACTCTAAACACTAGAGAGCCATTTTTTCGCCTAAAAACTCGATAATTCCCAAGTCGTCGTGGTGTTTGGCTCATAACTTTTGAACAAGTTCAGCATTCGGCATGTTTTTTGACTAGATCTCTTTTTTATAAAGTCACAAATCGATATAAAACTATTAAGTAGTCCAGAATTACTCAAGAATAGAGTTACAAGAGGGACACAAAAATTGAGCCCTTTTTTCAACAAGAAAACTCGTCAATTCCAAAGTCGTTGTGGTTTTTATCTCATAACATTTGAACTGTTTGACCAATCAGCTCGTTTTTTGTGTATATTCATTCTTTATGAAAACAGGCATCGATATAATACACTAGGCCGTCCTGAAATACGCAAGAATAGAGTTACAAGAGGTACGAAAAATTTTAGCCTTTTTTCGACTGAAAAACTTGTCATTTCTGAAGTCGTCGTTGTTTTTGGCTCATAACTTTTGGACTAGTCGACTAATCATCTTTTTTTTGGTCTAGAAGTCTTTCTTATTCAAATACACATCGAGATACGACCAACAAGTCGTCAAAAAATACGCAATAATAGAGTAACAAGAGGTACACAAAATTTGAGCTATTTTTTGACTAAAAAAGTCGTCATTTCCAAAGTCGTCGTGGTTTTTAGCTCATAACTTTTAAACTGTTTCAACAATCGGCTCGTTTTTAGTTTATATTTTTTCTTTGTGAGACTACGCTTTGATATAAGACAACCAGGCCGTCCTGAAATACGCAAAAATAGAGTTACAAAAGGTACGATAAAATTGAGCCTTTTTTCGACTAAAGAAATTGTCAAGTCGAAAGTCGTCGTGGTTTTTGGCTCAGAACTATCGAACAAGTGGACCATTCGGCCCATGTTTGGTCTAGATCTCTTCCTTATGAGAAACACATCGATACAGAACTAACAATTCGTCTAGAAATACGCAAGAATAGAGTTACAAGGGGTAAACAGAATTTGAGCCGTTTTCAGGTTATCAAACTCGTCATTATGAATGTCTTCGTGTTTTTTGACTTATAACTATTAAACCAGTTGACCAATCGGCCCGGTTTTGGTCAAGATCTCTAACTTATAAAGAAAAATATCGATATGAGACCAACAAGCCTTCATGAAATACGCAACAATAGAATTACAAGAGGTACACGAATCTTGAGCCTTTTTTCGACTGAAAAACTCGTTAATTCTTAAATCTACATTGTTTTTGGCTTATAACTTTTGATCGACTCATTTAATCGGCCCGTTTTTGGTCTAGATCTCTTTCTTATGAAAAAACACATCGATATAAAACCATTTAGTAGTCCAGAAATACTTAAGAATAGAGTACAAGAGGTACACAAAATTTAAGCCCTTTTTTCGACGATAAAACTCGTCAATTCTCAAGTCGACGTGGATTTTGGCTCATAATTTTTTATCCAGCTGTCGAATCGGCCCGTTGTTGGTCTAGAACTCTTCCTTATGAAAAATCACATTGATATAGGTCCAACAAGCCGTCCTAGAATACGCAAGAATATAGTTACAAGAGGTACAGAAAATTTGAGCCGTTTTCCGAAAAAAAAACTCGTCATTTCCAATGTCTTCGTGTTTATTGACTTCTTACTAATAAACCAGGTGACCAATCGGCCCGTCTTTGGTCAAGATCTCTTTCTTATGAAGAAACACATAGATATAAGACCAACAAGCCGTCCTGAAATACGCTAGAATTACAAGAGTTACGAGAGGTACGAAAAATTTGAGCCATTCGTTGAATAAAAAACCCGTCATTTCCAAAGTCGTCGTTGTTTTTGGCTTATAACACTTGAACTGTTTGACCAATCAGCACGTTTTTTATCTATATTTCATCTTCATGAAAAAACGCATCGATATAAGACTACCAGGCTGTCCTGAAATAAGCAAGAATAGCGTTACAAGAGGTACGATAAATTTGAGCCTTATTTCGACTGAAAAACTTGTCAATTCGAAAGTTGTCATGGTTTTTGGCTTATAACTTTCGAACCAGTCGACCAATTGCCTCATTTATGGTCTAGATCTCTTTCTTATGGAAAAACACATCTTTATAAAACCATTGAGTAGTCCAGAAATACTCAAGAATAGAGTAACAAGAGGTACACAAAATTTGAGCCGTTTTTTCGCTCAAATACTCGATAATTCCCAAGTCGTCGTGGTGTTTGGCCCATAACTTTTGAACAAGTTCACCAGTCGGCTTATTTTTTCTCTAGTTCTCTTTCTCATGAAGTCACACATCGATATAAAACCATTAAGTAGTCCA
This sequence comes from Cotesia congregata, assembly GCA_905319865.3. NCBI lineage: Eukaryota > Metazoa > Arthropoda > Insecta > Hymenoptera > Braconidae > Cotesia > Cotesia congregata. The sequence goes on along the minus strand of CAJNRD030001121.1, from coordinate 10,967,928 downwards.
GAAATACTCAAGAATAGAGTTACAAGAGGGACACAATATTTGAGCCATTTTTTCAACAAAAAAACTCGTCAATTCACAAGTCGACGTGTTTTTTGGCTCATAACTTTTGATCCAGTTGTCTAATTCGCCCGTTTTTGGTCTAGAACTCTCCCTTATAAAAATAACATCGATAAAGGACCAACAGGCCGTCCTGGAATACGCAAGGATATAGTAACAATAGGCACACAAAATTTGAGCCGTTTTTCGTCTATAAAACTCGTCATTTCCAACGCGTGTGGTTTTTATCTCATAACATTAAAACTGTTTGACCAATCAGCTTGTGTTTTGTCTATATTTATTCTTTATGAAAAACGGTATCGATATGATACCACTAGGCCGTCCTGAAATACGCAAGAATAGAGTTACAAGAGGTACGATAAATTTTAGCCTTTTTTCGACTGAAAAACTTGTCAATTCTAAAGTCGTCGTTGTTTTTGGCTCATAACTTTTTGACTAGTCGACTAATCATCTTTTTTTCGGTCTAGATCTCTTTCTTATTCAAATACACATCGAGATACGACCGACAAGTCATCCAAAAATACGCAATAATAGAGTTACAAGAGGTACACCAAATTTCAGCTATTTTTTGACTAAAAAAGTGGTCATTTCAAAAGTCGTCGTGGTTTTTAGCTCATAACTTTTGAACTGTCTCAACAATCGGCTCGTTTTTAGTTTATATTTTATCTTTATGAGAATACGCATAGATATAAGACAACCAGGCCGTCCTGAAATACGCAAAAATAGAGTTGCAAAAGGTACGATAAAATTGATCTTTTTTTCGGCTAAAGAAATTTTCAAGTCGAAAGTCGTCGTGGTTTTTGGCTCAGAACTATCGAACAAGTGGGACTAATCGGCCCATGTTTGGTCTAGATCTCTTCCTTATAAGAAACACATCGATACAGGACTAACAAGTCGTCAAGAAATACGCACGAATAGAGGTACAAGGGGTACACAAAATTTGAGCCGTTTTCCGGTTAACAAACTCGTTATTTCCAATGTCTTCGGGTTTTTTCACTAATAACTATCAAACCAGTTGACCAATCGGCCCGTCTTTCGTCAAGATCTCTTACTTATAAAGAAACACATCGATATAAGACAAACAAGCCGTCATGAAATACGCAAGAATAGAATTACAAGAGGTACACGAATCTTGAGCCTTTTTTCGAAAAAACTCGTCAATTCTTAAATCGACGTGGTTTTTGGGTTATAATTTTTGATCGAGTTATTTAATCGGCCCGTTTTTGGTCTAGATCTCTTTTTTATGAAAAAACACATCGATGTAAAACCATTTAGTAGTCCAGAAATAATTAAGAATAGAGTACAAGATGTACACAAAATTTGAGCAATTTTATCGACTACAAACTGGATAATTCTCAAGTCGTCGTGGTTTTTGGCTCATAACTTTTGAACCAGTTGACCAATCGGCTTTTTTTTGGTTTGGATCTCTTTCTTATGAAGAAACACATCATAATAAGCCCCTCAGAGCTTCCTGAGTTACGTAAGATTAGAGTTCAAGAGGGACGCAAACTTTGAGCCCTTTTTTCGACAAAAAAACTTGTCAATTCCCAAGACGACGTGGTTTTTGGCTCATAATTTCTGATCCAGTTGTCTTATCGGCCCGTTTTTGGTCTAGAACTCTTCCTTACGAAAAATCACATTGATATAGGTCCAACAAGCCGTCGTGGAATACGCAAGAATATAGTTACAAGAGGTACACAAAATTTGAGCCGTTTTCCGAAAAAAAATCTCGTCATTTCCAATGTCTTCGTGTTTATTGACTTATAACTAATGAACAATGTGACCAATCGGCCTGTCTTCGTTTAAGATCTCTTCCTTATGAAGAAACACATCGATATAAGACCAACAAGCCGTCCTGAAATACGTAGAATAGAGTTACAAGAGGTACGAAAAATTTGAGCCATTCTTTGACTGAAAAAATCGTTATTTCTCAAGTCGTCGTGGTTTTTGGCTCATAACATTTGAACTGTTTGACCAATCAGCACGTTTTCCATCTATATTTCGTCTCCATAAAAATACGCATCGATATAAGACCACCAGGCTGTCCTAAAATAATCAAGAATAGAGTTACAAGAGGTTCGAAAGATTTGAGCCATTTTCGACTATAAACTCGATAATTCCCAAGTCGTCGTGGTTATTGGTTCATAACTTTTGAACAAGTAGACCAATCGGCTTGTTATTGGTCTAGATCTCTTCCTTATGAAAAAAAACATCGATTTCGGACCAACAAGTCGTCTAGAAATACGCAAGAATAGAGTTACGAGAGCAACACAAAATTCGAGCCAATTTATCGACAAAAAAAAATAATCGATGTCTAAGTTGTCGTTGTTTTTGGGTCATAACTTTTTAACTAGTCGAGCAATCGGCTTGTTTTTGGTCTAGATGTCTTTTGTATGAAAATACACATCGATATATGATCAAAAGTCCGTCTTGAAATACGCACGAATAGAGTAACAAGAGGTACGAAAAATTTGAGCCATTTTTTCGACTAAAAACTCGATAATTCTCTAGTCGTCGTGGTTTTTGGCTCAAACTTTGAAACCAGTTGACCAATCAGCCCGTTTTCGGTCTAGATCTTTTCCTTATGGAAATACACATCGATTTCAGAACAACAAGTCATCCAGAAATACGCAAGAATAGAGTTACAAGAGGTTCACAAAATTTGAGAAATTTTTCCGACTAAAAAACTCGTCATTTCCAAAGTAATCGTGGTATCTTGTTCATAAGTTTTAAACTGTCCGACCAATCGGCTCGTTTTCAGTCTTGATTTGTTCCTTTCAAAAAAATGCATCGACGAAGCCTCTCAGGGCGTCCTGAGATACACAAGAATAGAGTTACAAGAGGTACACGATATTTGAGACTTCTTATGTCTAAAAAAACTCGTTAATTCCAAAGTCGTCGTCGTTTTTGGTTCAAAACTTTTTTACCAGTTGACTAATCGGCCCGTATTTGGTCTAGATCTCTTTCTTATGAAAAAACACATCGATATAAGAGCAACAAGTCGTCCAGAAATACACAAAAATAAAGTTACAAGAGGGACACAAAATTTGAGCCATTTGTTAGGCAAAAAAACTCCTCAATTCTCAAGTCGTCGTAGTTTTTGGCTCATAACTTTTGAAACAGTCTCCCATTTGCCCCATTTATGGTCTTGATCTCTTTCTTATGAAAAAACACATCGATATAAAACCATTAACTAGTCCAGAAATACTTAAGAATAGAGTAACAAGAGGTACACAAAATTTGAGCTATTTTTTCGACTAAAAACTGGATAATTCCCAAGTCCTCGTGGTTTTTGGCTCATAACTTTTGAACAAGTTGACCAATCGGCTTGTTTTTGGTCTAGATCTCTTTCTTATGGAGAAACAATTAGTATTAAGCCCCTTAGTGCGTCCTGAGATACGCAAGAATAGAGTAACAAGAGGGACACAAAATTTGAGCCCTTTTTTAAACAAAAAACTCGTCAATTCTCAAGTCGACGTGTTTTTCGGCTCATAACTTTTGATCCAGTTGTCCAATCGGTCCGTACTTGGTCTAGAACTCTCCCTTATAAATATAACATCGATATAAGCCCACCAGGCAGTCCTGGAATACGCAAGAATAAAGTTACACGAGGTACACATAATTTGAGCCGTTTTTCGCCTATAAAACTCGTCATTTCCAAAGTCGTCCTGGTTTTTGGCTCATAACCTTTGAACTGTTTGACCAATCAGCTCGTTTATTGTCTATATTCCTTCCTCATGAGAAAAAGCATCATCATAATACCACTAGGCCGTCCTGAAATATGCAAGTATAGAGTTACAAGAGGTACAATAAATTTTAGCCTTTTTTCGACCGAAAAACTTGTCAATTCTGAAGTCGTCGTACTTTTTGGCTCATAACTTCTGGACCAATCGACCAATCATCTTTTTTTCGGTCTAGATCTCTTTCTTATTCGAAAACACATCGAGATACGACCAACAAGTCGTCCAAACTTACGCAATAATAGAGTTACAAGAGGTACACAAAATTTGAGCTAGTTTTTGACGAAAAAACTCGTCATTTCCAAAATCGTCGTGGTTTTTAGCTCACAACTTTTAAACTGTTTGAATAATCGGCTCGTTTTTAGTTTAAATTTATTTTTTATGACAATACGCATCGATATAAGACAACCAGGCCGTCCTTAAATACGCAAAAATAGAGTTACAAAAGGTACGATAAAATTGAGGCTTTTTTCGACTGAAAAACTTGTCAAGTCGAAAGTCGTTGTGGTTTTTTGCTTATAACTATCGAACAAGTCGACCAATCGGCCCATGTTTGGTTTAGATCTCTTCCTTATAAGAAACATATCGATACAAGACTAACAAGTCGTCCAGAAATACGCAAGAATAGAGTTACAAGGAGTACACAAAATTTAAGCCATTTTTTCGCCTCAAAAACTTGTCATTTCCAAAGTATTCGTGGTTTTTAGCATATAGCGTTTAAACTTTTGTTTCATTTGTCTCGTTTTTAGTGTAGATATGTTTCTTATAAAAAAAAGCATCGATATAAGCCCCTTAGAGCTTCCTGAGATACGCAAAAATAGAGTAACAAGAGGTACACAAAATTTGAGCCATTTTTTCGACTAAAAACTGGATAATTCCTAAGTCGTCGTGGTTTTTGGCTCATAACTTTTAAACAAGTTGACCAATCATCTTTTTTTTGGTCTAGATCTCTTTCTTATTCAAAAACACATCGAGATACGACCAACCAGTCGTCGAAAAATAGGCAATAATAGAGTTACAAGAGGTACACAAAATTTGAGCTATTTTGTGACTAAGAAACTCGTCATTTCCAAAGTCGTCGTCGTTTTTAGCTGTTAACTTTTGAACTGTTTGAACAATCGGCTCGTTTTTAGTTTATATTTTTCCTTTATGAGAATACGCATCGATATAAGACAACCAAGCCGTCCTAAAATACGCAAAAATACTTACAAAAGGTACGATAAAATTGAGCCTTTTTTCGACTGAAAAACTTTTCAAGTCGAAAGTCGTCGTGGTTTTTGGCTCATAACTATCGAACAAGTCGACCAATCGGCCCATGTTTGGTCTAGATGTCTTCCTTATAAGGAACACATCGATACAGGACTAACAAGTCGTCCAGAAATACGCAAGAATAGAGTTATAAGGAGTACACAAAATTTAAGCCATTTTTTCGACTAAAAAACTTGTCATTTCGAAAGTATTCGTGGTTTTTGGCTTATAACGTTTGAACTGCTGGTTCATTCGGCTCGTTTTCAGTCTAGATCTCTTCCTTATGGAAAAACGCATCGATATTGGACCAATAAGTGATCCAGAAATACGCAAGAATAGAGTAACAAGAGGTTTAAATATTCGAGCCACTTTTTCGACAAAAAAAATCATCGATGTCTAAGTTGTCGTAGTTTTTGGGTCATAACTTTTAAACCATTCGAACAATCGGCTTGTTTTTGGTCTAGATCTCTTCCGTATGAAAATACACATCGATATAGGATCAAGAGGCCGTCCTAGAATACGCAGGAATAGAGTTACAAGAGGTAAGAAAAATTTGAGCCATTTTTTCTACTAAAAACTCGATAATTCTCAAGTCGCCGTGGTTTTTGGCTCATAACATTTAAACCAGTGGATCATTCAGCCCGTTTTTGGTCTAGATCTCTTCCTTATGAAAAAACACATCGATATTCGACCAACAAGTCATCCATAAATACGCAAGAATAGAGTTACAAGTGGTATAAAAATTTAAGCAATTTTTTCGACTAAAAAACTCGTCATTTCCAAAGTAATCGTGGTTTTTTGTTTATAACTCTTAAACTGTCCGAACAATCGGCTCGTTTTTAGTCTAGATTTTTTCCTTTGAAAAAAATGCATCGACGAAGCGTCTCAGGGCGTCCTGAGATACACAAGAATAGAGTTACAAGAGGTACAGGAAACTTGACACTTCTTATGTCTAAAAAAACTCGTTAATTCCAAAGTCGTCGTAGTTTTTGGTTCAAAACTTTTTCACCAGTTGACTAATCGGCCCGTGTTTGGTCAAGATCTCTTCTTCATAAAAAAACACATCGATTCAGGACCAAAAAGTCGTCCAGAAATACACAAGAATAAAGTTACAAAAGGGACACAAAATTTGAGCCCTTTTTCCGACAAAATAAACCTTAATTCTCAAGTAGACGTGGTTTTTGGCTCATAACTTTTGATCCAATTATTCAATAGGCCCGTTTTTGGTCTAGAACTCTTCCTTATGGAAAATCACATCGATATAGCACCAACAGGCCGTCCTGGAATATGCAAAAATACAGTTACAAGAGGTAAGAAAAATTTCAGCCATTCTTTGACTAAAAAACTCGTCATTTCCAATGTCGTCGTGGTTTTTGGCTCATAACATTTGAACTGTTTGACCGATCTGCAAGTTTTTTCTTTATATTTCTTTTTTATAAAAAAACGCATTGATATAAGACCACCAGGCCGTCCTGAAATACGAAAGAATAGATTTACAAGAGGTACGATAAATTTTAGCCTTTTTTCGACTAAAAAACTTGTCAATTCGAAAGTTGTCATCGTTTATGGCTCATAACTTTTGAACCAGTCGACCAATTGCCCTATTTATGGTCTAGATCTCTTTCTTATGAAAAAACACATCGATATAAAACCATTAACGAGTCAAGAAATACTTAAGAGTAGAGTAACAAGAGGTACACAAAATTTGAGCCATTTTTCGGACTAAAAACTCGATTATTCCCAAGTCATCGTGATTTTTTGGCTAATAACTTTTGAACAAGTTAACCAATCGGCTTGTTTTTGTTCTAGATTTCTTTCTTATGAAGAAACACTTAGTAATAATCTCCTCAGTGCGTCCTGAGATACGCATAAATAGAGTTACAAGAGGGACACAAAATTTGAGCCCTCTTTTTCAACAAAAAAACTCGTCAATTGTCAAGTCGAGGTGTTTTTTGGCTCAAAACTTCAGATCCAGTTGTCCAATCGGCCCGTTCTTGGTCTAGAACTTTCCCTTATGAAAATAACATCGATATAGGACCAACAGGCCGTCCTGGAATACGCATGAATATAGTTACATGAGGTACAAACAATTTGAGCCGTTTTTCGACTGAAAAACTTGTCAATTCTAAAGTCGTCGTGGTTTTTGGCTCATATCTTTTGGACCAGTCTACCAATCATCTCTTTTTCGGTCTAGATCTCTTTCTTACTCAAAAACACATCGAGATACGAACAACCAGTCGTCCAAAAATACGCAATAATAGAGTTACAGGAGGTACACAAAATTTGAGCTATTTTTTGACTAAAAAACTCGTCATTTCCAAAGTCGTCGTGGTTTTTAGCCCATAACTTTTGAACTCTTTGAACAATCGGCTCGTTTTGAGTTTATATAATTTTTTTATGAGAATACGCATCGATATAAGACAACCAGGCCGTCCTGAAATACGCAAAAATAGAGTTACAAAAGGTACGATAAAATTGAGCCTTTTTTCGAGTGAAAAACTTGTCAAGTCGAAAGTCGTTGTGGTTTTTTGCTTATAACTATTGAACAAGTCGACCAATCGGTCCATAGTCGGTCTAGATCTCTTCCTTATAAGAAACACATCGATACAGGACTAACAAGTCGTCTAGAAATACGCAAGAATAGAGTTACAAGGAGTGCACAAAATTTAAGCGATTTTTTCGCCTAAAAAACTTGTCATTTCCAAAGTATTCGTGGTTTTTGGCACATTACCTTTGAATTTTTGTTTCATTTGGCTCGTTTTTAGTGTAGATATGTTTCTTACAAAAAAACGCATCGATATCAGCCCCTCAGAGCTTCCTGAGATACGCAAGATTAGAATTACAAGAGGGACACAAAATTTGAGCCCTTTTGTCGACAAAAAACTCCTCAATTCTCAAGTCGACGTGGTTTTTGGCTCATAACTTCTGATCCAGTTGTCTAATTGGCCCGATTTTGTTCTAGAACTCTTCATTATAAAAATAACATTGATATAGGACCAACAAGCCCTCCTGGAATGCGACAGAATATAGTTACAAGATGTACACACAATTTAAGCCGTTTTCCGAAAAAAAAATCGTTATTTTCAATGTCTTCGTGTTTTTTGACTTATAACTATCAATCCAGTTGACCAATCGGCCCGTCTTTGGTCAAGATCTCTTCCTTATAAAGAAACACATCGATATAAGACGAACAAGCCGTCCTGAAATACGCAATAATAGAATTACAAGCGGTACACGAATCTTGATCCTTTTTTCGACTAAAAAACTCGTCAATTCTCAAGTCGACGTGGTTTTTGGCTTATAACTTTTGATCCAGTTGTTTATTCGGCCCGTTTTTGGTCTAGCACACTTCCTTATGAAAAATCACATCTATATTAAATCAAAAGTCTGTCCTGGAATACGCACGAATAGAGTTACAAGAGGTACGAAAAATTCGAGCCGTTTTTTGACTAAAAAACTCGTCATTTCCATGGTCGTCGTGGTTTTTGGCTAATATCATTTGAACTATTTGACCAATCTTCACGTTTTTTATCTATATTTCTTCTTCATAAACATACGCATCGATATAAGACCACCAGGCTGTACTGAAATAAGCAAGAATAGCGTTACAAAAGGTACGATAAATTTGAGCTTTCTTTCGACTGAAAAACTTGTCAATTGGAAAGTTCATTGTTTTTGGCTCATAACTTTTGAACCAGTCGACCAATTGCCCCATTTATGTTCTAGATCTAGTTTTTATGAAAAAACACATCTATATAAAACCATTAAGTAGTCCAGAAATACTCAAGAATAGAGTAACAACAGGTACACAAAATTTGAGCCATGTTTTCGACTAAAAACTCGATAATTCCCGAGTCGTCGTGGTTTTTAGCTCATAACTTTTAAACAAGTTGCCCAATCGGCTTGTTTTTGGTCTATGAACGGTCAAAAATTATGAAATTTTAGGAGTTTATAAATAAAGCTATTCTGAACCCGTAAAAAAAATTTCAGCCGAATCTGTCGAAAAGTGATTTCATGCTGGAACTACCTTAACTTAACATCATCCGAAATTAAAAAAAAAAAAATTCTTTTTCCCAAATTCAAAAATTTATATCTTCGAAAAAAAAGAACACCCTCTTGAAAATTTCAGGATATTTTAAGATTAGTAAGAGGTACTCTGTAAAAAAATGAGCCGAAAATTTTATAGCAGGCTTTGATTTTCACGATTTTTTAAATTTCAAAATTTTCTCACTTTTTGATTTTTCAAAAATTATACCCAAAAAAAAATTTTTTTTATAGTCCTAAGTATCCTCTTTAAAAGTGACTTTGGCCCATGTCTGTAACTATAATAGTTTCCGAGATATTACAAAAATAAATTTGAAAAACCAGAAAATGGTGAAATTTTGAATTTTGTATAACTTTCCGAAAAAAATTAAAAAAATTTTTTCCTTTGGCACAACTTTGTTTTATGATAAAAGCAAACTTGTGACCAAATTTCATCTAAATCGGAAGGGGTCGATTCTAACTATTGGTCGATTTGACATGGAATGACCCGTATACATTTATTATTATGTATATTAAATATATTATATATCAATTTATATAAAGATAATAGACACAAAAAAAATATTCTATTATTCAAAAATCCGAAAAAAATAAAAAACTTTTTCTTATTTTAGGAATAAGTAAAAATTTTAAAATAGTTGACAATGGGGATACTTCTTTTTCATAAATAAGAGTCTTGTCACAAGAAACATTTTTAGTGAATTTACCTTCCAAGTATACTTTTCTCACAGTTGAAATGAAGAGAATCAGAATTCAAAATATCAAATTTCGACGATAAAATCACAGTATTTTTACTAGACAGCAACTAATTTGTTGCTATTTATTTACTGTCTGGAGTTAGATGCAGAAAGAAACAAACGAATCAAATTATTTATATTTATCATGAATCGGCTATATATAATCCGACAAAAATCAAATATTGATGGTTAATCAACCATGAAGTAATCACTACGAAGTCACCACAGCATTCCCATAAGCATGATACCGCAAGGCAAAAAGTACTAACGTTAGTTGATATGACAACCGTTCCAACACTAATATATTTATATATGTGATGTTTACAACACTATAACCTCCAATCACGTTGTGATTTACACGATATATACACAGAAGACGCAGTACATAAAACGTTATGACGAGCCGCAATAACAGAATTAACTTCATTTAACCTATTGTAATAAGTTTTACCGAAATACACACTAATTTGAAGTATGTTAAAACAGTTGATTTTGAAGGTATATATTAGACTGATTGAAATTTTTTAATACTCAAGTATTATAGGAAGACTTTTCGATTAACTACATAAGTAAACAAAAGATGACACGGTAAATTTTAAATTAAGGAAGTCCTTTCGCTCCAGTTGAGTCACAACAACTGTAGTTTTCAAGTTTTTATTTTTATTAGAGTAGTCTTTGGATTTGTCTAAATTAATAGTTACAATTATATTTTGGTAACTGATTGTTTTACTGGTACACCAGTATTCATAAGACACTCCTATCGAAGGGATTTTATTCCAAGAGATTTGATCAAAATATGTCTTTCGCACTTGGTGTCAAAATTTAATTTACTGGAAATTCTGCTATATTATGTATTAAAATGTTAAATATACTTCAAGTATGGTATTAGTGAAAAATTTATTTATGCATATGTATTCAAAGTGTGAAATTTACCTTCTCATCTCTTTTGATAAGGCCAAATGATGCTTTTTTTTTACTATCAACAGAGTTTAGACGATCTGTGTGTATTAAGCAATAATAAAAATTTTTTTTCATTAAGATGATTTTATACAAACATTGTAGCGTCATGGTTCTTAAAAATTTACAAAATTTTCTTTATGATACGTTGATTACTAAGGTCAATTAGAATCGAATAATGAAACGAAAATGCAGACATTCTCACAAGAATGTATACATACAAGATCTACAGGCTTGTAAAAATTATCACATTATACTTAGTAATGAAATATCTTTTTTTTTTTCGGGAAGCAAGAGTTTGTGAATCAAGAAATTTTATTTTAACAAGAAAAAATTTTTCTTGGTTCTAAAACTTTTTTGCACTATTCAAGAACATTCTTGAAAATTCAGAAAAATTTTTACAATGATTTCTTCTGTTTAATAGTATTTATCCTAAGTTGAATCGATCCCTCTATCAGTTCCGAAGTTGAAATCTTTAATTTTCGTTGCAGAAAGTCAAAAAATCGATCTACATTAATATTTTACAGTAGTTGATTGATTTCAACTATAAAATTGATTTTCCCACACAATAAAAAATTAAATATATTATATTTCGAGCTATAAAAAATGCACTATATTTTATTTAGGGAAAACTTGTTAGATTTTATAAAAAAAAAACTTAATTATCAAATACAATATTTAATCATTTAATCAATTAATTAAAAATCCGTATCAGTCACAACTTTGGATTATAGCATTTGTAGTTTTTTTTTTTTTTATTTTCAACAACTATGTTGCGAAATTATATGACCTATAATTAGAAATAGTAGGAAACAATGATACAGTTCATTAAAGTTAAATTACTTTTTTATCTATAATTACTCTGATTTATTTGGTCTATTTGTTTCGATCTTGTAATTCTGGATTGCTCAGCGTTTATGGACATTTGTTGATTTTCGTTGATAACTTTGCGATGAGATACAGTCTCATCAACAGAATGAAAGGAAAAATCTGATCCGTTTATATTTGAAAAAGATCCGGATGATTCTACTAAATCTATAGTTTCAGGAGTTATATTTGAAATTTCGTCTGATCTGAAAAACATTTGTAGCATTGAACGAATTGTTGAAATAATTGAAATTATGTAACTAAATAATAAATAAATTTACCGAGATGAATTTGAAAGTACTAATGCAGATGTACGTTTGATCGGGCGTTGACGATCCACACAATTATTATCAAGATCAAATTTTCTTTTAACTGGTCCCAAACAACTCGGTCTTAAGGCTATTGGACTTAAACTACGTCTCATAGCAAATGATTTTCGCGTAGGACTTGGAGAAAGATTATTTTTCCATTGAACAGTACTGAGTCCAGGTGAATAACATTGACGTTGTCCTAGACTAGATCTAGTAGGTGACGGTGAAGAACAAAAGGAAGTGTTATTTACAACTGGTAAATTTAGATTTAAAGGATCAACAAATTTTTTTATCATTTGCTTCTCAATATTTTGAAGTTGATGGCTGGATAAGTCTGAATCTTTAACAGACAATCCTTCAGCATCAAGAGTTAAATCCTCCCATGACTGGGAAATTTGCATTGCACTGTGGATTTCTTTTTCATGTGCAGCTTCTCTACCAGCAACATCAATACATTCTTCTTGTTTCAATTGGTTAACTCTTGGTGTCAGTCGTGGTATATTTACAGAACTCTGAAATAATTATGAACATTAGTAACATCGAGAATCAAATCAATTTACATTCTATTTTAATTTATCTTACACTTGTACTAAATCGTCGTGTCCTTGATATGTTGGGAAAAAGATTTAACGAAGAAGCAACATCTCTGCAAATTATAAATCAGGAATTAAACTATAATAAGCAATAGCGTATTAAAGAATATATGTTTTGCAATAGTAGCACATTGAGATTCAAAAAAGTTGATTTAATAAAAATATATTATCGAAAAAAAAAGAAAAAATTAACTCTTGATAGGATATAATTACTTATTACTGTACCATTGATAATAAATTTTATTTGAACTATACAGATGAAATATTATGCACTAATACGTATATAATTACATATATTGAATTAATGAAGACATTAAAAGGTCCTTTTTAGTTTTAGATTTAGTTTAGGATGTATAATAAAAATGCAACGGATTATAAAAATAATTAACAATCAACTATGAAAATTCTTATTAACTTGCTGCTGAACAGTTTATTTGAAATCACATTACTTCAAATATGACAGCAATTTAAAATAATTATGGCAATAAATTTATCTCTTATTGGATGTTGATGATACTTTATTTTTCCTAAAATTATCATAAAACAAAAATATCAAATACTATATAAAATACCGTGGCACAGATGTTGTAGATGAACTAACTGACACAGTAGCACTAATTTCATGAATCATAGGAGCACTGCTAGATCGTTTAAGACTGATTATCGGGCAGTCAACTTCCATCGTTAAAGGAATTTTTTCCTGTTTTATTTTAAGCATTAGTTTAAAAACTGGATGTTATAGTCAGGCACATCGGTATTAGGTTAAGATTGATGTAAACTAGATATCTTTGACATCCTGGTATTGAATGCATATATATTGTTAATGATAAAGTATACATTTTGTCACATATTTCACATCGATTTGTTTTCTTTCATCATTCTTTATAAGCTACCACTTGATGTAAATAATTGCTCAGTTTTTTACTATAGTTATCACCGTAACATTCCAAATTCCAATAAGTGATTGAACTTCAGTTTCCAGCATTTTAAATATGAAGTATGGCGATTGTTTATTATAAATGCAAAATAAAAATATATTTTTATTTAGTTTGACTTTTCTCACATCTAAAAGATCGACTATTTTAAAAAGTATTCTAAGACGGATTGCTTAATATGCTTACTATTGGTACTTAGAATAATTGTTAAGCTAATCGTTGCTGGTTATTGAATGGCCTTTTTATCAGCTCAGAGCTCCGATACTCCAAAGCCGATGAGGCATAAAACTTGAGCATAGAACATGAATGAATTTTATTGCCATGATAATTAAAAAATTATATAATTAAGCCTCGAGTCCATATCAAATTCACTTATTTACAAAACAATCGCAAGATAGTCGAAACTTAAAAAATTTCAGAGCTTAAAAACTTCATTAAACTATGATGAAAAATTACTGAAATTATCAAGTGGACTTAAACGTAATGGATAAATTATTTTTGATCATAGAATGCAAAATTACAGAAGAATTAATACATTTTAAATTTCTAGCATAAAAAATTTGGAGTGAATTCGGAGTTTTTTTTTACGTATATAGTTACAGCTGAAATATTACATTATTGAAAAAATTTTTAAAACACATATACAATGAATAATTTTTTGTTAATTGTTTATCGTCAGAACTATTCAAAATATCTCTGTGGATTTTTTAGATTATTCTGAAGTTTTAGTAAAATATACTGTTTTAATATTACTGACGTTAAGTCAACTGACCAGTGTTGCCGTCAGGGGTTAACTCACATTCCCACAAGCAAAGATAAAATTCCCCACATTCCCCACTAGTAATTTAAAAAATCCCCATTCATTCCCCAATCTCTATAATAGCGCGATAATTTAAATTTAACAGTATTATGAACTCAATTTAAAGAAAAATAATGATACTCATTAAAGAAATAAAATAAAGATGATAACTATTAATAATTTTATTGAGAACAATTTAAATGTTACAAAATGTGACAAAACAAATTTAATTAAATAAAAAAATATTATAATATAACTTATTTAGGAATCTTACAATTAATCATTTTTTTTTGATGGTTCAAATTTAATGCAACCGCTGTTTTTTAAAAGACCATTCTTAGTTATCATAATAGCACTAACAGTTTCGGTATTTAATTTATTTCTGTTATCTGTCTTGATTTTTTTTAAATTACTAAATGCGCGTTCTACAGAAGCGTTAGAGAACGGGAGGGACAACAGTGCAATAATTACAATTTTCAGGTTTGGAAATAAACAGACATTACTTTTGTTTTTTAAATTAAATACATCGGTCCAATATTCATCTGCATTATTATTATTATTATTATTATTGGACGTGTTATATTGAGCTCCGTTCAATTTAATATGAATTGGTTGTTATAAGTTGATTAGGTGTCCAAAAAAGTGTTTAAATGGTTTAATAAAAATTCTGTAGTGAATTTGAAATAATAAATTTTGTTATTCACGCAGTATGAATAATTATAATTGTTATATTCTAATTGAATAATGATATTTTGGGGTCAGAATAAAAATTTCAAGAATTTTCTAAGAAGTTCATTATTAAGTATATGTTTTCCTTTCTTGCTGTGAGTGATCTATGACTGATTGATCAATATGGATAACATTACAAGTAAAACCTATAACTGTGTTCGCTGTAAGAAACCGATTAGTCGCACTGTACAGTGTTGTGTGGTGTGCCTTAGAGACTTTCATCCAGGCTGCGCTGACTCTAGTAGTCACAGAATATACGACTCGGATAACCAGCTTGTACGATGTAACGGACCATATAATATTTTTGATCTACAGTCAAGTGGTGAAGGAAACACTGGTACGGCTATAAATAACAACAACCCAAGGCATACAGATGGAGTCAGCAGTAATGCTGTTGTTGTTGACACAGATGTTAGCAACAACAACAACACTAACGATGCCTTTATGTCAAGGATGGATGTTATATTAAACAAATTGGATCATATTCAAGCTGATAATGTAAATGTAAGTTTAATAAAAATGATGATAAAACAAGAAATTGAAATTCATATTATTAACATCAATAAATCCGTTGAACAAAAACTCCAAGATGAAATTAAAAAGCTAGGATCAGAATTAAAAAATGAATTAAAAAGTAATATGGAAACTTTTAAAGACATGAGTAACGACAACAAAAGTTCAGTTAAACAAACACTCCAAGAAGAAATAAAAAAGCTCGGATCAGAATTAAAAAATGAATTAAAAAATAATATGGAAACTTTTAAAGACATGAGTAATGACAACAGAAGTTATAGTGAAATTGCCAAAAAGAAATCCATCAATGTATCAAATGTTGATCGTATAGTTATTAAACCGGTAAAAATGCAGGACACAAGTCAAACAATAAATGAGTTAAAAAATAAAATAGATATTGCGAAATTAGGAGTGAATATAAAAAAAATAACTAATCAATCTAAAGGCAAAGTGTTAATAGATGTGGAAGAAGAATCGGATAGAATTAAATTAATGAATGAAATTAAAGACAATATTGGTGATACATATACAATAAAAAATGTCAATAAGAAACTACCGAAAGTTAAAATAGTGAAACTGGAGAACAGTATCTTACAATTAAGTGATGACAAAATTGTAAAGGATTTTTCATCACAAAATAATTGGAAAGATAACGATGAAGTCAACGCTGTAAGAGTATTAAAAAAATACACAACTCCAAGTGGTTTTGGATCAATTATTTTGGAAGTTAGTATAGGAGTCCACGAAAATTTAATAAATAACGGTAAAGTGAAATTTGGATGGAACAATTACAGAGTGTATAATCACGTTAACACCTTGAGATGTTTTAAGTGCTGGGGTTTTGATCATCTCGCTACCGGCTGTAATAACCAGATAGCTTGTAGGCTATGTGCAGAAAACCATCGGGAAAATGTCTGTAAAAGCGTGGCAAAGAAGTGTATAAACTGTGTTCAATTCGGAAACAAGTATAAAGATGTAAATAATGATCCAAATCATTGTGCCACGGATAGAAATTGTAGTGTTTACAAAAATTTAATAAAAAAAAGACAACAATATATTCTATCTGCGGAAAAATAGCCATTAAAATTAAGAGTTAATAAAAAATTAAGAGTTAATAAAAAATCGGATAAATTTCATTTAAAAATTCTAGCTGTAAATGTTGGTGGACTATTGAAGAAGAAAGATGAGGTTGAATTAGTGATAAATGAAATGAAACCTGATATATTGTGCCTGTGTGAAACTCATATTAATGAGGAAATATTAGACTATGAGATTGATATAAAGAATTATAGTATGATAAGAACCAATACAAAAAATAATAGAACAGGTGGAACTATTACCTACGTAAAAGAAAATATTAAATATAAAGTAGAGATGAATAATAATGAAATTGTTGAAGGAATTTGGTTGAATAGTATTAAATTAGGCAATAGTGAAGACTGTTTAGTATTATGCAATATATACAGATCACCAAGCAGTAATATAAGTATTTTCTGTGATAAAATTCTGGAAATTGCAGAACAACTCTTAGATTCTGGAAGACTAATAATGTTAGGAGACTTTAATGTTGATATGTTAAAAAATGATTATTACGCGAGAAAATTAAGTGACGAAATGTCTTATTTAGGCATGAAACAGAATATTAAGACGCTGACACGATCGACATTAACATCGAGGACGATAATTGACTTAGTCTTCACGAATTTCAAAGTTGAATCTTCAGTATTACAAACACCGAAGTTATCTGACCATAAAATCATCTGTATTCAGACAGAGCAAATAAATAGCGTTGATAATAATATAACTGTTTATAGTAGGAACTTTAAAAAATTTAGTGATGTTTTGTTTCAAACTGAAATATATAATAAATTTAATAATTGGCAGACACAGTTAGGTATTTGTGATAGTATTATTGATACTGATAATGGTATTAATAGTGATAATAATAGTCATATTGTAAATTTTGAATTAAATGTAAATAAAATTAGTCATAATGTCTTAGATGTTCTAGATAAATTGGCACCATTCGAAATAAAATCCAAGAGTATTAAATGGGCCAATAAACCTTGGATTGATAATGAAATTATTAAACTAATTAGGGCCAGAGATAAATTATATAGATTAGCTATGCGGTCGAAATTAGAATCAGATATGAATCAGTATAAGATATTGCGCAATAAAGTAGTAAATAACATAAGATTAAATAAAAAACAATATTATGAAGCTAACATCAGTAATAATAAAAACAATTCAAAATGCATGTGGAAAACCTTGAAAGAATTAATAGGTGATAAAAGAAATACAAAAACGAATCTACGTGAAATGTTAATAGATAATAATATTGTATCTGATAATCAACTTATAGCGAATAAGCTCAATGAGTACTTCATTTGTAGTATAGAAGATATTATTAATGAGATTAATTGTGGAATGTCTTATAGTGAGGAAATAGATAAAAATATCGAACCACATAACATAAGTAAATGGGAATCATTCGATAAAATTGACATAAATACGATTGATAAAATTATTAATAAATTAGATAGTACTAAGGGCTCTAAAAATGACGTTAATGTAAAAATTTTAAAACTTATATGGAGTGTCAGAAATGATATAATATTTTACATGATAAATAATTCACTTAAATTGGGTATTGTCCCACTTAATTGGAAAATTTCGACAATTATACCAATACAAAAAGTTGCAGGAAGTAATAAAATAATAGATCAAAGACCGATAAACACACTCCCTGTATATGAGCAAGTCCTAGAAGAAGTTATTAAAATACAACTTGTTAGATTTATTGATAACAATAAAATTATTAACCCTGAACAATCAGGTTTTCGAAAAAATCATTCATGCGAAACAGCTCTTCAACATTCCATCATACGTTGGAGAAAAAATTTAGATGAAGGTTTGTTCATTGGGGTTGTGTTTGTCGACTTTGCTCGAGCATTTGAAACGATAGATAGGACTAAATTATTGAATGTACTGTACAACTTAGGTATAAGAGGAACAGTCCTTGAGTGGTTTAGGTCCTATCTATCAGATAGGAAGCAAAAAGTAAAGTTTCAAAATGTTATGTCAGAAGAGTGTGATGTAAAACATGGTGTACCACAAGGCTTCAAGTTGGGTCCAATACTATTTATAATATATATTAATGAAATTGTAAATATATTTAAGAGACTATCTATAGATTGTAAATTGTTCGCTGACGATGTGATGTTGTCGGTAAGTGGTAATAAGTTGTCCGATATAGAAAAAAAATTAAATGGTGGATTAAAAGCACTTTCGGATTGGCTGAAGCATAATCAACTGAAAATTAATGTAAATAAGACTGTATATATGATATTGCATGTAATTTGAGGTGGAGGCCTTAACCTGGTCGTACTTTTTGCTCTTGTTGACTAGACTACATACAAACTTTTAAATTAATCAGAACATAATTATATCGTTTTAAAATTTTCAAAATTAATTACTAAGTCAACAAATAATGTTAAAATATGGATATTACTTATAATACGCATCACGATTTTGTATTGATATTAATTTTAAAAATCTTTTCAAGTATTGGTTGCGCTTTTTACGTTGTTCAAGTACTGGGTATTTTACCTTATCGACAAAGTAACCTTTCAGAAAATTCTGTAAAAATTGCGAAATTTTTTTTCTCAGTTTTTTTGGTAGCGTGTAATTATCAAAATTCAGTAAGAAATAAGAAATAATTGATATCTTTCTTTTTATGTTCCATAAATAGCTTGACGATGTTCAAAAAGAATTAGAAGAAACTCGAGAGATGGCTAATAATCGATTGCAAGAGTTAGACAAATTGCATCAACAGCATCGAGATGCTTTGAAGGAAGTTGAAAAACTTAAGATGGATGTAAGTTTTTTTTTTTCAGTTGTATTGTAATAATTTAATTTTCGTTTCTAATATAATCGTTAAAGTACTACGAACTAGTCTATCAAATATTTAATTAATTTCTCATGTCGTCTGTTGAGTAAAATGAGGATCCAAAAAATCCCACAACACAAATTCTTAAAAATCTGTTTTTCCTATCCATTTATTATTATATATTCCAATATTTATTCATTTCATCTAAAATTAAAATGACAGACCATCAAAATTTTGGCGGTTAATGTAATTAAAAAAGCAATTACAAAAGACATCAAAACATGAATATGTCACGTGTAGGCTTACACTTGGATCTTTTGGCCTTCACGCATCAGATAAGACATGCGGACTAGCTCAGCATCTCAAAAAAATTTATTTAGATTGTAGAAAAGAGTGTAGGTCGCTCAATGAATAAAAAATTGCATTGAATTGTAAAACTAATTGTTTATTGTGCGTTTCCAAAGATTGGAATTACCTAAAACAGAGCCTGGGTCTCTTTTACAAAATAACTATAGCGATGCACTTAAACTCACGACTTCACAACAAGTGATTAACGTAATAAATTAATGAATAGTATCACAAGTGCCAAAAAAAAAGTACCGAACTAAGGTAAGACTTCATTACTAAGAGATTATTCGACGAGGTCTATTTCCATCAACTTTCAGGATTATATATTTTTAGTTGTGAGCGTTGCTCAACACCTGCATTATTTCGCTGAACTCAAATTTTTCCTCGATGAACTTAGATTATTCCGCCCACGGAACTTGGGAACTACTTTTGCTTCTATTTCTTGGAGTGTATTTTACGTACGCGAGTTAGTCATCATTTGATTGCTTGCGTGATATATTATTACACTTATTCATAAAATGGAACAATCTAAAGATGCTACGTTAGTTATCACTGTTATCAGTTATCAGTAAACAGATTATTAAGGGGGTTGATACATGTAACCGCCTGAATTTTGACCATTTTTCAGAGGCTTATTTATAAGGAAAAGAATAAATAAATCGCTTTTAAATTCAGTATGTTTATTTGTTCTATATTAAAATACAAGAATCATATTTTTAACTTCCCGCTAAGAAAATCGACGATTTTCAAAAATCGGGAAATTATTGGTTTTACCCCGTTTTGCAAAAATTGAATTCTCATCAGATATTGTCACTATGTCTGTGTGTATGTATGTATGTATGTATGTATGTATGTATGCATGTTTTTTTTTTTTTTATAGAGGAGGTAAAATACATTTACGTATGCCAGGACTAGGTGTTGGTGCCTGGGTATGTCGGACTCAGAAGTCAATACTATTTTGCAACAATACCGACTAAACATCCTCCTCTCTCCTTTCCCCATAGATGTTACAGGGAAGACTGGATCAGGACCGCGTTAGCATTACTTCAATCCAGTCCATGTTGTGCCTCACGACACCTACTTCTTGTTACTACTGGTTTCTAATCCCTTTCTGCGATTTTCTCTTTTAAAAGGCGCTGCGCGTAGGCTGCTACAGCTGTCCAATTTTCTTCGTTTTTAATCATGCAGGTTACCAAGCTTTCAGGGGAGAGCGTGGTGCCTATTGTTTCTTCGGTGCTGATTCTGTCGTCCTTCCACCGATCACACTCGAAAAACGTGTGCTCGGCGTTGTGAATTTTGTCTGGACAGTATTTGCACGTTGGTGTGCTGTGCAAACTCATCTTGAAAAGATAGGCATTGAACTGCCCATGTCCCGTCAATAGCTGGGTCAGAAAGAAGTCCGTGTCCCCGTGCTTCCGAGAAAGCCAGACGTTGATGTTTGGAATCAGACGCGTTGTCCATCTGCCCGTCTCACCCGAAGCCCATCGGTCCTGCCACTCTTGCTGCGTTTCCGTTTTTATCCTCGTTCTTGCTTCCTTCATGTTTTCGCCACTGATTTTAGCATCGTAGAGTCTTGCTCTCTCGAACGCTAATAGGTCGATGGGCGCAGCTCCCGCAATGACCAATACAGCCGCTTCGGAAACCGTGCGGTAGGCGCAGACAACTCTGAGAGCGCCTCGCCGCTCCACTGCTGCCATTTTCCGCCGATAGGTTTTCTGCTTTAATATATCTGCTCCATAAAGCAGTACCGAATGGACTGCTTCCAGAAGGACTCTCGTCTTTTTGGTTCTTGGTCCCATAGTGTTCGTCATAATTCTTGCTAGGCTAGACACCGTCTTGCTGGCTTTCTGGCATGCATTGTCGAGGTGTTCGCGGAAAGATAGTTTCTCGTCTATCATTACCCCCAGATAGCGCAGGGCCCTTGTTGACGTTAGTGTTGTTCCTCCCATGTCCACAGCGAATGGTTTTAGGAACCACGTTTGGTGAGTCAGAACGACCATCTCGGTTTTGTGTTTGGCGAGTTTCAGGTGGTGTTTATCGAGCCAAGTCTCGACAGCATCAATGGTTTCCCGAACTAGTAGTTCGGCCTCCTCTACGCTGTCTACTATTATCGTGGCCGCGACGTCGTCTGCAAAGCCCGTTAGCTTCACTGGCTTTGGCAACGAGATTTCAAGAAGCTCGTCGTAGTCTGCGTTCCATAGATCGGGCCCCATTATTGAGCCTTGCGGCACGCCAGCCGTTGTGGCGTAGTCTTGTGGGCCTTCCGTAGTTTCTGCTATTAGCTTTCTTTCGTCAAGGTAGTTGTCGACTAGTGCCAGATTCTCCGGCTCCACGTCAAATCTGTGCTCCAGGGCGTCCAAAATATCTCCCCAATTTGCGATGTTAAACGCATTTCTAATGTCTAGCGTGAGGACAAGACACACCTTGCGGGCTTTGATCGAGGCTACCAGTCCATGGTTCTCTCGCTGTCCCTACGATTTTTTGGATCGCGCCGACTGTTGAACGTCCTTTCCGGAAGCCATGTTGGTTTGCGGCAAATGTATGTATGTATGTATGTATGTATGTATGTATGTGAACCGCTTATATCTTTTGAACGGTTAGACCGATTTTATTGCGGTTGGTGCCATTCGAAAGGGCTTGACCAAACTTAGATTTCCTGTGAATTTGAACCGATTCGGACCGATAGATTTTGAGAAATCTTAAAAAACTAATAAAAAAATTAGGAAAACGGTTGACCCTAAAGGCCATCTCTGCAACTTCCTGCAAATTCCATATCTAAACGCTTATAATCGCACTTATCACGTTTTTGAGCTCTTTGAGCTCAAAAATATAATTTTATTGTCATTTTGAACTCTCCGAGCTCAAAAAGCTTCAAGAAGTTTGATACAACAGCATTTTTTGAATTTTCAAATCACAATAACTTTTGAATGAATGAACCGATTTTCGCGCGGTTGGTGGCATTCAACGCAGTTTCTTCAATTCTATGATAATATTTTGAAGACGAATCGATTAGACCGGAAATTCCGGTGTAATTCGAAAAAATAACTTTTTTTCGATTTTTTTTGTGAACGATAACTCACGAACGAATCCGCCGATTTTGACCGGCTTAGTGGCGATCGACGTGATTTTTTTATGTTAAGAGCTGATTAGTTTTTGGAATCGATCCGTAAGGCCGTTTAAAAGTTACTCCAAAAAAACCACATTTGCAAAAATTTTTTTTAATGCCGTAAGATAGACGGCGGAGTTCCTAGGGTCCACCTTTACAAGCATAGTATGTGAGTGTATTCCATACATGCTTGTAAGCTAAATATATAGCTAATACAGACACTATCGCGGGGATAGTCAGGAAAGCTTCCTGAGACCTTAAAACGTCGAGATCTGATGAAAAGTCGATTTTTGCAAAACGGAGTAAAACCAATAATTTCCCGATTTTTGATAATCTTCGTTTTTAAATGTGGTTTTTTTGCAATAACTTTTAAATGGTTTTATCGATCAACTTCAAAAACTAATCAGCTCTTAACCTCAAAAACCCACGTCGATCGCCACCGGTCCGATTAAAATCGGTTGATTCGTTCGAAAGATATCGTGAACGAAAGAAAACCGAAAAAAGTGTTTTTTCGGAATCACTCCGAAATTCCTCGTTCGATCAATTTAAACTTGAAGATTTTTTGTGATATATTTAACCAGAGTTGAGAGGATGTAGGATCATAATAAAACGCTAAGAAACTTTATTATTTAGCGACGTTTCGTGCACTTTATTTGCACTTCCTCAGGCTATCTGCAGATACAAAACATTACATACAATTAATCAACACAGTTCAATAACATATAAATATAAACAAAAGTCATGATGACAAAACATACCATAATATACATCTTAGCATCGTCAATCTAATATTACATTCCTTGTCAACATTCATACTGTGTCAATCACAATCATTAGTTATAATTAAATTACTTGAAATGAGCACAAATTAGCTGGCAACAGAAATAAATAATTCTGTTGACGAAACCAAAAGTGTCGTGTCCGCCATCTTAGTCACCGATTTGGTGCAATTGTGTGTGTGCACAGCTGTAGCAAACTCAATGCTAGTGGCTCACTCTGCAGTTTATTTTAAAAACGACTTTACAAAACTATCATGAATTTGAACAATATTTTTAAAAAATTCTGAAACGTTTAAAACTCATTTTACATTAAGGGGCTGTTCATAAATTACGTAAGCGCTCATTAGGGGGGGGGGAAGTCAAGCTGAATCTCTATGTATGCTTACTTAGGGGGGAGGGCGTTAGTAGACAAATCTTACGTAAGCAAAATTTTTAAATTATTTCAGTAGTCGGTAACTTAAATTACTTTTCTACTAAGATTCTCGATCGATAGTTCAATTGCATCGATAATGTCACACACAGTTTTGTTTGGTTATAAGTTGTTAAAACGAGGCGGAAAGATCGAAGCTGACATGAGTTGACACTCATGTCAGCTTCGATCTTTTATTCTGACGAATCTTTTATTTCAGTTAAAAAATGCTAGTTGATGCACATAGTGAAAATTAAACTAATTGAATCCTATTCAGTTGGAATAGTTTAAATAATCCATTTGGGGTTTGTAAGGTTGAATCTTACCCAGTTGGTTGTAATTTGAAAAATTCAACCTGGTCCGTCAAGTTTAATTAATCCGTTTTTGCCTATTTTGTAATAAATAGTTTGATTCACTTTGCCTGTTCAGTCAGAACAGTTTGATATATTATTAGTAATATTCGAAGCACCTAATATTACTAATTAGCTCCAGTTTGTGTGTGAATGTTGATAAGTTAGGCATCAGTGGTTAATATAATTTATTTAATAGTTAATAAATAAATTATCCAACGAATAAGTCAATCAATTATTTGCATCTTGCCATTACATGCCACTCCCAGTACGCGGTTTGAGGTGGATTCACCAGAACATGTACCAGAGGCCACGTGTTCCAATTCACCAGGAGAAGCAACACCTACTCGAAGTCCTAATTAAGCTATACATAAGTATTGGTGTTGGTTTTATTAGTTTGTACGGCCAGTTTGAGGTATTTATTCTTCGATTTTATAAGTAACCGAGTCTCTGGAGCCAGGCAGAATTCACATTTTGAAACGTACCCTGAATGATTAGAATCTAAGATTTAATTTATTAATTGATAAATTCTCTAAATAAGAAGTGACGCATTCAATAGCGTTCCCATTAAATCTATTACGTTTCAATGGCATTTGTTAAAAATTAAAAATATTTTTTAACTTATTGAAAGCCCAAAATTGATGTATATCTTACGTAAGATTTCAGAGGGGGGTGGATGTATCAGTTGAAAATCTTACTAATGCTTATCATGGGGGGAGGGGGGTTGTAAAATGCTCCAAATTATGCTTACGTAATTTATGAACAGCCCCTTACATAGACTGTTGATCTTTTTTATATTGCTAATCTTGATTTTATTGAAGTGCAGTCTAAATCGGCTATTATTTATTTCAAGACATCTGATAAATACACTTGCTGGAAGTATATTCTGTAACTGAGATTTAATAATTTTTACCCTGTTCTCCAACTTATCCAATTTCCATAGTGTTATCCTGGTT
Organism: Cotesia congregata; assembly: GCA_905319865.3. Lineage (NCBI taxonomy): Eukaryota > Metazoa > Arthropoda > Insecta > Hymenoptera > Braconidae > Cotesia > Cotesia congregata. Next base: position 10,942,558 of record CAJNRD030001121.1, on the reverse strand, counting down.
TCCAATTTTAGCGTGGACATGCGAAATTTAATTAAAATATTTTCTGCGTCATTGATAAACGGGTTAAATTCGCATTGCACTGACCAAATGCATTTAATGTTATTTTTAATATGGTTAGGACAAACATTATTATTCTTTCATTCCAAAAGGAATATTTTTCTGTTGTGCAAACTAGCTAATTTTTTAGTTGTTGTCGCCCACCCGTTTTTTGTGATACTTGAAAAACTGCGTCGAATGCCGCCAACCGCGTGAAAATCGGTTCATTCATTCATACGTTATTGCAGTTTGAAAATCCGAAAAATAGTGTTTTATCAAACTTCTATCAGACTTTTGAACTCGAAGAGCTCAATACTAGCTTACCCTAGTACACATTCTGATAAACTCTCACTTTCTTTTTCTATTGCTAATAAGCGTAGAGTTCGAAAATAGTCAATGCATATATGTATTGTTTTTAGATACGTCAACTTCCAGAGTCTGTGATTGTAGAAACAACCGAGTACAAATGTTTACAATCACAATTCTCAGTGCTTTATAATGAATCTATGCAGTTGAAAACCCAACTTGATGATACACGTCAACAGTTGCAATCTAGCAAAAATTCACATTTACGTCACATAGAAATGATGGAGGTAAGATAAACCAAATTTTTCATATTATTTTTTATGGCTCATACCATGTATATGGTGTAAAATTACCAAGGTAGTAAATGAATATGTATGTATTCCAGAAAAAATCAGTTGTTATGAGTAATAAAAATATTAAACTATTCGATTTGGTTGATTTTAGAACCCTGAATAATAAAATTTTCCAAACAACGTTTTTTTCTTTAATAATTTTTTTAATCTACTGTATTGATCACCTCTATAGTCTACTCAGATTTTAACACTAAAAAGCGACTTCGAATAACAAAACGACATCAAAATCAGTCGATTTGTTCAAGAGATATACATGGTTGTCAGAAGTATTATTTTAGAATAATTTTTAACGATGCTGATCACTTAAAAAATTCAATTAATTCCTAATTTTACAGAATAACGTCAATTTCTGTCAAGTTTGCCAAGTTTGCCTCTCAATTTATTCAAAAGATACATAACTGTCTAAAAATTCCACAGGTCCACAAAAAAAAGTGGTCTGTGCTGGGTGTGCGTCAAAGATTTTCCGACGTATTTTTTACCGTTGATCATGAATCTGAAGTCAAAATTGGGGGTCAAACTGCAAAAAACGGAGAAAAATTAAAAAACCCACAAAATCTATGATCTAATAATTTTTTCTGCATGATAATTATAATCTTATAATTTCTGTCGTTTCCTGGCTCTTTTCCTCTCAAATGACTTGTGCAACGGATTTCGACTACGCTTTTTTTCTCTCTGTTGAATTTCTCTTTCTAGCATCCAACAGTAATCTGCAAACATATTTACTCCTCACCACCCCTGAAATCGCCGTTCAAATTCTTTGAGATCTTTATGAAATCTCTCTCTTTGCTATTCACTAAAGTCTCCGTTGTTCTCCGGAAAGCAGTTGAGATTCGAATCAACAAAGTGAAGTTTCAAATTCATTAGGCAACCTGAACGCTGAAAGTTTGCGATCATATTGGCCACAATATTTTCGTAATCAGCATCTTTGGTGTTACCTAAAAACTTGGTACACACTTCCTTGAAACTTAGCCATGATGCCTTTTCTTGTTCATCCATAACTGAAACAAATGTTTCATCTTTGAATAACGTCCGGATTTTCGGTACATGAAAGATTCCTTCTTTCAATTTCGCACCTGATTTGTGCTTAAACACTTGACGCAGGTATGTAAAGCACTCTGTATCTTTATCAAAAGCTTTCACAACCTGTTTTATTAACCCAAGTTTAATATGAAGAAGAGGAATGGAAATTTGGCTAGATCAACAAGCGGTTTTCTTATTATATTATGTGATCCAACCCTAAATGAAGATCTCGAAGGCCAAACTTTTTTAACGTAGTGATTTTTGCGATCTCTACTGTCAAACATACACAAATAGCATGGATACTTCGTGAATCCAGATTGTTTTCCTAGGATCATCGACAAAATCTTAAAATCACCACATACTTGCCATTTATGTTCTTCATACTTAATTTTTTTCAGGTCAGTTTCTAGATTTGCGTACTCTTCTTTAAGTACAGTTGAGTGAGCTAAAGGTACAGAAGCAAACTTGTTGGTGTTGTGTAGAAGAACTGCCTTAAGACTGCGTTGAGACGAGTCAATGAATAACCGCCAATCTTCAGATTTATTTAAATTTAGCTTTAATTCATCCACAAGTCCTTTCACATCAGTGCAATAAAGCAAATCTTCCTCTTTTTTAAAATATTTACGGAAAGCCTTCTCTCGATTCCGATGAAATGAAACTTAAGTACCTTCTGTCAGAAGATTTCTCCTTTTCATATTCGAAGCCAATATTTCAGTTGCTCCTTTTGAGAGTTTAGCTTCTCTAAATAAATTATTTAGATGTTTTTTTAGGGGTGATAACCCTCATACCTCCCCAGGCCTAAGTATTAGGGCTTTCCGACTTTGACGAGGACAATGTCAAGTCGTCGTCGAACACATTACGGCATCATTCTCATATTCTAGCGCTTCGCTGCAAAACAGTGCGCCTTCGCTGGCTCCGATATCACGAAATGTTGACTAGCGAATCATTCTACACATCCCGTTAAAGGGCAGTTGTCATCGTAGTCCAAGCACTCCGTGGTAGCAGGTTTTTGCCGGTAAATGTACCGATTCAATGTCCTGACGTTTCATTTTATATTAAAGACAAAATTCATTCGATAAAAGACTTTAATAAGACACAATAAGTGGCAAATAAACATATTTGCGAATCACTGATGGATGCTACAGAGAAAATTAAAGCAGAAACTGCAATTAGATCATGACATACTGAAAATACTGTTAAATCATGGATTTTATCGGTTTTTTTTTATTTTTCTCCTTTTTTTGCAGTTTGACCCCCAATTTTGACTTCGGATTCGTCTTCAGTGGTAAAAAATATGTCGGAAAATCTTTGTCGCACACCCAGCACAGACCACTTTTTTTTGTGGACCTGCGTTCTTAAAAGTATTTTTTATAAGCAACTCACAAATTTATTGTCAAATTCAATTTTTGGTTTGACAATTTTTATGTTGTTAAAAAATTGCATCAAATGCTGTAAGTCGCATCAGAATAGACTTACAGTAAAATCTCTATAAGTTCCGCTGCGAATAGTTCCGTTCCCCTTAATGTTTTCCCCTTCTCTTTACTATTTCCCCTTCGTTTACAAGATATTAGGCGAAGTATATTTATATGTGAGAGCATATGTGTGAGGTTGATAAGACAGTTATTTTCTAAACTATCTTTGCCTTATCAATAAAAAAATAGATATTATTAAGCTGCTCGATGAAAATCACTTAAAAACTGACATATCTAATCAATACAGAGTAACAAAAACTGCAATTTACAAAATACATAAGGCTTGTGACAAGAGTTACATGTCAATATAAAACGAATATTTAAATTTCCCGGGCAGTATTTCAGTGTATTGGTGAGTTACCATTCTTTAGATCCATTGGTTTATAAAAAATAAGCCACGCCTTTTTGAGATCTACTTTGAATAGTTTCCTACCTCCAAGACCGAAACTTTATAGAAAGTTTACTGTATTCATTCAGAAGATATTTCAGTTCTAAAATTCCAGAAAATAAATTTCGTTACAAAAATTTTAAAATTTGTTTACACTCATCCAATTTTTGAGCTTGAAAAGTAATACTACTTGTTTTTTTTTTAGCTAGAAAAACTTAATTACTTACGGCTATGTATTGAGACACTGCAAAATGTCCCGACTTTATCAGCCTGGCGAACTACCACCCGAAATTTTCGTTACCGACACTAGCTAAAATAATGTGTAGCTCCCGTGACGTCACAGGACGACACGAGGAGGGGAAAATCAGCTACGAACCTCAAAACATGAGCATTGATCGACACTTCGATCTATCCCCCGGTGTTAATCACCACGCTAGATATTTCTTATTTTAGTACTATACTACTATTACCACTATCAGGTGATTACTCACCAAAACATACTAAAATTTATAAAACTTACTACTAATCAATTTAATATTCTTTTTTACTACTATTAGGTGACTATTCACCATAATTTACCACTAATTCGCTATTATATCTCTAATATTAAATAATATTTATCCTATTGTTACAAATATTTCATTTTGCTAAGTTACGTTACCGAAATACCACAAGTTTATATTAAAAGTGCTTATTTTGTGTAATAAAGTTAAGTTTATTGTTATCACCGCTATATACTATTTTACTATTACTGAACTACCAATATTCACCTATCTATTTACTACGACCGTCTATATTCAACCAAAAGGGTCAATCAAGTACGCAGAAATTTGTAAGTAAGTAAGTAAAACAATATAACTGGCACACGTGAGAACTTTTGCCAAACAATAAAATCATTAAAAAGAATTAATACATTTAGTAGTCAGGGAGCGGAACATCCCAGATAGTCTAGTCAACAAGTTCAAAAACGTGAAAAATAGAGATAAAGATCCTAAAAATATGAGCGATGGCTCATTCGATTCGTAATCACCTCTAGAAAAATGTTTTTGAAGGATTTTGGTGCAGGTTAAAAATTGCAATTGTTATTAACAAAATAAGATGAAAAAAAAATGATGTTTCGTTTTTTGTTAATAACTCGAAAAATATTAACATTTAAGAAATTTTGAAAAAAGCCCGTTAAAGAGGAGGAAATTTCCAATAAAAAAGTCTTGACTCCCGGAATTCTATCTCCATTATTTATAATTTTAATTAGACGTTGAAAATAGGGCTCCGCGCGGCAGTTACAGCATGCGCGCGCCGCCGCTAAAGAGAGTTCAGCAGTAAAAATAATTTTTTTATAACATAAAA